>CM060985.1:6584544-7784544 GCA_030765065.1 Deroplatys truncata | reverse complement strand
GATGTTTTCACAGCACCTTTGTCTCCATCTCAGTCAGTATTCTGGTATTAGTGAGAATACAAAATGCCATCACAGGTGTACGAATTTCTAATCAGTCACTCCAGTTGGCTAACAAATGGCTAGAAAGCAAATAGCAGCACATTTGTTACGAATGGTTCTTTAAGCTTAACAAATTATTGTAGTTGCCCTCTTAACAATGAACTTACAGAATAGCCCTGAGATGGTCATGATTTAACAAGAGAATCGAATCTGCTAATAAAGCTACAATACGTTTCTGACAACAATGCCAAAATATTTCACTATCCCTCATGTAATAAACTTTTGCATTATTTCCTTCGTTAGCAGGGCATGCTAAATAATTGTATTTAAGGAAGAAAACTGCTAACATTAAAATTCAGTCAACTAACATTTTATAATTAACAACTGAGAATATTATTTTTCTCGGTGATCGCAGACTAAAGAGGTTAACTTGGTGGCCTGGAAGTACAGAATCTGCAACTCTATTTGGTTGTATATGTTAAGGGTTTCTGCATTATGTAATTAAATAACTATGGGACCAAAGAGAGGTACAAAGGTTTAAAATTTCACCAACTCGACCGTTTTGACCAAGGATTGTTCCACCACCAAACGACTATGCAGCAGCATTTCCAGAATGGTTGTCGCAAGGTTAAGGAAGTTCGATGTTTCACATCCTTTTGTGTGAATATGAGATTTTTCACCCATTATCAGCTGTATGGATATTACAATTTTAAGGGGATAAAGGGGAGGATTCACCATAAAAATGTCCTAGATCATTGTACCTGTAGTAATTTCATTAACAATGGGGGAGTAAATTAAATCATTTGAGTTTTAAAACAAACCATGCAATGTTAGATAAGCCAGCTGGTAATTACATAAAGAGAGAAAATATTGTGCAGCTCAATATCAGAAACTATCCTCAATTTGCTGATGACAGATACGTAACACAGTATCATCAAATGATTCATGGCATGCACCAAAATAACTCACCATTATAACAGAGGAGATGAGCAGCAGTAATACCAACTGTCTTCCTAAAGTCTGCCACTCAGAATAGACATCTTCTCACAGGCAACATACCATTAACTGTAAATATAAAAATATCAGCTGTAAATATCTTTATGTGGTCCTGAACAGCATGTCCAACCTTAAAACTATAAAGAGAGAACATTTTGTGCAGCTTAACATAAAAAATTACTCTACCAACATTTATCTTTTCAGTTGTTTCTTGATGGTTACCAACTGTGTGCCATTTCCAGAATGTTTAACTTACTGGTCCGGAAGTAGGGAATCTTCATATTCACCACCTTCACCTTACTGCATTGTGTACTGATGTTATGGGCTTCTGTATTATATGAAAACTTGTGTCCTTTAATAACTATGGGACCAAAGAGAAGGTATAGAAGTTTATAAAATTTCATCTACTGTCACTACCTAAACATTATACAACCAATCTGATAATTCCTCAGTTACTTTACAACATTTCCAGGATTTGGAAGATTATCAGGGTAAGATTAAGGAATCAAAAATACAAAATCTGCTGATATTTCATGTCCATGCTTGCCAAGTTCTGAAACTGAAACTCGTAAAACCTTCCGTCATCCAGCAAAAGCATAGCAATTTTAGGAGTCGTGTTTGGATTCAATGTTGTCTATTGGCCAGACAATCATTAAGTACTCTTCTTAAATTTTAACTTTCTCTTCTATGTATAGTAAGTATTTTGTATTCCACCCAAAAATTTGATGTCAAGATTTCATTGGAAATATATGTTTTGAGGCTCTCCAAACCCCCCCAAAAAAAGCATTTTCAGAAAAAGATCTGTGTGTCTGTAAACAGCCATAAGTCAAAATCAGAAAGTCAGATAAACTTGGTATTTAAGCTCAATGTTTTCCAAATGCAACATTAACATTTCAAGAAACTCTTCCCACCCTAACTGTTCTTTACATGGAACCATTTACGAAACTTTTAATTTTCTAAGAAATGGCTGTAATGATTTTCATTAAAATGCCATATATTAAAGATATTTACATGACAAATAAAATGTGTATCTTGAATTTTTCTGGGAATAATCTGTGAAATCCAGTTAATTCGGAAGGTATCTTGTATAACCGGTAAGTCTTAAGCAATAGACAAAAATTGCAGATTTCTTTAAAAAACACAATTTATTTCAAATATTTTTTTTTATGGCACAAGATATCCATTGTTAATGGTTCAAATTGTTCAATACTTACAGTCCTGTCAGTTTTCTCAATGTCATGAAAAGGGGATGGCCAACATATAGCATCCAGTTCTAAAACATTTTACTATTGCTATTCCCTTTGTATATGTAAGAAAGTGTGTAATGTAACTATTTCTGCAAGTGTTTATCTCAATTAAAATGAAGTAGATAGTAAAATAAATTTTAAGAATAATGGTGGATGGAGCCAACAAAAGAGAATAGTATTAGCCAAAGGAAAATGGCAATGAAAGCCATCAAAACTTGTATAGATAAATTACCAGAAATGCAATTAAAATGGTTAGAGAGAATTTATACTACTGTAGTAGAAGCAAAAATGTTATGGAGCAGAGATTTGGGGCCTGGAAGAAGGGTGGGTAAGTATAGACATCATCCATAGGAGCTTTTGTAAACAAATATTGGGCTTAACAAGATCATCAACCAACCGAGTAGCTCAAGCCGAATTAGGAAGAATAGGAATTAAAGGAAAAATTGTGGAAAGAGTGCTAAAATATTGGAATAGAATTAGAAATTTTGATGATAGAACATTTTACATCAATGTTTGATAGTAAAGGAAAGGTTTAGTTATAAAGTCTTGGCTAAGATAAAGGAAACCTTGATGAAGATAGGTTTTTGCGGAGATTTGGAGAGCTGAAGAATTACTACAAATAAGTTTCTGGAATGAAATTAGGACAGGAATAGAGAATATGGAAAAACAAGATTTATTAGCGAGTTTTATTTTTAAGAGCTCACTGAGATTATACAGAGAAATGAAAGTAGTATGGAGCAGGGAACAGTATGCTGATATGTGTGATAAAACAGCAAGAGCAGAATTTGCATGGGCTAGGACAAGGGTGGTGAATTTGAAAGGTTTGACAAAAGAGATTGATTTCGAGAAATGCCCACTATGCCACCGAAAAGTTAAAGAGTGGCATATAGTTTTAGAGTGTGAAGAAACAAAGTTACTTAGAAAGAGGATAGAGAAGAGAGAATGGTTAAATTTACCAATAGAAATTCAAGCTAAAAAGATAGTAAATGTAAAATCAAGGGAAAATATAATAGAAGTAGGGAACTTTTTGGGCAGAGTGAGAGCAAAATAGATGAGGAAAATTAGCAACAAAGAGGCAAATGAGTATTAAATTACAGTAGTGTTATTTGATATGTTGCAAGTAGGACTAACAACTCGACAACCTCAAGATTTGAGTTTGTTGTGGTCCAAGGAAAGCAACTCAAGGTAGAGTTAGTATTAGAGATTAAATAAATTAATAACTGTACTTTTAGATTAGGAGGAATGCTGGCTACCAGTAGTTAAGAGGTTAGTTTTCTTTATTTTTTATTTTATTGTTATTTTTAGAAATTGGGTTAAGAATAAATTTGTACAATTAATTGGGTTAATAAAATTACTTACTTACTAATAAGCAATAGAGAATCTCATATGAATGTAACACATCAGATATTTAGAAAAAGCTCTGCGAACAGTATAACCCCAAAACAAAGTCAGATAGATACCAGATTTGGCATTTAAGTTCAGCATCTTCCAAAGATTTTCAAGAAAATCCCCTCCCCACAAACTGCCCTTTACATGGAATGTTTTTGAAAATTCTTGATTATCCGAAAAATGGCTGTAAAATATTTTATTAAAATATCATATATTAAAGATATTTACAAGACAAAATGTGTATGTTAATTTTTTGGGGAATAGCCTGTGAAGTTCTCTTCATTTGGAAGGAACTTTATGTAGTATTGTATAACTTGTATTGGGCAATGTTACGTTAAGTGATAGACTAAAATGTAGATCTCTTTAAAGCACACAATTTATTTGAAATAACATTCCTGTGCCATAAACCATTTCCGAGATGTCTGTTATTAATGGTTCAAATTGTTTATATGTTATTCATTCTTTTAAAGTGCTATCAACATTCAATTGTTTCTCGCGATGTCATGGAAACAGTATGGAAGGCCAGCATATAGCGTCCAGTTGTTAAACATTTGACTATCGCTGTTCTCTATAACGAAATGTAGCTATTTCCAGTAAAATTTACCTAGATTAAAACGAAGTAGATAGAAAATATTATTTCATAAGAATAGTTTGTATATGCAGTAGTAAACGATAGTGATGTAAATGCAATACATCATGAAATCTCCAAAACAACACACAGTGATCCACTTTATTCTTGTTGTACTAAACAAGATATGCAACACAGCAAATTTTCACTCCTCTAATGATGATTTAATTGTTTGTTGTTTACATTGTTTCAGGTGTTGGCAATCTCACTATAATTATCTTTGTATTTTAGTTAAAATAGCACATGTTTAACAATCATTCTGAGATTGACATTAAAACATGCTGTGAAGGTATATGTCAACAATTCCTGCTGTACTTAGTTGGTAAAGGATGTAAACATGAGCCCATGCTTTAACTGTACCATTCACCACCCACTTTATTTTTATACAGCTTATATAAACACCGAACTTGGTATTTAAGAAAGATGTGACACAAAGATTTTCAAGAAAATCATCCACCCCAAACTGCCTTTACATGAGAAATAAAATGTATATATTGAATTTTCTGGGAATAGCTTGCGAAGTCTTAATGTTGTATAACTCAAACGTAAAGCAATAGACAAAAAAAAAATGTACATCTCTTTAAAACACACACTATATTTCAAATAGTAGTAACTTTTTTGGGGGGTACCCAAGGTTTCATTTTTGGCTCTTGTACTGAGGTTCCAGCTTGGTTGTTTTAAATCAGCCCAATGTCATTTGGAGTTCACAGTAAAAGCTCTAGGTCCAGTCATTGCTTGGTGAAATGAATTATCCCCCAAAGGTCATATGCAGAGCATTACAAACAACTTTTTTATGGTGTAAGCCATTTCCAAGATATCTGTTAATTAATGCTTCAAACTATCCGATACTTTTCATTTATTTATCCTCCGATTAAAATTACAGGAACTCATGACATTGTCAAAGAAAATGTATGTACGTTTATCCTTAAGCTAATATATACAGTTTTGTCTAATAGAACAATTCAATAATGTATGCTACAGAAAGCATAACAATACTAAAATTTAATCATTTATAAACTCGTGTATTGAATAACATATCTTTCAGCTCCCTTTTAAATTGTTTATTTGTTGTTAGTTTATTAAAAAACATACAAGCAGCAACAGTGGGTTTCATTATGAACAATTGTAATCTGTGTGAAGTTATGTGGAAATGTGTATTCTCCCTAGTGAATCTGGCTGTATGATTTAGATATATAGTGAGTACAGAGTTAGAATATTTAATTTTGTCTGAAATAGTTTTTGCAAGTTATCCATTTAAAGTCCTGTCAACACTCACTTGTTTCTCGCGATGTCATGGAAACAGTATGTTATTTTAAGGCCAGCATATAGCGTGCAGTTGTTAAACATTTGACTATCGCTGTTCTCTATAACGAAATGTGTAATGTAGCTGTTTCTAAAGGTTTTATCTCTATTAAAACGAAGTAGGTAGAAAAGTATAGTTTGTATAGCCACTAATAAACGATAGAGGGTAGAGAAAGCAATATAAATCCAGTTAATGTTAATTGACACAAATATTTGCAAACTGGCTTCATTGTACGTAGAAGAAACTGTATCAACAGTCACAGGTTTCAAAAGTGGGATGCTATATGCTGCCCTTATGCTCTTTTCAGGGCACCTCGAGAAACAAACAGTGATACCACTTTAACAAAGTTGAAAACTTCAAACCAATAATAATAATGAATGGAAATAGCGCTGATGCCCCAGAAAAAGTTATTTGAAATAATTTGTGTTTTTTAAAGAGATCTATTTTTTCTCTCATTTTGGTCTAGCTCATAAGATTTACCTCTTACACAAAATTCCTTCCAAATGAACAGGACTTCCTTCACAAGCTATTCAAAGAAAATAAAATTATACATATCTTGAATATATCTATTTTAATAGGAAACTTTGAACATTTTTCCATGCATTCACGCGGGGCAATTTTCTGAAAGTGTGTGTGTTGCAAGTTTGGAAGATACTGAACTTTTAATACCCACTTTCTATTTGGATGCAAGGGGATCAAAGCATGTATGTCTTATAAAATAATAGCACAAGTTTTGGGTATAATAGAATAAATGTTATGTATCTCAACACAACTGTACATGTGTGTGCATTGACTTAGTAAGATTTTGTGTGTTTGCAGACATTAATTTAAATGTGTATCTCAGCATTCTTCTGTGTGTGTAATGCTCTGTATTCCTCAAGTTAATAAACAATTATTCTAAATCTCTTTACTTATTCTCCTATACTCATCAGCAAGGGTGGCGAAAACGACCAAATATACCTCACTCAGCAGCATGCGAAAAACAAAGGGAGGGAAGGGCGCCTGTGAGTCAAAATAACTCAGGAGTCGCTTTCGCCACCTTTGCTCTTCAGAAAAACCAGGTGGCAAGTTAGCCTAACTCAGCTTATGCTAATTTAATTTCTCTATAGAGAAAAGGTATCTTAGCCTATCTTAGGCTATGCTAATTTAATTTCACTATAGAGAAAAGGTATGTTAGCCTATCTTAGGCTATGCTAATTTAATTTCACTATAGAGAAAAGGCATGTTAGTCTATCTTAGGCTATGCTAATTTAATTTAGAGAAAAAGGCATGTTAGCCTATCTCAGGCTATGCTAATTTAATTTCACTATAGAGAAAAGGCATGTTAGCCTATCTCAGGCTATGCTAATTTAATTTCACTATAGAGAAAAGGCATGTTAGCGTATCTCAGGCTATGCTAATTTAATTTCACTATAGAGAAAAGGCATGTTAGCCTATCTCAGGCTATGCTAATTTAATTTAGAGAAAAAGGCATGTTAGCCTATCTCAGGCTATGCTAATTTAATTTAGAGAAAAAAAGGCATGTTAGCCTATCTCAGGCTATGCTAATTTCATTTAGAGAAAAAGGCATGTTAGCCTATCTCAGGCTATGCTAATTTAATTTAGAGAAAAAGGCATGTTAGCCTATCTCAGGCTATGCTAATTTAATTTAGAGAAAAAGGCATGTTAGCCTATCTCAGGCTATGCTAATTTAATTTAGAGAAAAAGGCATGTTAGCCTATCTTAGGCTATGCTAATTTAATTTAGAGAAAAAGGCATGTTAGCCTATCTCAGGCTATGCTAATTTAATTTAGAGAAAAAGGCATGTTAGCCTATCTCAGGCTATGCTAATTTAATTTAGAGAAAAAGGCGTTAGCCTATCTTAGGCTATGCTAATTTAATTTAGAGAAAAAGGCATGTTAGCCTATCTCAGGCTATGCTAATTTAATTTAAAGAAAAAGGCATGTTAGCCTATCTTAGGCTATGCTAATTTAATTTCACTATAGAGAAAGAGTCATGTTAGCCTATCTCAGGCTATGCTAATTTAATTTAGAGAAAAAGGCATGTTAGCCTATCTCAGGCTATGCTAATTTGATTTCACTATAGAGAAAAGGCATGTTAGCCTATCTCAGGCTATGCTAATTTAATTTAGAGAAAAAGGCATGTTAGCCTATCTCAGGCTATGCTAATTTAATTTAGAGAAAAAGGCATGTTAGCCTATCTCAGGCTATGCTAATTTAATTTAGAGAAAAAAAGGCATGTTAGCCTATCTTAGGCTATGCTAATTTAATTTAGAGAAAAAAAAGGCATGTTAGCCTATCTCAGGCTATGCTAATTTAATTTAGAGAAAAAGGCATGTTAGCCTATCTCAGGCTATGCTAATTTCATTTAGAGAAAAAGGCATGTTAGCCTATCTCAGGCTATGCTAATTTAATTTCACTATAGAGAAAAGGCATGTTAGCCTATCTCAGGCTATGCTAATTTAATTTAGAGAAAAAGGCATGTTAGCCTATCTTAGGCTATGCTAATTTAATTTCACTATAGAGAAAAGGCATGATAGCCTATCTCAGGCTATGCTAATTTAATTTAGAGAAAAAGGCATGTTAGCCTATCTTAGGCTATGCTAATTTAATTTCACTATAGAGAAAAGGCATGATAGCCTATCTCAGGCTATGCTAATTTAATTTAGAGAAAAAGGCATGTTAGCCTATCTCAGGCTATGCTAATTTAATTTAGAGAAAAAGGCATGTTAGCCTATCTTAGGCTATGCTAATTTAATTTCACTATAGAGAAAAGGCATGTTAGCCTATCTCAGGGCATGCTAATTTATTTTAGAGAAAAAGGCATGTTAGCCTATCTCAGGCTATGCTAATTTAATTTCACTATAGAGAAAAGGCATGTTAGCCTATCTCAGGCTATGCTAATTTAATTTAGAGAAAAAGGCATGTTAGCCTATCTTAGGCTATGCTAATTTAATTTCACTATAGAGAAAAGGCATGTTAGCCTATCTTAGGCTATGCTAATTTAATTTAGAGAAAAAGGCATGTTAGCCTATCTTAGGCTATGCTAATTTAATTTAGAGAAAAAGGCATGTTAGCCTATCTCAGGCTATGCTAATTTAATTTAGAGAAAAAGGCATGTTAGCCTATCTCAGGCTATGCTAATTTAATTTAGAGAAAAAGGCATGTTAGCCTATCTTACGCTATGCTAATTTAATTTTTTCTATAGAGAAAAGGCATGTTAGCCTATCTTAGGCTATGCTAATTTAATTTCACTATAGAGAAAAGGCATGTTAGCCTAACTCAACCTATGCTAATTTAATTTAGAGAAAAAAAGGCATGTTAGCCTATCTCAGGCTATGCTAATTCAATTTCACTATAGAGAAAAGGCATGTTAGCCTATCTCAGGCTATGCTAATTCAATTTCACTATAGAGAAAAGGCATGTTAGCCTATCTTAGGCTATGCTAATTTAATTTAATTTAGAGAAAAAGGCATGTTAGCCTATCTCAGGCTATGCTAATCTAATTTAATTTAGAGAAAAAGGCATGTTAGCCTATCTTAGGCTATGCTAATTTAATTTCACTATAGAGAAAGAGTCATGTTAGCCTATCTCAGGCTATGCTAATTTAATTTAGAGAAAAAGGCATGTTAGCCTATCTCAGGCTATGCTAATTTGATTTCACTATAGAGAAAAGGCATGTTAGCCTATCTCAGGCTATGCTAATTTAATTTAGAGAAAAAGGCATGTTAGCCTATCTCAGGCTATGCTAATTTAATTTAGAGAAAAAGGCATGTTAGCCTATCTTAGGCTATGCTAATTTAATTTAGAGAAAAAGGCATGTTAGCCTATCTCAGGCTATGCTAATTTAATTTAGAGAAAAAGGCAGGTAAGCCTATCTTAGGCTATGCTAATTTAATTTAGAGAAAAAGGCATGTTAGCCTATCTCAGGCTATGCTAATTTAATTTAGAGAAAAAGGCGTTAGCCTATCTTAGGCTATGCTAATTTAATTTAGAGAAAAAGGCATGTTAGCCTATCTCAGGCTATGCTAATTTAATTTAATTTAGAGAAAAAGGCATGTTAGCCTATCTTAGGCTATGCTAATTTAATTTCACTATAGAGAAAGAGTCATGTTAGCCTATCTCAGGCTATGCTAATTTAATTTAGAGAAAAAGGCATGTTAGCCTATCTCAGGCTATGCTAATTTGATTTCACTATAGAGAAAAGGCATGTTAGCCTATCTCAGGCTATGCTAATTTAATTTAGAGAAAAAGGCATGTTAGCCTATCTCAGGCTATGCTAATTTAATTTAGAGAAAAAGGCATGTTAGCCTATCTTAGGCTATGCTAATTTAATTTAGAGAAAAAGGCATGTTAGCCTATCTCAGGCTATGCTAATTTAATTTAGAGAAAAAGGCATGTTAGCCTATCTCAGGCTATGCTAATTTAATTTAGAGAAAAAGGCGTTAGCCTATCTTAGGCTATGCTAATTTAATTTAGAGAAAAAGGCATGTTAGCCTATCTCAGGCTATGCTAATTTAATTTAGAGAAAAAGGCATGTTAGCCTATCTTAGGCTATGCTAATTTAATTTCACTATAGAGAAAGAGTCATGTTAGCCTATCTCAGGCTATGCTAATTTAATTTAGAGAAAAAGGCATGTTAGCCTATCTCAGGCTATGCTAATTTGATTTCACTATAGAGAAAAGGCATGTTAGCCTATCTCAGGCTATGCTAATTTAATTTAGAGAAAAAGGCATGTTAGCCTATCTCAGGCTATGCTAATTTAATTTAGAGAAAAAGGCATGTTAGCCTATCTCAGGCTATGCTAATTTAATTTAGAGAAAAAAAGGCATGTTAGCCTATCTTAGGCTATGCTAATTTAATTTAGAGAAAAAAAAGGCATGTTAGCCTATCTCAGGCTATGCTAATTTAATTTAGAGAAAAAGGCATGTTAGCCTATCTCAGGCTATGCTAATTTCATTTAGAGAAAAAGGCATGTTAGCCTATCTCAGGCTATGCTAATTTAATTTCACTATAGAGAAAAGGCATGTTAGCCTATCTCAGGCTATGCTAATTTAATTTAGAGAAAAAGGCATGTTAGCCTATCTTAGGCTATGCTAATTTAATTTCACTATAGAGAAAAGGCATGATAGCCTATCTCAGGCTATGCTAATTTAATTTAGAGAAAAAGGCATGTTAGCCTATCTTAGGCTATGCTAATTTAATTTCACTATAGAGAAAAGGCATGATAGCCTATCTCAGGCTATGCTAATTTAATTTAGAGAAAAAGGCATGTTAGCCTATCTCAGGCTATGCTAATTTAATTTAGAGAAAAAGGCATGTTAGCCTATCTTAGGCTATGCTAATTTAATTTCACTATAGAGAAAAGGCATGTTAGCCTATCTCAGGCTATGCTAATTTATTTTAGAGAAAAAGGCATGTTAGCCTATCTCAGGCTATGCTAATTTAATTTCACTATAGAGAAAAGGCATGTTAGCCTATCTCAGGCTATGCTAATTTAATTTAGAGAAAAAGGCATGTTAGCCTATCTTAGGCTATGCTAATTTAATTTCACTATAGAGAAAAGGCATGTTAGCCTATCTTAGGCTATGCTAATTTAATTTAGAGAAAAAGGCATGTTAGCCTATCTTAGGCTATGCTAATTTAATTTAGAGAAAAAGGCATGTTAGCCTATCTCAGGCTATGCTAATTTAATTTAGAGAAAAAGGCATGTTAGCCTATCTCAGGCTATGCTAATTTAATTTAGAGAAAAAGGCATGTTAGCCTATCTTACGCTATGCTAATTTAATTTTTTCCATAGAGAAAAGGCATGTTAGCCTATCTTAGGCTATGCTAATTTAATTTCACTATAGAGAAAAGGCATGTTAGCCTAACTCAACCTATGCTAATTTAATTTAGAGAAAAAAAGGCATGTTAGCCTATCTCAGGCTATGCTAATTCAATTTCACTATAGAGAAAAGGCATGTTAGCCTATCTCAGGCTATGCTAATTCAATTTCACTATAGAGAAAAGGCATGTTAGCCTATCTTAGGCTATGTTAATTTAATTTAGAGAAAAAGTCATGTTAGCCTATCTCAGGCTATGCTAATCTAATTTAATTTAGAGAAAAAGGCATGTTAGCCTATCTTAGGCTATGCTAATTTAATTTCACTATAGAGAAAGAGTCATGTTAGCCTATCTCAGGCTATGCTAATTTAATTTAGAGAAAAAGGCATGTTAGCCTATCTCAGGCTATGCTAATTTGATTTCACTATAGAGAAAAGGCATGTTAGCCTATCTCAGGCTATGCTAATTTAATTTAGAGAAAAAGGCATGTTAGCCTATCTCAGGCTATGCTAATTTAATTTAGAGAAAAAGGCATGTTAGCCTATCTTAGGCTATGCTAATTTAATTTAGAGAAAAAGGCATGTTAGCCTATCTCAGGCTATGCTAATTTAATTTAGAGAAAAAGGCATGTTAGCCTATCTTAGGCTATGCTAATTTAATTTAGAGAAAAAGGCATGTTAGCCTATCTCAGGCTATGCTAATTTAATTTAGAGAAAAAGGCGTTAGCCTATCTTAGGCTATGCTAATTTAATTTAGAGAAAAAGGCATGTTAGCCTATCTCAGGCTATGCTAATTTAATTTAATTTAGAGAAAAAGGCATGTTAGCCTATCTTAGGCTATGCTAATTTAATTTCACTATAGAGAAAGAGTCATGTTAGCCTATCTCAGGCTATGCTAATTTAATTTAGAGAAAAAGGCATGTTAGCCTATCTCAGGCTATGCTAATTTGATTTCACTATAGAGAAAAGGCATGTTAGCCTATCTCAGGCTATGCTAATTTAATTTAGAGAAAAAGGCATGTTAGCCTATCTCAGGCTATGCTAATTTAATTTAGAGAAAAAGGCATGTTAGCCTATCTTAGGCTATGCTAATTTAATTTAGAGAAAAAGGCATGTTAGCCTATCTCAGGCTGTGCTAATTTAATTTAGAGAAAAAGGCATGTTAGCCTATCTTAGGCTATGCTAATTTAATTTAGAGAAAAAGGCATGTTAGCCTATCTCAGGCTATGCTAATTTAATTTAATTTAGAGAAAAAGGCATGTTAGCCTATCTTAGGCTATGCTAATTTAATTTTTTCTATAGAGAAAAGGCATGTTAGCCTATCTTAGGCTATGCTAATTTAATTTCACTATAGAGAAAAGGCATGTTAGCCTAACTCAACCTATGCTAATTTAATTTAGAGAAAAAGGCATGTTAGCCTATCTCAGGCTATGCTAATTTAATTTAGAGAAAAAGGCATGTTAGCCTATCTTAGGCTATGCTAATTTAATTTTTTCTATAGAGAAAAGGCATGTTAGCCTATCTTAGGCTATGCTAATTTAATTTCACTATAGAGAAAACGCATGTTAGCCTAACTCAACCTATGCTAATTTAATTTAGAGAAAAAGGCATGTTAGCCTATCTCAGGCTATGCTAATTTAATTTAGATAAAAAGGCATGTTAGCCTATCTCAGGCTATGCTAATTTAATTTAGAGAAAAAGGCATGTTAGCCTATCTTAGGCTATGCTAATTTAATTTTTTCTATAGAGAAAAGGCATGTTAGCCTATCTTAGGCTATGCTAATTTAATTTCACTATAGAGAAAAGGCATGTTAGCCTAACTCAACCTATGCTAATTTAATTTAGAGAAAAAGGCATGTTAGCCTATCTCAGGCTATGCTAATTTAATTTAGAGAAAAAGGCATGTTAGCCTATCTTAGGCTATGCTAATTTAATTTTTTCTATAGAGAAAAGGCATGTTAGCCTATCTTAGGCTATGCTAATTTAATTTCACTATAGAGAAAAGGCATGTTAGCCTAATTCAACCTATGCTAATTTAATTTAGAGAAAAAGGCATGTTAGCCTATCTCAGGCTATGCTAATTTAATTTAGAGAAAAAGGCATGTTAGCCTATCTTAGGCTATGCTAATTTAATTTAGAGAAAAAGGCATGTTAGCCTATCTCAGGCTATGCTAATTTAATTTAGAGAAAAAGGCATGTTAGCCTATCTTAGGCTATGCTAATTTAATTTACAGAAAAAAGGCATTTTAGCCTATCTTAGGCTATGCTAATTTAATTTTTTCTATAGAGAAAAAAGGCATTTTAGCCTATCTTAGGCTATGCTAATTTAATTTTTTCTATAGAGAAAAGGCATGTTAGCCTATCTTAGGCTATGCTAATTTAATTTCACTATAGAGAAAAGGCATGTTAGCCTAACTCAACCTATGCTAATTTAATTTTTCTATAGAGAAGAGCCAGGTGCCATGTTGGCCTAACCCAACCTGCATTTTAAATTATCCTAGTGAAACTAAGAGAATTTAATTTTATAGAGAGAAAAGGCAACAGCCATGTTAAGTTTCAACTATCCTAGTGAAACTAAGACAATTTAGTTTTGTAGAGAGAAAAGGAAACAGCCATGTTAGCCCAACCCAACCTGCAGTTTCAACTATCCAAGTGAAACTCAGACAATTTAGTTTTGTAGAGAGAAAAGGAAACAGCCATGTTAGCCTAACCGAACCTGCAGTTTCAACTATCCAAGTGAAACTCAGACAATTTAGTTTTGTAGAGAGAAAAGGAAACAGCCATGTTAGCCTAACCCAACCTGCAGTTTCAACTATCCAAGTGAAACTCAGACAATTATATTTGTAGAGAGAAAAGGAAACAGCCATGTTAGCCTAACCCAACCTGCAGTTTCAACTATCCAAGTGAAACTCAGACAATTTAGTTTTGTAGAGAGAAAAGGAAACAGCCATGTTAGCCCAACCCAACCTGCAGTTTCAACTATCCTAGTGAAACTAAGACAATTTAGTTTTGTAGAGAGAAAAGGAAACAGCCATGTTAGCCCAACCCAACCTGCAGTTTCAACTATCCAAGTGAAACTCAGACAATTTAATTTTGCAGAGAGAAAAGGAAACAGCCATGTTAGCCCAACCCAACCTGCAGTTTCAACTATCCTAGTGAAACTCAGACAATTTAGTTTTGTAGAGAGAAAAGGAAACAGCCATGTTAGCCTAACCCAACCTGCAGTTTCAACTATCCAAGTGAAACTCAGACAATTTAGTTTTGTAGAGAGAAAAGGAAACAGCCATGTTAGCCTAACCCAACCTGCAGTTTCAACTATCCAAGTGAAACTCAGACAATTTAGTTTTGTAGAGAGAAAAGGAAACAGCCATGTTAGCCTAACCCAACCTGCTGTTTCAACTATCCAAGTGAAACTCAGACAATTATATTTGTAGAGAGAAAAGGAAACAGCCATGTTAGCCTAACCCAACCTGCAGTTTCAACTATCCAAGTGAAACTCAGACAATTTAGTTTTGTAGAGAGAAAAGGAAACAGCCATGTTAGCCCAACCCAACCTGCAGTTTCAACTATCCTAGTGAAACTAAGACAATTTAGTTTTGTAGAGAGAAAAGGAAACAGCCATGTTAGCCCAACCCAACCTGCAGTTTCAACTATCCTAGTGAAACTAAGACAATTTAGTTTTGTAGAGAGAAAAGGAAACAGCCATGTTAGCCCAACCCAACCTGCAGTTTCAACTATCCTAGTGAAACTAAGACAATTTAGTTTTGTAGAGAGAAAAGGCAACAGCCATGTTAGCCTAACCCAGAAGCTGCATTTCTGTGTAGAGATTTGGGGTTTACTCCCATGTAGGTGATATAGCAGAGAAGAGATGATTGTTGCAGATATGGGCAATGCTGCTGTCTGTCCTGAATCGGCTCAACTACCAGGAAAATATGATGGATCTTCTGAAGCCGTATATATAATACAGGATCCTACATCCCGTATTTTATGCAAAACCAACAGTCTAATAAAAACTTCATTCCTCCACCTGATGACAAATGCCGCATCACGTCCTCACCACCACTTACCTTTTACAAACAGATTGACAGGGTTGCCATGGGCAGCCAGCTGAGCCCAGTAGCTGCCAACTTCAATATGGAGTTCTTCGAGTTCTGCTCTCACAAACTGTACGTTTGGTAGCACTATATAGATGACACATTGGTCATTTAGAGTCAGTCCTTGATGATTTTCTTCAGCATTCAAACAGTACCAATCAGTTAGTCTTCTTAGATGTTCTGGTCAGGACATTTTGACACGGACCAGAACTGCATCATCCCAAGCAGAAACGTGACATTATAAAGACTCTCTGACAGTGCATCTGCCACTGAACAGCAACTTCAACTGGTTACACCCCAAGAAGTCCGCAGAACTAGACCTCAGCCGGCCAGTGGCTCAAGAACAATGGCACAGCCTCCCTTCAAAAGTCACACACAGGATTGACTGCCAGAATATAAAAACAATTTTTAAGCCCTTTAGGAAGATAAGTACTTTACTATGCTGTGCCAGGGACCCGCTCACCTTTGCTGGTGTATATAAGATCCCATGTTCTTGCATACATTGGCATCAACACAGGAGATGCTGCCGTCTGGACCAGCCCAATACGTCCACTGTTGCAGAACATGCTCTATGGGAACACATAATTCAATATAATGAGAAGATGAGATGCGGTTTAAGGGCACTAAACTGCTAAGGTCATCAGCGCCCTTAAAATGTGTTAAATTTAAAGTCCAAAATATAAAAGACGGGTAAAAAAAACCGCATAATTAAAAAACGGGACACAAACCCGCGATGTCCAAAAAGCTAAACATAACAATACACCAATCCCAAAAACCAACACACTAAAAGCATAGGCAATAAGAGTAAAACGTGTCAAGAACTGTAGAATGCAAGGGACATGGGCGCCATATGCCCACTGGGGAGTAGAGTCCCCATTAAAACAGACATAATAAAATTAGAAAGCTAAAGGGCTCTCAACGCATCAAATGCGGAGATTCAAATCACTGTCACGAATAAAACGTAAAACACATTCTACAGCACGCGCGTCGTCTGCCAAAACGTTGGCTAGGCCAACAGGCAGACCCACACGAACGCGCAATGGAGCTAAAACTTGACACACTGTTAAGATGTGACGCACCGTTAAGGGCGCATCACACTCCTCGCATACCGGTGAGGGGTCACCACTAAGCAGGTAGCTATGACTAAAAAGGCAATGTCCCGTTCGTAGACGGGCTAAAAGTATCTCTTCCTGACGACACGAACGAGAAGAGGTACCCCTGACTAACGGGAGAGGCTTAACCTCCCGCAACTTGTTCCCCCGGAGGGCCGTCCACTATCCCTCCAAAGCGAGAGGATGCGGCTACGTAAAATAACAAACAAATCTGTGGAGGGAACAACAGAGGTAAAATATCTGGGTAATAAAATCGCCGACCTGCCAGCGGCGTCGGCAGACTCATTACCTGAGATGCCCACATGACCTGGATTCCACATGAAGGAGACGCTGATGCCAGAGACACCAAGCGAGTGGAGCAGGTCATGGATGCGCTGTACGAGCGGGTGGTAACTGTACAGCGAGCTAATACTTTGAAGAGCACTCAGGGAGTCTGAACAAATAAAACAGTGCCGTAAGTCGTGCCACTGAATGTAAAAAAGAGACTGACAAATGCTAAAAAGTTCGGCGGTAAAAATCGAACATTCCCCCGGTAAACGAAAAGTAAAACTATTTCCACCACAAACAAAGACACATCCTACTCCAACATCAGTCTTAGATCCATCTGTAAAGATAAAATGAAGGTCCCCGAATTGCGCCTGCAGTTCTAAAAATGCTGATCTAAAGACTGAAGAAGGGGTCTCATTCTTCGGCATCGACGATAACCTAAGGTGACAGTGGGCCTCAGAGTGCAACCATGGAGGAAAACGTGTTTCTCCCCTTGGAAGGGCCGGCGCTGGTGTAACGTCCAAATACCGAAGAAGTTGACGAAATCGAACCCCTGGAGGGAGCAATGCAGAGGAGCTAACTAAATATTGCCGATCAAGCGAATCGCGAAGGGCGGGTGGTCAGGCAAGCTGGAGAGTCGACAGGCATAGCTGCACAAAAGCATCTCACGCCTGAAGGACAGTGGAGGCTCTCCAGCATTAGCATACAGACTGGGTACAGGGCTGGTTGGAAAGGCCCCTGTAGCGACTCTTATGCCACGATGGTGAATGGCATTCAATCGACGTAATACAGATGGACGCGCCGACGAATAGACAATGCACCCGTAATCAAGCTTGGATCGGACCAAAGAGCGATAAAGATGTAGGACAGTCCGATCAGCTCCCCAGGATGTGCCACTTAAAACACGTAAAATATTAAGAGAACGGCCACACCTTGCTTTTAAAAAGGAAATGTGCGAAATCCAGCTCAGCTTCCTATCAAAGATCAACCCCAAAAATTTCGCCTCGTCTGCAAACGGAAGTATCCCTGGCCCAAGATGGAGACAGGGCGGAGGAAAAGCCTTCCGGCGCCAGAAATTGATACAGACGGATTTCTCGGCGGAGAAATTAAAGCCGTTAGCATTACTCCAGGCGTAGAGACGGTCGATACAGCTGTGGAGACGGCGTTCGAGTAGACAGGTCCGCCGTGAACTGCAATAAATGGCAAAATCGTCAACAAAAAGGGACGATGAAATGCCAGGTGGAATACCATCAACAATGGGGTTGATACCAATTGCAAAAAGTGTGACACTGAGTACAGAGCCCTGCGGTACTCCGTTCTCTTGAATAAAACGACTAGATAAAACCGAGCCCACACGTACACGAAAGACGCGGTCCGTCATAAACTCCCGAAGAAATATGGGAAGACGACCGCGGATATTCCATGCGTGAAGTGTACGTAAAATGCCGCCCCTCCAACAAGTGTCATAAGCTTTCTCTAGGTCAAAAAACACAGCCACGCTTTGACACTTTCTCAGAAATCCATTCATAATATGCGTCGACAGGGACACCAGATGGTCGACGGTAGAGCGATAGCGGCGAAATCCGTACTGAGCGTTCGCTAGAAGTTTCTGAGACTCAAGCCACCATGTCAAACGCCCATTGATCATGCGCTCCATCACCTTGCAAATGCAACTGGTGAGGGAGATAGGGCGGTAGCTGGAAGGTAGTTGGCGATCCTTCCCAGCCTTAAGTATAGGGACAATGGTGGCTTCGCGCCAAAGGAAGGAAAATACGGTTATAGACCTGTAAGAGAAAGAGTTTACTGTCGGCTGAAAGGTTCTTTAACATCAGGACATGAATGCCGTCCGGCCCAGGAGTGGAGTGCCTAGAGCAATGAAGAGCGTGTTCCAGCTCCCTCATTGTGAAAAGTTCATTATAACACACCTTATTAGCAGACCGAAAATTATATGTTGCTGAATCCAGCCGGTCTTTGATAGAACGAAAGCCGGCGGAATAATGGTCTGAACTGGAAACCGCCTCAAAGGCAGCACCCAGAGTGTTAGCGATGGGAACCGGATCCACTATGGTTGCATTGGGAACCTGAAGGCCAGAAACAGTACAATGCGACACTTTACCTGAGAAGCGACGAAGTTTATCCCAAACGACAGTTGAAGGCGTAATGCGATTAAAAGACTCGGCAAAACGAGTCCAAGACGCCTTCTTGCTATCCTGAATAATGCGACGAGCCCTGGCGCGCGATTGTTTAAAAGTAACTAAATTATCAAGTGTAGGATGTCGCCGAAACATCCTATACGCAGTTCTACGGGCACGAACGGCGTCCCGACAATCCTCGTTCCACCACGGAACAGAGATACGCCGAAGGTGAGAGGACGAACGGGGAATGGCCCGTTCGGCGGCGGATAGCAACGTAGACGTAAGGTGCTGCACCATTTGGTTAATGTCGTTGAAGGGCTTGTCAAAATACACAGGGCTGGAATACAATCTCCAGTCGGCTTTACTGAATATCCAGGTAGGTACTCTGGAATGCTGGACGTGGTGAGACAAAAGAGAAACGATGCAGGAGTAATGGTCGCTGGAGTAGGTGTCAGCGACGACGTTCCACTGCAGACGACTAGCAATCTGGAGTGAGCAAACGGCAAGGTCTAGGTGAGAGAATGTACCAGAAGAATCGGAAATAAAAGTAGGTTCACCTGAATTGAGGATGGAGAGATTGAACTGGTAAAAAACGTCGGAAGGAAGAGTTCCCATCGCACAAGCCCTTGGCGAACCCCACAGGGGGTAATGGGCATTAAAATCTCCCAACAGAAGAAATGATGTTGGTAGAGCGGACAGGAGAGCTCGAATGTCCGCGTTAGCGAGGGGAGACGATGGAGGTGAATACATAGAGCAAACAGAAAAGAAAAAGCCAGGTAATTGTAGTTTAACGGCAACAGCTTTCAAGTCGGAAGTAATAGTGAGAGTTTGAAAATAAACGCCGCTACGCACTAATAGCATGACACCTCCATGAGCAGGAACACCCTCCTCCGGTTCAAGATCGTAGCGAACCGGAGTATACCCTCGAAGATCAAAAGGGTCGTGAGGGCGAAGCTTGGTCTCCTGCAAACACACGACCATAGGTGAATAGGAACGCAATAAAAGTTACAGTTCCGACCTATGCGATCGTTCACCACGTAAATTCCAGGTCAGGATAGCCATTAAGAAAAAGGGATAAACTGTCTACTTAGAAGGGCGGCTTAAAATTATCTTTTGCTTAACCTTTGGGCTCGGGCTTTTAAAATGGAGTTGGTCAGACTCCATAGCCTCCTCGAAGGGAGGGTCTACGCGCTCAGAGCCAGAAACCGATTCAAGCGCCAGGAATCGGTTCTGGGTGGCAACGGGTGAAGGGGGCCTTTGAGCGCGGCTTGTCCCAGGAGCATCCTGGGACTGCGACCTCCGAGGAGGAGGAGAAGGTGAACTTGTCTTGCCGCGCGCACGCGGAGGGTCTTTCAAAAAATCTTCCCTGCGAAATTTCTGCTTGGATTTCTTCTCAGTGCCTTGTGACTTCATAGACTTTGGACCAGGTTTAGAGGGCTTGGTAACGGTAGTGGAAATGGACGGCCCGATGGTAGTGGCGGTCAATGCAGTCATGGTCCAAGTTTGAGTCTCTGCATCCTTCCGGGGTACCGGCGAGGAAACAACAGAACTAAATGTTCCCGATCGCAGGAGCGAAGGTTGGCGCGCATGGTAACGCCTCCGGGCTTCGGCGAAGGAGAGTTTCTCCTTTACCCGGATCTCCTGGATCGCCTTCTCGTCCAAATACCGTGGACAGTCGGCAAATGAAGCAGAATGAGACCCTTTGCAATTAACGCAGACGGGGACTGTTGAACAGGTACCTTCGTGTGAGGGCTGGCCACATGTTGCACAGACGGTAACGGCACTCTTACATGAGACTTGTGTATGCCCAAAACGATGCAGAGGTCTAGGTATATAGGGCCTCACTGCAATACGCTGCTGAAAGACTCGTGGGCAGGTCGACAGAGAACGAGTTGGTACCAAAATTCCGTCGCGTTTAGCCTGCACTCGATGAACAGCTGCCACCTTTTGATCAGAAAGATAGTCGACAAGTTCTTCGTCCGACATACCATCGAGGCTATGTGTGGTAATGACGCCTCGACAGGAATTCAAGGTGCGGTGCTTCTCGACACGGATAGGATAACTGTGGAGAAGCGTGGCGCGCAACAAGTTCGGATTTGGTTTGAACCAACAATGAACCAATTCGAAGATGAGTGCAGGACTGAACCGCACCAGCAATAGCATCAACGCCCTTCTGGATAATGAAAGGGTTCACCTTCTCAAAACTTTGTCCTTCTTCTGTACGTGAAATGACCAAGTAACAACCAGTTGTCGGTGGTGCTACTTCTGTTACATAAACTTTTCGGGCTTGTTGGTATTAATGGAGAAAGGGTGCTCCATAGCGAAATAAATCCTCCACCATTGCAACCGTCTCCGACCTCGGGCTCTGACTTCCCGGGCGTTACCCCGGCTTGGGTGTGGCCTATCTATACCAAACTCAACTCAAGGTCACACCTCCCAGAACATAGACAGAGGGACCCAATCGCCATCAGAAGTCAACAGCTCATGCAATGCCCCCCCCCCGCGGGACTGCAGTTGAACTGCGGATACGAACACAAACGCTACATGACGACCCCGGCTGGTGGGGATGACGCCATTACCCACTCACCCAGTGCGCGGGTATCCGTCAGGCTGTGTCCACGGAGGATTAAAATAAAAGGTTAAAAGGAACTAAAAGTGTGTGGGCGTTTCGCACTCACGGTAGGCCGGCGAAGTAGTAAAAGAGATGTGTAAATGAATGGACTTGGGGCGAAATGTGCGGAAATAGAAGAGAGAAGTAAGAAACGATGGCGAGGGGCGTCATGTAATGAAATGCACACCTTGAGTCCCCCGGTCACGAGGACGAACCCACCTCGACCGGACGGGGATGAACGGATGAAAATGGCGATGAGTGGCTCGGGTACGCCAACACCCGTACTCACATAAGGTGAGCCTCTGGGGGGATAATGAGAAGACCATTCTTTCTTGTGCCAGACTACAACAAGAAGCAATAGAAATTTGAAAACACCTGAATAAGCTTTAACAGAAAGGAAGAAGCTCTTAAACTGAATAAAACTTGGCTTCCAATACCAACAACACTGGAGAGGCAGCAAATTACCCTGTCCAGCCAACAAGTCAGTTGCGACTGTACCTTTGCCCAGGAGATTAAGACCACGCCACTGAAGACATAGACGTCAAAACTCCAACAAACCACGGCTTATTAGCCTGGAAAAATTAACTGGTTATAATTCTTTGGCAGGCCTCTCACAGTAGGTATTTCTCTGACTGTGCTCAGAAATAAAATATGCAATGCTGTGTGAGTGGGATCAAGACTTTTGTAGCTTGCATTTTAAAAAAGTGCTGTAAGTTGTTGGCTTCTCCGGTTTCCCCCGCCATTCATTCCACCAACTGCTCCATCATCACCTTTCCTTTCATCCATTTCACCAACATTTCGTTTCATCTACTTCCTTCATCCCATACCAGGCATCAGGCTGATCCCCCATCCTGGCTGTTCTGTCTGATCCATGAGTGTCTGCTCCTCGATGGGCCTCTGACCCCAGGCACCCGCTTGTAAGTCCTGGGGGGTGTAAGTCCTACATAAGAGGAGGGTAAACACATAATGAATGAATGTAAGTTGTTGGCCATAAAATGTATATGTTTGAAATTTCAACCAGGCAGTATAAGCTAAGGTTTTGTTCTGAGATAGCTTTACTTCTTCTGTCTGCTACTTACAGTAAGTAGAGAAATGTTGACATTTCACCAGAAATACAAGTTTTGAGGCTGTGAACAGCATCACGACACAGATATTTCTAAGAAAATTCCTTCCACCATTTACACGGAAAATTGTTTATTTTCTCAAAAATGCTATTTAACGATTTTGATTCAAATATCATATATTTAAAACATCAAACTATTTGAAAGAGTGAATGAATTTTCATATCTTGGCCATAAAGAATATTTTGTGGATGAAGTAGATATACCAGAACCATGGGAATTATAAACAGCACAAGACTTTAGCGAGGCATGGACAAGAATGCACACTAGTAGGATCCCATCCTGGGCTGCCCTAAGAAATGAAGTTTGGAAAATCCAACTCTGAATACAAGAGCACATGACAAATAAAATATATATACTGAATTTTCTGGGAATAGGCTATTAAGTCCTCTTCATCCCGAATAACTTTTATATTTATTTATTTGTGCTAGCAATCTTCCTTACAATATGGCTATACATCAGCCCAAGCTGTTATCGTGCCATATTCTACCCATATTGCTTTATTTATAACATAAAAATTATAATAATAATAATAATAATAATAATAATAATAATAATAATAATAATATAATAGTAGTAGTAATACCAAAATGATAATCTAATAATACTGATTTTATGATGATGATTAGGGCTAGGATTTTTATGATAGGGCATATATTTGTTGGTAGGACTGACATGCTCCTTAAATACATATAAATGTTTCTTATGAAACAGCGAAATGAATTAACCTAATTTGTTAAGTCATATTTTCACTCTTTCAAGAAGAAAAGAACTTTCTCATGCAATTTATTTATTCCGTGTTACATTTCCCAGAATTGCGCACCTCATTTTGTTTCCTGGAAAATGGCAAGTATCTACATTCCTTCCCTGTTTCCTTTGAATTCACAATATGGACTTCACCCTTACGCATCAGTGAGTTTGTGTAAGCTATTGTTACTCTATGAGCAGGTAGCTGATTAAGTCATTCTGGACCCTGGACTGCAGACAAGTGTCTAATTCACTCAGTGTGTTATTCAGTCTTATTGAAGTCATAAGTGTGTGCAGCGCAGTTCAGAAAAAATGCCTAAAGTGAAGCAAAATGTTCAAGTAAAACTGAAAACGTTTGTGTCTCAATATGGTGAGAAAGTATTTTCAAGTGATGGTAAAATACTGTATTGTAAACTGTGCGACGTAAGAGTAACTGCAGAGAAGTCATTTAATGTTCAGCAGCATGTGGCAACAGATAAACACAAACGCGGAGTACAATGGATTGAAAATTAAAAAACAGTTCAGCACATACTCCTAGGGGAATCCTGCCAGTCTTATTCACCATTCTGCGAAGAACTTTGTAAAGCTTTCCTTTGTGCTGATATTCCCTTAAGTAAACTAAACCATCCAAAATTTCGTGAATTCTTAGAAAAATACACAGGCAAATCTCTTCCTGATTCTTCCACATTAAGAAAGAACTTTGTCAGCCGAAGCTACAAAAAAACAATACCACAAATCAGACAACAGCTCGCAAATAAAAAAATTTGGGTATCAATTGATGAAACTACAGACTCTATGGAAAGATATATTGCAAATGTCATTGTGGGAACTTTGAAAGAAGATGGTCCAGGCGAAAAGTTTCTAATAAACTGTGAACATTTAGAAAAAGTAAATTTTTCCACCATTTCTAAGTTGTTCGACAGATCTATGGGTGCCATATGGCCCGAAGGTGTTAAGCATGACTTCTCTTCGTAACGGATGCTGCACCTTATATGGTGAAAGCTGCCAATTCTCTAAAAGCATTGTACAGTAAAATGGTGCATGTGACTTGTTTAGCTCACGCCGTGCACCGAGTTGCAGAGGAGATTCGTAGTAAACTCAGTGACGACAAATTTATTGGGTGTGTCAAAAAGGTATTTTTGAAAGTCCCTTCACGTGTTGCAGCATTTAAGTTGTTAGCTCCAGACATTCCCTTGCCAGCATCTCCCATTTTGACAAGATGGGGGTCCTGGGTTGATGCCTGCAACTATTACTGCTAGAACTTCAACGTTGTGAAAAGCATCATTGTTTCATTCAATAGCAGTGAAGCTACTTCAATAGGACTAGCCCAAGAATTAATGTCTAATGGTGAAATTTCAGGCAAACTTTCATACATAAAATCAAATTTTGGATTTATTTCTGCTGTCATAACTGCTTTGGAGGAATCAGAAGTGTCACTAGTGAAGCAGATAGAACAAGTGAAAAAAGTTGTGAATAAATTAGAGGGTGTTTGTGGTAAAGTGGGAAAAGAAGTGTCAAAGAAAATGGAAAAGGTGTTAGAAAAAATCGAAGGGTATCATACACTGTGTTCCATTTCAATGATTTTGTTGGGTGAAAAGTTCTGTCTTAATCATTCAGATTTAGATTCAAATTTTAAATATGCTCCTCTTGTGTCAGCTGAAGTAGAAAGGAAATCTTTTTCATTTGAAAATTTGCACAAGGTCTTCATTGTGTATTGCAACTCAGAGCTTATATGAAGTAAAATGAGGATGTAAACAGCACATAGGTTCCTATAATGTTAATAAAAATCATACTGGAATGTCAAATTGCATAGTTTAACTTGCTTCTCATGTGCATTTTATTCTCAAATAAATAGTTCATTATCAAAACTGACTTACTAATTTATTTAAACAATAGAAATTTTACCTCATTTTAATATTGTTAGTCAAATTTATTATGTTATTGTGCATATTTTTGTAAATGTTTGGTCATAACAGCATATTTTTTTGTGCATATTATGGTGATTTTTAGGTCATAAATATCCTAGCCCTAATAATGATAATATAATTACATATCTTAACATCTCGAGATGAAATTAATTCACATCTCTTTTTATTGTCCATGACCATTTCTTTTTTACTTTGGACGGTACTCTCCTTGTTAAACATCTTACTTGAGGCTACTTTCCTGCCCAGTTTTAACTATTTCCCATTTATAGCTTGATGCTGTGTACCATTACAATCAAACATGATATGTTCTAAATCTTCTCTTTCCCCACATATTGGACACTGGTTCTGTGGGAACCCATTTCTCATTCCTATTAGTCTCCATACACCTGCTCGTACCCAAGCTATACTCTGTCTTTGTTCCTTATTTGAATTATCCACATACTCTCTAACCCATACATTTTTTATTAATATATATGATTCCAAGGAACTTTTCTTCCCGATGCTACTATCTTTATATCTTCAAACCTCCGCCTAGCTTCTTTCCAAAAACCCTTAACATTATTTTCCCTCCTCCTCCAAATTTCTCCCAAACCACCATTTTCCAAGTTAGTTTCTATACTATAACTCCACCCATTTTTCCTTTAAGCTCTTTTCTTGAAATTCCAAACACTGCCTCAACAAGTTTTTTCTCCTCTAAATTTAATAGTCTGTACCAATATTTGAGAGCTCTCTCCTTTTCTCCCCAATCTCTGAATTCCCCTTTACTGTGGCATTTGGCAGGCCTACAAAAACTCGTATGTACCATATCTATCACTTTCAACCCTCCTCATACTCCCCATATTTATAACATTTTTGCTTCAACTACCATGTTATATATTTTCTCTAGCCATTTAACATTTATATCTGGTAGACTTTTATACACCTGTAAAATCGTAAGAGATAGACAAAATCTTACTACATGAAAAGTAGATCTCATTAAAGCACAAAATTTATGTCAAATGAATTTTTTTGTGGCATTAACCATTTCCAGGATATTCTTTGTTATTGGTTTGAATTTTCAAATACTTTATACTTTTTTCAAGTCACTTTTTTTTTGTAGTTCTGCAAAGAACTCTGAATTTTAAAGGCCTCACATAGTGATATAAAAATCTGACTATCACTATAGCTACTGTATCCTTCTTATAACTGCAACAAAACGTGTAAATATGTGATTATCTTGATTAACAAAAAGTAGATACAAGAATAAGCTTCTGTAAGAATGGTTTGTAGAGGAGAAATTCATGTGAATGCAACACATCAGTGTTTTTATTGACATAAATTTATCATTCTATGATGAGAATTAAACCTGACATTTGCTCATTCACAATAAAGCTGTGAACGCAGATGTTTAGGCATTTGCAACAAATGTAAGAGAGGCATGGTAGCAACCAGAGCACCAGCTTGCCATCTCAGTTTAGGGCTCCACCTAACTAGTAAACTTTTAACATTGTGTTTCAAAGTCATATGGGCAGGCATAATTAACTTCTTGCACGACCAATCCCCACTCTAATTTATTCAACAATTTGGCGCCCATCACCCCTGTTGTCAGACAGCCTCAATGATTGCTACAATATTTAATAGCTAAAACATATTTGGTTTAAAAATCATACAAACTATACATTTTTATTGTTGCAGATTACCACAACGTGAATGTTCTTGTGTTAGACTCTGCTATCATTTACACATGAAGTGGGAATTAATTGAAACCAAAATTCGAAAGTCACAATAAAGTAATAGAATATTTAGTAAGAAACTTTTAAGAACATGGTAAAGCCAAAACAGTGCTAAAAAGAAAGAAATCAAATAATTATATTCAGTCACATCAACAAAAGAAGAGAAAGTAATGATATTGTAAAATGTAATGTAATACCTAACAAAATCTCAAGGAAAGATGAAAGCAGTGCTTCAAAGAGAAAACTAACAAATTATTGTATTCAATCTGGAATGTAGCTGAACAATAGAAATCGTTCAAGATTTTGTAAAGAAAGAAACAATTTGAAAGGGAAGGAAATATAAATTTGTATCAATGAATAAGAATGTAAAATAAGAAATCTTGTAACAGTTGTAATTCATAAGAATTGAACACAAAAGTGTAGCTCTCAGGCAAAACAATGTACAAAACAAGTTATTACTAAATAATATATCTACCCGTTTATTTATTTCAGCGGTATATAGCAAGATGTTCATACACACTAATGTAATGAAAACTGTCATCATGTGTTGATTGATAAAATACTGCACCATCAAATTTCTATATTAAATAAATACATACATTCAAATTTTAAAGCTCTGTATAAGTTCAAACACAACATAGTCACAAAACCCATGCACAGATTAGCATTGAATATATGAATGACAAGTTACAAGTGTTTGGTCATTTTGTAAATTACATGCATGTTGTATTAAATCCAGTAAACCTTGTTCCTAGGTTAGTACTATTGCCATTATACCATTTTCATGTCATGTAATTATTATTGTTAATTTTACTTTGTAAAGTCGCCGTATTGTAAGCATATTGTGTCAATAATGCAGCTTATCTCATGGTCATCCTCTGTGTTAGCAACTGCACAAGCAGGGAAGTCAACACACAAAGGCAGCCGCTGTCTCTCCTCATAAACACCACAGAGTCTAAGTGGAACAACTCCGATGTTCTGTCGAAAGAAGCAAGACTTCACAGAGCATCTTTCTGAATACATATTTAAACACGAATCCATCATCTGCTAGTAGAAGCACTTTCCACTCCAAGCCTAACTGATGATAGTAATTAATATTAACATTTGTGACTGTTCACAAACTATGCTAATTAACCTAACCTAAGCTCAGGAACTTGCTTTGGTATAACCATTGGTTACTAACTAACCTAAGCTTATATAAAAGAATCACACAGTTGCTTGATCGCTGGCAGTATTTTGTTTGTACATTTGGGAACCGCAGGCAGCTAAACATGACATCTGTAGGAGAAGTAATACACCTTCTCCAAAATAATAAATCAAAGTGCGCTCACTTTCATCTTCACTAATTTATTATGAGGAAAAACTAACAAAGTTTTAAAATAACTTTATTCCAGTTTTAAACAATACTTCAAAACATAATATCTGACTGTCAAAATTTACATTGTATCAAATTTTTTATTTTGGGCTTTGATTTAAACATGCGTTCCTTCAATTTTTTTAGCAATGTATTTACATAAATTTTTATTTATTGTAAATAGTCAAAAAGGCATTTTGACTGAAATCCATGTTTTAATTATGACCTGTTTAAAAACAAGTTTTTGTTCAGGATGAAAAAGACTTCACAGGTTGTTTATAGAAAATTGAAGATATGCATTTTATTAGTGAAGTGAATATGTCATTCATGTGTTTACTTACCTGCAGTAATATACTCCAAAAGAAACAAGTTTTAGAAAAAGGTGTATAAGAACCTGTAACTCAAAATGTTTGACATAATTTGTAGTAAGTTGTATATCTCTTACAGTTTACCAGTTATATAAAATTCCTTCCAAATGAAGAAGACTTCAGGCTATTCCCAGACAATGCATGTGACAAAACTATAGAAGAGCTCTTACATTCAAGCACATTGAACTTATTTACAAGATTGACAATTGTCCAACATAATGGTCAATGTACAAATCCAGATCTCCTACTAATATCATCAGATTTAAAAGATAAAACAACACATGAAGACATCAAGCTGTTATTGTGTCCATATCAAAACACTATTCAATCTAAAACAAATTGCTTCTGGAATTTTAGAAATGCTAGATTTACAGAAGGAACTGAACACAAATTACATCTCATTCCCCATGATGTATTCATTCATTCATTCATTCATTCATTATCTGTTTACCCTCCTCTTATGTAGGACTTACACCCCCCAGGACTTACAAGCGGGTGCCTGGGGTCAGAGGCCCGTCGAGGAGCAGACACTCATGGATCAGACAGAGCATCCAGGATGGGTGATCAGCCCGATGCCTGGTATGGGATGAAGGAAGTAGATGAAACGAAATGTTGGTGAAATGGATGAAAGGAAAGGTGATGATGGAGCAGTTGGTGGAATGAATGGCGGGGGAAACCGGAGAACCCGGAGAAAACCCGCCCAGATGCCGCTTCGTCCACCACAAATCCCACATGCAGGTCCCTGGGATTGAACCCGGGCCGCCTAGATGGGAGGCGAGCGGTCTAACCGCTCGGCCACGGCGCCGCCCCCCCATGATGTAAACTAAACAAAACTATCTCTAACATAATTCTTGAAACAGCAAAATGAAACATTACAAACCCTTTTGGATGACAGAATTATCTAACCTAAAGAAAGATCGGGATTCAACAAGAAAAAAAAAGCAGGAACATCCAATGACCTAACAGACACACAAGAATGGAGAGAAATGCAGCTAAGTTTAAAAAAGAAATTCATATAGCCAAGAAAAATGCTTTCAGTGATTTTATTGAGAAAGTTGATTATAAAAAAAGATATTACAAATAAACAAAATCACATGTCACAAGAAACAAAGAAGGAACCTCTGAAACATAATGGACCAAATCAATTGCTGAAACTTTTAACACTACAGTTCCCTTTATAAACTTGCTCCTGCATCCAAAAAGAAGGATAGACAGATAAGGTCTTAAATTATTTAAAAGAAGGCAAGAACAAACAAATGATATTTTGAGTCAAGAATTCACCATAAGCGAACTAAATTCTGCTATTGGCGAGTTAAAAGATAATAAATCCCCCAGACCGGATAAAATACATGCTGAATTTTTTAAGCACCTTGGGCAGAAAGGAAGAAATGCATTCAGGAGGCCAGTGATCCAGTAGCCCCCTAAATATCTTCAGCTTATACAATATAAACTTTATTATATTTCATGTTTTAACTCTGCTCATTGATTCATGCACTCTTTGCCGCCTAGGACTAGGTTCATCGTGCCACATTATAAATAGCACACGGTTGGGCGTATCTGCAGTAACAAAATTGAAACCTTTAGGTTAGGTGAATTGCCTATTGGTAAAGCAAGAGCTATCTTTCAGAGGTCGTAGCAAGCACATGCTATGACACACACTCAAGTTTTCAAACGAACATAAAATCCAATTCAAAACATTATTGAAAGTATTAGTGAATAAGTAAAATGGGCCCTTTTGTTGCCTTAATTCTGGATCTTACATAATTATCTCAGCTTTCAATGTCATTTGTTATGTAAATGAGGGTAAAATTGAGGAGAGATTTTTAGGCTTTACAGATGTCAGCAATTGCGTTAAGTGAGCATGTACCGACTTTCAGTGTGTCCGAAAACAACAAGGATATTACAGGGCTGCAATGTGTTGCAAGCGCTATTCATTCACTGTTATGCTCACCTAGTTTTATCGCTCAGTAAGTACAGTTCATAAAGGAATGTAATATATTTATCAAGGCATTGAGTGGTTTTTGTTCATTTTTTTTCTCATTCAACAAAGTGTGTAAGTACATGGAATGCATCGGTGTCAGTTACATGTTGGAATTACAACTCTACAATTGTGAACACGGTGCATGAAAATAAGACAGAACTTATCTCAGTTTTTGAACATATTGTTGATGACCCAAACTACTGGGATAGACACACTTTTATTTGTGCCAGAGGATATTTAGTCTCGTTGAAACACTTCGCATTTTAGGTTATTATGCAGAACTACGGCCGCTCGAAAAAAACGATTTCCGGTGTTAATGGTAGATTCTTTTATGCTGATAACGTTTTTACCAATTTTGTTTGTCGGAAAGGTTCCGTAATGGTGTTACACGCTAATTTATTGCATGCGCGTAGCGACGCTAGCACGCTCGCTTCGCTCGCGTGCGTTCCTTAACGATGGTTATGATTACCTATTTATAAAACCTAAGCTTTGTGATTTTCGGGAGGTTAGGTTTAGTTTTTTTTTATAAAAACTTACGTTAATTAGCAGGCGTAGCTATCCTCAAAGCACGCGAGCGAAGCGAGCGTGCGTTCCTTAAAGTTGGTTATGATAAGCTTACGTTTCTGAATTCACGGAAGGTTAGCCTTAGGTTAGTTTTTTTTTTTATATAAGCGTAAGTTTCTGAATTCACGGAAGGTTAGCGTTAGGTTAGTTTATTTTTATATAAGCTTAAGTCCGACAATGAAACCCAGGTTTTAGGTAATACAAATTTATATTAACTATATGTTTACATCTCAAATGTGTCATAAAGCTTCTTTATCCATATCCTGCTCCTTCTAGCCAGCATTCTTAATAAATATCCGCAAATAAGCGTCGCTACGCGCATGCAATAAATTAACGTGTAACACCATTACGGAACCTTTCCGACAAACCAAATTGGTAAAAACGTAATCAGCATAAAAGAATCTACCATTAACACCGGAATTCGTTGTTTTTTTCGAGCGGCCGTAGTTCTGCATAATTACCGCATTTTATTTTTGAAATGTTCATTAATATTTTTGCTTTCACTGATAGATAAAATGTACTGGTATATTGTTCAATATCCTCCAGACAAAGACTTCTGATGTAAATTATTGCATTGCGAAAGTGAGAGAGACCATTTCTGTCATTCAAGAATCTTGAAACAATTTTGATAATATGTATGCAACACTTGAAGAAAGTAACACGAATGAGAATGTAGCTGGAAAGGTGAATTAGACGATCCCAGAATGGAATATTTGCGTCTTTACAAGATAATTAACATGATAGCCAAATGGAAAACCGATCTCCTTATTTAGAAGAACTAAAATTTATTGAAATACTTGATTCGAAAAGGTTTGAATGTTTAAAAACTAGATTTCCCGAAATGTTATAATCAGTCTATAACAATTTTGGTTCATTTCTAAAATTTGCGAAGTCAATCAGTGTCTGTTTATAGGTTATGAGACTTTTCAGGCAGGTCACTGATTGAAATTAGTTTTGGCTTATCTGCACTTAAAGTATCGTTATTGAGAACGCTGTGGAAAACACACTAAGAGCAGTAAGTCGTTAATATTCCTAAGAGTATCGTTATTGAGAATGCTTATAAAAGCAAAAGGAAAGTGAATAAATTACCTTAAAAGTGAGTTTAGAAGTAGATGTGATCTCTTCAATAGCTGGTGCCCATTTGCCCGCCCCTTTTAGGTGTTTTACTTTTATAGGAAAATCGCGTTATGAACACAACAAACGCAGCCATTTTTTCGCTAAAGCACATGCAAAATGGGAACTGACAAGCGACAACCTAAATAAAAACTGAAATCCGCTAAATATGCGATATTTGTTTCTGCGAACGTGAATCATTCGAGTTTTACACGCGCAGATCCCTCGGCTAAGCCCTGAGTGTTATCGATAGAAAAGGCTCTCTCTACTGCACAAACTTCAAAATCAAAGATGATCTATGATCATGTCATAGAAAAATTTGTCCGAAACGAGAAGGGGATTCTGTTGATGTATGTTGTACAGTGAGGAGGTATGCTTTATTTTCGTTCTAATATGTATAACATATTTTTTGTATTTTTCTCCAGTGTAAATTTGTTACTGTCATGACTGGCCTCGTAGCTCAGTCGGTAGAGCACCTGCCTACTATGCAACGGATCCCGGTTTCCATTCTCGGCTGGGGGTGGACATTTTTGTTTCAAGATTATTCCGTATTATCTAATGAATAAAACCTAAAGTTTGCCAGAAATACAACGAATATACAAGCAAATAGGCCGCCGATAAGTACATTGTAGTTAAAGACGGAGCTGGTCCCCCTGAAAAATATCAGGCATGCCACTAAACTATTGTGGACCCCTAGTATTCCTGCAGAGTGGGGAAAAAACAGCAAGACATACTTATTGGCCGATTTCTTTGAAAAGTATTTCAAAAACAGCGGAATGCAAGATTTCAGCAAGGCTAAATTGATATTTAGAAACTAATAATCTGCTAAACCAACACACATAGGATTCAGAAAGGATGCCTTTAACAAAAACCAGGACCCTAGTTGTATTCGTTGATTTTGAAAAAGCCTATGAATCAGTATGGAAGTACAAATTATTTGGAAAGCTCACAAAGCTAAGCATTCATGATATGTTAAGCTGGATCATGCAGCTTCTCTCCCAATGCTTTTGTGCTACAAGATACAATGATAGCACATCAAAATTCTGACAAATAAAAATGGGTTATCCCCCAAGGAGCAGTCATGAGTACAATCTTGTTCAACATATATGTTCCCTCAGCTGTATCAGGTATAGACGTAAAGAAAGCTACTTTTGCAGACGATATGATCATGTGGAGATCATTGACACATGAGATGAGATGCGGTTTAAGGGCGCTAAACAGCTAAGATCATCAGCGCCCTTACAAGGCATAAAATTTAAAGTCCAAAAATAAAATACGAGTAAAAAACAGCATAGTCAAAATTACTCTAAAACAAGTCGTCAAATGTTAAAACCACCACAAAAACATGTTAAACAAACCAATAAAATTAGTAAAAAGTGTAAAAACTGTAGAACGCATGGGACATGAGCGCCATATGTCCACTGGGGAGTAGAACCCCATTAAAAAGGCAATATAAAATCACAATGTTAAAAGGCGCTCAGCGCATCAATTGCGCCGATTAAAATAACTGTCATGGATAAAGCGTAAAAGACATTCTACAGCATGCGCGTCGTCTGCCAAAACGTTGGCCAGGCCAACAGGCAGACCCACGCGACCGCTCAATGAAACTAAAACTTGACACTTAAAATGTGACGCACCGTTAAGGGCGCATCACACTGCTCGCACACTAGTGCGGGGCCACCACTAAGCAGGTATCGATGACTAAAAAGACAATGTCCGATTCGTCGACGGGCTAAAAGTACCTCTTCCCGACGAGAAGAACGAGAAGAGGTACCCTAGACTAACGGAAGAGGTCTAATCTCCCGCAACTTGTTCCCCCGGAGGGCCGTCCACTCATCGCGCCAAAGCGAGAGGATGCGGCGACGTAAAAAACACACAAATCTGACGAGGGAACAGAGGTAAAAAAATCTGGGTAATAAAATCGCCGATTTGGCAGCGGCGTCGGTAGACTCGTTCCCTGAGCTGCCCAGATGACCTGGAGTCCACAGGAAGGAGACGCTGATGCCAGAGGCACCAAGCGAGTGGACCAGGTCATGTATGCGCCGTACGAGAGGTTGGTGATTGTACACCGCGTTAATACTCTGAAGGGCACTCAGAGAGTCCGTACAAACAACACACTGCCGTAAGTCGCGCCGCTGAACGTATGAAACCGATTGATGAATACTAAAAAAGTTCGGCGGTAAAAATCGAACATTCCCCGGTAAACGAAAGGTAAAACTATGATGATCAAAAACAAAAGGCACACCCTACTCCATCATCAGTCTTAGATCCATCAGTAAATATAAAAGGCAACTCCCCGAATTGCGCCTGCAGTTCTAAAAATGCTGATATAAAGACTAAAGAAGGGGTCTCATTCTTCGGCATCGACGATAATCTAAGGTGACAGTGGGCCTCAGCGCGCAAAATGGAAGAAAACGCGTTTCCACCCTTGGAAGGACCGGCGCTGGCGTAACGTCCAAATGCCGAAGAAGTTGACGAAATCGAACCCCTGGAGGGAGCAATGCAGAGGAGCTAACTAAATATTGCCGATTAAGTGAATCCTCGTAAAATATCGCGAAGGACGGGTGGTCAGGCAAGCTTGAGAGTCGACAGGCATAGCTGCACAAAAGCAGCTCACGCCTGAAGGACAGTGGAGGCTCTGCAGCTTCAGCATATAGACTAGGCACAGGGCTGGTTCGAATGGACCCTGTAGCGACTCTTATGCCACGAAGGTGAATGACATTCAATCGACGTAATACAGATGGACGCGCCGACGAATAGACAATGCACCCGTAATCAAGCTTGAATCGGACCAAAGAGCGATAAAGATGTAGGACAGTCCGATCAGCTCCCCAGGATGTGCCACTTAAAACACGTAAAAGATTAAGAGAACGGTCACACCTTGCATTTAAAAAGGAAATGTGCGAAATCCAGCTCAGCTTCCTATCAAAGATCAACCCCAAAAATTTCGCCTCGTCTGCAAACGGAAGTATTCCTGGCCCAAGATGGAGAGAGGGCGGAGGAAAAGCCTTCCGGCGCCAGAAATTGATACTGACGGATTTTTCGGCGGAGAAATTAAAGCCGTTGGCGTTACTCCCGGCGTAGAGACGGTCGATACAGCTCTGGAGACGGCGTTCGAGTAGACAGGTCCACCGTGAACTGCAATAAATGGCAAAATCGTCAACAAAAAGGGACGATGAAATGCCAGGTGGAATACAATCAACAATGGGGTTGATACCAATTGCAAAAAGTGTGACACTGAGTACAGAGCCCTGCGGTACTCCGTTCTCTTGAATAAAACGACTAGATAAAACCGAGCCCACACGTACACGAAAGACGCGGTCCGTCATAAACTCCCGAAGAAATAGGGAAAGACGACCTCGGATATTCCATGCGTGAAGTGTACGTAAAATGCCGCCCCTCCAACAAGTGTCATAAGCTTTTCCAGGTCAAAAAACACAGCCACGGTTTGACACTTTCTCAGAAATCCATTCATAATATGCGTCGACAGGGACACCAGATGGTCGACGGTAGAACGATAGCGACGAAATCCGCACTGAGCATTCGCTAGAAGTTTCTGAGAATCAAGCCACCACGTGAACCGCCCGTTGACCATGCGCTCCATCACCTTGCAAACGCAACTGGTGAGGGAGATAGGGCGGTAGCTGGAAGGTAGTTGGCGATCCTTCCCAGCCTTAAGTATAGGCACAATGGTGGCTTCGCGCCAAACGGAAGGGAAAAAGCCGCCTTGCCAAATACGGTTATAGACCTGTAAGAGAAAGAGTTTACTGTCGGCTGAAAGGTTCTTTAACATCAGGACATGAATGCCGTCCGGCTCAGGAGTGGAGTGCCTAGAGGAATGAAGAGCGTGTTCCAGCTCCCTCATTGTGAAAAGTTCATTATAACACTCCTTAGTAGCAGACCGAAAATTATAGGTTGCGGAATCCAGCCGGTCTTTGATAGAACGAAAGCCGGCGGAATAATGGTCTGAACTGGAAACCGCCTCAAAGGCAGCACCCAGAGTGTTAGCGATGGCAGCCAGATCCACTATGGTTGTATTGGGAACCTGAAGACCAGAAACAGTACAATGCGACACTTTACCTGAGAAGCGACGAAGTTTATCCCAAACGACGATGAAGGCGTAATGCGATTAAAAGACTCGGCAAAACGAGTCCAAGACGCCTTCTTGCTATCCTGAATAATGCGACGAGCCCTGGCGTGCGATTGTTTAAAAGTAACTAAATTATCAAGTGTAGGATGTCGCCGAAACACCCTATACGCAGTTCTACGGGCACGAACGGCGTCCCGACAATCCTCGTTCCACCACGGAACAGAGATACGCCGAGGGTGAGAGGACGAACGGGGAATGGCCCGTTCGGCGGCGGATAGCAACGTAGACGTAAGGTGCTGCACCATTTGGTTAATGTCGTTGAAGGGCTTGTCAAAATACACAGGGCTGGAATACAATCTCCAGTCGGCTTTACTGAATATCCAGGTAGGTACTCTGGAATGCTGGACGTGGTGAGACAAAAGAGAAACGATGCAGGAGTAATGGTCGCTGGAGTAGGTGTCAGCGACGACGTTCCACTGCAGACGACTAGCAAGCTGGAGTGAGCAAACGGCAAGGTCCAGGTGAAAGAATGTACCAGAAGAATCAGACATAAAAGTAGGTTCACCTGTTTTGAGGATGTAGAGATTGAACTGGTAAAAAATGTCGGAAAGGAGAGTTCCTCTCACACAAGCCCTTGGCGAACCCCACAGGGGGTGATGGGCATTAAAATCTCTCAACAGAAGAAATGGGGTTGGGAGAGCGGACAGGAGAGCTCGAATGTCCGCGGGAGCGAGGGGAGACGATGGAGGTGAATAGACAGGGCAAACAGAAAAGAAAAAGCTGGGTAATTGAACAGTTACGGCAACAGCTTGCAAGTCGGACGTAAGAGCGAGAGTTTGAAAATGAACGTCGCTACGCACTAACATGTCACCTCCATGAGCAGGAGTGCCCTCCTCCGGTTCAAGATCGTAGCGAACCGGAGTATACCCTCGGAGATCAAAAGGATCGTGAGGGCGAAGCTGAGTCTCCTGCAAACACACAACCATAGGTTAATGGGAACGCAATAAAATTGCAGTTCCGCCCTACGCGATCGTAGACCACGTAAATTCCAGAGGATAGCCATAAAGAAAAGGGATAAACTTCTTAGAAGGGCGGTTCAAAATTACCTTCTGTTTAACCTTTGGGCTCGGGCTTTTGGTATGGAGTTGGTCAGACTCCATAGCCTCCTCGAAGGGAGGGCCCACGCGCTCAGAGCCAGAAACCGATTCAAGCGCCGAGAATCGTTCTGGGTGGCGATGGGTGAGGGGTGCCGCTGTGTGCGGCTTGTCCCAGGGGCGTCCTGGGACTGCGACCTCCGAGGAGGTGAAGGTGAACTTTTCTTACCGCGCGCACGTGGAGGGTCCTTCAGAAAATCTTCCCTACGAAGTTTCTGCTTTGGTTTCTTTTCAGCGGCTTGCGACTTCAGTACCTTAGGACCAGCTTTAGATGGCTTGCTAACTACAGCAGAAATGGACGGCCGGATGGTAATGGCGGTTAATGCAGTCATGGTCCAGATCTGAGTTTCGGCATCTATTCGTGGTACTGGCGAGGCAATAACAGAACTAAATGTACCAGATCGCAGGAGAGAAGGTTGGCGCACATGGTAACGCCTCCGGGCTTCGGCGAAGGAGAGTTTCTCCTTTACCCGGATCTCCTGGATCGCCTTCTCGTCCAAGTACTGCGGACAGTCGGCAAACGACGCAGAATAAGACCCTTTGCAGTTAACGCAGACGGGGGCTGTGGAACAGGTACCTTCGTGTGACGGCTGGCTACATGAGGCACAGATGGTAACGGCACTCTTACATGAGACTTGCGTATGCCCAAAACGTTGGCATTTAAAACAACGCAGAGGTCTAGGAATATAAGGCCTCACCGCAATGCGTTCGTACCCTGCTATGCTCGTGGGCAGTTCGACGCCATCAAATGTTATAAACAGGGTACGAGTGGGTACCAATACTCCGTCGCGTTTGGCCTGCACTCGATGCACTGCTGTCACCTTTTGGTCTGAAAGATAGTCTACGAGTTCATCGTCCGACATACCATCGAGGCTATGGGTGGTAATGACGCCTAGACACGAATTCAATGTGCGGTGCTTCTCAACACGAATGGGATAACCGTGGAGAAGCGTAGCGCGCAACAAGGTCTTACTTTGCTGATCGGACTTCGTTTGTGCTAATAAGGAACCATTCCGTAGACGAGTGCAGGACTGAACCGCACCAGCAATAGCATCAATGCCCTTCTGAATAATGAAAGGGTTCACCTTCTCAAAACTTTGCCCTTCTTCGGTTCGTGAAATGACCAAGTAACAACCGGTTGTCGGTGGTGTTACTTCTGTTACATAAACTTTTCGGCGCTTGTTGGTATTAATGGAGAAAGGGTGCTCCATAGCGAAATAAATCCTCCACCATTGCAACCGTCTCCGACCTCGGGCTCTGACTTCCCGGGCGTTACCCCGGCTTGTGTGTGTGTGGCCTATCTATACCAAACTCACCCCAGGATCACACCTCCCAGAACATAGACAGAGGGACCCAATCGCCGTCAGAAGTCAGCAGCTCATGCAATGACCTCCCGCGAAACTGCAGTTGAATAGCGGATACGAACACATCCCTACATGACGACCCCGGGTGGTGGGGATGACGCCATAACCCACTCATCCAGCTGCGCACCCAGTGCGCGGGTATCCGTCAGGCTGTGTCCACGGAGGATTAAAATAAAAGGAACTAAAAGTGAGTGGGCGTTTCGCACTCAAGGTAGGCCGGCGAAGAAGTAAAAGAGATGTGTAAACGAATGGACGTGTAGCGAAATGTGCGTAAATAGAAGATAAGTAAGAAACGATGGCGAGAGGCGTCATGGAATGAAATGCACAGAACGCACGAGAGCCTACCTTGAGTCCCCCGGTTACGAGGAGGAAACCAACCTCAACCGGACGGAGATGAAAGGATGAAAATGGCGATGAATGGCTCGGGCACCCCGGGTACGCCTAACCCGTACTCACATATTGTGAGCCCCTGGGGGGGGGGATCATTGACACAGATAACTAAATATAAGACATCAATGGAAATGGCATTGAATCTATTAAAAATGTGGAATGACAATAATTTGATGTCTGTTAATACAGAAAAAACAACATTTGCCTGAAGAAAACACATCCAAAAATAAATATGCAATTCGACAAAATTAGCTTAAGAGAAACATTCATTCATTCATTATCTGTTTACCCTCCTCTTATATAGGACTTACACCCCCCAGGACTTACAAGCGGGTGCCTGGGGTCAGAGGCCCGTCGAGGAGCAGACACTAATGGATCAGACAGAGCATCCAGGATGGGTGATCAGCCCGATGCCTGGTATGGGATGAAGGAAGTAGATGAAACGAAATGTTGGTGAAATGGATGAAAGGAAGGGTGATGATGGAGCAGTTGGTGGAATGAATGGCGGGGGAAACCGGAGAACCCGGAGAAAACCCGCCCAGACGCCGCTTCGTCCACCACAAATCCCACATGCAGGTCCCTGGGATCTTAAGAGAAACAACAAAAACAAAATACCTTGGAATTGTTTTTTTATTCAAAACTATCCTAGCAAAATCACATTGAAGCAACAACAAATAAAACAACCAACAAATTTTAAGTTCTAAAAGGATTAGTGGAGCAAAATGGGATAGTTCACGACAGATATCAAATACCACATGTAAAAACTTTATCAAACCACTGCTTCTCTATAATGGGGATGCAGTACAGCAACTAACTCAAACTTAAATAAACTATATCAAAATCAGGCAGTATGGTTAATAACTGGTAGTGCAAAATCAACTCTAATGTCAGCAATGCAAGCTGTAAACAATGTGTTTCACATTAGAAGAACAGACACTAATTGAACACGAAAAAATGTTATGGTTAACAGCAAAAAATAGGAAAAAAAGACAGTTACAACAAACCAATTTGTAAACTAAGAATTCTTATCAAAAGTTACAAAAATAAAAAACAAAAATAATTTTGCTAAACCAAAAGAAAATATTTTGATCAGAGAAAATCCTTTAACTTTCCAACCTATTAACATTCAGTTAGACTTAGAAGAACCAGTTATTAAATCTGAAACACCCAAACCTGTATTAAAAACTTTAGCATTGGAAGCTGTGAATGGTTGCACATATATACTGATGGGTTAACAATTAACAAAAGTTCAGGACTAAGTATAACTTGTGCATTATTTTTATTCTACTAAACAACTGGGTATTATACAACACATTTTGATGCAGAAATAAAGGCTATACATTTTTCACTTCAACACCTTTCATGCAGGAATACATAAATTTCAAAAAGTTGCTATTCTTTTACACTCTAAAGCTGCAATTTACTCTATAAACCCAAATAAAAATATGTTCATCAAAATTAAAGAATGTCATCAAATGATCCAAGAACTCCAAAAGCTCCAGAAAAAAAAATTCATTGGATATCAGCACACTGTGGAATTACTGGCAATGAAACTGCCGATCTTCTTGCAAAGAAAAGTCTAAATTGATCCAGCACACCAATACAAACCTACCTTTTACATCTGTAAAGATACTCAACAAATAAATATAAGGCAACACATATGCATGAAGTACATAACAAAGCCGAAGGTCATTGCAGAGAAACAGAAGTGCTAAGGGGATTTCATTACCCAGGGTAAGACTAAGTTCATTCTTATTGCATTCAGGTTCATTAAAAAGACAATCTCTGTACCAAGATAAAGACTCATCCTGTAAACATTATTTTTTCTGCACTTGTACATGCACTAATGAAAGAGATTCCAAATCTATGTTACCGTTTTTTTAATTCTTCATGTTGTCAGCATTAGTGACTATCGCAGTTGAATGCTTTGATTGCATGGCCTTTAAAATTTCGCTAATTTTGGATTTTCATACCTCAAAATAAATAATATATTTTAATTAAAAACTATGTCTATACTATAATGGTCCCATCCAAGGTTGATTGACAGTTAAAGGAGCGGGGGATTCCAATGTTGCCACTTAAGTGCCCCGATCCACGTGCCATGCAGTGAAGATAGCAGGAAATAGGGAGGAATGTTCGTTGTATCTGAAAATTGTTGTTGTATCCAAAATGTAATGGAATCACACACAGTGAAGCAATTAATAAAATATACTTAATGAAATTGGAGTCATTACTAGCTTCACTCGATCTCGAGATATAGGGCCTGCTCGCTAGTTAATAATAAAGAAATCCCAGGGCTATTGTTTCCAGATGGTTTAGTAGTTGGGTCAATATCTTGTGGAGGGCTGAGGAGGGGCAATCAAGGCAGTAAGGAATGTTTGTAGAAAATGGGGACTGAAAGTAAATGAAAAGAAAACAAAGATCATGATTTTTAAAAAAGGTTATCAACTACGTAAAGATGAGAAATGGCAGATAAATGGAAGAGAAACAGAAGTGGTAAGGCGATTTGATTATATGAGGTAGGACGAAGTTCGAACGGAAGTTGGAGTGAACAGAAAAAAATGTCTAGAGCAAAAGATGTAATGGCCACGAGTGTTATACGATCATGTTTGGAAAAAAAATTACCAGACGTAAATGTCAAATTGGCTTGAAAGAATCTACACTGCTACAGTAGAAAGCAAGGTGTTGCATGGGGCAGAGGTGTGGGGAGTAGGTTATGCTTGGAGAGAGGTTGACAAAGTCAATAGATCTTTTTGCAAATATGTTTTAGGTCTACCGATAGCATCACAGTTACAACTTGGTAGGTACTCCACCAAGATAAGAAATATTTACATAGAATTTCCAATCTGGAAGATAGTGATATTGTCAAAGAATTTTCTCATATACAAGACAAAAGTAAGTGCAACGGATCATTGTTATTAAAAATTCAGAAGTTGTGGAACATATAGGTATGGGAGATGCATGGATAAATGCACAATATCACATTAGAGACTTATGGAAAGAAGTAGAATTTAGGCTAGAAGATATTGTTGGCAGTACAAGAGAGAAAAGCTCCTTGAGGATGTAAGGGAAATAAAAGCAGTAAGAGAGGTAGAACGAGAAGTGTTTGCATTGGCGAGAACAGGAGTTAGAAACTTGAAAGGCATAAGGCATGACGAAGATATAGTAAAATGCCAGATGTGTGCTCAAGTGAACGTATTGTAATCAAACAAAAACATGGAGAGAACAATTTTGGCAACAGAAATGGAAAACTTTGGATGGGGAAGTATAAATAAGGAAGATCCTGACTGTAGAAGGGGATATAAATATAAAGCATTCGGGAAAGGTTAAGAACAACTACAAAGAAGATTGGCCAAATGCAGATGAATAATGTAAGCAAGCAGACAGCGAGTCATCAATACACGGAAAACCAGAAGTTGTGTGTATTGAGACCGTAGATTAGCATGAGCAGGCAAGCAACAACTCAATTTATAGTGTTTGTAATTTAATCATGCCGTGGCGTGGAATAAACATTATTCATTCATAGAGTATCATAAACAAACCAGAAATCATTGCCACATAAAACTGCAGTAGCAAAATTCAGACTTATCATAGAACATGACTATTTAGCAAAACACTTAAATAAAATAGAAATTTACACCAATTCAAATTGCCCTCTCTGCAACAATGGAGAAGAAGTGACTGAAGAATATCTTCAAGCTTGCAAAACCCTACCTGCTGGATCCATCATAGCAAAATACTGGAAAAATGAGCGCTAATGGCTTATTGTCAAGCATTAGACACGTATTCCAATGTTGAGACATCACCAACACTAGTTCCCTTCATGTTGATTTTTATTCATTCACTGAAGCAGTATCTCAATTCCAGTGTTTGAACAACGCAAACAAAAAAATCTGATGTTACACTGCATGACTTTCTCTACTCTTTATAAACTATTATTCTCCACATGCTTCGTGTTAATCGAGATGTTAATCTTATTGCTAATTTTCTTGTAGGTGCAAGGGGAATATGGTAGTATTTAAGCGATAGTCAAATGTTTTAAGAGCTGGTTGCTATGTGGCGCATTCCATTCTCTTTGTATGTCCAGGACATAAAAAAAATGAATACCGAATTTGAGAAAAAGTATAAGTATTGGAAAATTTAAGGGAATAACAAGCAATATCTCGAAAATGGTTCACTCAATAAAACAAATGTATATGTCAAATTGTGTATTTTAACGCGATCTACATTTTTTGTGTAGTAAACTTTTGTCTATCTCTTATGGTTTACCAGTTATGCAAAAGTCGTTCACAATAAAGAATACTTTTGGAGACATTCCCAGAAAATTCAAGATATACATTTTATTTGTCATGAAAGTATCTTAAACATATAATATTTTAATCAAAATCGTTACATTTTTGAGAAAATTAAAATTTTCGAAAAATGTTCCATGTAAAGGGTAATCTGGGGTGGGGGGGATTTTCATGAAAACCTTCGTGTCGCATCTCTGGAAAATACTGAACCTAAATACCAAGTTTGGTGTTTATCCGACTGTTCATTTCTAAGTCATGCTGTTCACAGACACACACGGACATGTTACCAAAAATGCTTTCTTTGGATTCAGGTGGCCTCAAAACATGTATTTCCGGTGAAATCTGGTAACGAACTTTTGGGTGGAATACAATACTTCCCCTACTTACTATACGTAGTAGAGAAAGTAAAAATGAATAACGAATTTGAGAAAAAGTATAAGTATTGGAAAATTTAAGGGAATAACAAGCAATATCTCGAAAATGGTTCACCCAACAACAAAAATCTGATGTGTTACACTCACATGACTTTCTCTACTCTTGTACAAACTATTTTTACAAACGCTTATTCTCCATCTACTTTATGTTAATCGAGATAAACATTTGCAGACTCTATCTTATTGCTAATTTTCTTGTAGACGTAAGGGGAATATATATTTACAAGGGCAATATAGAAATACAGTAGCCTTTAAGCACATACATATCTCTTAATAGCTGGTTGCTAGGTGCAGCACCATTCCCTTTGCCACAGATTATAACTCTTTGCATATCCAAGACAAAAAAATGAATAACGAATTCCCATTTGAGAAAATAAGTATTAAAAAATTTAAGGGAATAACAAGCAATATCTCGAAAATGGTTCACTCAACAACAAAAAATGTATATGACATAAACTGTGTATTTTAACGCGATCTACATTTTTTGTGTAGTAAACATTTGTCTATCTCTTATGGTTTACCAGTTATACAATCGTCGTTCACAATGAAGAATACTTTCGGAGACACTCCCAGAAAATTCGAGATATACATTTCATTTGTCATGAAAATATCCTAAACATATGATATTTCAATCAAAATTGTTAGATTCAGGTGGCCTCAAAACATGTATTTCCGGTGAATCTCGGTATCGAATTTTTGGGTGGAATAGAATACTTACCCTACTTACTATACGTAGTAGAGAAAGTAAAAATGAATAACGAATTCCCATTTGAGAAAAAGTATAAGTATTGGAAAATTTAAGGGAATAACAAGCAATATCTCGAAAATGGTTCACTCAACAAAACAAATGTATATGTCAAATTGTGTATTTTAACGCGATCTACATTTTTTGTGTAGTAAACTTTTGTCTATCTCTATGGTTTACCAGTTATGCAAAAGTCATTCACAATGAAGAATACTTTTGGAGACATTCCAAGAAAATTCAAAATATACATTTTATTTGTCATGAAAGTATCTTAAACATATAATATTTTAATCAAAATCGTTAGACATTTTTGAGAAAATCTAAGTTTTCGAAAAATGTTCCATGTAAAGGGTAATCTGGGGTGGGGGGATTTTCTTGAAAACTGTCGTGTCGCATCTCTGGAAGATACTGAACCTAAATACCAAGTGTGGTGTTTATCCGACTGTTCGTTTCTGAGTTATTCTGTTCACAGACATGTTTCCAAAAATGCTTTTTTTGGATTCAGGAGGGCTCTAAACATATATTTCCGGTGAAATCTCGGTATTGAATTAATGGGTGCAATACAATACTTCCCCTACTTACCATACGTAGTAGAGAAAGAAAAAATGAATTCTATGATTATAAAAGAGTCAAATAACAATTTTATTTTGACCTTTTGAGAACAAACAACCATCTCTCTTCTGGGCGTATAGAGTTTATATTCCATGTAGGTAAACTCTTAGTACTGACTGGACAAACTGTTTATTTCAACAGTTCACAGAAATACTGTTACTCTTTGGAAACTGGGCATCCCAAAGGGCTTTCTTGGGACAGATGGTAGCTTTACTGCTGAGCAACAATCGCAACATGGAGCATTGGTTAAAAAGCTAAAACTCAAGTATTACTTCCATCATCTTCAGTAGCTTTCACCCCACCACAACATTCATTAGCACTTACCTGCGAGTTAAGTAAAATATAAATAATTCTCATGTTCCTTATCTCACATTTAACAATTTCTTCTGGGGTGACTCCTGTACTTGATTAATGTTAGAGCTCCATAGCAATAATGTTGCTAATATCTTGCACAAATCATATTACTTCACGATGTAATATGCAGCTTCTCCACTACACCAGAGCAAGTAACGTTAATATCAGATAAGGTTCAATACTTGCGTCCGTTGAATGCAAGGTATAGCCCAACATGGAGGGCCCTAAGTCGCAAAGCACAGCCGAGGGATGTTTTTTTAGAAGTGACAAAAGGGCGTAGCCGTAGGATCTGCGAGTCTAAAATAAATGATTTGCTTTTCAGTGCGGACACAAGTAATAATGAACTTTAGTATCTTCTAAATATATATATATATATATATATATATATATTCATTATTATTTACTTCAGTATTTGGTGACCAATTTGTTTCAAACCTCTTTTAATATATGCTTAAAAAGTCCTTTAACGGATTAGGTAATATCGGATAATGAATGGGTGAAATGATGCTCAAATGAACGGGATCCATAGAGCTTAAATTTTGGGTGTCTTTTTTGCCACAATAAATGTTTTAAAAACAGTGATATTACAATGCGCTTGCATCATAGCGATCCCGTCATAAGCATATACAGGGAGACAAACCGCAAGGCAATGGATTTGAACTGGCTTGAGGTTTATTTCTCTGAAATCCAATATATTTGCTATTACGACAGCACAGGTCTCAGTTCTGCTTCTTCACTAAACGTTTCAACCAACTCCACTTGTCTTTCTTGGTTAAGGTTTTTCTGCAGCGATATACAATTATGAAATGAATATCTTCTTGCTTACAGTTCTAACGAGTAACCGGTACTTTCAGCTTTACAAAAACTCTTCCCTTAGTTACTGCAATGTCGTCAGTGAAATGTATTTCACACGAATCGTAACTCACTTTTCACATGAAATCAAGTGTAATTATTAATATAACGACATTCTTTCGTTTTTCAAACGTATGTACACTTTCGGTCTGTTTTTAAAATGGTTATATGCAAATTAATGTTTTCTCATAAAATAACCATATAAAATGACATTAATTTAGATGCTTTTCTGTTCCTTTAAAAACTATGCACCTCGTACCAAAATAACAGCAATCATTTCATTGACGAATTCGAACCGCAATAGTGAATATAAACCCACTGGAAGCGCAGGATCGCTAGCGATAAATGACGATCTTCGTAAAAGATATAATATTTTACTAATAACACTGGCCGTGAAAGCGACGATCTTCGTATCCCTGAAGATGACACCAAAGTGGCTTTAAGAGGAAAAACCTAAACATATCAGATGATAATGTGGCGCAATGGGGTAAAGGGAGATGAATGCAGGAAATGTGTAGGTGTAATAAAGCGTGACTTGCAAGCGAGTCGTAACATTTCTTTTGTTTTACTTTTTAAATCTATTTTCGGAAGTAAGCTTCTGTCACAAAAATAAACCCCAAAACATGTGTTATATAGCATGGTTTAAAAATAATCGGTCACCGGGTGCTAAGGTAAATAATTATCACAATGATGAAGCATGAACTTGCACAATTTTTTCCACTATGCTAGAACAAGCGAGTGGCTGATTTACAATGGGTAACCTCGCTAGTCTAGTTCGCTAAAATAAATTACCTAAATTAAACCTATCACAGTCTTAATTTGCTCTGTGGTACCAGAAATATTACTGGAGAGACAAACACATTCGTGGATAGCAATAACATAAATGCCTATTGGTTATATTTATGTACTTGAATAATGTGATGCAACGAACCGATGAGTTATTACAATAGGCAAACAGATAAAAGAGACATTTGCACTTACTGTCGATACAGAGACTTCTTCGAGGAGACGCTGTGCAAGTTTTCCAAATGACGGAAACGTTAAACGTGTAGCAAACTACAGCTACAATTTACGGCATGGGCCAAAGGGTTTATGATTGCTTATTATAGAGAGACTCGAGCAATTCTTCAAATTCATACCAGGAAAAATAAAGACCATTTCAGAAGCGCTTTCTAAAATTGCGCTCGTTTTTTACGTTCCATGGAACAGAGTGTGACGTCATAATGCAAAATTTACAATAGGCATTTTCCATATAAACCATAAAACTTCTAATAGCTAAGATTTAAACTCCGAAATGCAAAGCTATACTTCATATATTGTTTACCCTCACATTGCAATGCAGTACACAAAAGATTATTCAATGATGTGGTCGAGAATCGCATCCCTGCACAGAACGAGCTGGGTATTGGGGATGCAATTCGATGCTCAAGGTTACTAGGTACAGTTGCACTCCTTTATGTGACGGCCACACGTGCAGCCTTGCTTCCTCGAATCTGGTTTGCGTACGCGTGGTCAGCGTACAGCCGGAATGAATCCATTCCGAGCAAGTTTATCGAAGTGTATAAATAGTTGCCATGCCTTTGGAAGGTAAAGGCTAAGGAATACTCTGATAGGTCTTACGTCTTACCAAATGATACCGAAATTAAATCTCTCAATAGGTACAACTCATTCTTTGAGGAGATGTAGATTCACGCATCACAGTGTGCCAAACGTTAGATTCTTTATATTATGCACTTTCCGCCATCCTCAAATAACTGCAGTCATTTGGATCTTCTTTTAAGCCTTTCATTAAATGTAGCTATATGGGAGAGTACCTTTCTTCTCAAAGTCACTTTTTACAACATTTCCATTGGGAGCATTTTATATGCTTTGTTTTCACCAATAAACAATGCTGAAGTGCTTTCAACAAAAATAAATCTTTGGACCACATTGTTTGGATCTCGACAACCTCCTCTTTCAACGACGAACTTCATTCTAAGGTTTGAGCAAACTTTTAATCTGAATTTGTTGGTCAATACGTGAGACACACAACTGAACTATGTCATACATAAATTATACTTAGTTAATATACAAGATAATTTAGGTACAGGTTGATTTTTTGGACCTGCCATGGCAGAAAAGGTAGCCTAGGGTGTGGGGAGAATGCCTGCTGCTCTGACCAACACCCCTACCAGAAGATACTGCACTTGCAATGTGTGGCCGACAATTTTCCCAATACCATAAACCTTGTACAAAATGTTCACATATGCAAATCATTACCACACTTTTCTGCCATGTTGTGTTATGGAAGGAGAAACAGAACTTTTGCTTTCTCTACCGCTTACCTATGGCAGAGGAAGTATTTCATTCGATCCAAAAAATTATTATTGCAATTTCGCCGGAAATACACGTTAGATACCCAAATTATTATTGTATTATGTGAAAATTTCATACCAATATTTCTCTGGATATACGTGTTTTGAGTTTTCCTTAAACAAAAAACTTTTCTTTTACTGTATATGAGAACATAGTAATTATAACATAAAATTTGAAGTACCAAATTTAAATCTGGCTTCATACATGGAAGCAAAGCAAAACTAAAGTTTTCTCAAAAACTGCTGTAGTAATTTTGACTAGAATATTACACATTTGTGGTATTAAAAGAAATAAAAATGGAAAATTTAAACTTTCTGTAATTGAGAAACCATAAGAGAGAGACAAAAATGTTGCCAGGAGGAAGAAAAAAAAAAAGCTCTTAAAGTACACAATATTTATGAAATGTTTGTAGCATTAACCACTTCTGAAGTATTTGTTGCTGTATGTATACTGGAGTTCAGTTTACTTATACACGTCCCCATCCACTTGTTGAAGTTAATGTCTCATAGTTGAGCTTGGTGCTACGTGTTCGTCAAAACAGACTGTGATGATCCTGTTGAATTCATGAGGTACTAAAGCAGTACAAATAGTTTGTAATGCAATAAAAACAAATGGTGGAGTTTACAGTAAACTGAAACAGCATAATCTTTTCACAAAATTATATTTTATTTTCTTTGGATAATGACTGCCGTTACCTAGTGGATTAATTAAGGAACTATTAACCTTAACAATGCAGTTTTCATTTAACTGGCCTCCTCCTATTTCAGTTGACAAGCCACCCAACGCATGCGCTGGTGTCACCAGCAGAGAACCACAAAACATGTGAAGTCTGGCAAACGAGGGAGCCAGGATATAGGTCCATTAAGTGCCTGCCAAGTTCACTGAATCTGCACAGATTGGTCCAATACTTTAAAATACTCAATGTAATTGCGATCTGCCCAGTACTGTTGTCTGATGGGGATCCTGCCTAAAGCACCGCAACTCCAACATTCATAGTGCAGCACAATGCTACGTATTCTTATTGTATGAGAGAACAGCTGCTTTTATACCTAATATCCTGCAAACTATTATAAATTAATCTTTCTTGAACACCTACAAACAGGGATGTAATTGCTTAGCTTTTTTAACTCATACATACACTACACGTTTTCTAAAAATGCTTTTTTTTTCTTCCCTTATATATAGAACATTTACTTCCAATGCAACATCAACCTCCTGCAGAGAAAGTAAAAATGCTTTCTTTGTTTCAGTGAAATCTTGATTTATGGGTGGATTACAATAACGCACATTTCATATCTCCATTAGGGTGAATTACCCTTATCCTGAGAACACAAATATGGGGCAACTCTGAGCCCATTTTGTTCACTCACCTAATCTGGTTAAGAGACATTAAACTAAACAATGTATATATATAGGAAGGTACGTCAAAGCCATTTTTTAAATATTTCAAATACAAGTGAAAGAAAGTGCTTCCTCATTTCTAAAGCAAAGAAATGTGATGTGTGACAACTTCAACATGCTACTCTTATTGAAATAAATTTTGTTAAAGCTACAAGGAACGCTGGTCTTGATATTACATACTCTTTCCAACATGCTACGAATAAGCACTAAGAAAAAGTGTTGAAAAATTCAAACCAATAACGATATCTCAGAAATTGCCAATGACACAAAAAAACTTATTGTGTGTCTTAAGGAGATGTACTTTTTTTTGGTGTGCAGTACGTTTCTGTCTATTGCTCAACATTTAACAGTTATACAAAAGTCTTTCAGAATGAAGAGGACATCACAGACTATTCCCAACATATACATACATTTTCTTATGTAAATACCTTATATGCACTATTTTAATAAAAATTGTTGTTAAGAACCATTTTGCAAAGAGTGAATACAGTCAACAGTTTTTCTGTAGGTAGTTGTGAAAGGTAGTATGGATTTTCTTGAAAATCTTTGTATTGCATCCTTGGAAAATACTGAACTCTAATACCAAATTTAATATCTTCAGACTTTTCGTTTTTAAATCAGGGGGGACTGAAAACAGGTATTTCCGGTAAAATCTTGACATTGAATTTTTGGGTGAAATACAATACTTCCTCTACCTAATGAAAGTAATATATTGCAAGGGCACTTATCAAGACTTCACTGAAAAGATGCTTGTTTTGAGGTCCCAGTACATTGCCATTATAAAGGAAGCATTTACCTTGCTGCAGTTCCGCATCTCCCATTGGCCACTGTGACTGCAACAGATGACGACAGGAAAGGCAAAGACAGGAAAGGGTTTTAAAATAACTTCACTACAAGCTATAATGACATTCAATATTTTTTTTTGCCTCCATTTATTAAAAATATGCAATTGTGTGTTTGAATCCATAATAATGTTGATTTAAATTGCTAACAGTCACTAATTTTGTTAACTTGATGTTGTCGTGTTCTATTAAAAAACGAACCACCTCAGTAATATTTTCTTCACATGGTCTCCAAGTTTGAAGAGATAATTGAATGCAAATGAAGGCCCCTGGACTAAATCTCTCTTAGGGGATGACAAGTATCTCCCACCTATTTCTTCTACAAGTAAAAATACCTTGTTTAAATGGTATGTATTGTTGCGGCTTGATATGTCGCCCCTTCTCTAAACTTGTGCCACGTGTTCGGAGAAGGACCGAGGGGGAGACGAAACGGCAGTGACGATACAATCACAGCACCTCCCATTTGGACGTACAACTTACTAAGGTATTAACAAGGCCTTTGTCTTCTAATGACATCTTTTTTTTTTAATGGTATCACATGTTTTCTTTATTTATCTGAAAAAAAAACTAAAGAGAGGAAACCAAAACCACTAAACTGCAATAATAAAAAACAACCTTCATCTTCATTTGTTTTTGCTAGTATTGAGGCTAATGCAAAAATGTACTCAGGTACAATAATGGTGGAGAAATCTGTCTGGGTTACATATAAGAAAATTAATTATAAAGAAGAGTACAAAAATACAGATACTTTTCCCTATTCTAACGTTGCTACATATCAATGTTACATGATTTTACTGCAAGAACAAAATAAATGAGAAAGAATACCATCGTTCAGTGTCCCAGCTGTGTGCCGTACGTTGTGATATTAAACATGGACGTCTTTGTGGCAGCACACCACTTTATTTACTTTAAAATGACTATTCCTCCAAATATACAATTATGCTGTTCTTATGGGATGCTGTACAGTTTGTAACAAAAAACACTGCATATGTTCGACAAATCATGGCATAAAGAGATTTACAAATTGTATAAGGAAACAAGTTTGGTACCAAGAAACTTATGTGATAAAAATATACTGTTTCTCATGTTAGCTGTTTTAAATCATTATCACTTCTTAAATATTTATACTATCAACATTTTGTAAATAACAAAACTTTTCAAGAACGTTACACTTATAAATTTTTGTTATGCAACATTTTCCAGAAAACTTAACATGTTTGGCCACTTCCTTAAATTTAAACCTATAAAACTTTTCCCATCCCGCAAAGTGTAATAATTTTTTGACGGCATGAAATTCGAATGTGCCAAAATTCCATGCAAAATAAACGGAATTTCAAATACTGCCTCTGAAATTCTTCCTTGCACAACAATAAACACATATTAAAGCAAAGAACACCACCTTCCTAGGCTATACACTGACTTCTAGTCCATATTTTACACTTCGTAACATCAACTATAAAAAAAATGAGAAACATATCCCACAGGTATACAACGTGAATAAGATAAACAATTTACATGAGGGGGGGGTTGCCTTTATACTTGACGTCATCCATTACTGAATGTTCATGCCATGTAATCTCTAACATGGCGCTGTATAGCATTCAGTCTGTAATCTTAAGTGACAGTATATTATAATTAACGACTGGTCATGTCCATGGTGAAAATCAAAAGTGTAAAGCCATGAAAGGCCTGTACATTTTACTGTAAAGGTTCCATTTGTGAAATGTGCCATATCGCAGTTGTAAACAGAACTTAATAGAGGCGCTTCTTGTTCCTTATACATTTGTGATCTGAATCCCATACAAAGGTGTCACTTGTGAGTGAAGCAAACTGTCACAACTTTTAGAGAACCATGGCAACAATGATTATTCATTTTTCTCCAAAGAGCTGGCCATATCACTTGTTTGAGATCAGAAGCTAAATATACTACATCAAACTCAATACTTTTAAATTTTGCAATCATTTAGCAATTTAAATCTAATGCAGGAAGAAACCAATATTAAATATTTAAGGTTTTGAACTGGTCGACTAACACTTCCACATAATTAGTGTAGGAACATGTTTTCATAGCACCTTGTCAACATCACCAGTCGATGTAGAGATGATGCTACAAAAACATGTTCCTACATTAATTATGTGGAAGTGAAACCCATGAGTGTTAAGTTGACCAATTCAAAACCTTAAATATTTAGCAATTTCTTTGCTTTAATCAGCCGAGAATACACTTGCAAGTTGGCACTATTGCCTTAAGCGAGTCTGGCCCACGAGCACAAACAGGAGAGAAACTCAGGCAATAGAGCTGTAGATTCTGTTAGTTTAAAATAAAAATAGTTGGGAGCAATTTTAGTAAAAGCACAAATTGTACAAAATTAGCAACAATTCAGTTTTTGCATATACCAAGTTTGATGTGTATAGGAATCGCACAAAAACGCCCATGTTTCCACCACATAATGGAGGTATTGAACAACTCATATTTGCCTCGACATTAAGACAAATGTGTTTCACCTAGAATAGAAAACACAATTGATTCCAGAAGATCAGCATACAAACCAATTTGTGCAAAAGTGAAACAAACTTTTGCCACACCAGTTATTGTGCTACCCTCAATTATTACAATTAAAGGGTTTTAAAAAGATTGAACTGTTTTCAAATGTCATGGTCGGAACAATCTGCTCACTTTTTACTATTTATATATACACCGACATCTAAATGTTTACACCAGGGGAGAGGAAATTTAGATCAGTTTGTACAAATTCTCTGGAAGCATTATTTACTGGAACAAGGAATTTGAAAAAGAAAAGTTTATTAACACAACGAGATACATAAATGTGGTTCTGTTTCTACGTAAGGACCTTTCTGTGTTCATCACCTTGACAACAAAATGTGGCAGTGATTTTCCAAACAAGCCTGAAATACACCACCTACAAGCAGTACACTGCACCACTTAATGCCTAGGTTCAAAACCCACCAAGTCCAAACAATTGGAATATATGCAACAGCTTTTGCCTTTTCTTGGCCTTAGTCGTAGGTTTTACAAAGCAAAAAAACAGGGTTGCCAACTGCAATTATTTATTTGATAGCTGTTGCCGCTAACATTGCTAGCATCTTTGTGATACAACATATATTGGGCAGTCTAAGAAAGCCTAATTTTGGTTCCTAGGTCTGGATATGAACATGTTTGTTTTCAGTTCATTGAGAACGTCATGGAGTAGAAAGTAAGTAACTTTTACTTTGATTTACCAGCAAAACAAAACAGAATGGGAACTTGCTCTGTATGTCAGTGTGAGTAAAATGTTTTGGAAAATCAAGCGAGTGAACCATTCTGATTGAAAATTTCATGTAGCAAAAATAATAACTCCAAATATTAAATTACAATTTAATCTACAAAGAGATCCTTATTGATGTGACATCACCGTCTATGTTCACAGTTCCGAACATTGTGCTATGTAAAACAAAGTGGTATTTATTTTGTGTATGGTATAGTTCATTCATCACATACCTCCAACAAACTGTTTATTCACGTGCTAAGAAACCTGAAATCAGGAAGAAAAGCATTTTGCAATGGCAAAGAAATGTCAACAATATCTACAAGTATTGTTGAGAGGATCGTTAAACATATTGTAACAATTTTTCTACACTTTTATGTTTAATTTTTTTTTTTTTTTTTTAATGTCAAGTCATTGAAACAATTCCATTTAACACTACATTGACTTTCGTACGTATTTAATAAAGGGTAGTAATGAATACATAACCTATCTTTTCTTGTGCCAAATTAAGAAACATCTGTTTCTCGTTGATCCTGCCACCATAATTAGAGGTGTGTTTCTCAGACACAACAACTTGCACCTGTGGCATTCTATTTTTATGTAATGCAAATTAGCAGCAAAAAATGTGCTGGTGTAATGAGAAACACTTTTAACGCAGATGTAATCTTCTGGAAAGTAAGATCACTTTTCAGTGTAAGCATTACTTTTGAATAACCAGGCGTACAATAGATAGGTTTGCTTCTGATCCAAAAAACAATCTTATTTCTGAGAAGCTATGTTATCATAGATGCATGCTAGATTATCCGACTGTGCCGTTTTAAAACCTGCATCCATTATTTTGAGAAAAAGTACAAAAATAAAGCTTTAACAACATGCATACACCATTAATGAAAGCATATAGCATGAGTTCACTTCATACTAGATGGTGGCGTCCCAACTCGGTTCCTTAAGTCAGAACCGTTTTTGAGAACCTTGTGAAAAGGGGCTTTAAAATATTTTTCCTTTGTTTTCAGAAGTATATAACATACAATGCAACATAATTTTCTGTTAATTTTGCATGCTCCCAATTGTGATTCTGGTGGAGAGCTTCGAGCTTTCAGGCCAAGAACATGTTCCAGATAAGTTATGACGCATCACAGATGCAATAGTATTTATAGAGGTTTTTGTTATCTTGATTTTCTAGATAATCTTCAACTGCATCTCCTAGGCAAGGTGTGTCAGATACCAAATCACACTGAGTAATATCTAACAAAGTGTTCACTGCTTTACTCATGTTTTGATGCATTTTATAAATTTTCAATAAAATATCAATACTGAATTTAAGTAATTTTCTTATTTTTTGCGATATAATTGAAAACCATGCTTTCAGAATATAGTAAGATATTTTAACAGATTTTCTTAATATAATGTAAAAAAATAAATCCAAATGGGTACAAAATTCTTGGGCTTCTTGATTCTTCAACCGAAAGACTCAAGTTTTAAGCTTAATAAGCTGGATTAAACTGTTATATCAAACTGCAGTATTCCATTTTACAAGTGAGAGCACAAATCATTATAGCATGGAGGTCTATAAACATTTTGTCCACTGGATTCCATTATGGTTGTGTTTGACTTCTAATGGTGACAAAAATTAGTGTCATACGTATTTCACTGCAGTATTTATTTTAGTTAGCAAAGTTTCAAAGACGTTGCCTTGGTTTGAAAATATTCAGCTAGGTCCTTTAATTTTGTTCAGGTTTCAACAACTTTGAAGTGCAGTAAGGGCAACATCTTGCATCTTCTTGCTTCCCAATATAATTTTGACGAGATTAGTGCTGAATCATCCATATCCAATTTATTTTTTTTATTTTTCTTCATTACAAAGTACACATTTAGGTAAAGGATATATGCCAATTCTGTCCTCGGCTTCTTGTCTTGGTAATTCAGGGGTAGCAACATTTATTACAATTTTCTAAATGTTTCCTCTAATTGTTTTTTTAACAATATTAATTTTGTGGAATGATATGCGCCTTCATTTAAAGTATTTGTAACATTTTTTGGGTTTTGGTTGGATGGCTGCTGCTGAAGCACATTCCCTTCCACAAGTGCAACTTTGGAATCAATTTGGAAATATTCTTAAGGTGATAGAGTTGGTAATAATTTTTCTATCTTGGCATTAGAAAACTGGCTAGGTTGCATTTAATGAATTAGCTGAAAATAGCTTTTGCAATTTTCATTAGGTGTTCCAATTTCTTTTTCAATTGTATTGTTATTTGTTAAAGTAGTTTCTGTACTGTTGATAAATTCTCACATCCATAAACATTTATACGTTATATTTAACATACATATTGAAACAACCCCATGTGCTCTGCAGTAGCATACAATTAAAATTGAACAGTATTATATTGATTTACTTCCTCAATGTAGGAGAAAATGCTTCACAGAAAAGACAAAAGCTGAATTTATTTCCCTTCTTGGATGGAACTGGCAGATTCTAAATCTACACTAAAACGAGAAGCAGATAATATGACAACATTAATAGAAGAACAACAAAAATTGCCATCCTGCCTTTCACCTCTCGATAATGAGATACCATCCTCCAACTACGTCTAGTCTTATAGCAAAAATATACTGTCTTTATGACCATGACATGTGAAAACATTACAGAGTCCTGAACACATTGAAGAGGGAAGTAAACAGAAACTGCACATTGTTATTATTATTCTTATTATTATTATTACAATAATGTACCTGCACCATAGATCCACCATCTTCTTCTTCTTCCTCTACAATAAGCTTAGGTTAAAAGAAGTATTCTGTACATGCATATAATTATAATAATAATAAGGCAAGATGTCCCCGTAACATGGTGGATCTATGAGCGAGCTAGGTGTTCCGATGGCGCAGCAGTGCGGTACCTGAGAGAAGGACATGGGTGCCTGTAACGTGTTCTACTTGGCACCTGGAACTTTGCTCAGCACCTGCAACAAATGTTATATGTGATGCGTGCTGTATGGGTTGATGTGTTATAAATCTACAAGTAATATGGTTACTTGCCTTAGATAAGTCAACTCCAGTCAGGGCATGGACTGCTGGGGGGACCTGCCCCACTAACCTTGTGAGTTCTCCTGTGACGTTGCTATCTCCCCCTCCGAGCAGAACAATCTCTTCCGTCTTAGCAAGTGGTGCAGACACCTCAGCAGCAATCTGCAACATCACAAATTCTTCACTTAACATTTACTATTCTAAATAAAAGCTTAGGCTTTGCTGCCATGTCTGTTGGTGTTTATACAACCCAACATTTTGTCCGTAACTGTGACAGATTTTAAAGAACTGTAACAGAGGCAGACCCTGCTTGCCTTTGTATATGTGGACCCTTCTAGGAGTTGCTATTCACTTATCAGCCAAAAGTACTGAAAATCGCAGATTATCACGGGAACTGTCAGGGGAAATATCCTGTTCATTAAGTATAGGAAACAATAATCGATCAAATCTCGAATCTTCCCAATTCTTATTTATATTACAGCGGTATTTATACAAAGCCTTCATTCGGATGCATGGCAATATTACATGGAATTACTTGCCCTGAACTGCACTGCTCCTAACTGGTTCAGTTTCTTCTCCATGTGCCACTAATTAGTGTTACAATCCAAAAAGTCTGTATACTTTAGTGCACCAAGTCTTCATGTATGATTCCTATGTGACAAGAAACTCTTGCAGAGAAGAGAGACACATTCCCTGTTATAATGCCAGCACACAGAATCTTCCTATATGATTCCTATGTGACAACAAACTCTTGTAGAGAAGAGAGACAGATTCCCTGCTGTTATAATGCCAGCACACAGAATCTTCATGTATGATTCCTACGCGACAACAAACTCCTGTAGAGAAGTGAGACAGATTCCCTGCTGTTATAATGTCAGCACACAGAATCTTCATGTATGATTCCTATGTGACAACAAACTCTTGTAGAGAAGTGTGACAGATTCCCTGCTGTTATAATGTCAGCACACAGAATCTTTATGTATGATTCCTATGTCATAACAAACTCTTGTAGAGAAGTGTGACAGATTCCCTGCTGTTATAATGCCAGCACACAGAATCTCCATGTATGATTCCTATGCGACAACAAACTCTTGTAGAGAAGTGAGACAGATTACCTGATGTTATAATGCCAGCACACAGAATCTTCATGTATGATTCCTATGTGACAACAAACTCTTGTAGAGAAGTGAGACGGATTACCTGATGTTATAATGCCAGCACACAGAATCTTCATGTATGATTCCTATGTGACAACAAACTCTTGTAGAGAAGTGAGACAGATTCCCTGCTGTTATAATGCCAGCACACAGAATCTTCATGTATGATTCCTATGTGACAACAAACTCTTGTAGAGAAGTGACAGATTACCTGATGTTATAATGCCAGCACACAGAATCTTCATGTATGATTCCTATGACAACAAACTCTTGTAGAGAAGTGAGACAGATTCCCTGTTGTTATAATGCCAGCACACAGAATCTTCTTGTATGATTCCTATGTGACAACAAACTCTTGTAGAGAAGTGAGACATTCCCTACTGTTATAATGCCAGCACACAGAATCTTCATGTATGATTCCTATGTGACAACAAACTCTTGTAGAGAAGTGAGACAGATTCCCTACTGTTATAATGCCAGCACACAGAATCTCCATGTATGATTCCTATGTGATAACAAACTCATGTACAGAAGTGAGACAGATTCCCTGGTGTTATAATGTCAGCACACAGAATCTCCATGTATGATTCCTATGTGACAACAAACTCTTGTAGAGAAGAGAGACAGATTCCCTGTTGTTATAATGCCAGCACACAGAATCCTCATGTATGATTCCTATGTGACAACAAACTCTTGTAGAGAAGTGAGACAGATTCCCTGTTGTTATAGTGTCAGCACACAGAATCTTCATGTATGATTCCTATGTGACAACAATCTCTTGTAGAGAAGTGAGACAGATTCCCTGTTGTTATAGTGTCAGCACACAGAATCTTCATGTATGATTCCTATGTGACAACAAACTCTTGTAGAGAAGTGAGACAGATTCCCTGCTGTTATAGTGTCAGCACACAGAATCTTCATGTATGATTCCTATCTGACAACAAACTCTTGTAGAGAAGTGAGACAGATTCCCTGCTGTTATAATGCCAGCACACAGAATCTCCATGTATGATTCCTATCTGACAACAAACTCTTGTAGAGAAGTGAGACAGATTCCCTGCTGTTATAATGCCAGCACACAGAATCTCCATGTATGATTCCTATCTGACAACAAACTCTTGTAGAGAAGAGAGACAGATTCCCTACTGTTTTAATGCCAGCACACAGAATCTCCATGTATGATTCCCATGTGACAACACTCTTGTAGGGAACGGAGACAGAATACCTACTTTTTGTGCACCTATCGTAATCTTGTGAATAGGATTAGGGAAATGGGATCTAAAGCTCAATGACATCATCAGAGAAAAGTAAGAATAAAGTCTAAAGAAATCTCTGAGAAAGCTTGGACAGCAATTTCGCTAACCATGGGTTGGAATGCCACTAAACTTTTAACATGAAAAGGCTGTTAAGATAAGCGACATTGCGATAATAAAAGAAAAGTTAATTTGCGGTGTGGATAATGTTAATGATCACTCTATTGACACACATGGCCGTGTTAAAAGATGCGAGACGTGTGGACATCTCCTATATGGTTATTGTACTTATTTGCAAGGACTATGAATATCAAACTCTTTCCCATTAGACAGGCCAACCACAGGCTCTACGAAGTCTAATGTAAAGGTCTCTTATTTTGGAGAGCACGTCTGTTTTCTGTTATATCATGTTATGAACATCTATAGATGATCCACAACTGAACATTTTTCTATTAATCTAACTCATGTATGTATTTATGCTGCAAGCCAGCCACTCTATGAGATCAATTCAGTGTGATCTTGTCTGGCCTGGAGGTGTGACAAACAGGTATTTTCAAGTAACAGTTACCCGTAACGATTAGTTATTTATTTTCATAGTTAGCACGTTCACAGTTACATTAATGATTAGCACGCGTGTGCATACACACACCGAGATATATTCCTCCATGTTTCCCTCTCTCTAATGGCTAAGCTTTTCATAATTTAATAAGAGTGATTAAGACAAAATTTCCTCTTGCAGTAGTGCCTATTAACAGTATTGTAAAAAGGCGCGATGTTCCTATGAACTATGTAAATGCTGTTAATTCTAGCATAAGAGCAATTAAATGCAATATTTATAGATGTGGACAAAAGACTGGATATTTCATGTATAGCAGGGACGGAATGCATCTATATTATAAAGGGTCATATAGGTTAGGGAAAGCCATTGATTCGACAGTTAGTGTATGGGAAATTATCTGGGAAACTAATGATTTCAGTAGCTGAACAGATGGTTATTCATTTAGTTACGAATACAATAAGAAATGAGGGTAAATTTGATAAAGAAATAAATAACAAGGGAAATGTATTGAGTATATTTCATCAGAATCTGCAGTGTCTTACAAATAAGCTAATAAACTTTGAAGCTTCTGGGGGCATAATTCTTAAAAAAGCACACGTTGTTTGCTTCTGTGAACATTGGTTATTAGACCAGAAAATAGAGAGTATAAAACTTGAAGGATATGTTTTAAGTGCTAGTTATTGTAGGCAAAATAAGTTACATGGTGGATCTTGTATTTTTGTTAAGAATAGCTTTAAAACTAAGGAAATTGATAGATTTCAACATCTAAATCATTATTGTCACTTTGAGGCTAGTATAGCGGAGTTAATACAACTCAACTGTGTAATAATTTGTATATATCGCTCACCTTCTGGAGATATTGATTACTTTGTTCAAAACCTAGAAAAAATAATGGAGGAAGTAAAAATAGTTAAAAATGTTGTAATTATTGGGAATTTTAATTTTTATTTTAGTAAGAAATTGGATTATATAATAGTGAATTTATTATCAGCATGTAATTTAGAAGCTATTGTGTCTACACCTGCAAGAGTAACTAAGCATACTGCTACAATATTAGATCAAATTCTATTACCAAAACAAATTGTAAATTACGAGGTTGAGGTGATCAATACTGGTTTCTCGGATCATCATGCCATCTCAGTTAAGAGTAGGATACCAAAAGATAAAATACTACACATTAAAAAATATAGTAGGGACTTTAGTAAAGGTTTAAAAATGGAAATGTGGGGTTTGTTACTAGAATTGGATGATGTTTGTAAAGCCTTCCTTACTATCTTGAAGCATCACATGGATATAATTATTCTTGAAAGGCTCACAGGTGTCGGCAAAAGGCCCAAGAATTGGGTAACTAAGGGAAGCCTTATTTTAGGCAAAAGGCTCAGATTTTTAAATTTGATTAAAAAACATGTAGATTCCCCTGCATTTTAGGATTATGTAAGAAAATATAATGAAGTGTTATGGCAGACATAATTTACAGTATATTACACAGGCAAATAATAAACAAAAAGCAATGTGGTCATTAATGAAGCAGCTTCTAGCACGGAATAAGGATTTAAATGAATTAGTAAAGGTTCCACAAAGTGTAGCAGAAATACTTCAGGTTATAGACCAACTTGTGAACAAAGTTTTCCTAAAACAAAAATTACCAAATTTTATAGTAACTCAATGTTCATAAGGGAAGGAAAAATGTTAGATATATTGAAGTCATTTAAAAACAAAATAACTATTGCTTATGATGGAGTAGCAGATAACTTTATAAATATTGCAAGGAGGTTTTGTGTGTACCTTTATGTCATTTAGTAAATAAATCCTTCCAATTAGCCAAAATTAAACCAATTCTATAAAAAGGGGATAAGGAAGAGGCAGAGAATTACAGGCCCATTTTGATACTTCCCTCATTATCTAAAATACTTGAAAAAGCCCTGTTAAATTCATTCCTTGAGAAAAATAAAGTCATCCATTCTAGCCAAAATGGATTTTCCAAGGGTAAGTCAACCATGACCTGACTTTACAATTTTAGACTTAATTGATAATGGAAAGAAATGTACATTCAACATGATATTTTACTGGAGATCCAACTTTATCTAAGTAATCGTAGACAAATGGTTGAAATAGCTAAAACGGATCATTTAAATGTTACAATTCAAAAATTCAAAATATTAACCATGGAGTACCCCAGGGTTCTATCTTAGGGACAATTGTATTTCTAATTTTAACAGTGATTTTTCAAAACACCTTATGTTTGCAGAGGATACTAATAGAAGGTTTAGAGGACAAAGAAGGCGTAACAACTAGAATGGAAAATTGGTTCGATACTAATACATTGCTTTTAAATCCGTTAAAAACAGTACTAATTCAATTCTTATAAAAAGTATAAGTATCGACCTTCAAATTTATAATACAAAAAAGTTACAGGTTGATCATACTAAATTCTTAGAAATATGGTTACATCAGGAGTTTCATATTGCACATTTAATAATAAAGCTATGTAAATTTCATTTAGGGTAATAAAGAAAGAAAGAAATCTTCATACTAAAAAAGTTCTGTACTTTGTGCATGCAGAAAGTATATTGACATACGGGATAATGGCAAAGACAGTCATTTAGTCTTTAAAACCCTCCAAAAATAATCAGGTGTATTGCTAATATACGCAGGATTTGACGCAGTAATTTGTATCACAAATTATGTAAATGTAAAGAGTGATTATAGTGTGACATTGATTTGAGATGTTTGATGATTGTAAGCATTGTTGAGAAGTGGGTTTATACGGCCTTACTGAAACTGACAATAATAGCGTGCAATAATGTAGCGAGGGGGTGAGCTGTTTATCATTATTAGAGACGAGCAAATGATGTAATATTGGCGCGTTTTTCTTAGAATTCGCTGGAACATTTTTCCTAGAGCATATGTTTTCGTAATTTTCATTGGATATAAAAATAGACGCTAATATTGGCGCGTTTTATTAACCAATAGCAGCTCGGTTATAATCTTTAGGCATATCGGGGTGTAGGAGTATAAAAAGAGCTAAGTCAGAGGTAGATCCCTCCAGTCCATCGGAAACATTTGTACATTACACGTCGGCTCCAGTCCATCGGAAACATTTGTACATTACACGTCGGCTCCAGTCCATCGCAAACATTTGTGCATTACACGTCGCTGAGTTCAACGAAAGCAGTTATGGTGAATACAGAGCATAGTTTATCGATTCGCAGGTTACGCGTAGCAAAGTTATGAAAAATCTCAAGTGTCGTAAAGTTAATTACACAAAAAGTTGAAGTTCGCAAATTAATAATGTGCAGTAAATAAGTTATTATAACAGTTTCAGTTTGGCGAGTGTCACGATTAATAGGTGAAAGTGAATAATGTGTTAAGTAAATAAAAAGTGTAAAACAAATCCTTTCATCAGTGTTATCTTTGGATAAAAACTCCTTTCCGTTTACACACCTGTATAAGATAAGTGCTCGACCAAAAAAAGATCATAGCTAGCCGGAGGACAGTGAACCCAAAATTAAATACAATAATAGGCGCTCAGTAAAAGATAACACGAAGTGACCGCGACAAATTGTCTTTTATACGTGCGGCAAATAAACAGTAGCATTCTTTCAAACAAACACTAATACCGCCACAAATTGGCTACCACAACATGGAGCTTTCAAACTTAACAAAGAATACCGCCGCATATTTGGCACCCAGAATGTGGGGCAGAATAACCAGGAAGGGGCGAAGGAACCAGGACGTGGAGCGAATGGAGCAGTGAACTGAACTACAAGACGCAGATTCCAGAAACAACTACAGGAACGACACACGACGCGGATGAGTGGACATCGTAATTCCGAGATTAAAAGGCAACAGGGGAATTAAATTATAGGACACAAAAATATCGAGACGACGTAGATTCATCATAATACAACGCAGAGGCGACATATAATCTAGGAGAGAGGTGCAGGAAGCTGGACATCAAAGCAACATCAGCAGATAGCATCAGAAAGGTTAGAAAAGTGTGATTTTTTTTATTCTAAAAAAAAAAAAAGTGTAAAAATTTAAATGTACTTGAGAAGTGGCAGGATTAAGAAAACAATGTCTACTAATAATACTGAAGAAACAATTATGGAAGGGGATAGTGTAACAGTTAGCTGTAATTCAATACAGGTTACAGAAAATAGCTCAAACAATGTAGGATTTGAGGGAGGAAATGTTAGTGCAGAAAGTGAGAATAGAACAGCAGGAAATGTTAATTTTGATGCTAGTATGATGATGGAAATGCTGAGAAATATTAATGAGAAATTAGAACAAAACAGGGAAGATATGGAAAAGAATATTGAGAAATTACAACAAAAATTAACTCAGAATATGGAAAAGAGTAATGAGAAATTAGAAAAGAAAATAGATCAAAACAGGGAAGATATGGAAAAGAATAATAAGGAATTGAGAGAAGATATGCAAAAGAATAATAGGGAATTAAGGGAAGATATTGGTAAGAGCTTAGAACAAAACAGGGAAGAAATTGAAAGGAAATTTATGGAGCTAGATAGTAGTATGATAAGAATGAGAAATGAAAATCAGGAAATGATAGCAAATGAGATAGGGGAAGTTTCAAAGAAAATGTTAGACATGAGCAGGGAAATATCTAACCAAAAAAGTGAGGTTAATAATAAAATTGAACATGTTGACGTAAAATGTACAGAGTTAGGTAGCCGAATGAGTAGCATTTCAAGTGAGTTAAGAGAGATGATGGAAGCTACAAATGCAGATTTAATTCAGGTGTAAGTTAATTTCAGAGGGGAAATATCTGAAATACAGAAGGAGTCAGAAACACAAAAAAATAAATTGTCTGAAGAAGTTAAAGTTTTGTCTATAGATTTGAATCAAAAGCTAACTTCTGAAATTAACAAACACCAAGCTGTTCAAAATGAGAACAATAAAAAATTGGAACAGACAATAGAAATTGACTAATTTTGAAGATTTAGAAGCTAGTAACAGTGATGTGTCATAATTTAAAATGGAGAGTTGAGGGTTGTTACACTACATCACTATAATATTCTTACTTGAACTTATAAGAATATTATAGTGATGTAGTGTAACAACCCTCAACTCTCTATTTTAAAAAAGACAATAGAAAGTCTGCAAGGTACTGTAAATAGGTTAGAATTAAATTCAAGGGTAAATATATGTGATGTTAATGTATCTGATGTACAGAATAATGATAGAGGTAGTTCTTCAGGTATGACAAATAATGTGAGTGATGCGGTGGCTTCATCCATAGCTAATGCTGAAACTCAGAGTGCACAAGTAACACTAGAGAATTTAAATATGGGAGTAGGGAATTTGCAAAATTACAATCATATCTTAAGTGATTTTCCACTTCCAAAATTTAATGAAAACTCCAGTCCAGTACAGTTTATTGCAGACTTATCAGAGTATTTTCAAATTAAAAAGATACCTGAAGCATTGAAAATGATAGTTGTCAAAAGATGTTTAGACCAGAAAACTTTAGATTGGCTACAAATGGTATCAGGGGGTGAAATTTCATATGAATCCTTTAAGAGGGTATTCATGAACAGATTTTGGAATGTTATGGTACAGCACAGAATTCGAGCAATGCTTAGTCATGGTCAATTTGATCCACGAGAGGGAATATCAGTGACTGATTACTTACTGAAACATGCAAGTCAGGTTAGGAACTTGTCACCTCCAATCAATGAGGAAGATTTTGTGAGTTTGCTCACAAGGCATTATCCTTTAAGGATACAAAATTATTTATTAATTGCAAAACCACGTAATATCTATGAGATGACAGAATTAATGACAGCTTTGGAACAACAGGAAGAAGATATATCTCGAGAGTGGGAGCATAGATTTTTAGATGTGCGAGATAGACGAAATTACCAAGGTAGTTATCACCAAAGTAGAGGACAAGACAGACGTCATGAGAATAATACCAGACAACGGTATCAATCATACGTTCCAAAATTTGAAAGAACGAGGATAGATGGGAGATCAGGTCGACAGGAACAAATAAATTACATCAGGACAGAAAGATTGCCGGAAAGAGGGCAAAATCATGGAAGGCGGTACATTAGACAAAGGGGAAATTTCACTCACTGGAGGGAAAACAAAAACCGGGAAAGATCTGAGGAACGGCAAGAAAATTACATGCCAAGGGGACATAATTTCAGAAATCGAGGATTTTGAACTCAAGGAAGGGGAACTCAAAACAATGGTAGTGAAAATGAGATAGATTTAGCTCCTGTTAGGAATGGCAGTCCCGTACGTCAACATGGAAATAACCAGAAAAACTGTTAATAGACTCCTGTGTAGTAGGTTCTCAGGACGTCTTTAATAATTCAGTATCAATTACCAATACAAATAATATGCCTACACACACACCCTGTAATAAGATTGAAGCAACGAAAGATAAGGAGGAAAATTTCGAGTCACCTCATGTTATGATAGAAATCGCGAAGAAAGAGATCATTGCAACTGTAGATTCCGGTTCGTCAGCTTCAATTTGTTCGCAGAAATTTTATATAAATTTGATAAATGAAGGTAACAAAATTATGGCTCTTCCCACTAGTAATTTAGTTTGTCGTGTTGCAATCGGAAGAACGACACAGGTCATAAAAATACAAGCTCTACTTAACATACTTATCGGCGGAGAGAATTTTGAGGTTGTGTTTCTAATTGTAAACCATCTGATTTGTGACATAATTTTAGGATGTGACTTCTTACATGAATATGAAGCACGTATAGATTTTAAATATGAAGAATTAAAAATGACGAAAGACAATAGAGAAATAAAGGTACCGTTCATAAAAGAGAAAGCTTCCGTGATTGAGATGACAAAGGACGAGAAAAATCTTTGTGACCAAGAGTTTTTTGTGCAAATAACAGAAACCGATGAAAACAGTCAGATAAGACAATTAGTCACAAAATATGAAGGGAATACCACGCCATATTTTCAACAGCTAGTAGAAATGCCAGAGAAAGTAGAGAAATTTACAATCCAAACAAAAGACGACCATGTGAGCGAGACAGACAACAACTGGGAAGAGAAGAGAAATGAGGAAATAATACACAAGTGTGAAGAAGCTTATAACATTACGAAAACACAAAAACAAATCCTTCATGATGTTTTGATGAACAATAGTTCAGTATTTAGTAATATCCCAGGCAGATGTAATGTATATCAGCATACATTTCAGGTAGAAGACGTGCCACCATATAGACATAAGTATGACAATTTGCCTATAAGTCTTCGGGACAAAGCTAGACAACTAATAAATAGCATGTTAGAAAATGGGATTATTGAGCAAAGTAATTCTCAGTATATAAATTCAATCTGTTGGAGTATTAAACGAGATGGTAGTTTGAGATTAACATTAGACGGTAGATATGTCAACAAATATATGAAACCAGATCATTTTCAAAGTGAAGGAATCGAACAACTAATTACGAAACTTTCAAGAGGGAGATTTTTGACATCCATTGACCTCACTGCGTCATATTGGCAAGTGGAATTAGATCCACAAGTGCGTGATTACACTTCATTTCAATACTCAGGGATCCAGTATCGTTTTTGTGTAAATCCTTTTGGTTTAAAAAACTCAGGAAGTGGATTTTTGAGAGCCATTCACAGTATCTTAGGAAATTCTGCAGATGACTTTTTAATAAAGTATATTGATGAATTCCTTATCATTAGTCAAACATTTGAAGAACATATGAATAATGTACATTACGTGTTAAATAAACTGCAACAACATGGTATGACTGTGAACATACTAAAATCAAAATTTTGTGTCAAGGAAATAAATTTTCTGGGTTATGTAGTGGATGAACGAGGTATAAGACCTGACCAGAAGAGAATAGAAGGAATAATGAAAATTCCACCACCAAGGAACGTAAAGCAAATTAGACGTCTCTTAGGGGTATTGAACTTTCAGAGTAAGTTTGTACCAAGGTATTCGGCTGAAATAGAACCACTGTGGCAGCTACTCTGAAAGAATATTAAGTGGAGATGGACAGAGGATCATCAAAAATGTTTTGAGAGAGTAAAAGAACTCCTTGCTAAGTCCATATTGCTCGAGAGGCCCAGAGAAGATTTGAAATACGAGATTTATGTCGACGCATCAATGCAAGGATACGCCGGAATTTTAGGACAGCGAGACATCAACAATGACTTTCACATCATTAGTACAGCTTCTAGAGGACTTACAAACATTGAGCGGAATTCTTCGGTGACTCAATTAGAAATTGGAGCACTATATTTTCATTGATTCGTTTTAAAACCTATATTTATCAGCAAAAGGTGAAAGTATATTCAGATCACATCAGCCTAACTTTCATACGACAGTGTAGATTATGTAGTGGAAAACTTGCTATATACATTCACGCAATATCTGCATTCGATATTGAGATTATGCACATTCCTGGCAAGAATAATACCTTCAGTGATTTGCTATCAAGATTAAACTACAACCCACAAATTCCCGAGAATATTGAAAGGCCTAGAAATGAAGTCAAAATATTGACAATTGAAATTCCTTTAAGCAAAGAAATGATGAGAAAATTGAAAAATATGGGGGAAATTCAAAATGAGGATGCAAAATTATTTGAACTAAAAGGAAATGCACCACTAATTGAAGAGGCAAAGAAAGAAATTGTAGCAATTCGGGATGGGACATTATACAAGAAGCATGGAAAAGAAATGCCTAGTTGGAAGGTAATGGTTCCGAAAAGCATGGAAAAGGAACTAATTAAGAATTTTCATGAAGGGTTAGCACACTCAGGGACGGACCGGACAACTTCTATGATTTTAGAAAATTTATACATATCCAAATTGCGTCAGAAAGTTCGGAAATTTATATCGTGCTGCAACCTGTGTCAGAAGGCAAAGCAAATAAATGCAGCATATGCATTTGAGACTAATTCGGTTATAAGGGATAAGCCGAGGTGCGTAATTAGTATTGATATTCATGGTCTGATGCCTCCAAGTCAATTTGGAAACAAATATATATTTGTCTGTTATGATATATTCAGCAAATATGTAAGAATTTACCCTTTGAGAAAACCTACAAGTTTAGCATGTTTGAATAGACTACTCAAATCATATGTGATAGAAGAAGGACCGATCCAATCTGTATTGAGCGATAATGCTTCGTCCTTCACAGGAAAAAAATTTATGGAGGGACTGAAAGAAAATGGCATTAAACAATATTTTTCGTCAAGATACAGACCGAACTCAACCCAGTGGAGAGGGAAATTAAGGAAATTTCGAATTATTTAAGGGTGGGGTGCTGTGTCATCGAAAACCAACCCAATGGTATGGATACGTGAATTTCGTTCAGAATCTACTAAATGAAACAGTAAACAATGTGACAGGATACAAACCATGTGAACTTAAGTTAGGAAAGAAGATAAATACAATATGTAAGAAAATTCCAGAAGCCATTCCAGATGCGCACTCGATACCACAAACAGAAGAAGAGATGTTCCGACAAGCATTTGAGAGATGAAGAAAAAGGCCATAAAAAGAAAATTGAAACATGAAGAAAAGAAAAGAAAGGAATGGAGGATCAAAATAGGAGATTTAGTTTTGGTTAAAACCAAGAAATTGTCTGATAAAGCAAATAAACTTTATTGGCGAATGTTTCTAAAATATCATGGACCATATGAAGTTGAAGTATATGGAACAAATACATATGAATTATGTAACCCAACAACTCGAAAAGCCATTGGAAAGTTCCATATTGAGATGCTGAAACCATACAACAATGAGGATAAAGAAGAAACAGAAAACCAAGATGATAAAAAGTAAATTCAGGATAGTTAAAGCTGAACTGCAGAGCAATGTATTGGAATGTAAGAGGGTTAACTATGTATGTACGTCATGAGAAAGGAGAAATGAAATTCTGGACATAACTAAATGTTTAAAGGGAAAAATAACATTTTCTTAGTAACTGTAACAGCATTGGAAATGAAGCATGTAATAATTAAAACTTAATGTTATATTAAAGTAAAAGTACGTAGGTATAATTCAAATAGTATTTTAAATATAAAGTACAAAACAACAAAAATGGGGTAAAAATAATTAAAACAAATACTTATGTAGCAAACAGATAATGTGAAACAGTGTCTAGATTTAAGAGATGTAAATATATTTGTGTAGAGGGTGAATATTTTGGTAAATATGTTTAATAATTACAAAAATGCTTGAAGGCATAAATTTTTGTCAACAATATAAGAAAGTAAACCATTTTGTAACTAACTAAATAATTCAGGGTACAGTATTTGCTAAAAAAAAAAAAAAAAAAAAAAAAATTGTAATGTCAGATTAATGTCTAAACACATTAAACCAGAGCCAGTAAATACTGGCGAGATAAAGGCAAAATATATGACGTGTGTCAAATGCGTGTGAAGTGTTAAGTGAAAGTGATAAATACCGTGTGTTCCAAGATTCAGGAGACTAAAAACCCAATTATAAAATTTCCAAACAAGTTGTAAATATTTATAATTATGTTTCTAGTGGGGCATATGACGCAGTAATTTGTATCACAAATTATGTAAATGTAAAGAGTGATTATAGTGTGACATTGATTTGAGATGTTTGATGATTGTAAGCATTGTTGAGAAGTGGGTTTATACGGCCTTACTGAAACTGACAATAATAGCGTGCAATAATGTAGCGAGGGGGTGAGACGAGCAAATGACGTAATATTGGCGCATTTTTCTTAGAATTCGCTGGAACATTCTTCCTAGAGCATATGTTTTCGTAATTTTCATTGGATATAAAAATAGACGCTAATATTGGCGCGTTTTATTAACCAATAGCAGCTCGGTTATAATCTTTAGGCATATCGGGGTGTAGGAGTATAAAAAGAGCTAAGTCAGAGGTAGATCCCTCCAGTCCATCGGAAACATTTGTACATTACACGTCGGCTCCAGTCCATTGGAAACATTTGTACATTACACGTCGGCTCCAGTCCATCGCAAACATTTGTGCATTACACGTCGCTGAGTTCAACGAAAGCAGTTATGGTGAATACAGAGCATAGTTTATCGATTCGCAGGTTACGCGTAGCAAAGTTATGAAAAATCTCAAGTGTCGTAAAGTTAATTACACAAAAAGTTGAAGTTCGCAAATTAATAATGCGCAGTAAATAAGTTATTATGACAGTTTCAGTTTGGCAAGTGTCACGATTAATAGGTGAAAGTGAATAATGTGTTAAGTAAATAAAAAGTGTAAAACAAATCCTTTCATCAGTGTTATCTTTGGATAAAAAGTCCTTTCCGTTTACACACCTGTATAAGATAAGTGCTCGAGCAAAAAAAGATCATAGCTAGCCGGAGGACAGTAAACCCAAAATTAAATACAATAATAGGCGCTCAGTAAAAGATAACACGAAGTGACCGCGACAAATTGTCTTTTATACGTGCGGCAAATAAACAGTAGCATTCTTTCAAACAAACACTAATACCGCCATAAATTGGCTACCACAACATGGAGCTTTCAAACTTAACAAAGAATACCGCCGCAGATTGATTCATTTAAAGAATTAAAAATATTACCTTTGCCTTGCCTGTACTTATATCTTACATTAAACAAAATATTAATAATTTTGTGACAAATGATGTTCATTCTCATAATCCTAGGAATAAGGCAAATTTAAGAGTGCTTGAACATAAAACCACGTTATTTGCCAAAGGAGTTAAATATTATGGTTCTATATTATACAGTAAACTACCGTACAGTTGAAAAAAATTATCCATGTGCGGCTTCAAAACGGATTTGAAGAGCTTACTGTTGAAAGGGGTTTTTTAATCTGTAGATGAGTTTATTCACTCAATTAGTAATTAAAATTTTATTTTGTGCTATGGTATTTGATGAAGCCATGTATTCTTGTAATATTAACGGTGAATAAGCCTGACTATCTAAGGCACTTCTGTTAGCACCTGCAGATGGGAACAATCATTACACTCATGCAAATTGAGGTGTACAATATTAATGAATAATATTCAACCTAAAATTATGGTGTATTTGCTAATTCAACTTTGGTGTTTGATTCAGGGAATTCGGATTTAATCCTGTCTTATTACTCTCAGTCTTTCATTGTTCTTTGGCATGCAAGATTAGAAGCGTAAATATCCAAAAGAGCAGGTACACACCTTCACACATGCTTTTCAAATTAAAAAATTTCACGTTGTTTAACAAATGTCAGAGGGCACGCTTGCTGAAATTGTGTAACTCTGGATCTTGATTCACCAATGCTAAAACGTATGTACTGCTGTTTGAGCTTAGCGGGCTGTACATACTTTGCTGCTAAACAATATATTTCCATATGAAACTGCATCTATAATTGTATGGGAATGCAATGCAGTTATATTCGAAGCGATAAGCAACTCCAACTTGTAAATGAGTTCCCAATAAGTGAATGTCCATCCCTACAGCATCAAGTACAGTTCTTTTGGTTGCACTAACAAAATAAACAAGTCATACAGACATTAAAAGCCTTAACCTCATAGCAAGTACCGAAGGAAATCTTCACCAAATAAATGGGCTTGCGGACATAACCACATGGAGCAGGTGAAGGATGTTAAACAACTTCTTTAATTGTAAAATTGCATGTCACATGCACCAAATTTGAAGAAGTGTCTCGCCTCACATGTGGACACACAAACTCTTATTCTGCACAGATCAAGAGTACAGAGTGATTCTGTCAAAAAATAAAACTTAAGTAGGTTTTTTTCTCAGGCCAAGAGGTTTGCAAACAACTGCAATTTGATATTTGTTTACAAACTTGGTCTGTATCACTACGTATATAATGAACTGCAGCCTAGTTTTGCAACATCTAGAAGGATCGACGTGTATAAAGAAAAGGAGAGACCACCCTTATCAGTCTTCTGACGATATCTGCCACAGTGACACCAAACTCTGAAACAAACTTAAGTTTAAAAATATTTACTATTCTGTTGTACAACATCTACAAAAACTATTAAAGTAATGATGCAATTTTGTGCTTCAAATGCATTAAAACATTTAAACGCATTGCATGCTTGGCTTCTTAAACACCAAATAACAATTAATTTCATTTATCTATAGCCACATTAATGTACAAGTTTGTTATGCTAAACATATCCTTTATCCTTTTAACTTTATCTTTGTAAACTCATGATATTCCTAGTAACGGACGATAATGTTACAACAGCATACAAACAGTTATCAGATAAGCATATTACATGAAATGTTAACCTTGGGCAGTGCTTCCAGTACAAGGGACATGATGGCTGCTTCACCATATTGTTTGTACACACCAGCTTTCATTCTCATTCTCTCAGCTTCAGCTTTACCAACGCCTTCAATAGCAAACGCCTCGGCTGCTCCGATCTTCTTGATCTTCTCTGCTTCTGCCTTTGCCACCTCTACAGTCTGAGTCCTGCACAATCATCATTAAATCTTTCATCCTGCGAGACATTCTTAAGGAATGAAAACAATTCTCTAGCACTTTCTATAATAAGCAACATAAATATCAGACACTGAAAAGCTGAAATATGATCTAAAAGTTTCAATCACATACTTCATGGATAATTTTTCCTAAATAATACAGAAACTGCTCAACATGGAAATGTAAACTATCTGCAAATGCTTATAACCAAAAATATGCAGTATTAAAACACTATATTTTGGGATATGCTGTGCTTCCAAGGAAACTACAAATGTAAACAACATTTTCTTGTAAATGTACATACCTGAGTGGAGACCTTGTCAAGGGGTTACAGTTGCAATTGTGTGTTTTTCCTTTAGTATTCTTAGTTGCTTGGAATGAAATATTAGGGGTAAAGCTGTGCATTTTGTGATAAAGGATGTCACATAAAACTAAGGTGCTTTCATTAAAGGATAAAGTGAAAATGATTGAATTAAAGGAAAACTAGAAAAGCATTGTAAAAATACTAATGCTAAAGTTCAGCTGTGGCAAAAAGCAATTCTAAGAAAGTTTAAAAAAAAATAATGAAAGCATAACGAATGAATAGTGTGGTTAGTGCAAGCACAAATGTATAGTGTTAACATTTCTTAATTAGTGTTATGATGAACAATAGACTGAAATTATGCACAATATGTACTGGATGTAAAGCTATATATGGACTAAGGTAAGTCCTTTTGAATAAAAAGCACGTTAATCTTAAAACTGCACAGGAAGACCTCGCCAGAATAGAAAGCATTTAGAATCCTGGCACTTCTGTCTTCATAAAAAATTAATATTTCACTAGAAAGACATGTTTTAGTGTGTGCGTGTCAATGAACAACATAACCAAAAAGAAAAATATCCCCTCTGGGATTTACAGGATAGATTGCAAGGACTGTGAAAGTATACGTCAAACATTTGAGGGAAGAGGAAAAATCAGTAATGCCACATTTTTGGACATAAAGGCATGAAACTGTTAACTCAGTGAAACTAATCAAGCATGTACTAAAATCCACTGAACTGAATATTTGGGAAAAATTATTTTTATGAATGTATCCACTAAGGTTAATGATTTTTAAGATCCCAATGGACCAAAATCTCATCACAAAATTCACAGAACCACTGACAGAGGTGAGCCATCCAGACGCAGTTGGTGATGATGAGTAAGGCATACCTTGAAACTAGTTCCGAGGTAAATACCTAATTCAGTGAAATTTGTAATATGTGCGAGCACACGTAAAACTTTCACTGTCTCTTCTGGAATACAAAAAACTATGGTTATTTTTCTCCTGCTTCTAATGACAGTGTGCTTTTTGTATTATTCCAAAACACTGGCACATAGCAACACCAGTTGAAGAGAAAATAACGGTGTCACTCTCTGTGAAAATGAAACGGCCTAGTTAAACTTGAGTATGTGTCAATTATTAGGCTTTAATCTCAAAATTTAGTTACTTAAGGGCAAAAGTTGTTAAAAATGACATTTTTAGTTTTTTGATGGTCTTAATAATTGCAATCTGTTTCTTTAATTTGATACATATATAAGCACAATACACATTCCACAGAAAGAAATGATAACCCCTACACACTGTGGAGTAAAGAAGTCAACTTTATCCATTCTTTTAGGGGAAGTTTTGCTCTACAAATTGGTATGGCAGCTTCAGCTTGATACAAATGACTCATTTTCTCCTTCTTCAACGGATTACCCTCCTCTTTGTAGGACTTGTCTCTGGATCAAAGCACATCCAGGATGGCTGATCAGCCCAATGCCAGTGAAAAAGGAGCAAATGAAATGTAGTGATGAAAGGGGTGATAAGCAAATTCACAACCCAGCATTTGCCTAGCAACCGAGAAAAAACCTTCAGTCAGGGTGGCTAGCCCAGGAGTTTGAATCCATGACCTCCTGAATATGATCACACATATTACCACATTTTTCTCAGAAATTATTGAAGATAAATAAATTTAATTTTAGGATGATAAAACAATGCTGTTCTGAATCTACTTTGGTGATAACATGGTTGGTTCTTTTTTTTTTTTTTAAACAAAAATTGCTAATAAATTTTAATCAAAACATGCTATAACGATGAACAAAAAGTTGTATATATACAAGTAATCAGTTCTGATATCTTAAATAGTTTCCGAGACACTGGATCATGAATTAGCAGATTTAACATGGGTACGATGTTACCTTTTTCCTTCAGCAATCATCTGCACGCGGTAGCTCTCGGCCTCAGCAGGAAGTCTTACTGTTGCGTTCAGCTCACGTTCTTTCCTCTGTACCTCTTGTTCCTCTATTTCTATCTGTTTCCGTCTCTCCACCACCTCAATCTGAATCTCCTCGTTTCTAATTCTCTGTCGAATCTTGGCTGCCTGCAGTTCATATGCCAACTGTGCCTCGGCTTTCTGCAACATACAGCATTATCAAATTTCCTATTACAGAACACTGAATGAGTTTAAATGTGGCCAAGTCCACACCTCAATGCAATTGCACAAATGTTTAAAGTGTGTCCAAACCTGTCTTTGTGTCAAAAAAGCTGTTGATTGATGCAGAAATTTGTTTAGTGTGTTGCACAATATACTCAAAATATTTTAAAGCACTTGCCGGGTTTAAAAATTTGGTTCAAATGATAGCTGTCAAATATTTACTGTTCCTGGCAATGAGTGAAGTATCAGCCAAACAAATGTATTTATCAGACGATCTGCTCCCTCTAGACACACCAACAGCTTCTTCTGTTGAGAATCCTTTTGTTCGTGACAAAATGTATTTTTTAGTCCATCATGCTAACTTCTTAGTTTGACAGGTTTTTGACTGCAATGATTTTCTTCATGCTACTCTCATAATTTTCATTCTACACATCCCATAAGCATGCCTGTCGTCGATCAGCGACAATGTTGTTGTTACAGTCGACAGTTTTCAAAATATCAAATTGTTTCTTACTTTAAAAAAAACACCCACCCACGCGCACACACGTGATATGTAGTAGGCACATACATTTGTAACTTTACAATTGCACTTGTTCTCCATCTCAGACAGAATAGAAAAAAACAGCAATTGTATGAAGGCATGGACTCTGACCAGCACAAAAAGCAAGATCAACAAGAAGAACAATAATGTATGTAATAGATAAGTACAAACCAATTAAAAACAACCAAATCCATGAACATAATACAAGAGGAAATTTGGACTACTTTAGGCATAGTGTAAAAAAAGTGTATCTTTAAAGGATTTATATATTTCTGGAATCACGCTATTTAATAAATTACCACTGGAAATCAAATCTGCAGTTGATGTTTCTAAACAGCAATTCAAAAGGAAATTGAGGGTGTATCTAATAAACAAATGTCTGTATGATTTAAAGGATTTGTAAAGATGTATTTGTTTTGACATGTCCAAAATCAGATGTATGATAAACTGGATGAAATAAATTATTATTATTATTAACATAGGTAAGATTGCTTTCAGCAGCTGCAAGGATATCTCAAAGCTTCCATGTTACATAACAAAAGTAATGTTTCTATTATTTGTGTGGTTACTATCACAGGCAGCATAGAGTAGACTTGTCATTATCTGAGCTAATTGGGACCTTGCGAACAGATAAACTTGCATAACATGCAAATAATGAGCCAATAGGTTGAAATTGTGAAAAAATAAAACACTTAAAACTCTATAGTAATTGTTTATTACAACGTAATTCTGTAAAATTTACATTCAATACTTTATACAGTTTAAAAGATAAACAGATTACTATTTCAAAAATCTGATGTGCTACATTCACATGAATTTTTCTAACTTCTGTTGTTTGTTACTGGGTGTACAAACTACTTCAACGAAACCTTACTTTCTATCTACTTCATTTTAATCCAAATAAATCTTTGCGCTACATTACATATTTTGTTATAGAGAACAGCGATAGTCAAATGTTTAACAACTGGACGCTATATACTGGCCTCTACTAGAAAGGATATTGAAATTTTGGTTTAGATGTCTGAGAAAAGATGAAGGGGGAAATTTTAAAGGACAACAAAAGAGAATGAAAAATAAAAATCGCTGGTGGATAGGGGATGAAAAAATTATGGAGAAGATAGGAATGGGAGATATTTGGAGAGCAGGAGAAAGAAATAGTAATGACTTCTGGATAACAGTAAGAAACAGAGTAGGGGACATAGAAAGACAAGAGATTTGGGGAAGCTTAGAGAATAAAAAAATCACTAGGGTTTTATAGATTAGTAAAAAGGGAATGGGGAAGAGAAGGGTATGTGGATTATTGCAATAGAGAGGAAAAAGAAGTGTTTGCATGGATGAGAACAGGATCATTGTATCTGAGAGGGCTAAGAGGTAGAAAATACGGAATTTGTGAATTACGCAGAGCACAGAGCATTATATGACAGAATGCAAAGAATTGGCAGAGTGGAGAAGAGAAGTATGGGAGGATAAATGGGAAAAATGGTAGCAATTAAAATGTTAACAAGAAAAGAAAAATAAGAATATGGGGAGTTTCTAAAGAAAGTAAAAGGGATATGGATTAGAAAAGTAAGAGAGATAAGAAAGGCAGAATGGCAATAAGGATTAAAGGCAGCAAGGCATGTTTACATGAGCCACAAGGCACAGGAGTAGTAGAGCTGGCAAGAAAAATATGCTGCCTTAAAATTCCATACTGTTTACACAACATCGCAAGAAACAACTGAATATTGACAGACTTTAAAAGAGTGATAAAGTATTGAACAATTTGAAACATTAATAACAGATATTTCGGGAAATGGCCTGATGCCACAACAAACTTATTTGAAATGAATTGCACGTTTCTGTCTATTATTTAACATTTTCCAGTTATATAAGATTATACAAAACTTGTTTTGAATAAAGACGGCTTCACAGGTCCCAAGTTTGGTATTTATCTCCCTATTTTTGAGTTCACACACACACACCTTTTTCTAAAATTTGTTTTTATGTAATCAGAGGCCTCAAAACATGCATTTCCTGTCAAATCTTGATATTGAATTTTTGAGTGGAATGCAATGCCTTGTCAAGAAAGTAAGTGTTATATTATCCAACCTCTTGCCTCTGTTGGAAGTAATACAGAAAGTATCTATGTTTATTTTGCAACAATTCCCATCATGCAGCTTACGCTGTTTCAAAAATCACTGATATCATGTCCTCCTCTAATGACATGTTTCTTGTTGCACTCCCGGTCCTTACTTCCTCTGTAACAAAAGCTGTCTGTTTCCATTCCAAAACTATTTACTGCTTGTATGCCAGCAACTCCATTGTTGTTTAACATAGCTGAATGAAACAAAACACCACACAATTACCAATAAGAATAAACCTACTAGAGATTGTGCTTGTAGGCAAAACAAACTATTTATTTACTTTTCTCTTAAACTGATTTAGCTAATTTGGGCTTGATGATGATGCCTGCACAGACACTTAGAACCTTTGTGCCTGAGCATTAATCAAGTCTAACAGACCATGCCCTTCTTATATCCTGAGCTTCCAAAAGAAAGGCCCCTAGGCATACATATCCAATCCTTCACTTTCAAATAATATAAATTGCAAGGGCACAAAATGCCTTGCACATTTCCTACATAAAGGGTCTTGAGTAAGTCTGTCTGCACAAAGTGTTGTGGCCAGTAAGATAGCCAACAACTCCTCTGAGCTTACATCTAGTTAAATTCAGGAGAAACTCACTCAGTTTCCTGCCAGGCCCTGATATAAAATCATGGGCTTGCCTGGCAGTTTGTTTACTCCAGATCTCAAGATGAACCCTTGCTGTAAGATAGCCAACAACTCCTCTGAGCTTACATCTAGTTAAATTCAGGAGAAACTCACCCAGTTTCCTGCCAGGCCATGATATAAAATCATGGGCTTGCCTGGCAGTTTGCTTGTTTGTTTACTCCAGATCTCAAGATGAACCCTTGCTGTAAGATAGCCAACAACTCCTCTGAGCTTACATCTAGTTAAACTCAGGAGAAACTCACACAGTTTCCTGGCAGGCCCTGATATAAAATCATGGGCTTGCCTGGCAGTTAGTTTGTTTGTTTACTCCAGATCTCAAGATGTACCCTCGCTATAAGATAGCCAACAACTCCTCTGAACTAACATCTAGTTAAATTCAGGAGAAACTCACTCAGTTTCCTGCCAGGCCCTGATATAAAATCATGGGCTTGTCTGGCAGTTTGTTTACTCCAGATCTCAAGATGAACCCTTGCTGTAAGATAGCCAACAACTCCTCTGAGCTTACATCTAGTTAAATTCAGGAGAAACTCACTCAGTTTCCTGCCAGGCCCTGATATAAAATCATGGGCTTGCCTGGCAGTTTGTTTACTCCAGATCTCAAGATGAACGCTTGCTGTAAGATAGCCAACAACTCCTCTGAGCTTACATCTAGTCAAACTCAGGAGAAACTCACGCAGTTTCCTGGCAGGCCCTGATATAAAATCATGGGCTTGCCTGGCAGTTAGTTTGTTTGTTTACTCCAGATCTCAAGATGAACCCTCGCTATAAGATAGCCAACAACTCCTCTGAACTAACATCTAGTTAAATTCAGGAGAAACTCACTCAGTTTCCTGCCAGGCCCTGATATAAAATCATGGGCTTGTCTGGCAGTTTGTTTACTCCAGATCTCAAGATGAACCCTTGCTGTAAGATAGCCAACAACTCCTCTGAGCTTACATCTAGTTAAATTCAGGAGAAACTCACTCAGTTGCCTGCCAGGCCCTGATATAAAATCATGGGCTTGCCTGACTTTGTTTGTTTACTCCAGATCTCAAGATGAACCCTCGCTGTAAGATAGCCAACAACTCCTCTGAGCTTACATCTAGTTAAATTCAGGAGAAACTCACGCAGTTTCCTGTCATGCCCTGATATAAAATCATGGGTTTGCCTGGCAGTTTGTTTGTTTGTTTACTCCAGATCTCAAGACGAGCCCTTGCTGTAAGATAGCCAACAACTCCTCTGAGCTTAGATGTAGTTAAATTCAGGAGAAACTCACTCAGTTTCCTGCCAGGCCATGAAATAAAATCATGGGCTTGCCTGGCAGTTTGTTTGTTTGTTTGTTTACTCCAGATCTCAAGATGAACCCTTGTTGTAAGATAGCCAACAACTCCTCTGAGCTTACATCTAGTTAAATTCAGGAGAAACTCACCCAGTTTCCTGTCAGGCCCTGATATAAAATCATGGGCTTGTCTGGCAGTTTGTTTACTCCAGATCTCAAGATGAACCCTTGCTGTAAGATAGCCAACAACTCCTCTGAACTAACATCTAGTTAAATTCAGGAGAAACTCACTCAGTTTCCTGGCAGGCCCTGATATAAAATCATGGGCTTGCCTGACTTTGTTTGTTTACTCCAGATCTCAAGATGAACCCTCGCTGTAAGATAGCCAACAACTCCTCTGAACTTACATCTAGTTAAATTCAGGAGAAACTCACGCAGTTTCCTGCCAGGCCCTGATATAAAATCATGGGCTTGCCTGGCAGTTTGTTTGTTTGTTTACTCCAGATCTCAAGATGAACCCATGCTGTAAGATAGCCAACAACTCCTCTGAGCTTAGATGTAGTTAAATTCAGGAGAAACTCACTCAGTTTCCTGCCAGGCCCTGATATAAAATCATGGGTTTGCCTGGCAGTTTGTTTGTTTACTCCAGATCTCAAGATGAACCCATGCTGTAAGATAGCCAACAACTCCTCTGAGCTTAGATGTAGTTAAATTCAGGAGAAACTCACTCAGTTTCCTGCCAGGCCCTGATATAAAATCATAGGCTTTCCTGGCAGTTTGTTTGTTTGTTTACTCCAGATCTCAAGATGAACCCTTGCTGTAAGATAGCCAACAACTCCTCTGAGCTTACATCTAGTTAAATTCAGGAGAAACTCACTCAGTTTCCTGCCAGGCCCTGATATAAAATCATGGGCTTGCCTGGCAGTTTGTTTGTTTGTTTACTCCAGATCTCAAGATGAACCCTTGCTGTAAGATAGCCAACAACTCCTCTGAGCTTACATCTAGTTAAATTCAGGAGAAACTCACCCAGTTTCCTGCCAGGCCCTGATATAAAATCATGGGCTTGCCTGGCAGTTTGTTTGTTTACTCCAGATGAACCCTTGCTGTAAGATAGCCAACAACTCCTCTGAGCTTACATCTAGTTAAATTCAGGAGAAACTCACTCAGTTTCCTGGCAGGCCCTGATATAAAATCATGGGCTTGCCTGGCAGTTTGTTTGTTTACTCCAGATCTCAAGATGAACCCTTGCTGTAAGATAGCCAACAACTCCTCTGAGCTTACATCTAGTTAAATTCAGGAGAAACTCACTCAGTTTCCTGGCAGGCCCTGATATAAAATCATGGGCTTGCCTGGCAGTTTGTTTGTTTACTCCAGATCTCAAGATGAACCCTTGCTGTAAGATAGCCAACAACTCCTCTGAGCTTACATCTAGTTAAATTCAGGAGAAACTCACTCAGTTTCCTGCCAGGCCCTGATATAAAATCATGGGCTTGCCTGGCAGTTTGTTTGTTTACTCCAGATCTCAAGATGAACCCTTGCTGTAAGATAGCCAACAACTCCTCTGAGCTTACATCTAGTTAAATTCAGGAGAAACTCACTCAGTTTCCTGCCAGGACCTGATATAAAATCATGGGCTTGCCTGGCAGTTTGTTTGTTTGTTTACTCCAGATCTCAAGATGAACCCTTGCTGTAAGATAGCCAACAACTCCTCTGAGCTTACATCTAGTTAAATTCAGGAGAAACTCACTCAGTTTCCTGGCAGGCCCTGATATAAAATCATGGGCTTGCCTGACAGTTTGTTTGTTTACTCCAGATCTCAAGATGAACCCTTGCTGTAAGATAGCCAACAACTCCTCTGAGCTTACATCTAGTTAAATTCAGGAGAAACTCACTCAGTTTCCTGGCAGGCCCTGATATAAAATCATGGGCTTGCCTGGCAGTTAGTTTACTCCAGATCTCAAGATGAACCCTTGCTGTAAGATAGCCAACAACTCCTCTGAGCTTACATCTAGTTAAATTCAGGAGAAACTCACTCAGTTTCCTGGCAGGCCCTGATATAAAATCATGGGCTTGCCTGACAGTTTGTTTGTTTACTCCAGATCTCAAGATGAACCCTTGCTGTAAGATAGCCAACAACTCCTCTGAGCTTACATCTAGTTAAATTCAGGAGAAACTCACTCAGTTTCCTGGCAGGCCCTGATATAAAATCATGGGCTTGCCTGGCAGTTAGTTTACTCCAGATCTCAAGATGAACCCTTGCTGTAAGATAGCCAACAACTCCTCTGAGCTTACATCTAGTTAAATTCAGGAGAAACTCACTCAGTTTCCTGGCAGGCCCTGATATAAAATCATGGGCTTGCCTGGCAGTTAGTTTACTCCAGATCTCAAGATGAACCCTTGCTGTAAGATAGCCAACAACTCCTCTGAGCTTACATCTAGTTAAATTCAGGAGAAACTCACCCAGTTTCCTGCCAGGCCATGATATAAAATCATGGGCTTGCCTGGCAGTTTGTTTGTTTGTTTACTCCAGATCTCAAGATGAACCCTTGCTGTAAGATAGCCAACAACTCCTCTGAGCTTACATCTAGTCAAACTCAGGAGAAACTCACACAGTTTCCTGGCAGGCCCTGATATAAAATCATGGGCTTGCCTGGCAGTTAGTTTGTTTGTTTACTCCAGATCTCAAGATGAACCCTCGCTGTAAGATAGCCAACAACTCCTCTGAACTTACATCTAGTCAAACTCAGGAGAAACTCACACAGTTTCCTGGCAGGCCCTGATATAAAATCATGGGCTTGTCTGGCAGTTTGTTTACTCCAGATCTCAAGATGAACCCTTGCTGTAAGATAGCCAACAACTCCTCTGAGCTTACATCTAGTCAAACTCAGGAGAAACTCACACAGTTTCCTGGCAGGCCCTGATATAAAATCATGGGCTTGCCTGGCAGTTAGTTTGTTTGTTTACTCCAGATCTCAAGATGAACCCATGCTGTAAGATAGCCAACAACTCCTCTGAACTTACATCTAGTTAAATTCAGGAGAAACTCACCCAGCTTACTGCCAGGCCATGATATAAAATCATGGGCTTGCCTGGCAGTTTGTTTGTTTACTCCAGATGAACCCTTGCTGTAAGATAGCCAACAACTCCTCTGAGCTTACATCTAGTTAAATTCAGGAGAAACTCACCCAGTTTCCTGTCGGGCCCTGATATAAAATCATGGGCTTGCCTGGCAGTTTGTTTGTTTACTCCAGATCTCAAGATGAACCCTTGCTGTAAGATAGCCAACAACTCCTCTGAGCTTACATCTAGTTAAACTCAGGAGAAACTCACTCGCTTGCCTGGCAATTTGTTTGTTTGTTTACTCCAGATCTCAAGATGAACCCTTGCTGTAAGATAGCCAACAACTCCTCTGAGCTTACATCTAGTTAAATTCAGGAGAAACTCACTCAGTTTCCTGTCAGGCCCTGATATAAAATCATGGGCTTGCCTGGCAGTTTGTTTGTTTGTTTACTCCAGATCTCAAGATGAACCCTTGCTGTAAGATAGCCAACAACTCCTCTGAGCTTATATCTAGTTAAACTCAGGAGAAACTCACGCAGTTTCCTGTCAGGCCCTGATTTAAAATCATGGGCTTGCCTGGCAGTTTGTTTGTTTGTTTACTCCAGATCTCAAGATGAACCCTTGCTGTAAGATAGCCAACAACTCCTCTGAGCTTACATCTAGTTAAATTCAGGAGAAACTCACCCAGTTTCCTGCCAGGCCCTGATATAAAATCATGGGCTTGCCTGGCAGTTTGTTTGTTTACTCCAGATGAACCCTTGCTGTAAGATAGCCAACAACTCCTCTGAGCTTACATCTAGTTAAATTCAGGAGAAACTCACTCAGTTTCCTGGCAGGCCCTGATATAAAATCATGGGCTTGCCTGGCAGTTTGTTTGTTTACTCCAGATCTCAAGATGAACCCTTGCTGTAAGATAGCCAACAACTCCTCTGAGCTTACATCTAGTTAAATTCAGGAGAAACTCACTCAGTTTCCTGGCAGGCACTGATATAAAATCATGGGCTTGCCTGGCAGTTTGTTTGTTTACTCCAGATCTCAAGATGAACCCTTGCTGTAAGATAGCCAACAACTCCTCTGAGCTTACATCTAGTTAAATTCAGGAGAAACTCACTCAGTTTCCTGCCAGGCCCTGATATAAAATCATGGGCTTGCCTGGCAGTTTGTTTGTTTACTCCAGATCTCAAGATGAACCCTTGCTGTAAGATAGCCAACAACTCCTCTGAGCTTACATCTAGTCAAACTCAGGAGAAACTCACTCAGTTTCCTGCCAGGACCTGATATAAAATCATGGGCTTGCCTGGCAGTTTGTTTGTTTGTTTACTCCAGATCTCAAGATGAACCCTTGCTGTAAGATAGCCAACAACTCCTCTGAGCTTACATCTAGTTAAATTCAGGAGAAACTCACTCAGTTTCCTGCCAGGACCTGATATAAAATCATGGGCTTGCCTGGCAGTTTGTTTGTTTGTTTACTCCAGATCTCAAGATGAACCCTTGCTGTAAGATAGCCAACAACTCCTCTGAGCTTACATCTAGTTAAATTCAGGAGAAACTCACTCAGTTTCCTGGCAGGCCCTGATATAAAATCATGGGCTTGCCTGACAGTTTGTTTGTTTACTCCAGATCTCAAGATGAACCCTTGCTGTAAGATAGCCAACAACTCCTCTGAGCTTACATCTAGTTAAATTCAGGAGAAACTCACTCAGTTTCCTGGCAGGCCCTGATATAAAATCATGGGCTTGCCTGGCAGTTAGTTTACTCCAGATCTCAAGATGAACCCTTGCTGTAAGATAGCCAACAACTCCTCTGAGCTTACATCTAGTTAAATTCAGGAGAAACTCACTCAGTTTCCTGGCAGGCCCTGATATAAAATCATGGGCTTGCCTGGCAGTTAGTTTACTCCAGATCTCAAGATGAACCCTTGCTGTAAGATAGCCAACAACTCCTCTGAGCTTACATCTAGTTAAATTCAGGAGAAACTCACCCAGTTTCCTGCCAGGCCATGATATAAAATCATGGGCTTGCCTGGCAGTTTGTTTGTTTGTTTACTCCAGATCTCAAGATGAACCCTTGCTGTAAGATAGCCAACAACTCCTCTGAGCTTACATCTAGTTAAATTCAGGAGAAACTCACTCAGTTTCCTGGCAGGCCCTGATATAAAATCATGGGCTTGCCTGGCAGTTAGTTTACTCCAGATCTCAAGATGAACCCTTGCTGTAAGATAGCCAACAACTCCTCTGAGCTTACATCTAGTTAAATTCAGGAGAAACTCACTCAGTTTCCTGCCAGGACCTGATATAAAATCATGGGCTTGCCTGGCAGTTTGTTTGTTTGTTTACTCCAGATCTCAAGATGAACCGTTGCTGTAAGATAGCCAACAACTCCTCTGAGCTTACATCTAGTTAAACTCAGGAGAAACTCACTCAGTTTCCTGCCAGGCCAGGATATAAAATCATGGGCTTGCCTGGCAGTTTGTTTGTTTACTCCAGATCTCAAGATGAACCCTTGCTGTAAGATAGCCAACAACTCCTCTGAGCTTACATCTAGTTAAATTCAGGAGAAACTCACTCAGTTTCCTGCCAGGCCCTGATATAAAATCATGGGCTTGCCTGGCAGTTTGTTTGTTTACTCCAGATCTCAAGATGAACCCTTGCTGTAAGATAGCCAACAACTCCTCTGAGCTTACATCTAGTCAAACTCAGGAGAAACTCACGCAGTTTCCTGTCAGGCCCTGATATAAAATCATGGGCTTGCCTGGCAGTTTGTTTGTTTGTTTACTCCAGATCTCAAGATGAACCCTTGCTGTAAGATAGCCAACAACTCCTCTGAGCTTACATCTAGTTAAATTCAGGAGAAACTTACTCAGTTGCCTGCCAGGCCCTGATATAAAATCATGGGCTTGCCTGGCAGTTTGTTTAGTCCAGATCTCAAGACGAGCCCTCGCTGTAAGCTGAGTTATCTAATACTTGACACTTCTGGGTGACGCACCACAGAAGGGCTTGGGACCAATAAAATCAAGTACGCTCTGCCATCTCAAAACTTGGGCTTAATATGCAGAAAAGCTTGTTGGATACTTCACTTCTGCAAGCAGCTACAGTGTAGTGAACCAGAACAAAGTACCATCAATTTGTTGATATTGCCTGGTACTATTTAAACAATGCCAACCTCACATGATTCAGGGGTGAAACTTACATATACATGCAAAATTGCTTTATTTTCAATAATTCTGCTTGCTGTGAAACACTTAGCTGCAACTTCTTTTCTTAGGATTTTGGCTTGCAGTAGACTGGAGTGCTCATATGTACATGAAACATTATCCTAACAGAGGGAACTTTTACACTGCGTGTATAACAAATGATATGGACAACATAACTGTAAAATAAAGTTTTTGTTCAAGTTAAAGCTCGAAACCATGTGGCAGAAATGTTTTCATCCATAACAGTTGAAGGGCATCTGCATGTGGCAAAACCGTTCCATCCATAACAGCTGAAGGGCATCTGTATGTGTCAGAACCATTCCATCCATAACAGCTGAAGGGCATCTGTGTGTGTCAGAACCATTCCATCCATAACAGCTGAAGGGCATCTGTATGTGTCAGAACCATTCCATCCATAACAGCTGAAGGGCATCTGTGTGTGTCAGAACCATTCCATCCATAACAGCTGAAGGGCATCTGTGTGTCAGAACCATTCCATCCATAACAGCTGAAGGGCATCTGTGTGTGTCAGAACCATTCCATCCATAATAGCTGAAGGGCATCTGTATGTGTCAGAACCATTGCATCCATAATAGCTGAAGGGCATCTGTGTGTGTCAGAACCATTCCATCCAAAACAGCTGAAGGGCATCTGTATGTGATGAACTATTCCATCCATAATAGCTGAAGGGCATCTGTATGTGTCAGAACCATTCCATCCATAATAGCTGAAGGGCATCTGTATGTGTCAGAACTATTCCATCCATAATAGCTGAAGGGCATCTGTATGTGTCAGAACCATTCCATCCATAATAGCTGAAGGGCATCTGTATGTGTCAGAACCATTCCATCCATAATAGCTGAAGGGCATCTGTATGTGTCAGAACCATTCCATCCAAAACAGCTGAAGGGCATCTGTATGTGTCAGAACTATTCCATCCATAACAGCTGAAGGGCATCTGTATGTGTCAGAACTATTCCATCCATAACAGCTGAAGGGCATCTGTATGTGTCAGAACTATTCCATCCATAACAGCTGAAGGGCATCTGTATGTGTCAGAACTATTCCATCCATAATAGCTGAAGGGCATCTGTATGTGTCAGAACCATTCCATCCATAATAGCTGAAGGGCATCTGTATGTGTCAGAACCATTCCATCCAAAACAGCTGAAGGGCATCTGTATGTGTCAGAACTATTCCATCCATAATAGCTGAAGGGCATCTGTATGTGTCAGAACCATTCCATCCATAACAGCTGAAGGGCATCTGTATGTGTCAGAACCATTCCATCCATAACAGCTGAAGGGCATCTGTATGTGTCAGAGCTATTCCATCCATAACAGCTGAAGGGCATCTGTATGTGTCAGAACTATTCCATCCATAATAGCTGAAGGGCATCTGTGTGTGTCAGAACTATTCCACCCATAACAGCTGAAGGGCATCTGTATGTGTCAGAACTATTCCATGCATAATAGCTGAAGGGCATCTGTATGTGTCAGAACTATTCCATCCATAACAGCTGAAGGGCATCTGTATGTGATGAACTATTCCATCCATAAAAGCTGAAGGGCATCTGTATGTGATGAACTATTCCATCCATAACAGCTGAAGGGCATCTGTATGTGATGAACTATTCCATCCATAACAGCTGAAGGGCATCTGTATGTGATGAACTATTCCATCCATAATAGCTGAAGGGCATCCACATGTGGTAGAACCATTCCATCCATAACAGATGAAGGGCATCCACATGTGGCAGAACCATTCCATCCATAATAGCTGAAGGGCATCTGTGTGTGATGAACTATTCCATCCATAACAGCTGAAGGGCATCTGTATGTGATGAACTATTCCATCCATAATAGCTGAAGGGCATCCACATGTGGCAGAACCATTCCATCCATAATAGCTGAAGGGCATCTGTGTGTGATGAACTATTCCATCCATAACAGCTGAAGGGCATCCACATGTGGCAGAACCATTCCATCCATAATAGCTGAAGGGCATCGGTGTGTGATGAACTATTCCATCCACAACAGCTGAAGGGCATCTGATGTGATGAACCGCTACCTCCATGACAACTGAAGGGCATCTGTGTGTGATGAACTATTCCATCCACAACAGCTGAAGGGCATCTGATGTGATGAACCGCTACATCCATGACAACTGAAGGGCATCTGTGTGTGATGAACTATTCCATCCACAACAGCTGAAGGGCATCTGATGTGATGAACCGCTACATCCATGACAACTGAAGGGCATCTGTGTGTGATGAACTATTCCATCCACAACAGCTGAAGGGCATCTGATGTGATGAACTGCTACATCCATGACAACTGAAGGGCATCTGTGTGTGATGAACAGTTACATCCAAGACAGCTGAAGGGCATCTGTGTGTGATCAACCGTTACATCCAAGACAGCTGAAGGGCATCTGTGTGTGATGAACCGTTACATCCATGACAGCTGAAGAGCATGTGTGTGATCAACCGTTACATCCATGACAGCTGAAGGGCATCTGTGTGTGGTGAACCATTCCATCCATAACAGCTGAAGGGCATCTGTGTGTGATGAACTATTCCATCCACAACAGCTGAAAGGCATCTGTGTGTGATGAACCGTTACATCCACGACAGCTGAAGGGCATCTGTGTGTGGTGAACCATTACATCCATAACAGCTGAAGGGCATCTGTATGTGATGAACTATTCCATCCACAACAGCTGAAGGGCATCTGTGTGTGGTGAACCATTACATCCATAACAGCTGAAGGGCATCTGTGTGTGATGAACTATTCCATCCACAACAGCTGAAAGGCATCTGTGTGTGATGAACCGTTACATCCACGACAGCTGAAGGGCATCTGTGTGTGATGAACGATTACATCCATGTCAGGTGAAGGGCATCTGTGTGTGATGAACCATTACATCCATGACAGGTGAAGGGTATCTGTGTGTGATGAACCATTACATCCATGACAGGTGAAGGGCATCTGTGTGTGATGAACCATTACATCCATGACAGGTGAAGGGCATCTGTGTGTGATGAACCATTACATCCATGACAGGTGAAGGGTATCTGTGTGTGATGAACCATTACATCCATGACAGGTGAAGGGCATCTGTGTGTGATGAACCGTTACATCCACAACAGCTGAAAGGCATCTGTGTGTGATGAACCATTACATCCATGTCAGGTGAAGGGCATCTGTATGTGATGAACCGTTACATCCATGACAGGTGAAGGGTATCTGTGTATGATGAACCGTTACATCCATGACAGCTGAAGGGCATCTGGTGTGTTGAACCGTTACATCCATGATAGCTGAAGGGCATCTGTGTGTGATGAACCATTCCATCCATAACAGCTGAAGGGCATCTGTGTGTGATGAACTATTCCATCCACAACAGCTGAAAGGCATCTGTGTGTGATGAACCGTTACATCCATAACAGCTGAAGGGCATCTGTGTGTGATGAACTATTCCATCCACAACAGCTGAAAGCCATCTGTGTGTGATGAACCGTTACATCCATGACAGCTGAAGGGCATCTGTGTGTGATGAACGATTACATCCATGTCAGGTGAAGGGCATCTGTGTGTGATGAACCGTTACATCCATGACAGCTGAAGGGCATCTGTGTGTGATGAACCATTACATCCATGACAGGTGAAGGGCATCTGTATGTGATGAACCGTTACATCCATGACAGCTGAAGGGCATCTGGTGTGTTGAACCGTTACATCTGTGATAGCTGAAGGGCATCTGTGTGTGATGAATCATTACATCCGTGACAGCTGAAGGGCATCTGTATGTGATGAACCGTTACATCCATGACAGCTGAAGGGCATCTGTGTGTGATGAATGATTACATCCATGTCAGGTGAAGGGCATCTGTGTGTGATGAACCGTTACATCCGTGACAGCTGAAGGGCATCTGTGTGTGATAAACCGTTCCATCATAGCTCAAAAATCTGGAAAAAACCTCAGCCAGGGAGGACAGTCCTGAGGGAATTGAACTGTAGACCTCCTGTTCATGTGTCCATGCCTTAAGACCTCGGTTACCCGTATCAGTGTGTGTGTGTGTGTGTGTGTGTGTGTGTGTGTGTGTGTGTGGACATACAACCACCAAGTCTTGAGGAAATCTTTGTTGAATTGTTTCAAGTGCGGTTTGTTTTAACATATCTTAGTCTATGTCATTTTTATTTACTGCTTTTGCCAAGGTTAGGTTAACATCATAGTTCTGGAAGGTGCTGGATTTAGTAATAAGAGGTATTCTATTAGTAAGTCTACTTTCAGTTCCTGTAAATACTTAGTTATTTTTTTACATGTGTTTCGCTTGTAATACATTGAGAATGAAACAGTAATTTTATTTTGTATATATAAAATCCTAGCAATGTTGTTTATAATAGTTTGAATTTTATGGATAGTAGATGAATCAATTGTTCGAATGTAATTAGTATGAGTGTTATAATTTGTTGTATATGTTCAAAGTATATTTTATTTTGTGTACTGTGCATTGCACATAAAATCGTGCAAAGAACGTTGATACTAAGTATAAGTAGGTACACTCAGAAGACAATGCCCAATAATCATTTGGCTAAATATGGTTTGTATAAATGTTCATAAAGAAGCACAAGCTTTGCAAAATATATAGCAACCATGAGTAACCTAAAGCAAATTTTGTATATAAAATATCTAGGCTCAAACAGATTTTAAACCAATCAGATCATTTCATACATTCATTGTCATGCAAGTACAGCTCAAAATTTTACTTAGTTACAAAAGCTTTGTGTAAAAGGATGGAGACAAGAGATTTTCATTACAATTGAAGCGAGTATATACCTTCCTTAGCGGAATGTGGCATCGATTCACTCATAAAGCTTAATTGTATAGGGCAAGTGAACTATATAACTTTGCTGCAAGGAAATCAATTACAGCATGTGAATAGCTTCGTTACAAAAACTCTGTGTAACATATTGTATAATCAACACATGATTTACAACTGAGAATCTCATAGCACCAACAAACAAATAATATACTAAATACGTGGGTTATCTACGCAATTTCTAAGATGCCTGTACACATGTGCGACTTGATAAACACTATTTTTTAAAGCATCTTGTGCAAAATGAGATATATAACGTAACAGAACAGGGGTCACTTCTGGTAAACCCATAATCTAGTTCAGGTCATTGTTTCACTTTTAAATAATCCATCCGATTCATTAGAAAGGGTCAGTTAGTTCAAATAAACACAAACTTACGGCAGTGTTGATTTCTTTGTCAAAGTTGGCCTTCTGTAGTTTGTACATTCTAGAATTGTCTTCAATCTTCGTGTCAGTGTTGTACTTGATGTCCATTGCTGATTTTTCACATTCTGCCTCCTGAAACACAATGTTGTTCTTGACAGTACAAACAATATAGTACCTAAATGCATCACATTCACACAACTTTCTCTCTCCATTTCTATTTCTAATAATCTCTTATATATACTATAGTACTCATATAAAAGTGGTTCTTCTACTTACAATATACTTTTGACTAGAAATAAGGTCAAATTAAGCAATCAGTTTAACGCACAATATGCAAAACAAAACACAACTGTTTGTATATAGTAAGTGAGGTTTTGTTACTCGTGGACTCATATAGAAAAAACCTGATTTGATACATTCATATGACTTTCTCTACCCTCTATCTTTATTAGTGGATATATAAATTATTCTCATGAAAGCTTATTTTTTGATTACTTCATTTTAATCCAAACAAATCTTTGCAGAAATAGCTACATTACACATTTTGTTATATATTCAAAGGGCACAGCGACAGTCAAATGTTTAACAACTGGACACCATGCAATCACAAGAAACAATTAAACAAGGTGTTTGTCACTCACTCGTATGCCGGCGTCTCTGTTCGCCTGAGCAACGCCAATGTCTGCATCTCGCTTGACTGCAGCAGTCTGAGACTTGCCCAGGGACGCCAGATACTGTACTTCATCATATACATCCTTGATGGTGAAGGACAATATCTCTATTCCCATCCGCCCCACGTCAGGGGCTGCCACCTCTCGCACCAGTGCTGCGAACTGATCCCGGTCTTTGTACACTTCTTCTACTGTTAGCGTTCCTGTAACACAACATCAACAAGCTCATGTGCATAACTTTCTCTACTCACTCTTCCTATCTACTTCTTGTTAACGTATTTCTTTGGTGGTATAAAAAGCAATACAAGTCATAGTGTCACTATGTGAGGTCTTCGTGAAATTCCACGACCACAAGAAACAGTGAATAATGACTTACCACTTGAAAAAAAAGTGCTAGTATTTGAAAATTCAAACTGATAAACAATATCTCGGAAATGCTTAATGCCACAAACACAATTTAATATTAATCGTGTGTTTTAACAAGATCTAATTTTTTGAGCAGTAAGATTTTGTCTACATCTTAAAGTTTACCAATTATACAATAGTTATTCAAAATGTACATTTTATTTACATGTAAATATCTTAAAACATGTGATATATTAGTCAAAATTGTTTGAGCCATTTTTCAGGAAATAAACAATTTTTAAAACATTTTCCATATAAAGGGTAGTTTGGGGTTGGGGATTTTCTTGAAAATCTTTATGTGTATCTTTGGAAACTACTCAACTTAAATACTAAGCTTTATATTTATGGAAAATGCTTTTTTTTTCCTCACTAAGGGAATCTCAAAAGATGTATTTCTGGTGAAATGTCGAGAGTGACATTGGATCAAGTCACATTCCTTACCAGGGAAGTGCTGTTACTCAGATCACCTTTACCAGGGGTAGGAGGAAGGAATAAGGTTAGGGAACGCACCCTCTTTCCCTCGAAACATGAGGTAGAGAAGAAAGCACCCCAGGATTCTCTAGTCTCTTGTTCGCTGGACGAAACATTAACTCCAACTTCACAGTACTCATTATTTAGAGCAAGTATTGCAGTCCATCCAAAAATTCGATACAAGATTTCACCAGAAATACACGTTCTGAGACTCCCTGAATAAATAAAATTTAAACATTCTGATGTGTTACATTCACATGACTTTCTCTACCCTCTATCGCTTATTAGTAGGTATACAAATTACTCTTACTAAAGTTTATTTTTCTACATCATTTTAATCTAAATAAACCTTTACAGAAACAGCTACGTTACACATTTCGTTATAGAGAACAGCGATAGTCAAATGTTTAACAACTGGACGCTATATGCTGGCCTTAAAATTGCATACTGTTTCCATGACATCGCGAGAAACAACTGAATGTGCACAGGACTTTAAAGAATGAACAATTCGAACCATTAATAACGGATGACGCCACAAGAAGTTATTTGAAATAAATTGTGTGTTTTAAAGAGATGTATATTATTTGTGCAGTACGTTTTTGTCTATCGCTTAACTTTTACCAGTTATACCGGGGGTAGCGCGTCTGCGTATGGTTAGGGTCGGTTACTCAGATAAGGTTTCCTTTACCCTGAAGACTATGGAACCCTGGGCTCATTTGAGCATCATTTCGTTAAAGGACGCTAAACTTAAAAGAGCCACCACATAGCGTCAAGCGCATGGTGCAACGAAACGTGTTTGCGTAAAAATCCTTAGCACGGCTTCCTTCGGAAGGGAAGTGGTCCTATGTAGCAGATTTACGGCACGTAAAAGAACCCCAAGCCTGACAAAGATTTAAGTCCAATATAGAATGGGACGCTAACAACCATAGCTATAGAGCGTACGTTAAAAAAAAGATAACTGTGTAGTGAAAGTTTATCTCAATGTGAAGTAAATTTGTAGACATGTTAAAGTAGTTAACACATTTCCCTTATGATAAATTGTTTATCTTGCTTTGCACAAAACGTATCAATAACTGACTACACAGTGGAACGAGGTCTCTCAATTTGTTAATTCATTTCCTTGTTTTTCCTGGGCACTAGCCGATGTACACAACCACTTACGTCACCTAGGCTTGATTGAAAACGTTCTAGCTAGTGAAGAACAATCACGCTCACCTGTTACACACGAGGACAGCTGTCAGACCCGCCGAGATGGCCAAACCAACCACAGCTTTCAGCACGAAACTCATTTCTGAAACTGGCGCACGAACAAACGAGGGAAAATTAACGTCCAAGGACGGATGTTCTGTCGTTGCGAGGTCAGTATCATTCCGCGCTCAGAGCAAGGTGAAGGTCGACATGCAACTAGACCGGTTCGAGACCCGGTTCTGGCTTTCAACAGAGTAAAACACATGGTCCGTCCGCTTTATGGCGAAAATGTCTGTTGCGTTGGTAACATTAACACACGTACAGCTGTCCATGCATCAACTTATACCCGACGTAGCGCGTTGGCTCCGCGGTAACGCGCGAGGCTCACATTCAGGAGGTACCGCGTTCGATTCTCCTCGACCGCCCAATCGATTGGGTGTTTCGTCGTTTTCCCTGGTCGATAGCCGAATGTTGGGCTGGTTTATCATCTACCACGATTTCCTTTCCGTAATTTCCCCTTCATTCCGTTTCCTTTCTCATCCTCTAAGTTTCGATTCGTATAGCGGCGCCGGATAGATAGCGCGGATGCTTCCTCAAAGGAAATATTACTTCCCCTGGACACAGAGGACAGCTCTTCCAACTGTAAGGGACTTGAGTGTCTCTGTGACTTCCTGTGGTTCCTTCACTTCATCCCTTTCTTCTGGTGGTGGTAGTCGCAGTAGGTGGCAGTGAGCGTGGTGACTCTGTTGTATAACTTCCTGTGGTTCCTTCACTTCATCCCTTCCTTCTAGGGATGCTGGTAGCCGCAGTAGGTGGCAGTGAGCGTGGTGTGTCTGTTGTATAACTACCTGTGGTTCCTTCACTTCATCCCTTTCTTCTGGGGGTGGTGGTAGCCGCAGTAGCTGGCAGTGAGCGTGGTGACTCTGTTGTATAACTTCCTGTGGTTCCTTCACTTCATCCCTTTCTTCTGGGGATGCTGGTAGCCGCAGTAGGTGGCAGTGAGCGTGGTGACTCTGTTGTATAACTACCTGTGGTTCCTTCACTTCATCCCTTTATTCTGGGGGTGGTGGTAGCCGCAGTAGCTGGCAGTGAGCGTGGTGACTCTGTTGTATAACTTCCTGTGGTTCCTTCACTTCATCCCTTTCTTCTGGGGATGCTGGTAGCCGCAGTAGGTGGCAGTGAGCGTGGTGACTCTGTTGTATAACTTCCTGTGGTTCCTTCACTTCATCCCTTCCTTCTAGGGATGCTGGTAGCCGCAGTACGTGGCAGTGAGCGTGGTGTGTCTGTTGTATAACTACCTGTGGTTCCTTCAATTCATCCCTTTCTTCTGGGGGTGGTGGTAGCCGCAGTAGCTGGCAGTGAGCGTGGTGACTCTGTTGTATAACTTCCTGTGGTTCCTTCACTTCATCCCTTTCTTCTGGGGATGCTGGTAGCCGCAGTAGGTGGCAGTGAGCGTGGTGACTCTGTTGTATAACTACCTGTGGTTCCTTCACTTCCTCCCTTTCTTCTGTGGGTGGTGGTAGCCGCAGTAGCTGGCAGTGAGCGTGGTGACTCTGTTGTATAACTTCCTGTGGTTCCTTCACTTCATCCCTTTCTTCTGGGGATGCTGGTAGCCGCAGTAGGTGGCAGTGAGCGTGGTGTGTCTGTTGTATAACTTCATGTGGTTCCTTCACTTCATCCCTTTCTTCTGGGGGTGGTGGTAGCCGCAGTAGGTGGCAGTGAGCGTGGTGTGTCTGTTGTATAACTTCCTGTGGTTCCTTCACTTCATCCCTTTCTTCTGGGGGTGGTGGTAGCCGCAGTAGGTGGCAGTGAGCGTGGTGTGTCTGTTGTATAACTTCCTGTGGTTCCTTCACTTCATCCCTTTCTTCTGGGGGTGGTGGTAGCCGCAGTAGGTGGCAGTGAGCGTGGTGTGTCTGTTGTATAACTACCTGTGGTTCCTTCACTTCATCCCTTTCTTCTGGGGGTGGTGGTAGCCGCAGTAGGTGGCAGTGAGCGTGGTGTGTCTGTTGTATAACTTCCTGTGGTTCCTTCACTTCATCCCTTTCTTCTGGGGGTGGTGGTAGCCGCAGTAGGTGGCAGTGAGCGTGGTGTGTCTGTTGTATAACTACCTGTGGTTCCTTCACTTCATCCCTTTCTTCTGGGGGTGGTTGTGGCCGCAGTAGGTGGCAGTGAGCGTGGTGTCTCTGTTGTATAACTACCTGTGGTTCCTTCACTTCATCCCTTTCTTCTGGGGGTGGTGGTGACCGCAGTAGGTGGCAGTGAGCGTGGTGTCTCTGTTGTATAACTACCTGTGGTTCCTTCACTTCATCCCTTTCTTCTGGGGGTGGTGGTGACCGCAGTAGGTGGCAGTGAGCGTGGTGTCTCTGTTGTATAACTACCTGTGGTTCCTTCACTTCATCCCTTTCTTCTGGGGATGCTGGTAGCCGCAGTAGGTGGCAGTGACCGTGGTGTCTCTGTTGTATAACTACCTGTGGTTCCTTCACTTCATCCCTTTCTTCTGGGGATGGTGGTAGTCGCAGTAGGTGGCAGTGAGCGTGGTGTCTCTGTTGTATAACTACCTGTGGTTCCTTCAATTCATCCCTTCCTTCTGGGGGTGGTGACCGCAGTAGGTGGCAGTGACCGTGGTGTCTCTGTTGTATAACTACCTGTGGTTCCTTCACTTCATCCCTTCCTTCTGGGGGTGGTGACCGCAGTAGGTGGCAGTGAGCGTGGTGTCTCTGTTGTATAACTACCTGTGGTTCCTTCACTTCATCCCTTCCTTCTGGGGGTGGTGACCGCAGTAGGTGGCAGTGACCGTGGTGTCTCTGTTGTATAACTACCTGTGGTTCCTTCACTTCATCCCTTCCTTCTGGGGGTGGTGACCGCAGTAGGTGGCAGTGAGCGTGGTGTCTCTGTTGTATAACTACCTGTGGTTCCTTCACTTCATCCCTTCCTTCTGGGGGTGGTGACCGCAGTAGGTGGCAGTGAGCGTGGTGTCTCTGTTGTATAACTTCCTGTGGTTCCTTCACTTCATCCCTTCCTTCTGGGGATGGTGGTAGTCGCAGTAGGTGGCAGTGAGCGTGGTGTCTCTGTTGTATAACTACCTGTGGTTCCTTCACTTCATCCCTTCCTTCTAGGGATGGTGGTAGCCGCAGTAGCTGGCAGTGAGCGTGGTGTCTCTGTTGTATAACTACCTGTGGTTCCTTCACTTCATCCCTTTCTTCTGGGGGTGGTGGTAGCCGCAGTAGCTGGCAGTGAGCGTGGTGTCTGTTGTATGACTTCCTGTGGTTCCTTCACTTCATCCCTTCCTTCTAGGGGTGGTGGTAGCCGCAGTAGCTGGCAGTGAGCGTGGTGTCTGTTGTATGACTTCCTGTGGTTCCTTCACTTCATCCCTTCCTTCTGGGGGGGTTTGCAGCACTAGGCCGCAGTGCAGAGGTGTCCCTGTTGTATAACGTATGCCCCAGGCACTATGAGAATGTGGAAGATATTATTTATTCAAGAGAGACTGACATGTGATACTTTATTCCGAGTATACGGAACATTTTTAACAACTCCTAACCCAAAGGAGTAAATCAGACGTTTTAAACTCTTCAATTTGAGTTACTGGAGCTGGAATTTCGTATTATCCTCTTTCTCTCTGATTTCTCGACCGTATTTATCAGGATTATCTTTGGTATAATTCTGACAAACGGGAAACACTTGGGTTGTAAAATCTCCCAAAAATGATAAAGCACCTACCACTTTCAATAACTTCTCCTACCCTTATTATCATCCCTTACAAACCAACACTCTTTGGTCTATCTAGACGAAAGGTTTTGCGCTTACACTAAGGTTATCTTCTTACCCTTACCAGATTTCCAACCTCTTACGTACAGAGGTCCACCATTTTACCAAGGTGACAAAATTTTAGGCAATTACATTTGAGGTGAGGTTAAAATTGTAGACTACTCACCTCTATACACAACCCTTTACTTACAGAATGCAATGTCGAGTAAGATGTAGTAAAAGTGATAAATAAAACTATGTATAGAGAACTTATTAGCAAATCGTTTATGATGTTGTAATGGCTTAACACTGAGAGGTTGAAGTCCCCGAAATGACCATAGAAGTTAAAGAACACTACACAATAAAAGAATGGCAGCACAAACTTTATGCCCGGTAATTCTAAGTGAGCAGTTCCCGAGTTATACAGGCTGTGAAGAATTAACCAACAGTTACCTACCTTTTGCGGGCTGGTCCGGCGACTTGGCTAAAGGTCAAACTTGATGCGGCATTGTAGCACAATGGTTTACCTATTGTACAAAATTATACAAAAGTCCTTCCGAATAAGGACGACTTAACAGGCTAATCCCCCCAAAATTCAAGATATACATTTGGTCATATAGATATCTTAAACATACTGTATTTCCATTAATATCATTAGAGCCATTTTTAAAATAAAAAATAACCAAAACATTTTTCAGTAAAGGGTCCAATGGAATACTTTCTCTATCTATTACATATAGAGGTAGGAAAGTAAAAAAAACCAGATGCTCTTGGCATGAGTTCAGGGGAACTCAAGCCACTTTTACTTAATATACCAAACTGTGATGCATAAAATGTTGAAGAATTCAAACAAACAGTGAATATTTTGCCAATTGTTAATATTATGTACCTTTATGCGCCCGAAAGTTTTTGTCTACTTATGGTTTCCTAGTTGCAGAATACTTTATATTGAAGACGACTTCACAGTCTATTTGCAGAAAAATTAAGTTTTAAATTATAACAAAATCTAAAAGCCCGCCTCTGTGGTGTCAGGGTAGCGAGTCTGCCTCACACTCAAGAGGTACCGAGTTCGAATTTCGGTTAGGGTGAGTTATCAGGATATAGTTTTTTCCCCTTATCCTGAGAAGATGAATGTCAGGTAACTCCATGAACTATGGATCCCGGACACATTTGAACATAACTTCAATTTATTCATCGTCCCGTATGACTCATCAGGTTAAAGGACCTTAAAACTTACCCAGGAACGTCCTCAGATGTCCTAGCTCTACAAGACTGTGGACTTCACCTCCTTGACGCTTTTGTACACAAACTTACCCAGGAAGGTCCTCAGATGGCCTTCTAGCGTCTACAGGACCGTGGGCTACACCTCCTTGACGCACTTGTAGAGAAACTTACCCAGGAAGGTCCTCAGATGGCCTTCTAGCGTCAACTGGACCGTGGACTTCCACCTTCTTGACGCCTTTGTACAAAAACTTACCCACGAAGGTCCTCAGACGGCCTTCTAGCGTCTACAGAAACATGGACTTCACCTCCTTGACGCTTTTGTACAGAAACTTACCCAGGAAGGCCCTCAGATGTCCTTCTAGCGTCTACAGGACCGTGGACTTCACCTCCTTGACGCTTTTGTAGAGAAACTTAACTAGGAAGGTCCTCAGATGGCCTTCTAACGTCTACAGGACCGTGGACTTCACCTCCTTGACGCTTTTGTACAGAAACTTACCCAGGAAGGTCCTCAGATGGCCTTCTAGCGTCTACAGGACCGTGGACTTCACCTCCTTGACGCTTTTGTAGAGAAACTTATCTAGGAAGATACTCGGACGGCCTTCTAGCGTCTACAGGACCGTGGGCTTCACCTCCTTGACGCACTTGTAGAGAAACTTACCCAGAAAGGTCCTCAGATAGCCTTCTAGCGTCTACAGGACCGTGGACTTCACCTTCTTGACGCTTTTGTAGAGAAACTTATCTAGGAAGATACTCAGACGGCCTTCTAGCGTCTACAGGAACATGGACTTCACCTCCTTTAAACTTTTGTACAGAAACTTACCCAGGAAGGTCCTCAGATGTCCTCCTAGCGTCTATAAGACCGTGAAATTTCACCTCATTGACGCTTTTATATAGAAATGTACCCAGGGAGGTCCTCAGATTTGCCTTCTAGCGTCTACAGGATCGTGAACTTCACTTGCTTTACAAAATTAAATTGGGTTTTATTTATGGACGCTCTTTAACTGGTATGGTCAATACATCCCATTCTATATTGGACGTGAAAGACCGGTAATTTTGTTCAGAGGCCTCTTTATCAGGCTTGAGGTTCTTTTACGTGCCGTAAATCTACGACATGGGACCACTGGCTTTACTTCCCTTCTGAAGGAAGGCATGCTAAAGTTTTTTACGCCCGAAAAAAATCCATCGCCCTCCGCCGGGTTTGAACTCGCACCCCTCGGGAACTAGAGGCTAGCATGATAACCACTACACCACGGAGAACGACACCTTCTTGACGATTTGCACAGACACATACCCAATAAGGTCCTCAGATGACCTTCTAGCGCCTCCTTGACGCTTTTATACAGAAACTTACCCAGAAAGGTCCTCAGATGACCTTCTAGCGTCTATAGGACCGTGTACTTCACTTCCGTAACGCTTTTGTACAGAAACTTACCCAGGATGGCCCTCAGATGTCCTTCTAGCGTCTATAGGACCGTGTACTTCACTTCCGTAACGCTTTTGTACAGAAACTTACCCAGGATGGCCCTCAGATGTCCTTCTAGCGCCTCCTTGACGCTTTTATACAGAAACTTACCCAGAAAGGTCCTCAGATGGCCTTCTAGCGTCTATAGGACCGTGTACTTCACTTCCGTAACGCTTTTGTACAGAAACTTACCCAGGAAGTTTCTTAGATGTCCTTCTAGCGTCTGCAGGACGGTGAACTTCTTCTCCTTTACGCTTTCGTACAAAAACTTACCCAGGATGGCCCTCAGATGTCCTTCTAGCGTCTGCAGGACCGTGGACTTCACCTCCTTGACGCTCTTGCCGAGGAACTGCTCGGAGGCCGTCTGCAGCAACTCCTCGGCCTTCATTATTTTGCACTGAGCGACGCCGGTTACGGTTAGAGGCACACCCTGAGCCGTCTCGACACTCTCGCACATCGGATTCAGCGTCATCACCTCGAGCGACAGCCGCTGCACGTCCGTAACGAACCACCAGGCCCACGACCATCCTCCAACGATCGTGTTCTTCTTGGTGGATCCGCAACATCCTCCTGCAAACACATTAGCATTGTACATTGCCCCTCTCGTTATCTTAGGGTGGATGGCAAAACCTCTTTCACTGCATATGTCCTTCCTAGCAATCTTTAGGTTCATTGTAGGATTTCAAGGGGCTTCCTCATTACATCCTCCTAGTGAATGGTTAATTTCAGTTTTCCTGTTCTCTGTATTGCCCTTGTGTAGCAACTCCTCCAATTATGAGTAAACCGATTGTCAGCAAGTGTAATTTAGCACGGCACTTGCCTCAATATATATACAAGAATTAAAGGGAAAGATTGGAAATTTGTGACGATTAAAGTTCTAGATGATAATGGATCAGCATACCTAATTCATTCTATATACGTTAACACACACGCTTTGGTAGAGTATTTTGAGACAGTGGAAAGTGGATGGTAGAAAACAGGTTGCTCGTGTCCAGGTCTGTTACGTGCTGCGGCACTTTGCAACAGCCATGCGATGTTCTCCCCCTTCCACTGTCTCAAAACACTCTGACCAAAGTATACACTTCATTTAGCTTGGACAAATATGCCACGGGTATTTGCTATTTGAGCTAGAACTTGAGTACACACATAGTACTAGGCAGATTCTTATAGATATGCAGGCCCTCCATAACTACTTGGTTAAGTCTAAGCTGGTTGCAGAATGCCACAATTCAATTCAGCTGTGGTGGGTGCCAGGGCATGTGGGCATTCTGGGCAATAAAATACCAGAGGGAAGACCGGTTAAGCTGCCTATCAGAGAACACGAGAAATTAATAGTGGAACTACTCGTCTGTAGGTTTCGCGCACTCTAAAAGCTCTCATTCAGAGATTAGACAGATGCAGGTCGCGACGACTGCTAAAATTAAGCAGGGAAAAGCTGTCATGGTCTACGGACCTTCTTAAAGGATACTGTCCCCTCAGAGGGTATACAGCTGCCCTGCACTTAATCAGTTTTGAGAGTCAATTTCCAAAATTGGAGAAGTTTTCAGCTATTGCAGAGCTTCATTCAATTCATTATGAGCGTTAGACTTCTGGATCGTTTATACGTAATAAGAAGACTAGGAATGTGGTTGCAGCACAGGGCAGTGTTGCCCCCCATGTAAAACTAAAAATAATAGTAAATATGAACATTAAAATCACAATGAACGTACTGGGCCTAATTGCGTTTTAATAAATTAAACATTTTACTAACAAATACAACTTCCAAAGTATTCAAATTTATAATGAACTTTGTTGCTTCACAGTAATGCTAGGTAATTGACGATATCCCAGAAATTAGCACCGTCTCAGTTCGTGCGTGATGCAACGTTCTAGAAATAGTCAGCTGGAGGTTCAACTTCCTCTTCTCGTTTACAGGTCTATCATGTAATTTCATCTTCTATATTTGGTGTCTATTACTGATTATTAGTAATAATTTTAAACCAGTTTTTAACTGTGACTACGCACAGGGCCAGATGACCATTTAGAATTTCAAATCCGTTTTTCTCGTTTTCTGTTTTTTCTACATTTTTACGTATTAAAAATGTTCCACACGATGCAATTTTTGATCAATTTCCTTCAAATTTTGTAGAGAAACACCAAAACTACACATTAAACTGTTGAGAGTGATTTTTCTTAATCGAATATCATTGGAGGAATATTCATTAAATATCTAATTAACATACTAAAATTAGTGAAAAAGGTCGTTTGTTATAAGTTTATAATTTTTTTCTCAAAACCTAAAAATCAATTAAAAATCTATTTCAAACATTTTTCTTAAACATTCCTTAGAGTAAAAATAGATATTTAGATCAGTAAAATATTTCTTCTATTTGCATCACTATTTTTGTAGTATTAATATAATTTAACAATTAACTTTAAAACCATTGCAGATATTCCAATGAACATACTTACGGTACAAATTTAAAATAAATATTTTCACAAATATAGAAGTTAGAAATTTCATCTATGTGTACCCTTAACACAGATGAACGTTCATTACACATGAATGGAGTAAGCTAAAGCAATTTCTATAAAGCGTGTCGCTATGTGATGGCTTTGAAATTCCCTTCTCTAAGCATGACCACCAGGAAAATAAAGAAAAAACGAAAAGGGAGTTCCCACTCGAAAAGAAAAACTATTTGAAAATTCACACCAAAAAGAAACAATACCTGGAAATGGTTGACGCCACAAAAAAGTATTTGACATAAATTGTGTGCTTAAATACAATCTAAACTTTTCCATTAGTAAGTTTTAGTGTTTCCCAATTGAGGATTTCATAGGCACGGACGCATGCATAGAGGCCAAGTTTGTGGAAGTGAATGAGTGAAAACAAAGATGGCGGCTATCCCGTTAGGAAGATACCTTCTCCGTTAGGTCACCACGTGCTAGGAGTGTCAGTATGCCCACTGACAGACAGTGTCAAGGACATGGTGCTGGCCTTTGGTAAGTACATACCTTACTAAACTAGACCAATCATAGTTGTTTTGAGTCAGTATTGCTAATTATACGTAGGAAAGTGTGGATGTGGGTCATGCGACCGACGTCTTCGTGAGGTCGCCGACAACGCTAATGGCCGTCAAAAGTGACAAAGCCCCCCCCCCAGCCCGTGTTGGGTAACCATCTGTTTCCAGGTAACCGAAGACGTGCATGGAAGTGTATAGTGTGCCTTTACTCTAGCGGACAATACGATTGTGTTGGTGTTATTTCCAAAAGAAGAACGGCATGAAGACAGTGACGACACAGTGAAAGCATCGGACAGGTCTTCCTGACAAAACTGCCAATGAGCCACACACAGGACAGCCTGGGGTCACGTCAGTCACTTATACTCGTGTGCGCTTCCAGCAACAGGTGAGTTCCATCAAGTCACTAATTTCCTTCAGGAATACACGAGGCTCAAGCGATACAGGTCGACAAAAGAACGGCGACTTAGCACTTAAAACATTGCAAAATCCAAACCAATAGCAGCGATTACCTCCAAAAAGCTGCCTTAGTTTCATCGAGATAAAACTTTACAAGTTTCGTTGTGGGTAGAAGTGGAATGTTTAAAAGCAAGTTATATCGTCACGATATCGCGAGAAACAATCAATAGCGAGCGACACAACTTTTAAAAAGAATCTGATGTGATACATTCACACTACTTTCTCCACCCTCTATGGTTTATTAGTAGGTATACTAACTATTCTTACTAAAACTTATTTTTCTATCTACTTCATTTTAATCGAGATAAACAGCTACATTACATATTTCGTTATAGATACAAAGAGAACAGCGATAGTCAAATGTTTAACAACTGGACGCTATATGCTCCATACTGTTTCCATGACATCGCGAGAAACATCTGAATGTCGACAGGACTTTAAAAGAATGACCAAGTTATGAAGAATCTGAACCATTAATCACGGATACCTCACAAATGGCCGATGCCACAAAAAAGATATTTTAAAGAGAATTACAGTTTGTGTGTAGTACGTTTTCGTCTATCGCCTAACGTTTACCAATTATACAAAATTCCTTCTGAATAAAGAGGACTTCCCAGAAAATTCAACATCTACATCTTATTTGAGGTGTAAATATACTTCATTTTAAGCAAAATCGTTAACAGTTAATTTTTAGAAAATAAAAAGATTCGGAAAATGCTCTATGTAAAGGTGGGGGAGATTTTGTAGAAAATCTTCGTGTCGCATCTTTGGAAGATAATTTGATATTTATGGAACATCTCGCTTTTGGGTTATGCTGATCACGCATTTTTATTATTCAGAGTGGCTCAAAACGGTGAAATGTCGATATTGAATGAAATACTTGCTCTTACCTACTAAAAGTGGATAAAGTAAAAGTATTTACAGTTTTCTGCATGCAGCAGCAGCGACAAACAAACGCACTTTCCACTGTTTCTATATTTAACCCTTCAGTTTGTGACGCACGTCACGTGGGCAGCGTTAACATACGTTAAAGCTTGTCTCAACCTTAAGACGGAATGGGATACATGTTACCTTTCTACTCTCGCCCATTTGCTGTAAATATTCACCTGTTACAATTTTCAGCTTTGAACACATTATCCTATGCACAATATTTGTCTCTATCACGTTATATTATTTCTAGAACCGCTATAGACTTCTGTAATTCCAAAATTTCTAAATAAAATGTGTTTTTCAATAAAAGTCCGATATTTGCTTATCACGCAGTAACCAATAAACTAACAACATTTTGTTCTTGTCTACTAAACTAGAGTGCTGATAACTGCCTACTTTAATAAGATGAACGTTACAACTTTTTAAATGAAATATTTTCGGAGAATTCTATACATATGCAGTAGAAAAGTCAGCCAGCAAGAAACTTTTTGTTGTTGGTTTTACAGCGGGCAGCAAGCGAAAGAAAGCGTTGAGGAGGGTTGAAGACACTTTTTAAAAGCAGCCGGAATCCTGTAACTTGTTGCATTCATTGTGTGCGATAAACAAACGTCATCCAACAGACGCGAGGCGCCAGACAGAAGTCAGTAAAGGTTAATGCGTACCTTTACAACGTTCAAAACGCTGCCAAGTGTTATTTATTGAACTTTTACGTAAATATTTATAGTTATAGAGGCAGAAACTAGGAAGAGACGAAATGTCAGCAATCTAATTAAGGTGTTAGATTATTCAAGTAAAATGAGTGTCAGTAAGCCAATAAAACTGGCAGCTAAGGCCACCGTGTCTTCGGAAACAGTAGTGCATATGATTTAAAAAGGGGGGGGGGAACTAATCAAAGGACCTCTAAGGACGCCATAGAAAAAGAAAGTAAAGACACCGCGGGAAACAAAAGCAGGCTAGTTTAACGCAATATGGTGGAATAAAGCAAAGCGAAGAGTGGCATTAATTGCTGTTTGAAAACGATCCACCGAAGTTAAATGTATTTACACATGATGATACCCTACTAATTTAAACCTTTGTTTGATAGAAGTATGTGTATATTTTTATACCCGTAACGTCGTATTTCGAAGTATAAAAATACAAAGAGAAAAAATCTGATGTGTTACACTCACATGACTTTCTCTACTCTTGTACAAACGCTTATTTTCCATATGCTTCATGTTAATCAAGATATCGAGATGTCAATCGTATTGGTATTTTTCTTGAAGATGCAAGGGGAATATGGTAGGTTATAAGCGATAGTCAAATATTTTAACGCTGGTTGCTATGTGGCGCATTCCATCCTCTTTGCATGTCCAGGACATAAAAAAAATGAATAACGAATTTGAGAAAAAGTATAAGTATTGAAAAATTTAAGGGAGTAACAAGCAATATCTCGAAAACGGTTCACTCAACAAAAGAAATGTATATGACATGAATTGTGTATTTTAATGCGATCTACATTTTTCGTGTAGCAAAATTTTGTCTATCTCTTATGGTTTACCAGTTATGCAAAAGTCGTTCACAATGAAGAATACTTTTGGAGACATTCCTAGAAAATTCGAGATATACATTTCATTTCTCATGTCAATATCTTAAACGTATGATATTTTAATCAAAATCGTTAGCCATTTTTGAGAAAATTAAAATTTTCGAAAAATGTTCCAAGTAAAGGGTAGTCTGGGGTGGGGGGATTTTCTTGAAAACCTTCGTGTCGCATCTCTGGAAGATACTGAACCTAAATACCAAGTTTGGTGTTTATCCGACTGTTCGTTTCTGAGTTATACTGTTCACAGACACACACACGGACATGTTTCCAAAAATACTTTTTTTGGATTCAGGGGGTCTCAAAACATGTATTTCCGGTGAAATCTCGGTATCGAATTTTTGGGTGGAATACAATACTTCTCCTACTTACTATACGTAGTAGAGAAAGTAATAAAGTGCAGGTAAAAATTAAATGTCTTACAAGCACCTTAGCAGTGCAGTGATGACATTAGACAGCAGAGAACGTATAGTACATGTGGCAACAGCGCGCCCAATTAACCTGCACTGTCTTTTAAGCGTGAGACACGATATAGTAATATTCTTGAGCGTACTAGGAGGCCCACGTCTAACTTCGACATTTGTGTCCAAGAGTTCCCCTTCTGGGTATACAGGACAGCTGATGGTGGAGGTGGGAGGGGTCTCTCAGTCCCCCAAGTCCCTCACATTAGTCTACTGGGCCTAGTAGGAGTCCCGGATCTAACGTCGGCGCAATCCCGCCATGGACTAGAGTATTTGTGTCCAAGAGTTCCCCTTCTGGGTATACAGGACAGCTGATGGAGGTGGGAGGGGTCTCTCAGTCCCCCAAGTCCCTCACATTAGTCTACTGGGCCTAGTAGGAGTCCCGGATCTAACGTCGGCGCAATCCCGCCATGGACTAGAGTATTTGTGTCCACAAGTTCCCCTTCTGGGTATACAGGAGAGCTGATGGAGGTGGGAGGGGTCTCTCAGTCCCCCAAGTCCCTCACATTAGTCTACTGGGCTACTACTTTTGTTACTCATGTTTCCGTTAACAACTCATAGCAAATCTGTTTCGTTTCGTTATTCGCCATACGATTTCAAATTAGGAAAGAAGTTGCATAGATCGTGCCAAAACAGCATTCAAACGGGAGTTTCAGAAGCATCAAGAAACAAATTAACAAGTCCAAGTAAGGAGTCCTGATGTGTTACATTCACGTGAGTTTCTCTAACCATTATCGTTTATTATTTTCTCTACTGCTTGCCTATATTAAGCAGAGGATACAGAGATTTTACCGCAAATACATATTTGAGGTTCTTTGAATTACAAAAAGAATAGGTATAGGTCAAAATGAGAGGTCGGATAAATACCAAACAGATCCCCACCTCAAACTTTCAACACTTTTTATTTTCTCACAAATGGCTGAAGCGATTATGGTTAACATACAACCCGTGAAGCCCTCTTCATTCGGGAGCAATTTTGTACAACAAATAAACTTTAGTGACATGGACCATATTCGAGATATGAGTTTTTATTGGTCGGAATATCTTCTCATTTGTTAAAGTGATGTCACAGAATTCAGCTATTTCCTTTGTACCTGCAATGGACTATGTGTTAACTGTTTGTGCAAATGTATATTTCATTAACTTGCAGATGCTATATAGAAGTAGATTATAGCGCATCATGTCAATGTGACACATCACATTTTCTTTTATTTTGACAGAGATTTGCGTTTTCCTTCTAGATACACAAAACTAAAGTGATAGTCAAATGTTCCAAATTCCATACTGTTTGTATGTATGCTAAAGCATTGGGAAATTCAAAACAATGAAATGCTAATGTACAGTATGGAATGGAGATGGCATCAGCATGCGCACGCGTAGCAGTTTCAGTCTTGTAGTTGCACCACCGACAGCTGTTTCTTTTAAATAATGAGAAAATAAACATATGTAGCACTCGTGTTAAACTTCTGTTTTTAAGAAATGTTATGCACTAAGATGTAGATGGGGGATACTTACAGCAATAAAATAAGTTTACGTTAGTAGAACAGCCTAATGCAAATGTTCACAATTGAGTTATATTACAAAGGTTTTGGTATAAGCTATGCGCTGTGTACAATAGACAAATCTAAAACCAGTCACTGCTGACAAATACATTAAATTTGAGAGAATATGCACTAGAAAATGATAGCAGTTTCAACTGACATTCCTTTATCTGCAAACAAAAGTAAGGCACTAGGAGTTTATCACAGTGCAATCAGTTGTAACAGAAAAATGTCATTCACCATGTGACAGACATTCACAAGGAAGATAACAAATTTGCAGTTCATAATTTGACCATTCATAACAAAATGCTTTTTATTTTTTGTGGTATTGACCGCTTTAAACATTAAGACAAGTTAAACTCTTCCCCTTCAGATAACTACAGGAACTCTACAAAAATAAACGATAATGGGTAATGAAAACGCATCAAGTTTGTTAAGGGAACCTCAAAACGTGCATTTCCGGTGAAATCTAGGTTCGAATGTTTGTGTGGAATATATTTGTTCTACTTAAACAGTAGACAAAGTAAAAATATAAAGCAGATTTCATGGTGCCATACCGATGGCAAAGTTTCCCTAATTTAAGTATTTATAAAACTTTAACTGAACAGATGTGGTAAAATTGCATTTTAAAAATGTTATAATACATTACACTTCATCTTTTTAAAGCGAAATTTAGGCTGCACCAAGTAATGTTTCAGCTTAAGCATACCTCAATAGAACACGTTTATTCAGTAAATGTATAGTTTTCAAAATTAGATTAATAAGCAACAACCACCATATAGCCTACAGCAAACATTAACTAAAGAATTTAGCCGCATATTCACTTGAAAGTAATTGTCTTCCTTGGTCATGAATCGCGATGATGATATGACTTTGCTGAGCTACGCAGCGAGATCACACGTTCAGCTCAGCTCTAGTGGTCTCAGGCCAACTGCGAGCTTCGTGCAGTTATGTCACCGACCGTCCCTGTTGCAAATGGCTTGGTTTTCGGAAAGTGCGTGTCAAAGCAAGCAAATGTTTGGCCGCAGAGAAAGGTGAGAAGTTTCCCGACAATGAAACAAACAAAACACCAATCCATGCATTGGCGGCATAGTGGAGACCAAATTCAGGCATACAATTTGTGTGTGTGTGTGTGTGTGTGTGTGTGTGTGTGTGTGTGTGTGTGTGTGTGTGTGTGTGTCTCTTCCTGTGCGAGGGGGGCACCCTAGTGCCAATCGGTCTTGTCAGACAATGCGAATTTGAGGAGCGCGATCCAGAATAAGTGACGTAAAATGCTGACAAGAGGCATTTCGCTTTTGCACGACAGCTCACGGGATCTGTTGCTTCAGTTTGGATGGGAGATCTTTGACCATCCAACCCACAGTTTCATGAAGCGCTTTCTGGTAGGAAAAGTTTCCAGGACGATGCTGAGGTACAGACAGCAGTAAACAGTTTTATGTATGGACGCTCTTGAATTACCATAGCGTCCCGTTCTATATTGGGCGTGAAAGTCTGCTCAGAGACCTCTTTATCAGGCTCGAGGTTCTTTTGAGTGCCGTAAATCTACGACAAGGGACCACCGGCTTTACTTCCGTTCCGAAGGAAGCCATGCTAGGGATTTTTACACCCGAAAAAATCCATCGTTTGAACATGCGGCCTCGGGAACTAGAGGCTAGCATGGCATCCCCTAGACTACGGACGGCAGACTCCTGTGCTACAAACATTGGTACGATAAATGTTCAATAATGGCGGTGACCATTGAATTTCTGTAAATATTGCAATAAATGTTTTCATATCCACTGATGCCTTTAGTTATCTTTCTCGGCTATCCTAACTCAGTATTATTCATGCAATAGTTTACATCTGTGACATTTCGGCAACTTTTGGAAAATACAAAATAACGAAATGCCATACAAAGAATGGTTTGGGGTAGAGGAAATCTGTTAAAACTTCAAGTCCCATGTACCATATACTGATACTAAGTTTGAGCTTTTGGGTATAAACACTCCCTCTACCTACTTTAGGTGACAGAGAAAGTAACACATTACCATCTCCGGTTAAAAGTCGAAGTTTCCTAACCTCTGGTTATTGCTAATTGTTTGTTAAACGGAGGGCCCCCATTACGAGTGCTAAGTAACTGTAGGTTGGCAACATTTTCTTGTGCGATTTCACTCCACCTAGGTGGCAAATTGTGCATTAGATCTCCAGAATAAACTTTGTGTTGTAATTTGTTGCATGGACCATGATCATGATGGATAGACACACAGATAAGCTCTAGTCTATCATAGCATGGCAGTTTGTTATCTAAAGTTACAATATAACGCCATAACATTTAACGTTTGTCATATCTGAGGTGAAAATCTCTAACGCTGCCCACAAAGCCGCTCCCGTACATTTTACGGGCCAATTGTAAACCTTGGCAAATACGTATGTCTACAGGGAACACAAGTAAAAGTGTCACACACAAGGGATTTACTATACGATCAACTGTTCAAAGCAGAATGCATTCTCCTCCAATAATTTACTTTCACTGTCTTATAAAATACCCTGGACAAAGATACAAGATAAGGTTGCCACACTGGGAGATTTGCAGCCAATGTTAGCTACCAGATGTACACCTTTTCGCTTGTGATCTCGTGTCTCAACATCTTTCACCCCACACAGGGCCATTTTCATTAATAATGTGAGCATACAATAAAACTAACTGAATTTGTACCTTCTTCACCAAGTGCCTAATAGGCACATTGCATTCTACACAAAAATTCGTTATCCAGATTTCACTGGAAATGTATGCTGTGTGTGCATTTAAACAGAATGAATAAAAAACGAAAAGTCGGATATATACTAAACTTGGTATTTAATTTCAGTACCTTACAGAGATGCGAAACGAAGATTTTAAAGAAAATCCCCCACCTAAACTATCCTTTACAAGGAACGTTTTTCAAAACTTTCTATTTTATCAAAAATGCCTCCAACGCTTTTGATTAAAAGATCACATACTAAAAACATTTACACGACAAACAAAATAAATATCTTGAATTTTCTGGCAACAGCCTGTGAAGACCTCTTCATTTGGAGGGAATTTTGTATAATCTTGTATAACTTGTCAACGCTAAGCGATACAAGAAAAGGAACTACATAAAAAAGCAGATCTCTTTGAAACACACAATTTATATCAAATAACTTTTTTGTAATATAATCCATTTCAAAGCTATCCGGTATTAATGCTTCGAATTGCTGAATACTTTGTCATTCTTTTAAAGTCCTGTCGACATTCACTTGTTTCTCGTGATGTCATGGAAACAGTATGGAGCATATAGCGTTCAGTTGTTAAATATTTGACTATCGCTGTTCTCTATAACCAAATGTCTAATGTAGCTGTTTCTGTAAAGGTTTATATCGGTTAAAATGAAGTAGATAAGAAAATAAGCTTCAGTAAGAATAGTTTGCTTACCCAGTAAAAAAATACAGGTTATAGAAAGTCATGTGTATGTATCACATCTGTATGTTCAGACATACAGGGAAGTTTTAAGAAAAGGTGTTTCTTTTTTTGGATTCCGGTAGTTTCGAAAAGGAATTTTCAGTGAAATCTTGATACCGAATTTCTGGGTGGAATGAAATACTTCCACTATTTATTAAACATTAGTATTGGAAGAAGCGACAATTAAAATATATTCCGTATTATTCCTTTACTGGAAAAACTATGTTGAACCAAAGTTATTTATAGATATGTACTTTTTCTTGTTTACCAAATGCTGATAGTATGAATATTTAAATATTCGTGCACATAAACCAGTTACCATGAGAAACAGTATAGTTCCTATCACATTACAAACATAAAGAAGAGACACAAGTTTGTGTATATAAACCGGTTACCATGAGAAACAGTATAGTTCCTATCACATAACAAAAAAAAAAAAAAAAAAAAAGGGACACAAGTTTGTGTACATAAACAGTTACCATGAGAAACAGTATAGTTCCTATCACATAACAAACATAAGGAAGATACACAAGTTCGTGTACATAAACCAGTTACCATGAGAAACAGTATAATTCCTATCACGTAACAAACATAAGGAAGAGAGACAAGTTTGTGTACATAAACCAGTTACCATGAGAAACAGTATAGTTGCTATCACATAACAAACATAAGGAAGAGAGACAAGTTTGTGTATATAAACCAGTTACCATGAGAAACAGTATAGTTCTTATCACATAACAAACATAAGTAAGAGGTACAAGTTTGTGTACATAAACCAGTTACCATGAGAAACAGTATAGTTGCTATCACATAACAAACATAAGGAAGAGACACAAGTTTGTGTATATAAACCAGTTACCAGGAGAAACAGTATAGTTCCTATCACATAACAAACATAAGGAAGAGAGACAAGTTTGTGTATATAAACCAGTTACCATGAGAAACAGTATAGTTCCTATCCCATAACAAACAGAAGGAAGAGATACAAGTTTGTGTACATAAAACAGTTACCATGAGAATCAGTATAGTTGCTATCACATAACAAACATAAGGAAGAGACATACGTTTTTGTTAGTTACGCTCTACTTTAATAAACACTTCATAACAAGCTTGGTATGTCATCTGCCATATGTATGAGGCAGGCGCGGGGTCGAAGACGGACGGACGGACGGAGGGATTCTGATAACGCGGACAGAGTTTGAGGCTTCCACTAATTATTGATAATGTATCGTGTAGTTTTCAGCACAGAACATAAGGATAGAATTTGAAAGCTAGATCGATAGGTTAAGTTGTAATTTTATCAGATGATAGAAGTTACCAAATCAAAGAGGACTGCGTGTAACTTATGGGTGAAAACAACTGCAATTCTCTTGGAGGATCTTAGTTTACAAGTCCAGTAACAAAAATGTGTAAATAATAAAATCTGGCGTTTTCGCTTGGTAACGCTGTAACCGTACGAGGTCTTCAGGTTTATTCGGTCGTTGCCGACAGCGGTTGTCTGCGTATGACGTCAATACTTTGATGAGAGTTTAACAGCAGTGGCTATGGCCATAGTTGAGTGGTTGGAGGTGTCAACAGTTTAGAGGTCACCTTAGTGAAATGGGAGTTGTATGGTACCTTTCCAGTATTTACATTTGGAACTTCTTTCGCTTACGTTCCATAAACTCGCAATCCCAACATGTGCGCTGATACGGTTTTTGTAGCGTAGGGTGTCTCGGCTTTAATGCCACAACTTTTTAAATAAAAATAACGGGTTATTTTTTATCAGGTTTGTTGAAATTCTGGGCAAGAACGAGACAACCGCTCACACAGCGGCCAATGTCGGGGAAGTATGAACCAAGCAAATTCTGTGATCGGTGGTCACTTCCATCTCGCGTGCAAACAACGCACACAATATCCCAGTGAAAAACACTTCTGGACCGCCGCAGTACATCAGCCTGTTTATGAAGTCGGAAGCGCTGAACTAATGAATCGACTCATTAATTTGAAGACACTTATTGTAAATCCGCAGTGTATGGCTGCTGAAGCACCGCTTGTTTCTTACTCAAGTCATAGGTATTCTCACTTCAGCACGGGATTTACAGCGAAAGTAGGTAGGTACTCATCGCACATACTGCGTACACTGGGGGATTTTAATATGCGAATGGGCATTAAGACAGCCAGCGACAGGCACGTTTACCAGGGAGAGGCCGATTCTTAACAACACTCACATAATATGAGAATTCCAAAACTTCCAGGCTACTGCGAAGAGCCACCATTGTTCCTGACCACACCTTCTTCCTCCACGAGTCATGTTTGGAACTCAACGGCATCATATCATCCCAATCCTACCGAGCTCTGATCACCTCCTTCTCCGCGGTCTTCATCTTCAGACTATAGTGTAGATTTTGAACAAGCCAATGACGTAGTGCACCATGAATCATTCGCCTATACACTGATGTTGGTTCTTTAACATTATTGCAGCACGCATTTAGATTTCAGTGTGTACTACTTACGTCATTTGTTACGATAATACACAACACAAATGTTTCCTGTAATTAACTAAGCATGTACTTACAAACAAATAAAGAAAGGAGGGACCTTTTGGTAACATATCCATGGCGCCAGAGATGCACGCTAACACTTGAAGTGGATGTGATCAGAGGCGTGCAAACTGCCTAGAAATTTTAAGGGGAGGGCGGACCCCCTATCTTGCAAATGATGCTATTTTAAGGTGTGCATTGGAGAAAAGTACCAAAGATAGAAATTTGCAGTTTGTACATGCATATCTAATGGCCTTTTGTTATAATGGTAGTTTTTATGATCCATAGATTTAAAACTGAAAAAATCTTATGTGATGCATTCACATGACTTTCTCTACCCTGCATCTTTATTAGTGGGTATACAAACTATTCTTACTAAAGCTTATTTTCCTATCTACTACATTGAATACAAAAATACCTACATTACACATTTCGGTATAGATACAAATGTTCAACAACTGGACGCTCTTACTGTTTCCATGACATTGCGATCGATGGGACTTTAAATGACAAGTAAGAAGTGAACAATAACGGATATGCCAGAAAAAACTTATTTTATGTAAGTTGTGTGCTTTAAAGAGATCTACATTTTTTGAGTGATACTTTTCGTCTATCGCTTTACGTACAAGTTATACAAAATTCCTTCCGAATGAAGAGGACTTTCTAGGCTATTCTCAGAAAATTCAAGATTTACTTTTTGTCACGTAAATATCTTTTATATACGGTATTCGGTATTATTAATCAAGATCGTTAGCCAGATTTTATAAAATACAATGTTTCATGTAAAGCGTAATTGGAGGTGGGGGATTTTCTTGAAAAATCTTAGTGTCGCATCCTTGGAAGATTCTAAACTCTTATCCGATTTTTCCTTTTGGTTATGCTGTTCACCGACTGAAAGACACACACACACATGGACATGTTTTATTTGGATACAGGAGGCCTCCAGTGAAATCTCGGTATCGAATTTTTGGTTGGAATGCCATACTTACTATATGGTAATATGTTTCGAACATTTCTAAAACAGGTATCACACTGGGTGCTTCGTTTTCAGCAAACATATAGGTCATGGCAAATCCAGTCCGTGAGGGTTTACTGTTATAATCAAATTGAAAATCTGCTGCTGCTTTCAAAGAGTAAATGAACATGCATGTTAGCATACATTGATGTAATTAAAATCTTTATTTGAGAAAAATCAAGTTTTAAAATTACAGAAAGAAAATAAAATAAAAGGCGTAACTCTTGTCATTCAGGTGTTAAAATTACAACCAGTATTCCAAGTTTCCCTAAACTGTCTTGAAGCTATAGACAATTTTCTCCAACGCCATTTAAACTGTTTCAGAGGCCACTATTTAACTACCATACGTTATGCACCCTTAGATGCCTGAATGTGCAATAAAGTGAAATTGCAAATACAGGTACGGCATAACTCAGCAATTTCTCTTCGTAGATTGTGTACTATCACTATAACACATTACTTTTATGACAAACTATTGTTACCAAAGTTTACTTAAACGTTTCATTACACATTTCGCTGCGGGTAAAAGTCACATGTTTAAAAGCGAGCGACTATATGATGGCCTACAAATTCCATGACATAGCGACAATACTTACTGAACATTTACAATTTTGTATGTCTTGTTGTTTACTCCTTATTTAAAATTCATTCCGAATGAAAAATTTAAGATAAACACTTCATTTCTCATGTAAATTTGTTAAATATAAGATATTGTAATAAAAGTCGCAGAGCTATTATTGAGAAAATAAAAAATAACGAAAATGTTTCCTAATACAGGGATTTTCTTGAAAACCTGCTATAGCATGTTTATAAAATGATGCTGAATGTGAATTTGGTATCTATCGGACATTTCGTTTTGGGGTTATGCTGTTAAAACACACGTGGTCTCCCATGTTTCAACAAACAAATCTGATGCTATGAATCCGCACGTGCCGATCTTGTTGGTTACAGCGATACAGCATGAGTAGCAGTGTTGCCACACTTCCCCTAGCCCTGGCAGGTTATGCAGCCAGTGCCGCCTCCAACGTCGCCTGGTTCTTCCCCATGCTGGTGGCGGCCATAGCCTACTTCCACTACGAGCTGATGGACCCGGAGTCGCGTCCCATCGACATGGCCACGGAGATGCTACACCCGGAGTACGACTTCATCGTTGTGGGTGCGGGCTCGGCAGGTAGGTGAACGCTTGGTGGCATAGGTAGGTGCGCGTCCGGCGAGAACCGTACTCTTATCCGAGGAACTGTTCCAGGAGCCGTGCTGGCCAACAGGCTGACGGAAGTACAACAATGGAACGTGCTTCTGTTGGAGGCTGGCGGAGATGAGACAGAGATATCAGATGTTCCTCTCCTGGCCGCCTACCTGCAGCTCAGCAAACTCGACTGGAAGTACAAGACCGAGCCGCAGGGTACAGCGTGTCTAGGTATTGTCACTCTGCTATCTACTTATTATCATTAAACATTTCCTTGTATGTACGTATAACAAGAATACAGTATGTGATCACATTGAAATTTGTTGTTCTTTGTATCACAAAGAGAGAGAGAGAGAGAAACAGCGACTTGCCACTTGAAAAAAGTAAGCTTTTGGAAATTCAAATCAATAACAAAGATATCTTGAAAATGATCAACTCCACAAAAAATGTTATTTGGTATAAATTGTGTGCTTTAACAACATCAACCTGTTAGGTTTATCGATTATACAGAATGTAGACAACTTCAACATATACATTTTGTTTGTCATGCAGATATCCTAAACATATCGTATTTTGGAATTAACTCTTCTTCCACACAAGCCGCGTGTTGGACAGGGTTGAAAACGTAGAATCAGATGACTGAAAAATTCAATGCCATAGCCGGGATTTGAACCACGGATCACGAGATCTCCGTCCGGTTGCTCTAACCACTGAGCTACCACGGCAACATGCCGACACGACATCGTTTCCTTCTAAAAAGTAGTTTGGGGTGAGAGGATTTTCTTGAACATCTTCGTGAGCATCCTTGGAAGGTTGGACTGTGTCAAGCGAGAGGAACCCGACTGAGTCAAACCAAACAATCTATCATGTTACAGGAATGAAGCAACTGGCCCAGAGGCAAGGTCATCGGCGGGTCCAGAGTCCTCAACTACATGCTGTGCCAAGCGAGAGGAACCCGACTGAGTCAAACCTAACAATATCATGTTACAGGAATGAAGCAACTGGCCCAGAGGCAAGGTCATCGGCGGGTCCAGAGTCCTCAACTACATGCTGTGCCAAGCGAGAGGAACCCGACTGAGTCAAACCTAACAATATCATGTTACAGGAATGAAGCAACTGGCCCAGAGGCAAGGTCATCGGCGGGTCCAGAGTCCTCAACTACATGCTGTGCTAAGCGAGAGGAACCCGACTGAGTCAAACCTAACAATATCATGTTACAGGAATGAAGCAACTGGCCCAGAGGCAAGGTCATCGGCGGGTCCAGAGTCCTCAACTACATGCTGTGCCAAGCGAGAGGAACCCGACTGAGTCAAACCTAACAATATCATGTTACAGGAATGAAGCAACTGGCCCAGAGGCAAGGTCATCGGCGGGTCCAGAGTCCTCAACTACATGCTGTGCTAAGCGAGAGGAACCCGACTGAGCCAAACCAAACAATCTATCACGTTACAGGAATGTAGCAACTGGTCCAGAGGCAAGGTGATCGGCGGGTCCAGAGTCCTCAACTATATGCTGTGCTAAGCGAGAGTAACACGACTGAATCAAACCAAACAATCTATCACGTTACAGGAATGTAGCAACTGGTCCAGAGGCAAGGTCATCGGCGGGTCGAGTCCTCAACTACATGCTGTGCTAAGCGAGAGGAACCCGACTGAGCCAAACCAAACAATCTATCACGTTACAGGAATGTAGCAACTGGCCCAGAGGCAAGGTCATCGGCGGGTCCAGAGTCCTCAACTACTTGCTGTGCTGAACGAGAGGAACCCGACTGAGTCAAACCAAACAATCTATCATGTTACAGGAATGAAGCAACTGGCCCAGAGGCAAGGTCATCGGCGGGTCCAGAGTCCTCAACTACATGCTGTGCCAAGCGAGAGGAACCCGACTGAGTCAAACCTAACAATATCATGTTACAGGAATGAAGCAACTGGCCCAGAGGCAAGGTCATCGGCGGGTCCAGAGTCCTCAACTACATGCTGTGCCAAGCGAGAGGAACCCGACTGAGTCAAACCAAACAATCTATCACGTTACAGGAATGAAGCAACTGGCCCAGAGGCAAGGTCATCGGCGGGTCCAGAGTCCTCAACTACATGCTGTGCCAAGCGAGAGGAACCCGACTGAGTCAAGCCAAACAATATATCATGTTACAATGAAGCAACTGGTCCAGAGGCAAGGTCATCGGCGGGTCCAGATTCCTCAACTACATGCTGTGCCAAGCGAGAGGAACCCGACTGAGCCAAACCAAACAATCTATCATGTTACAGGAATGAAGCAACTGGTCCTGAGGCAAGGGCATCGGCGGGTCCAGAGTCCTCAACTACATGCTGTGCCAAGCGAGAGGAACCCGACTGAGTCAAACCAAACAATCTATCACGTTACAGGAATGAAGCAACTGGCCCAGAGCCAAGATCATCGGCGGGTCCAGAGTCCTCAACTACATGCTGTGCCAAGCGAGAGGAACCCGACTGAGTCAAACCTAACAATCTATCATGTTACAGGAATGAAGCAACTGGTCCTGAGGCAAGGGCATCGGCGGGTCCAGAGTCCTCAACTACTTGCTGTGCTGAACGAGAGGAACCCGACTGAGCCAAACCAAACAATCTATCACGTTACAGGAATGTAGCAACTGGTCCAGAGGCAAGGTCATCGGCGGGTCCAGAGTCCTCAACTACATGCTGTGCTAAGCGAGAGGAACCCGACTGAATCAAACCAAACAATCTATCACGTTACAGGAATGTAGCAACTGGTCCAGAGGCAAGGTCATCGGCGGGTCCAGAGTCCTCAACTACATGCTGTGCTAAGCGAGAGGAACCCGACTGAGCCAAACCAAACAATCTATCACGTTACAGGAATGTAGCAACTGGTCCAGAGGCAAGGTGATCGGCGGGTCCAGAGTCCTCAACTATATGCTGTGCTAAGCGAGAGGAGCACGACTGAATCAAACCAAACAATCTATCACGTTACAGGAATGTAGCAACTGGTCCAGAGGCAAGGTCATCGGCGGGTCGAGTCCTCAACTACATGCTGTGCTAAGCGAGAGGAACCCGACTGAGCCAAACCAAACAATCTATCACGTTACAGGAATGTAGCAACTGGCCCAGAGGCAAGGTCATCGGCGGGTCCAGAGTCCTCAACTACTTGCTGTGCTGAACGAGAGGAACCCGACTGAGTCAAACCAAACAATCTATCATGTTACAGGAATGAAGCAACTGGCCCAGAGGCAAGGTCATCGGCGCGTCCAGAGTCCTCAACTACTTCCTGTGCTGAACGAGAGGAACCCGACTGAGTCAAACCAAACAATCTATCATGTTACAGGAATGAAGCAACTGGCCCAGAGGCAAGGTCATCGGCGGGTCCAGAGTCCTCAACTACATGCTGTGCCAAGCGAGAGGAACCCGACTGAGTCAAACCTAACAATCTATCATATTACAGGAATGAAGCCACTGGCCCAGAGGCAAGGTCATCGGCGGGTCCAGAGTCCTCAACTACATGCTGTGCCAAGCGAGAGGAACCCGACTGAGCCAAACCAAACAATCTATCACGTTACAGGAATGTAGCAACTGGTCCAGAGGCAAGGTGATCGGCGGGTCCAGAGTCCTCAACTATATGCTGTGCTAAGCGAGAGGAGCACGACTGAATCAAACCAAACAATCTATCACGTTACAGGAATGTAGCAACTGGTCCAGAGGCACGGTCATCGGCGGGTCGAGTCCTCAACTACATGCTGTGCTAAGCGAGAGGAACCCGACTGAGCCAAACCAAACAATCTATCACGTTACAGGAATGTAGCAACTGGCCCAGAGGCAAGGTCATCGGCGGGTCCAGAGTCCTCAACTACTTGCTGTGCTGAACGAGAGGAACCCGACTGAGTCAAACCAAACAATCTATCATGTTACAGGAATGAAGCAACTGGCCCAGAGGCAAGGTCATCGGCGCGTCCAGAGTCCTCAACTACTTCCTGTGCTGAACGAGAGGAACCCGACTGAGTCAAACCAAACAATCTATCATGTTACAGGAATGAAGCAACTGGCCCAGAGGCAAGGTCATCGGCGGGTCCAGAGTCCTCAACTACATGCTGTGCCAAGCGAGAGGAACCCGACTGAGTCAAACCTAACAATCTATCATATTACAGGAATGAAGCAACTGGCCCAGAGGCAAGGTCATCGGCGGGTCCAGAGTCCTCAACTACATGCTGTGCCAAGCGAGAGGAACCTGACTGAGTCAAACTTAACAATCGATCATATTACAGGAATGAAGCAACTGGCCCAGAGGCAAGGTCATCGGCGGGTCCAGAGTCCTCAACTACATGCTGTGCTGAACCAGAGGAACCCGACTGAGTCAAACCAAACAATCTATCATGTTACAGGAATGAAGCAACTGGCCCAGAGGCAAGGTCATCGGCGGGTCCAGAGTCCTCAACTACTTCCTGTGCTGAACGAGAGGAACCCGACTGAGTCAAACCAAACAATCTATCATGTTACAGGAATGAAGCAACTGGCCCAGAGGCAAGGTCATCGGCGGGTCCAGAGTCCTCAACTACTTCCTGTGCTGAACGAGAGGAACCCGACTGAGTCAAACCAAACAATCTATCATGTTACAGGAATGAAGCAACTGGCCCAGAGGCAAGGTCATCGGCGGGTCCAGAGTCCTCAACTACATGCTGTGCTGAACGAGAGGAACCTGACTGAGTCAAACTTAACAATCTATCATGTTACAGGAATGAAGCATGGGCGATGTAACTGGCCCAGAGGCAAGGTCATCGGCGGTTCCAGAGTCCTCAACTACATGCTGTGCCAAGCGAGAGGAACCCGACTGAGTCAAACCTAACAATATCATGTTACAGGAATGAAGCATGGGCGATGCAACTGGCCCAGAGGCAAGGTCATCGGCGGGTCCAGTGTCCTCAACTACATGCTGTACGTGCGAGGGAACAAGAAAGACTACGATATCTGGGAATCCCTGGGTAACCCTGGCTGGGGTTCCGAAGAGGCGCTCTATTACTTCAAGAAATCAGAGGATAACAGGAACCCTTACTTGGCGAGAACCCCATACCACTCAACTGGGGGTTACCTGACGGTCCAGGAAGCGCCGTGGCATACTCCTCTAGCTGCTGCCTTCGTGCAGGCCGGCGTGGAGATGGGGTAAGAGATAATTTCGACAGTTTAATATCCTTTGCGGAAGTTTATTTGTCTCTAACGTGTTACCGTTGGCAGGTACGAGAACAGGGATATCAATGGCGAGATGCAAACCGGCTTCATGATAGCGCAGGGCACAACCCGTCGTGGATCTCGATGTAGCACAGGGAAGGCCTTTCTCAGGCCTGCTAGGCTTAGAAAGAACCTGCACGTGGCCATGCATGCCCATGTGACCAAGGTACTGATCGACCCTAAGACGAGGACTGCCAGGGGTGTCCAGTTTAACAGAGACGGTGCATTCCACACAGTCCGGGCCAGGAAGGAGGTTGTACTCAGTGGTGGATCTGTTAACTCTCCCCAACTGCTTATGTTGTCTGGTATAGGACCCAAGGAGCATCTCCAGGTAAGTTCTATATGTCACTGGAGATAAGTTTATTTTTAACAGAAATGCTTGCTTTACCAGAACAAATATCATTCATTCGAAGTAATTATTATGAAAAATACCACAGATATTTTTGTAACAAAGTTTCTGGTAGACTGCATACCTACAAAAAGCTGATGTTGCCCTTACATGACTTTCCCTACCCATTCTTCAACAAACTATTCCTACAAAAGCTTATTATTCTATTTCATGTTAAAGGGGATAAACATTTGCAGAAATGGATCAATTACATATTTACTTGTAGGTACAAGAGGATTGGGACTTATGCGATAGTCAAATGTCGCTTTGCTTGACCACGAGAGAGAGAATAACGACTTATCATTGAGAAAAGTGTGAATATTCAATTACATACTTGGTGTAATGAGACTATTCCCAAAAAACTCAATATATACGTTTCATAAACACGTTTGGACTGGGGGAATTCTTCGTTTCGCATCCTTGGAAGATGCTCAGCTTAAATACCAAACTTTAGTTTTTGAACACACACCTTGGATGGAATACAATACTTCCCCCGCAGAGAAAGTAAAAACATTGGTATTGAAGATTCAAAGAGACAGCTTTGCCCAAAACTGTTGAATAATGGCTACTTATCTACAGTGTTCCCTGTTCTTTTGAACCGTGTAGACTGTGACGTTTCTTGGCACAACTTTATCATATAGCATGTGCGTCTTATCTCCTTGCTGTTGCTAATTACGATCCACGATATTTCCCATCAAAACAAATAAACATCAGTTTTACCTACAGATACGAGCTTCGCCCGTTTCTTTAACAAGTCGTATTTATTACTCTGCCAAGGTATTGCGTTAAATGTGAATGCCATGTTTTGAAAACCGGTGGTAAAATTATTGTATCGTTTATTACTTTTGTTACCTACAGTAAGCAGGGAAAGTATTCGATACCGAGATTTAACCGGATTCACCTGTCTTAAGGCGAGGCTCCCGATGTCCCCTAAAAACGTGGTGTGTGAACAGCATAATTGAAACATGAAAAATCGTTACACACCAAACCTTGGTATTTTATTTCAGTATCTTCCCTGTAGCACCATGCCTTCACCTGCGAGTTGCTCGTGTGTAAAGATGAGGAGTTTGTGCACAGAGGAACACAAACCACCCCATTAAGGTCTAGCAGATGACAAAGTCATCCATAGCTTCAGGGCCATCATTACTATATTATCGAATGAGAAGCTTCTTTCACGTTAACGGCGCATATGTCAAGTATTTTCCATTTATTTTTTGTCCTCTGAATTTTTCTGACACCTCCTCTATTATTGTTATACCCTTGGATATTTGCAACTTGTTGTTGCACTGTATGTCCCTCATCTTTGTTCGTGTGAAATATCTGCATGGTTCGGAGTCCACGGTAAAAGCCGTAGGCCCTACCGTCACTTGGTGGAATGAAGGGAGAGCATTACAAGCGACGACTTTTCTAAAAAACGATTCTAACGATTTTGTTTAAGATATCTGCTTGACAATTAAAATGCGCATCTTGAATAAGAGATAAACCAAATCTTACTACCAACTACTTTACATCTCATAAAAGCACACAATTTATGTCATTTTTGGTGGCATTAATAATTTCCCAGATATTCTCTCAATATCAAACTTTAGACAAACTTCCTGTGCGTGTGTGTGTTAACAGCATATTAGTCACGTAAATATTTTAGAGCCCTTTTCAGTAAAGGAAAAACAATAAAATATTTGTTTATAAAAAGGTTGGACGAAGTTTCAAAAAAAAAAACTTCCTGTCGCATTTTGGAAGACACTCAACCTCTCTCACACACAGAGACACCGGGGCATTTTTCTAAAACACTTTTTGAAAGACAAGAGGACCTTAAAACGTACTTTACCAGTGAAATGTCGATATGAAAATTTTGGATGCAATACAAAGCTACTTCTACATAGGCGAGTGGTAAATAAAAACACAATAGTTTCACTCTGAAGTAAGAAAAATGTTTAAAAAGTATTTTTAATAATTCAAAAGCTAACGGAACTCTTGCTAGTTATGACCTAAGTAAATAAAGAAGATATCATTTCACAGGAAATTCAAGATATACATTTTACTCTAATACAGATATCTTAAACATATCATATTTTGGTACAAATCGTTAGACCTATTTCTTACAAAACAAAATGCTCCATGTAAACAAGGGTAGCAGTGTTTTTCTGCAAAAGCTTAGTATGGCATCTTTGTTTGGAACTTAAATACAAAGTGTTCAACCGATGTGTCGGTTTTGAGATATGCTGGGACTTAACCGTGTTACAGGAACTGGGTATCCCGGTGGTCCAGGATCTACGAGTGGGACACAACCTTCAGGATCACATAGGACTGGGAGGGTTCACGTTCATGGTGAACCAGCCAATCTCGCTGATACAGAGCCGCTACGAGAACGTCCCTTCCGTGCTCAAGTACGCCATGTTCGGGGATGGACCTCTGACAGTCCTGGGTGGGGTGGAAGGTCTCGCCTTCGTCAGCACCAAGTACGTCAACGCTTCCGAAGACTTCCCCGACATCGAGTTCCACTTTATTTCCGGCTCCACCAACTCGGACGGCGGGAGTCAGATTCGTAAGGCGCACGGGATCACCGACACTTTCTACCACAAGGTGACAACATTATTCTCACGCCCATTAAGTCCACTGGGATCCAAATAAACAATTCTATTCATTCTAATACTGCAGTTCATCTCCTTTTGACTGTGGACTCAACAATACTACCATCCAATCAGCATTTAATTACACACAACAACAAGGAAAATTCAAACAGTCGTATGGTGGTAGCAATTAAATCACTGTCGTTGGTACTCGCGTCTTAATTACTACCATCATAGTCAAGTTGCATAGTATACTATTTGAACCGTGGCAATGGTTCATACTCATGGACACACTCCGCCGTCTCTTTCACATGATTGTTGCCCGTCTCGTCACAATTGCTTGTGGAGGTAGAGCGGTTCTTCGTATTGGGCAACAATGTGCAATACTAATTATATGACACATTGCAGGAAAAGGTATTTTTAAGTTTCTAGCATACGGAGTGCCTTCTCATGATTCCCTCGATATTCAAAACTGTAACAAAGAACTGACAAATTGTTGCCTTACTCACTTTTATAAGTGCCTCAGAAGTTAGAAGGGATGCGGTACAACCCCAAAGAATTTTTTCCAAGTGTGGATTCACTTGCTATGCAGTGTTTGGTGTATTTTTCCAAAAATGTCTTAAAGATTTGCTTTCCAATTTCCATACAGAGATGCCTGCCTCCAAGAATGCTTTACATAGATCCATTGACAATTTTGATTGCTTATTCGTTCAAGTCGACGGTAGAGCACGCCCTCTTCCCTACAGCAGAAACATTTTAGCTGTTCCAATAAGTTGTGTAACAACATATTTCTGGAGATTTACAGACTTTTCGCACTTTACAGGTGCAATCTGTTGAAAAACTATTCCCTCCCAACTCTTAGGAGATTTGTTAATTTGTCTTCGGTGGTGTCAAATTGAGCTATATTGAGCTATAAAGATATTTACTAAACAACTGACATTTCTACTCAATATTTTTGTATTAACAATGAGCATTCTGAAATGCGAGGCCATTTCTTATCAATGTAACAAAAATGCCGCCAGAAATCCCTCCGTAACATTTTAAATCGGCGAAAATTTTCGACAAACAAGTAGCGGATTACTTAAAACTTGAACACACTGCTTGCGTATTTGCGTTATAAAGTGAAATCCGCCGCTCCGTTGGGACAAACCATTCTAATACTGCTAAGCACGCGTTAAATTACAGTAACACAGAAACTGGAAACATTTTTTCTGACGGTAACCAATAAAAAAAACGGAATTTTTCCATAAATCCGGGCTCTCATAACTATCCCAGTGAAACATAACTTGTTGCAACAAGGTCACTTCAATGTCAACCCTGAGTTACTCGGGCCTGATGAAACGTTTGTTCAGGTGTTTGGTCCCATTAGCAACAAGGTCACCTCAATATAAACCCTGAGTTACTCAGGCCTGATGGAACGTTTGTTCAGGTGTTTGGTCCCATTAGCAACAAGGTCACCTCAATGTCAACCCCGAGTTACTCAGTCCTGATGGAACGTTTGTTCAGGTGTTTGGTCCCATTAGCAACAAGGTCATCTCAATGTCAACCCCGAGTTACTCGGGCCTGACGAAACGTTTGTTCAGGTGTTTGGTCCAATTAGCAACAAGGTCACCTCAATATAAACCCTGAGTTACTCAGGCCTGATGGAACGTTTGTTCAGGTGTTTGGTCCCATTTGCAACAAGGTCACCTCAATGTCAACCCCGAGTTACTCAGGCCTGATGGAACGTTTGTTCAGGTGTTTGGTCCCATTAGCAACAAGGTCACCTCAATGTCAACCCCGAGTTACTCAGGCCTGATGGAACGTTTGTTCAGGTGTTTGGTCCCATTTGCAACAAGGTCACCTCAATGTCAACCCCGAGTTACTCAGGCCTGATGGAACGTTTGTTCAGATGTTTGGTCCCATTAGCAACAAGGTCACCTCAATGTCAACCCTGAGTTACTCAAGCCTGATGGAACGTTTGTTTGTTTTGTTGCAGGTGTTTGGTCCCATCAGCAATAAGGACGCCTGGAGCGTCATTCCTGTGTTACTCAGACCACGCAGTCGTGGCGTCATCAAGCTCCGCAGCAAGAATCCCTTCGACTATCCTCTGATTTACCCCAACTACTTCGCCGATCTTCATGACATGAAGACACTTGTAGAGGGTGTCAAGATTGGCTTGGCCATGAGCAGAACTAGGGCCTTTCAGAGATTCGGCTCCAAGTTGCACGATATTTCTTTCCCAGGATGCAGTCACATCCGCATGTGGACAGATTCCTACTGGGAGTGCATGATCCGGACTTACTCCGTCACTATCTACCACCCTGTGGGGACCTGCAAGATGGGGCCTTATTGGGACCCGGAGGCCGTGGTCGACCCGGAATTGAAAGTTTACGGCATCAGGGGTCTCAGGGTCATAGACGCCTCCATCATGCCCACTCTGGTCAGCGGTAACACAAATGCTCCGGTCATCATGGTCGCCGAGAAGGGAGCCGATCTCATCAAAGAGTTCTGGAGCAACAGACTTCCAGCACGATGATGTTATATGCCTCCGATTGACAGTATTTAATGAAAATGTTTGGACAAGTTCTGAAACATGGACCAGCTGGGATAACAACTTGACCGAGTGAGAAAAATAGTCGCTCTAGAACTTGAAGCTCAATGCGTTAAAAATATTGCTCAAAGTGCTGTGCTCAACTTTCAACGTCTCCTTATAATTGGATACACGTGGATAGATTTCACGCGTAAACAACTTCCTTTTGTTCGTGTTTAAACGTTTCCTTTACTAAAACTGTTGACGCACAGAGATATTTCTAATTCTTTATAAAATGTTTTATCTCCTTTGAATCTTGTTTTCTTCTCATCTAAAAAATGGACTGCTGGAGACGTCATGCGTATACTGACATAATGATCCTTTTCCAGGCATTTTGTTAAAACATGTATAAAATATAGGAATACTTATTTTAATAAACTATTTATTTAATGTAATAACCTAAAATATTTATTAGAACATGCTATATCTATGTCAGCGTTCTCCGGTACACTATTAGCTCACACAAATGATGGGCATTACTGTGTTGAACAAGATAAAGTATTATAATGTACACAGTAGTCGTTTGGACGTATAACGATGCTGCTCCTGTTCCCTCTCGGTGTGCCGGCTAATCGGTTGAGGTATGGCCGTTTTACTGGGAACTGCTCGCCCTGCACGGCACTGTTTCCGTTCCCTTCCCGTGTTTCGGCTAATCGGTTGAGGGTATCCATGTTACGAGGAATTGCTTGCCCTGCACTGCGCTCTTCCCTTTCCCTCTGCCGGCTAATCGGTTGACATGTGGCCGTGTTACGAGGAATTGCTTGCTCTGCGCTGTTTCTGTTCCCTCTCAGTGTGCCGGCTAATTGGTTGAGGTGTGGCTGTGTTACGGGGAATTGCTTGCTCTGCGCTGTTTCTGTTCCCTCTCAGTGTGCCGGCTAATTGCTTGAGGTGTGGCTGTGTTACGGGGAATTGCTTGCTCTGCACTCCGACTCTTGTAGAGAAGTGAGACAGATACCTTGTGTTCCTGCGCCTCACATCGTAATCTTGTAAATAGATTTATTGAAACGGTATCTATTCACAACCGCCGTGTCCTTCAGAGGAAAACTTCGATGACATCATCAGAGAAAACTTAGAAATGCAAAGAAATCTGAGATCTTGCACAGAAATCTGGAACTTCGTAAACCTGGGCTTGGAATAATACTAAACTTTTAAAATTAAAACCCTATAAGGTAACTAGAATTGCGATAATTGGTGCTGCTAGATAATGTTAATGATCGCTCTGTTGACACACATGGTTTTATTAGATGGACATGTTAAAAGATGTGAGGACAACATCTTCTACGCGTTTTATTGTACTTATAATTTGCAAGGGACTCAAACAGCGGCTTGCTGGCCACAAGTACAAACGAAGGCTCTGTATTAAGAGAGAGGAAATGTGTGTATGTGTACAGGGTAATGTCAAAAACCTCTCAATCGGTTTTGATAATTATTTCGCCATTGAGAAACCGTAGGTGGGTTTAATACCAACATTATACCCGTTTCCTCGGATATGAAGATCAAAGGCACTTAAGCGTGACTTCCAGCTCAAAGGAGTAAATTAGGTGGCTTAAAATGTTTTGCATGCGAGTTATTATAGGGGGAATGGAGTTGATATCAGCAAATTTCCTTCCGATTACACTCAAACTTTCGCAAGGGGGATTTTTTGTGTGGTCTTAATAAAACCAATTATATTAGGGGCTTAGAATCTCGGAGAAAGATAATCCTCCCTACACTTTCAAAAAATTCCGCTACCCTTGTTTACGATTCTCTTTGGTCTATCTAGACAATAGTTTGTACACCATAGGACCCATCGAAAATTATATTTTCCTTGCACCTCTGAAAAACAAACTCCAACATGTTTTCAACCCCTTGTGCGGAAAAATGCAGTGTTTAACTCATCTGCTGAAAATATTGTACAGTTAGGACCTTACAACTCTCAAAAACCAACCGCATATATGGAAATTGGTTCGTTATTTTCTCAAAAACAATTTTGATTGCAATACCAGATATCTGTACAAGTAATGAACTATACTATTACATTCGCATTCACTACTTGGAGTAGCAACAATGCGTTTATTGTAACTCGAGTGAACACGCTCAATACAGTTCAGTTCGCACCGACGTCCACCATTTGGCCTATCGAACAAACTTGAAACACGTGCAGGAGGTGAGGAAACGACCCAGAATATGGAGGATAGGCTACTGGCGTCTCTCACTCCGCCGATTTACGCAAGCAACAGGAATGCCCAAAATCACTTACTTGTCAGAGTTGCCCCCCCCCAAAAAAGCTTCATGCTTACCGTTTCATTGTGGTGCACGAATTAAAAGTAACAGATGACAAACTGAAACGATCTTACTGTCAAATGTTTTAAACATGCGATCATTGTGGACTACAATTGGTTTACGGACGAGACGTGGTTTCACCTATCGGGATACATAAATACAACTTCCCGTATTTGGGCAAATGAAGAGCCCCGGTGTTCGGTGCACAATATGCCGCCGGCAGCGAGTAAACGGTCCCCATCTTCAATACAACCATTGCAACAAATGAATACTTGAAATGTTTAATAGGTTTGAAAATCAACTGACGACCAGGATATGTTCAACAAGACGGTGCGACATGACCGAAATTCAGTCTTTCGGCGACCGCGCCATTTCGAATAGGCTTCGCCCAACCTGACATAGCCCCCCCCCAAAAAAAAACAGAAAAGTTCATAACAAACCACGAATCATAGACGCTTTGAAAGAAAACATCATCACAGAGATCCGATAACATGGTGCTGCAGATTCAATCTTGCGCATGTGGCCACATTTCTCGCAGAAGTCGTCTTAAAATTAATTCCGGGTTACTTAGTCAATGGGACACACTGTAGGCAGACTTAATACGTGTATCTAACTTATTTATTTTTGTAGTATTAGCCCCTTCATGAACTTTCCAAATATTTAAGTGCTTGGTCGCTCGTGATGTCCTCTATCATGAAAACCTTCATCTCAATGTGACATAGACATATCGCTTATACGCATGGAGAGCGAAATTTGCAATGAGAAGCTTCAATAAGTCATTTTTCTCCGTCAGATCATCAACACCGCAAAGTAAACAAGTAATACATATTCCACTTTGTAAAAATTACTTACCCTATGTTCTTTATAACACAAAACTCGAGCAACTTTAATGCTACTGTATCTACCCTTACTTTTGTAAGTAGAGGAACTGCTATATTCCACTCAAAAATTCGACACTACAACATTACCACAAATATGCGAATCGGAAAAGGTCATTGTGAGAGTGAGAGAGAGAACAACATAAATGATGAAATAAAATAAATACCAAACGTGCAGTGTTTTCCATGGATGCAAAAGGAGCATTTTCAGGAAAATTGCACCACACGAAACTACACTTTACATGGGAAAATATTCCCTCTTTTATTTTCTCAAAAACAGCTCAAATGATTTTGATTAAAACACCATATGCTTACAACTTAACTGTATATCTTAAATTTCAGGAATAGCCCTTGAAGTCCTCTTCATTCTGAATGACTGGTAAATTGTAAGAAATAGACAAAATCTTACTACATCTCGTTAAAACTCTTTATGGCGTTAACCACTTCCGATATACTCTGTGTTATTGGTTTAAATACGCGATACTTTTCCAAAAGTGATAAGTCGGTATTTGTTTTTTCTCGTGGTCATGCGAAGAGCACGGAATAGCGATGCGCTGTTTAGCCTACTGTATTCTTCTTAACGAGAGGTATAAATGTGCAATGGAAGTTTATCTCCATTAACAATTCGTAAGTGGAGAACATGCTTTCTAACATTACTTTGTAGAATGGATAGAGAAAGTAATGTAAATGCTACACATTCTTTAAACTACTGGTTTAAAAGTGAATTTCGAAATCTGGTATCAAACTTGAGATCAAGTGAAACGAAAATCGTATCCCTGGAGTGAACTTGACATCGTCACGTCGTGCGTTGTTTTACTCAAGGACTCCCTCACAAAACGTGTCACCCAGCAGGTCAGTCTGCTTATGTGCAAAGTGTGCACATTCTTACGTCAGCGTTTTGCAAGTATTGGAGCACTGTCGTTGATGAGATGTCGCTGATGAGCCTGGTGTCCACGGCGAGGATAGCCCTGTCTTATGGAGCCGGTTTTGGCTTCATCGTGCTGGTGCGTCTGGTCATACTACTGCTGAGACCCGACATCGTGGACAAGGACTTCCGTCCCAAGGATTGTGGAGTACGCAAACTCAGGACACATTATGACTTTGTGATAGTTGGTGGCGGCACGGCGGGGGCGGTGTTGGCGGCACGTCTCAGCGAGGTCACCAACTGGACAGTGTTGCTGCTAGAGGCTGGTTCAGATGAGACATTGTTGTCAGATCTGCCGCTCTTCATGCCGGCCCTGCAGCTGACACCCCTGGACTGGCAGTTCAAGACCGAGCCCTCAGGATCATTCTGTCTAGCCATGAACGGGGGGAGGTGCAACTGGCCAAGGGGCAAGGTTCTGGGGGGCAGTAGTGTGTTAAACGCGATGCTGTACATCAGGGGCAATGCCAAGGATTATGACCATTGGGCCGAGATGGGAAACACTGGCTGGAGTTATCGTGAGGTAAGTTGTATGTAACTGGACCTGGACCAACCTCAAAGAGCACGACCACTGTACAGACATGGAGAACACTGGCTGGAGTAACAGTGAGGTAAGGTGTATGTAACTGGACCTGGACCAACCTCAAAGAGCACGACCACTGTACAGACATGGGGAACATTGGCTGGAGTAACAGTGAGGTAAGGTGTATGTAACTGGACCTGGAGCAATGTAAAAGACCACGATCTCTGTACAGACATGGGAAACACTGGCTGGAGTTATCGTGAGGTAAGTTGTATGTAACTGGACCTGGACCAACCTCAAAGAGCACGACCACTGTACAGACATGGGGAACACTGGCTGGAGTAACAGAGAGGTAAGGTGTATGTAACTGGACCTGGAGCAATGTCAAAGACCACGATCTCTGTACAGACATGGGAAACACTGGCTGGAGTTATCGTGAGGTAAGTTGTATGTAACTGGACCTGGACCAACCTCAAAGAGCACGACCACTGTACAGACATGGGGAACACTGGCTGGAGTAACAGAGAGGTAAGGTGTATGTAACTGCACCTGGACCAACCTCAAAGAGCACGACCACTGTACAGACATGGGAAACACTGGCTGGAGTAACAGTGAGGTAAGGTGTATGTAACTGGACCTGGACCAACCTCAAAGAGCACGACCACTGTACAGACATGGGAAACACTGGCTGGAGTAACAGTGAGGTAAGTGTATGTAACTGGACCTGGACCAACCTCAAAGAGCACGACCACTGTACAGACATGGGAAACACTGGCTGGAGTAACAGTGAGGTAAGGTGTATGTAACTGGACCTGGAGCAATGTCGAAGACCACGATCTCTGTACAGACATGGGGAACACCGGCTGGAGTAACAGTGAGGTAAGGTGTATGTAACTGGACCTGGAGCAATGTCAAAGACCACGATCTCTGTACAGATATGGGGAACACTGGCTGGAGTAGCAGTGAGGTAAGGTGTATGTAACTGGACCTGGAGCAATGTCAAAGACCACGATCTCTGTACAGACACGGGGAAAACTGACTGGAGTAGCAGTGAGGTAAGGCGTATGTAACTGGACCTGGAGCAATGTCATCAAAGACCACGATCTCTGTACAGACATGGGGAACACTGGCTGGAGTAGCAGTGAGGTAAGGTGTATGTAACTGGACCTGGAGCAATGTCAAAGACTACCATCTCTGTACATACACGGGGAAAACTGACTGGAGTAACAGTGAGGTAAGGTGTATGTAACTGGACCTGGAGCAATGTCAAAGACCACGATCTCTGTACAGACATGGGGAACACTGGCTGGAGTTATCGTGAGGTAAGGTGTATGTAACTGGACCTGGAGCAATGTCAAAGACCACGATCTCTGTACAGACATGGGGAACACTGGCTGGAGTAACAGTGAGGTAAGGTGTATGTAACTGGACCTGGAGCAATGTCAAAGACCACGATCTCTGTACAGACATGGGGAACACTGGCTGGAGTAGCAGTGAGGTAAGGTGTATGTAACTGGACCTGGAGCAACCTCAAAGAGCACGTCCACTGTACAGACATGGGGAACACTGGCTGGAGTAACAGTGAGGTAAGGTGTATGTAACTGGACCTGGAGCAATGTCAAAGACCACGATCTCTGTACAGACATGGGGAACACTGGCTGGAGTAGCAGTGAGGTAAGGTGTATGTAACTGGACCTGGAGCAACCTCAAAGAGCACGACCACTGTACAGACATGGGGAACACTGGCTGGAGTAGCAGTGAGGTAAGGTGTATGTAACTGGACCTGGAGCAATGTCAAAGACCACGATCTCTATACAGATATGGGGAACACTGACTGGAGTAGCAGTGAGGTAAGGCGTATGTAACTGGACCTGGAGCAATGTCAAAGACCACGATTTCTATACAGATATGGGGAACACTGACTGGAGTTATCGTGAGGTAAGGCGTATGTAACTGGACCTGGAGCAATGTCAAAGACCACGATCTCTATACAGATATGGGGAACACTGACTGGAGTTATCGTGAGGTAAGTTGTAACTGGACCCGGAGGGGGAGCTAGGCTGTGGTGTATTGAATATCTGGATAACGCTAGGGTCTAGGATTATTTAAGACAAGAAATTCCTAAATGATCTACCGGCACAAACAGGCGCACTTTCACAATGCAAGAGAATGTCTCATTCATGTATTATAAACAGATTGAAAGCATTTGGCCACATCTCGATAATGACCCCGATTTTCCCGTTATTGCAACACATTCTATGTAGGAAAATTTAATCGGTGTGTTTGGATTGAAATTCCAGGATGTATCTTTGCTTCATGGTTAATTAAAACAAATGAACTGTTTTCTTTTCCTAAAAATCTCATTTTGGTGCTATAAAAATCTGATGTGATACACCTGACTTTCTCTATCGTGTATCGTTTATTTGTGGCTATACAAATTGTTCTTACTCAATTTTCTACCTACTTCATTTTAATCGAGATAAACGTTTGCAGAAACCGCTACATTACACATTTCGTTATAGAGAACAGCGATAGTCAAGTGTTTAACAACTGAACGCTATATGCTCCATACTGTTTCCATGACATCACGAGAAACAACTGAATGTTGACAGCACTTTACAAGAATGGATGTCTCTGAAATGGTGATACCACAAGAAAACTTATTAGAAGTAAATTGCGTGTTTTAAAGAGGTCGACTTTTTGTGCAGATTTGTCTATCGCTTAACGTTTAGCAGTTATACAAAATTCCTTCACAGGCTATTCACAGAAAAGTCAAGATATACATTTTATTTGTCATGTCAATATCATCAATATACGGCGTTTTAATCAAAATCGTTAGAGCAATGTTTTAGATAATCCAAAATTTCGAAAAATGTTCCATGTAAAGGGTAGTTTGGGATGGGACTTTTTCTTGAAAATCTTCGAGCCGCATGTTTAGAAGATACTGAATTTTAATATCAAGTTTGGTATTTATCCGACTTGTCGTTTTTGAGTTACGCTGTTCACAGGACACACAGGTTACAGACCTTTATTAGTCCGTGGCAGAGAAAGTAAAACTGTTTTTTTTCAAGGTTCCTCAAATTATGTTTTGGTAAATCTCGGTAACGAATTTTTGGGTGGAATGTAATATCTTCTGTACACGTGTGAGAGAAAGTAAGAACTTTCGTATGATATGTTATATAGCAAGTTTGATAGGATCTATTCAACAACAATTTTCACACGAGTTTGTCTACCCACTATTGCTTCTACCCAAGAAGAGCCTTTAAAGAAATAGTTTCGTTACACATTGTATGTAGAAAAGGTTGCGAGAAACAACTAAATAGCAACAACACTTCAAAAAACTGACGAAAGAATTGAAAACTCCAAACGAATATGCCGGTAATAGCCGATACCATAACAAAAATTATGTATTTTAAAGAGATGTATATTTTTTATAAAGTAAGTTTTTGTCTCTTAACTTTTACCAGTTAAACCTGACTTTGCAGGCTATTTCCAAAAAATTCAACATGTACATTTTATTTTTCATGTAAATTTATTAAATATACGGCAAAATCGTTCACAGCACTTTTGGAAGAAATGAAAAAATTGGAAAACATTGCATGTAAAGATTACTTCATGTGGATAAGATGAGACAGTTGCTTACAGGTGTTGCCTTACTTCAAGAAGTCCGAGGACATGAGGATCGAGGACCTCAAGGGTTGCCCTTACCACGGCACGGGAGGACCTCTCACGATCGAGGAGTTCGCGTACAAGTCGCCCATAGCCGAGACGTTCGTCGCGGCAGGGAGAGAGATGGGTTATAGCGAGTTGGACGTGAACGGCGAGACACAGACGGGCTTCACGATGTCGCACGGCACCGTCAGGGAAGGCCTGCGTTGCAGCACATCCAAGGCATTCCTCAGACCTTGCTCTCGGAGGAAGAACCTTCACGTCAGTCTGCTGTCGCACGTGGGGAGGGTGACGATAGACCCCATGTCTAGGCGAGCAGAGGGCGTCGTCTTCACCAGGAGGTTCGGCGGCCGCAGGAAGGTGAGGATCAGTCATTCCGTGCATAAACAATTGAAATGTCACTATTCAACTGAAAAATAACAGCAACTTTGTACACACTTTACTCGCATTCTAATGGTTAGTGTCCCCTTCATTCGCCGTACAAACTCACAACAGTGTTTTAAGACCTGCTCCAAAAACAATTTTTTTTTACATTCAAGCAAAACCGTAGAACAAATATATATTTTAATTAACTTTGTATTGTTATTCTTATATCTATTTTACTTTCTCTACCACTTAGAGAAGGTATTTGATGCCACCCAAGTATTCGGTATTGAGATTTCGCCGGAAATACATGTTTTCAGGACCCCTGAATAAAAAACAGCATTTTTAAGAAAAAGTCTGCGTGTGCGGGCATCTGTGAACAGCATAAATAAAAAAGAAATGGCGGACAAATACTAAACTTGGTATTTAGCTTCAATATCTTCCAAAGATACGACACGAACATTTTCAAGATAGTCCCCACCCCAAACTACCCTTTACAAGGAAAGTTTTTTTGAAATCTTGTATTTTTTTTCAAAAAAGGCTTTAACATTATTTTGATTAAAGTTCCACATATTTAATACAAATAGAATGTATATCTTGAATTTTCTAGGAATAGCTTGTGAAGTCCTCTTTATTTGACCACTGCCTAAATTTGTATAACTAGTAAACCATAACGGAGACAAAAATTTACTAAAGAATAAATGTGGAGCTCATTAAAACACACATTTTATGGTAAATATTTTTTTTCGTAGCGTTAGCCTTTTTCGAAATATTGTAATTTTACACTTTTCCCAATTTCATGTCATTTAACGGACAACGAAGTTGTGCAAGACACATTTGAATGCGGTTCCTGCCTTCCTAACTTGCACTTCCTGAATGTGCTGTGATTTTGTGAATAATTGTAAGCATCTATGGTAAAACATTTTCTGACTTGTCTCGGCAGCTTTTGCTTCAAAGCAGTCACATTGAGGCAATTTCGTAAGACTGTTTCATATTTAATCATTTGTTTTCAATTCCTCCTCCTTTTACTTTCTGTTGTTACGTTTCATTATGAGACGAACTAGCTTTAATTTTAATGTTAAAAACTGTGAAAGCAGTTTAAGTGATATATTTGGCGAGGTTAAAAACATACAGTGCATTAACTGCTTTAGAAAGACGGTTTGTATACGCAATAATAAAGATAGAGTAGACAAATTCATGTGAATGCATCACATCACATTTTTAAAACTAGTGAAGTAAACCTGCTCCAAACTTTTAAACCATAACATGTTTTGGTATTAAAATATATATTTCATAATATTTTGGGATTTTTTATTGCCTGTCTCTAGCGATAAGAGTGTTTGCAGGTGTACGCCGACAAGGAGGTGATCCTCTGTGCTGGCTCCTTGCAGTCTCCCCAGCTGCTCATGGTGTCAGGAGTGGGTCCGCGCCGACACCTGGAGGAGCTGGGTATAAAAGTGGTTCTTGACGTGCCGGGGGTTGGAGAGAACCTCCAGGATCACGTGGCTCTGGGGGGCACAGCCTACCTAATAGACCCCCCCTCCCAGTCGACCCCTCAAGGCGTGAGCTTCGTCCTGCCCCGGATCATGACGCTACAGACACTCTACAGCTTCGTGTTCGAGAAACGTGGCCCAATGTACGCGCTACCAGAGGCCGAGGTGATGGCCTTCATCAACACCAAGTAGGTGGGCAAGTACTCTACTGCTCTTACTTAGAGCGAGTATTCAATTGCATCAACATTTCAAGGGAAACACACAAAAAACAACAAACTTACAAAAGTGTGTGTGTACAACAAAACTAAAAAATCTAATGTGTTACATTCACATGATTTTCTCTACACTCTAGAGCGTATTAGTGGCTATACAAATTGTTCTTACGAAAGTTTATTTTCCTATGCACTGCATTTTAATCCAAATAAACCTTTACAGAAACAGCTACATTACACATTTCGTTATAGATACAAAGAGAACAGCGATAGTCAAATGTTTAACAACTGAACGCTATATGCTGGCTTAAAATTCTTTGCGTGCAATCGCGAGAAACAACTGAATAACTAATTCTCGAAGTCTCGGGTTCAAACCCGGAGGAGGGCGATGGATTTTATCGGGCGTAAAAATCCTTACTTTGGAAGGGAAGTAAAGCCGGTGGACCGGTGTCGTACTTTTACGACACGTAAAAGAACCTCAAATCTGATAAAGAGGCCTCTGGACAGAATTACCGGTCTTTCACGCCCAATATAGAATGGGACGCTAAGAACCACAGCAGTTAAAGAGCGTCCATAAATAAAACTTAATTTAATTAAATATACAACAATTCGAACCATTAATAACGGATCTCTCGGATATGGCTCATGTCACAAAAAAACTAATTGCAAATAAATAAATTGTGTGCTTTAAAGCGATCTACATTTTTGTGTAGTACTTATCGTCTACCAGTTACACAAGATTATACAAAATTTCTTCCGAATAAGTGGACTTCACAGACTATTCCCAGAAAATCCAAGATATAACAAATTTTATTTGTCATGTAAATATATTTAATAAACGGTATTTAAATAAAACATTTCGAAAAATATTCCACGTAAAGCGTAGTTTGGAGTGGGGTGCTTTTCTTGTGTCGCATCCTTGGAACGTACTGAACCAAAATACCAAGTTTGGTGTTTATCCTAGCTTTCGTTTTTGAGTTATGCTGTTCAGGCACACAGACCTTTTTCCACAAATGCCTTTGTGTATTAGAGGGCATCAAAACATGTATTTTGGCGAAATCTCGGCATCGAATGTGGAATGCAATACCTCCTAGTTACGTGGTAGAAAAGTAAAAACCAAAGTCTTTTAGACTCCATGGATGCGTAAAGTGTTTCACTCCAAGAGTGCCCGTTACACGCAGCATTTCAGTCTCTAAAACTGCGTGTCACAAATCAAATGCCATAGCCAGGGATCTTCAGCTTTCCGTGTTACTGCTCTAACCATATGAGCTACCATGGATGCGTAAAGTGTTTCACTCCAAGAGTGCCCGTTACACGCAGCATTTCAGTCTCTAAAACTGCGTGTCACAAATCAAATGCCATAGCCAGGGATCTTCAGCTTTCCGTGTTACTGCTCTAACCATATGAGCTACCATGGATGGCTCTCACACTTTTCTCCGGTCAGTTGAGGAAGTAACGCCACGGAGAGCGGAAGATCCGTGGTTCAAATCTCGTTATAATTTGATTCTCATTTCCAAACTTGTCCTACACACCATTTGTGCGAAAGGACAATTAATTATTACCAACCAAAATGTTTATATTCAACTTTTGTGCGCATTAGCCACTTCCGAGACTTTATTGTACAATTGTTTTGCTTCTCGCGACACGCTTTCTAAACATGAGACTAATTATTTCGATTAAGATCAAGCAGAATGTCAGTGTAAGAGTGACGATGTCTGAAACAGATATGCAAACGCGAGCGAGGACTGGCCGGACGTACAGCTGTTCCTTGCGGCCTACGCCGACAACACGGACGGGGGTCTGTTCGGCAAACGTGACAGCGGCATCACTGACGAGTACTACTCTGCCGTGTACGAGCCCATACTGTATAAGGACGCCTTTTCGATCCTGCCACTGCTGCTGCGACCCAGGAGTCGAGGAAGGATCCGCCTCAAGAGCAAGGACCCCTATGATCATGCTCTCATATACCCCAACTACTTCCAGGATCCGCACGACCTGGCCGTCATGGTGAGTGAGGTACACTACCATCACCTCTCAATACAAAATGTATAATGTCCAAATTGTGTCATCAAAACAGTCCACAAAATTAACATAGGCGTAAGCGATATTTCCAGGTTTAGGACGCCAAGTTCAGTTGCAACCTGAGTGAATTAGTTCATGTAAGGATCATATTTCATGTTGAGGGCGCCAAGTTCAGTTGCAACCTGAGTGAACTAGTTCATGTAACGATCATGTTTCAGGTTGAGGGCGCCAAGTTCAGTTGCAACCTGAGTGAACTAGTTCATGTAAGGATCATGTTTCATGTTGAGGGCGCCAAGTTCAGTTGCAACCTGAGTGAACTAGTTCATGTAACGATCATGTTTCAGGTTGAGGGCGCCAAGTTCAGTTGCAACCTGAGTGAACTAGTTCATGTAACGATCATGTTTCAGGTTGAGGGCGCCAAGTTCAGTTGCAACCTGAGTGAACTAGTTCATGTAAGGATCATGTTTCATGTTGAGGGCGCCAAGTTCAGTTGCAACCTGAGTGAATTAGTTCATGTAAGGATCATATTTCATGTTGAGGGCGCCAAGTTCAGTTGCAACCTGAGTGAATTAGTTCATGTAAGGATCATGTTTCAGGTTGAGGACGCCAAGTTCAGTTGCAACCTGAGTGAATTAGTTCATGTAAGGATCATATTTCATGTTGAGGGCGCCAAGTTCAGTTGCAACCTGAGTGAACTAGTTCATGTAACGATCATGTTTCAGGTTGAGGGCGCCAAGTTCAGTTGCAACCTGAGTGAACTAGTTCATGTAAGGATCATGTTTCATGTTGAGGGCGCCAAGTTCAGTTGCAACCTGAGTGAACTAGTTCATGTAACGATCATGTTTCAGGTTGAGGGCGCCAAGTTCAGTTACACCCTGAGTGAACTAGTTCATGTAACGATCATGTTTCAGGTTGAAGACGCCAAGTTCAGTTACACCCTGAGTGAACTAGTTCATGTAACGATCATGTTTCAGGTTGAGGGCGCCAAGTTCAGTTACACCCCAGTGAACTAGTTCATGTAACGATCATGTTTCAGGTTGAGGGCGCCAAGTTCAGTTACACCCCCAGTGAACTAGTTCGTGTAACGCTCATGTTTCAGGTTGATAACGCCAAGTTCAGTTACACCCCGAGTGAACTAGTTCGTGTAACGCTCATGTTTCAGGTTGATAACGCCAAGTTCAGTTACACCCTGAGTGAACTAGTTCATGTAAGGATCATGTTTCAGGTTGATAACGCCAAGTTCAGTTGCACCCCGAGTGAACTAGTTCGTGTAACGCTCATGTTTCAGGTTGATAACGCCAAGTTCAGTTACACCCTGAGTGAACTAGCTCGTGTAACGCTCATGTTTCAGGTTGATAACGCCAAGTTCAGTTACACCCCGAGTGAACTAGTTCGTGTAACGCTCATGTTTTAGGTTGATAACGCCAAGTTCAGTTACACCCCAGTGAACTAGTTCGTGTAACGCTCATGTTTTAGGTTGATAACGCCAAGTTCAGTTACACCCTGAGTGAACTAGTTCATGTAAGGATCATGTTTCAGGTTGATAACGCCAAGTTCAGTTACACCCTGAGTGAACTAGTTCGTGTAACGCTCATGTTTCAGGTTGATAACGCCAAGTTCAGTTACACCCTGAGTGAACTAGTTCATGTAACGATCATGTTTCAGGTTGATAACGCCAAGTTCAGTTGCACCCCGAGTGAACTAGTTCGTGTAACGCTCATGTTTCAGGTTGATAACGCCAAGTTCAGTTACACCCCAGTGAACTAGTTCGTGTAACGCTCATTTTTCAGGTTGATAACGCCAAGTTCAGTTACACCCCGAGTGAACTAGTTCATGTAACGATCATGTTTCAGGTTGAGGGCGTCAAGTTCAGTTACACCCCCAGTGAACTAGTTCGTGTAACGCTCATGTTTCAGGTTGATAACGCCAAGTTCAGTTACACCCCGAGTGAACTAGTTCGTGTAACGCTCATGTTTCAGGTTGATAACGCCAAGTTCAGTTACACCCCAGTGAACTAGTTCGTGTAACGCTCATGTTTCAGGTTGATAAAGCCAAGTTCAGTTACAACCCGAGTGAACTAGTTCGTGTAACGCTCATGTTTTAGGTTGATAACGCCAAGTTCAGTTACACCCTGAGTGAACTAGTTCATGTAACGATCATGTTTCAGGTTGATAACGCCAAGTTCAGTTGCACCCCGAGTGAACTAGTTCGTGTAACGCTCATGTTTCAGGTTGATAACGCCAAGTTCAGTTACACCCCGAGTGAACTAGTTCGTGTAACGCTCATGTTTCAGGTTGATAACGCCAAGTTCAGTTACACCCCAGTGAACTAGTTCGTGTAACGCTCATGTTTCAGGTTGATAACGCCAAGTTCAGTTACACCCCGAGTGAACTAGTTCGTGTAACGCTCATGTTTCAGGTTGATAACGCCAAGTTCAGTTACACCCTGAGTGAACTAGTTCATGTAAGGATCATGTTTCAGGTTGAAGACGCCAAGTTCAGCTGCACCCTGAGTGAACTAGTTCATGTGAGGATCATGATTCAGGTTGAAAACGCCAAGTTCAGTTACATCCTGAGTGAACTAGTTCATGTAACGATCATGCTTCAGGTTGAGGGCGCCAAGTTCAGTTACACCCTGAATGAACTAGTTCATGTAACCATCATGTTTCAGGTTGAAGACGCCAAGTTAAGTTATATCCTGAGTGAACTAGTTCATGTAAGGATAATCTTTCAGGTTGAGGGCGCCAAGTACAGTTGCAACCCTGAGTGAACTAGTTCATGTAACGATCATGTTTAAGGTTGAGGGCGTCAAGTTCAGTTACACCCTGAGTGAACTAGTTCATGTAACGATCATGTTTCAGGTTGAGGGTGCCAAGTTCAGTTACAACCCCGAGTGAACTAGTTCATGTAACGCTCATGTTTCAGGTTGAAGACGCCAAGTTCAGTTACACCCCGAGTGAACTAGTTCGTGTAACGCTCATGTTTCAGGTTGAGTGCGCCAAGTTCAGTTACAACCCTGAGTGAACTAGTTCATGTAACGATCATGTTTCAGGTTGAGGGTGCCAAGTTCAGTTACAACCCTGAGTGAACTAGTTCATGTAACGATCATGTTTCAGGTTGAGGGTGCCAAGTTCAGTTACAACCCTGAGTGAACTAGTTCATGTAACGATCATGTTTCAGGTTGAGGGTGCCAAGTTCAGTTACAACCCTGAGTGAACTAGTTCATGTAACGATCATGTTTCAGGTTGAGGGTGCCAAGTTCAGTTACAACCCTGAGTGAACTAGTTCATGTAACGCTCATGTTTCAGGTTGAGTGCGCCAAGTTCAGTTACAACCCTGAGTGAACTAGTTCATGTAACGATCATGTTTCAGGATGAGGGTGCCAAGTTCAGTTACAACCCTGAGTGAACTAGTTCGTGTAACGCTCATGTTTCAGGTTGATAACGCCAAGTTCAGTTACACCCTGAGTGAACTAGTTCATGTAACGCTCATGTTTCAGGTTGATAACGCCAAGTTCAGTTACACCCTGAGTGAACTAGTTCGTGTAACGCTCATGTTTCAGGTTGATAACGCCAAGTTCAGTTACACCCTGAGTGAACTAGTTCATGTAACGCTCATGTTTCAGGTTGATAACGCCAAGTTCAGTTGCACCCCGAGTGAACTAGTTCGTGTAACGCTCATGTTTCAGGTTGATAACGCCAAGTTCAGTTACACCCCAGTGAACTAGTTCGTGTAACGCTCATGTTTCAGGTTGATAACGCCAAGTTCAGTTACACCCCGAGTGAACTAGTTCGTGTAACGCTCATGTTTCAGGTTGATAACGCCAAGTTCAGTTGCACCCCGAGTGAACTAGTTCGTGTAACGCTCATGTTTCAGGTTGATAACGCCAAGTTCAGTTACACCCCGAGTGAACTAGTTCGTGTAACGCTCATGTTTCAGGTTGATAACGCCAAGTTCAGTTGCACCCCGAGTGAACTAGTTCGTGTAACGCTCAGGTTTCAGGTTGATAACGCCAAGTTCAGTTGCACCCCGAGTGAACTAGTTCGTGTAACGCTCATGTTTCAGGTTGATAACGCCAAGTTCAGTTGCACCCCGAGTGAACTAGTTCGTGTAACGCTCATGTTTCAGGTTGATAACGCCAAGTTCAGTTACACCCCGAGTGAACTAGTTCGTGTAACGCTCATGTTTCAGGTTGATAACGCCAAGTTCAGTTGCACCCCGAGTGAACTAGTTCGTGTAACGCTCATGTTTCAGGTTGATAACGCCAAGTTCAGTTACACCCCGAGTGAACTAGTTCGTGTAACGCTCATGTTTCAGGTTGATAACGCCAAGTTCAGTTACACCCCAGTGAACTAGTTCGTGTAACGCTCATGTTTCAGGTTGATAACGCCAAGTTCAGTTACACCCTGAGTGAACTAGTTCATGTAAGGATCATGTTTCAGGTTGAAGACGCCAAGTTCAGCTGCACCCTGAGTGAACTAGTTCATGTGAGGATCATGATTCAGGTTGAAGACGCCAAGTTCAGTTACATCCTGAGTGAACTAGTTCATGTAACGATCATGCTTCAGGTTGAGGGCGCCAAGTTCAGTTACACCCTGAATGAACTAGTTCATGTAACCATCATGTTTCAGGTTGAAGACGCCAAGTTAAGTTATATCCTGAGTGAACTAGTTCATGTAAGGATAATCTTTCAGGTTGAGGGCGCCAAGTACAGTTGCAACCCTGAGTGAACTAGTTCATGTAACGATCATGTTTGAGGTTGAGGGCGTCAAGTTCAGTTACACCCTGAGTGAACTAGTTCATGTAACGATCATGTTTCAGGTTGAGGGTGCCAAGTTCAGTTACAACCCCGAGTGAACTAGTTCATGTAACGCTCATGTTTCAGGTTGAAGACGCCAAGTTCAGTTACACCCCGAGTGAACTAGTTCGTGTAACGCACATGTTTCAGGTTGAGTGCGCCAAGTTCAGTTACACCCTGAGTGAACTAGTTCATGTAACGCCCTTGTTTCAGGTTGAAGACGCCAAGTTCAGTTACACCCCGAGTGAACTAGTTCATGTAACGCACATGTTTCAGGTTGAAGACGCCAAGTTCAGTTACGCCCTGAGTGAACTAGTTCATGTATCGCTCATGTTTCAGGTTTAAGACGCCAAGTTCAGTTACACCCGAGTGAACTATTTCGGGTAACGCACATGTTTCTGGTTGAAGACGCCAAGTTCAGTTACACCCTGAGTGAACTAGTTCATGTAACGATCATGTTTCAGGCTTAGGACGCCAAGTTTAGTTACACCCTGAGTGAACTAATTCATGTAACGATCATGTTCAGCTTTAGGACGCCAAGTTCAGTTACGCACTGAGTGAACTAGTTCATGTAACGATCATGTTTCAGGTTGAGGGCGCCAAGTTCAGTTACACCCTAAGTGAACTAGCTCATGTAACGATCATGTTTCAGGGTGAGGGCGCCAAGTTGAACCACGCCCTGAGTGAACTAGTTCCTGTAACGCTCATGTTTCAGGTTGAGGACGCCAAGCTCAGTTACACCCTGAGTGAACTAGTTCATGTAGCGATCATTTTTTCAGGTTGAGGGCGCCAAGTTGAACCACGCCCTGAGTGGACTAGCTCATGTAACGCTCATATTTCAGGTTGAGGACGCGAAGTTCAGTTACACACTGAGAGGACTAGGTCATGTAACAGTCTTGTTTCAGTTGAGGGCACCAAGTTGAACCACGCCCTGAGTGGACTAGCTCATGTAACGGTCTTGTTTCAGATTGAGGGCGCCAAGTTGAACCACGCCCTGACTGGACTAGCTCATGTAACGGTCTTGTTTCAGGTTGAGGGCGCCTAGTTGAAGCACGCCCTGAGTGAACTAGTTCATGTAACGATCATGTTTCAGGTTGAGGGCGCCAAGTTGAAACAGGCCTGAGTGGACTAGCTCATGTAACAGTCTTGTTTCAGGTTGAAGGCGCCAAATTGAACCACGCCCTGAGTGGACTAGCTCATGTAACATCTTGTTTCAGGTTGAGGACGCCAAGTTGAACCACGCCCTGAGTGGACTAGCTCATGTAACGGTCTTGTTTCAGGTTGAGGGCGCCAAATTGAACCGCGCCCTGAGTTGACTAGCTCATGTAACGGTCTTGTTTCTGGTTGAGAGCGCCAAGTTGAACCACGCCCTGAGTGGACTAGCTCATGTAACGGTCTTGTTTCAGGTTGAGGGCGCCAAGTTGAACCGCGCCCTGAGTGGACTAGCTCATGTAACGGTCTTGTTTCAGGTTGAAGGCGCCAAGTTGAACCACGCCCTGAGTGGACTAGCTCATGTAACGGTCTTGTTTCTGGTTGAGAGCACCAAATTGAACCGCGCCCTGAGTTGACTAGCTCATGTAACGGTCTTGTTTCAGGTTGAGGGCGCCAAGTTGAACCACGCCCTGAGTGGACTAGCTCATGTAACGGTCTTGTTTCTGGTTGAGAGCGCCAAGTTGAACCACGCCCTGAGTGGACTAGCTCATGTAACGGTCTTGTTTCAGGTTGAGGGCGCCAAGTTGAACCACGCCCTGAGTGGACTAGCTCATGTAACGGTCTTGTTTCAGGTTGAAGGCGCCAAGTTGAACCACGCCCTGAGTGGACTAGCTCATGTAACGGTCTTGTTTCTGGTTGAGAGCGCCAAATTGAACCGCGCCCTGAGTTGACTAGCTCATGTAACGATCTTGTTTCAGGTTGAGGGCGCCAAGTTGAACCACGCCCTGAGTGGACTAGCTCATGTAACGGTCTTGTTTCTGGTTGAGAGCGCCAAGTTGAACCACGCCCTGAGTGGACTAGCTCATGTAACGGTCCTGTTTCAGGTTGAAGGCGCCAAGTTGAACCACGCCCTGAGTGGACTAGCTCATGTAACGGTCATGTTTCAGGTTGAGAGCGCCAAGTTGAACCACGCCCCGAGTGGATTAGCTCATGTAACGGTCTTGTTTCTGGTTGAGAGCGCCAAGTTGAACCACGCCCTGAGTGGACTAGCTCATGTAACGGTCATGTTTCAGGTTGAGAGCGCCAAGTTGAACCACGCCCTGAGTGGACTAGCTCATGTAACGGTCTTGTTTCTGGTTGAGAGCGCCAAGTTGAACCACGCCCTGAGTTGACTAGCTCATGTAACGGTCTTGTTTCTGGTTGAGAGCGCCAAGTTGAACCACGCCCTGAGTTGACTAGCTCATGTAACGATCTTGTTTCTGGTTGAGAGCGCCAAGTTGAACCACGCCCTGAGTGGACTAGCTCATGTAACGGTCTTGTTTGAGGTTGAGAGCGCCAAGTTGAACCACGCCCTGAGTTGACTAGCTCATGTAACGCTCATGTTTCAGGTTGAGAGCGCCAAGTTGAACCACGCCCTGAGTGGACTAGCTCATGTAACGGTCTTGTTTCTGGTTGAGAGCGCCAAGTTGAACCACGCCCTGAGTGGACTAGCTCATGTAACGGTCTTGTTTCAGGTTGAGAGCGCCAAGTTGAACCACGCCCTGAGTTGACTAGCTCATGTAACGATCTTGTTTCAGGTTGAGGGCGCCAAGTTGAACCACGCCCTGAGTGGACTAGCGCATGTAACGGTCTTGTTTCTGGTTGAGAGCGCCAAGTTGAACCACGCCCTGAGTGGACTAGCTCATGTAACGGTCTTGTTTCAGGTTGAGGGCGCCTAGTTGAAGCACGCCCTGAGTGAACTAGTTCATGTAACGATCATGTTTCAGGTTGAGGGCGCCAAGTTGAAACAGGCCTGAGTGGACTAGCTCATGTAACGGTCTTGTTTCAGGTTGAAGGCGCCAAATTGAACCACGCCCTGAGTGGACTAGCTCATGTAACATCTTGTTTCAGGTTGAGGACGCCAAGTTGAACCACGCCCTGAGTGGACTAGCTCATGTAACGGTCTTGTTTCAGGTTGAGGGCGCCAAATTGAACCGCGCCCTGAGTTGACTAGCTCATGTAACGGTCTTGTTTCTGGTTGAGAGCGCCAAGTTGAACCACGCCCTGAGTGGACTAGCTCATGTAACGGTCTTGTTTCAGGTTGAGGGCGCCAAGTTGAACCGCGCCCTGAGTGGACTAGCTCATGTAACGGTCTTGTTTCAGGTTGAAGGCGCCAAGTTGAACCACGCCCTGAGTGGACTAGCTCATGTAACGGTCTTGTTTCTGGTTGAGAGCACCAAATTGAACCGCGCCCTGAGTTGACTAGCTCATGTAACGGTCTTGTTTCAGGTTGAGGGCGCCAAGTTGAACCACGCCCTGAGTGGACTAGCTCATGTAACGGTCTTGTTTCTGGTTGAGAGCGCCAAGTTGAACCACGCCCTGAGTGGACTAGCTCATGTAACGGTCTTGTTTCAGGTTGAGGGCGCCAAGTTGAACCACGCCCTGAGTGGACTAGCTCATGTAACGGTCTTGTTTCAGGTTGAAGGCGCCAAGTTGAACCACGCCCTGAGTGGACTAGCTCATGTAACGGTCTTGTTTCTGGTTGAGAGCGCCAAATTGAACCGCGCCCTGAGTTGACTAGCTCATGTAACGATCTTGTTTCAGGTTGAGGGCGCCAAGTTGAACCACGCCCTGAGTGGACTAGCTCATGTAACGGTCTTGTTTCTGGTTGAGAGCGCCAAGTTGAACCACGCCCTGAGTGGACTAGCTCATGTAACGGTCCTGTTTCAGGTTGAAGGCGCCAAGTTGAACCACGCCCTGAGTGGACTAGCTCATGTAACGGTCATGTTTCAGGTTGAGAGCGCCAAGTTGAACCACGCCCCGAGTGGATTAGCTCATGTAACGGTCTTGTTTCTGGTTGAGAGCGCCAAGTTGAACCACGCCCTGAGTGGACTAGCTCATGTAACGGTCATGTTTCAGGTTGAGAGCGCCAAGTTGAACCACGCCCTGAGTGGACTAGCTCATGTAACGGTCTTGTTTCTGGTTGAGAGCGCCAAGTTGAACCACGCCCTGAGTTGACTAGCTCATGTAACGGTCTTGTTTCTGGTTGAGAGCGCCAAGTTGAACCACGCCCTGAGTTGACTAGCTCATGTAACGATCTTGTTTCTGGTTGAGAGCGCCAAGTTGAACCACGCCCTGAGTGGACTAGCTCATGTAACGGTCTTGTTTGAGGTTGAGAGCGCCAAGTTGAACCACGCCCTGAGTTGACTAGCTCATGTAACGCTCATGTTTCAGGTTGAGAGCGCCAAGTTGAACCACGCCCTGAGTGGACTAGCTCATGTAACGGTCTTGTTTCTGGTTGAGAGCGCCAAGTTGAACCACGCCCTGAGTGGACTAGCTCATGTAACGGTCTTGTTTCAGGTTGAGAGCGCCAAGTTGAACCACGCCCTGAGTTGACTAGCTCATGTAACGATCTTGTTTCAGGTTGAGGGCGCCAAGTTGAACCACGCCCTGAGTGGACTAGCGCATGTAACGGTCTTGTTTCTGGTTGAGAGCGCCAAGTTGAACCACGCCCTGAGTGGACTAGCTCATGTAACGGTCTTGTTTCAGGTTGAGGGCGCCTAGTTGAAGCACGCCCTGAGTGAACTAGTTCATGTAACGATCATGTTTCAGGTTGAGGGCGCCAAGTTGAAACAGGCCTGAGTGGACTAGCTCATGTAACGGTCTTGTTTCAGGTTGAAGGCGCCAAATTGAACCACGCCCTGAGTGGACTAGCTCATGTAACATCTTGTTTCAGGTTGAGGACGCCAAGTTGAACCACGCCCTGAGTGGACTAGCTCATGTAACGGTCTTGTTTCAGGTTGAGGGCGCCAAATTGAACCGCGCCCTGAGTTGACTAGCTCATGTAACGGTCTTGTTTCTGGTTGAGAGCGCCAAGTTGAACCACGCCCTGAGTGGACTTGCTCATGTAACGGTCATGTTTCAGGTTGAGAGCGCCAAGTTGAACCACGCCCTGAGTGGACTAGCTCATGTAACGGTCTTGTTTCTGGTTGAGAGCGCCAAGTTGAACCACGCCCTGAGTTGACTAGCTCATGTAACGGTCTTGTTTCTGGTTGAGAGCGCCAAGTTGAACCACGCCCTGAGTTGACTAGCTCATGTAACGGTCTTGTTTCTGGTTGAGAGCGCCAAGTTGAACCACGCCCTGAGTTGACTAGCTCATGTAACGGTCTTGTTTCTGGTTGAGAGCGCCAAGTTGAACCACGCCCTGAGTTGACTAGCTCATGTAACGGTCTTGTTTCAGGTTGAAGGCGCCAAGTTGAACCACGCCCTGAGTTGACTAGCTGATGTAACGGTCACGTTTCAGGTTGAGAGCGCCAAGTTGAACCGCGCCCTGAGTTGACTAGCTCATGTAACGGTCATGTTTCAGGTTGAGAGCGCCAAGTTGAACCACGCCCCGAGTGGACTAGCTGATGTAACGGTCATGTTTCAGGTTGAGAGCGCCAAGTTGAACCACGCCCTGAGTGGACTAGCTCATGTAACGGTCTTGTTTCTGGTTGAGAGCGCCAAGTTGAACCACGCCCTGAGTGGACTAGCTCATGTAACGGTCTTGTTTCTGGTTGAGAGCGCCAAGTTGAACCACGCCCTGAGTGGACTAGCTCATGTAACGGTCATGTTTCAGGTTGAGAGCGCCAAGTTGAACCACGCCCTGAGTGGACTAGCTCATGTAACTGTCTTGTTTCTGTTGAGAGCGCCAAGTTGAACCACGCCCTGAGTGGACTAGCTCATGTAACGGTCTTGTTTCAGGTTGAGAGCGCCAAGTTGAACCACGCCCTGAGTGGACTAGCTCATGTAACGGTCTTGTTTGAGGTTGAGAGCGCCAAGTTGAACCACGCCCTGAGTTGACTAGCTCATGTAACGCTCATGTTTCAGGTTGAGAGCGCCAAGTTGAACCACGCCCTGAGTGGACTAGCTCATGTAACGGTCTTGTTTCTGGTTGAGAGCGCCAAGTTGAACCACGCCCTGAGTGGACTAGCTCATGTAACGGTCTTGTTTCAGGTTGAGAGCGCCAAGTTGAACCACGCCCTGAGTGGACTAGCTCATGTAACGGTCTTGTTTCAGGTTGAGAGCGCCAAGTTGAACCACGCCCTGAGTTGACTAGCTCATGTAACGCTCATGTTTCAGGTTGAGGGCGCCAAGTTCGGCTATGCCCTGACTCAAACCCGTCGCATGAAGCGTCTCAATGCTCACATCAACGAACTGCGGATCCCAGGCTGCAAACATCTCGCGTTTCTGTCAGACGATTACTGGGCATGCGCGGCTCGACACTACTCCATGACCATCTACCACCCAGTGGGGACGTGCAAGATGGGACCTGCTTCAGACCCGGACGCCGTCGTAGACCCCCGACTCCGGGTGTACGGTATAGAGTACCTGCGCGTCGTGGACGCCTCCATTATGCCGCGCATCGTCTCAGGCAACACCAACGCTCCAGTCATCATGATCGCCGAGAAGGCCGCAGATATCATCAAGGAAGACTGGACATGAAGCAATCCCTGCACTTTGTACATTATATAACAAAGAAATTAATTGCTTTCTGAGAAACGATAAGCCTCACAGAAACAAGGACATAACCGTGTTTATATAACTGCAGCGCAAAGTACAATCTTTTTATCAATGGGTTCATAGAAAACTGCTGTGGACGCTCAATAACGTTGCTGCTACCTGCAACACCTTACCCATGTATTGCTATTTCACTGCAAGCGTGTGTGAACGATATAACTAAAAAATGAAAAGTCAGTAAAATACCAACTTTTTTTATCCAAATTCAGCAACTTGCAAGAATATTTTCAATAAAATGACCAACCCAAACTGCCCTTTACATGGAAAAGTTTTGGTTATTTGTTATTTTCATTAAGATATCTGCATGACAATTAAAATGTATACCTTGAAGTCCTCTTCATTCTCAATGACTGTTTATAACTGGTAAATGTAAGGGATACACACACAAAAAATGTAGCTCTCGTTAAAACACGCATTTAATTTTAAATAAAGTTTTTAAAATTTCTCCAAATGGTAAGTCGCTATTCGCTTTTCTCATGGTGATGCAAAGTACATGAAATTCAAAGACACGCTTTTTAAAAATCTCATTATCGCTTTAGCCTACTGTATTCTGCTTACATCTAAAAGTAAATGCTTAATGCAAGTTTATTTCGATAAACAAGAAATAACATAGATATAGCAGCTTAAGAAGAGCGAGAAACTAATGTGAACGCAATATACTTTTTATTGCTATCTATATCATGTTAATCGGTATATTCTGCCGTTCAAATTGCATAATCTGAATGCCATCACGAGAAACAAAAGAATGATGAAGTATTGGAAAATCTAAAGCATCTCGGACGTGGTTAATGGCACAGAAGATTTGATAAAGTTTTTGTCCATGTCCATGGATCTAGTTTTGCGGAGAAATCCCGATCACAAGCCGGTAGTTCATGTTCAGTGTGACGTAGTCAAACTCTCGATCCAAGTTTCCATGTGAAGTGCAGTTTGGACCAACAGTTCGTAATTATCCGACATTTCAATCTTGAAATTAAGCTGTACACGCGATCGCGCGCGCGCAGCTTTTTGAAAAAATGCTTTATTTGGATTCAGGAATGCCAAAACATTTTGCGGTGAAATCTCGTACCTGAATTATGGCGTGGAACGCAATACTTCATACAGTTAACAAGTAACAGACTAAAACCTTACAGTATACCATTTTATACCAAAACTCAGTGATATTTTTTATTTTCAATTCTTTTTTAGGAGCAACTTACAATTCTGTTGTATTTGTAATGCCCTGTATCTATTTAACGCATAGTTCCCAACTTGCTGAAAATGAAATCCGTAAACCTCCTTCGTCCAACAAAGGGTATTAATTTTGGGATGACAAAATAAGTAGAATGTTCGGTGAAGTAAATATACAACATTCCATGTAGAATAAATGTGAACTTTGTTTTATAAGATCTCTTGAAGACCCGGTAATGAAATTCCTGCTCGTTCCACAATAACCACGTATTAAAGCAAACAACACCATCTCCTAGGCTATACACAGACTTCTAATCCATACTTTACACTTCATAACACACACACACACACACACACACGCACGCACGCACACACAAAATGGCAAACCTATATCCTGTTGGCATAGAACGCCAATAAGAGAATTTACGTGAGGTAGTTGACATTACAACTTACGCTGCCCATTACTAAATGTTCGCCGCCATTATCCATTTTATTCCAGCCCAGTGAAGAGGGACCATGATCATGATGAAGGACAGACACACAGAGAAGCTCTGGTCTATCATAGCACTGTATACCATTTACTAGAGGTCACTAGTGGTGCTATACATTTTGTTATAGCCCAGTGAAGGGTGACCATGATCATGATGAAGGATAGACACACAGATAAGCTCTGGTCTATCATAGCACTGTATACCATTTACTAGAGGTCACTAGTGGTGCTATACATTTTGTTATAGCCCAGTGAAGAGGGACCATGATCATGATGAAGGATAGACACACAGATAAGCTCTGGTCTATCATAGCACTGTATACCATTTACTAGAGGTCACTAGTGGTGCTATACATTTTGTTATAGCCCAGTGAAGAGGGACCATGATCATGATGAAGGATAGGCACACAGATAAACTCTGGTCTATCATAGCACTGTATACCACTTACTAGAGGTCACTAGTGGTGCTATACATTTTGTTATAGCCCAGTGAAGGGGGACCATGATCATGATGAAGGATAGACACACAGATAAGCTCTAGTCTATCATAGCACTGTATACCATTTACTAGAGATCACTAGTGGTGCTATACATTTTGTTGTAGCCGTGAAGACGGACAATTATCAAATAATCATGACGGATAGATACATATAAAAGATTTGGTCTATCACAGCACTGTATAATATTTACTAGAGGTCATTAGTGGTGCTATACATTTTGTTGCGGCCCAGTGAAAAGGGGCCATGATCATAATGGATAGAACACAGATAAGGTCTAACTTATCATAGCACTGTATATCATTTACTAGAGGTCACTAGTGGTGCTAGCCGTGAAGAGGGAACAATTATCATGACGGTAGATACATATAAAAGATTTGGTCTATCACAACACTGTATGACATTTACTAGAGGTCACTAGTGGTGCTATACATTTTGTTGCAGCCCAGTGAAAGGAAGCCATTATCGTGATGGATTGACACACAGATAAGCGCTAACGTATCAGAGCACTGTATAACATTCGGTCTGTAATCTTAGGTTATAAAATAATGCAATAGAATTTAACGCTTTGTCAAGTCCATGGTGAAATATCTGCCCACAAAGCCGAAATAACGTCTCCGCTCCCATACATTTTAGTTGGCAAGTATGTTAACGATTCGGTTTCCTAGAAGATGTGTTTAGGTGGTGGGAGAGCATGGCGCTTCTATGAACAGCAGATGCACACTTTCACACCAAGACATGTATAAGCTGTGGTAATATTACTTCTGATGATAATTCAGCAGAAAACGAATAATCGCACCAAGACCGTGCAATATTTCATTGGCTGAGGAAGGTACATAACTGTGTATTTCCATTTGAAGTGTGCAAAATCTATCAAAATTCTATGAAATCAGCGATCAAAGCTTGTGCTGACATTTATCTGGGGATATGACTGTGGCGAAGGAAAGCAGGGCACAGTTCGCACTTTGACCCAAGGAGTCTCTTATGTTTACCATTCCCTGGAGAAACGGGTGGGTGAAGGAATCAAGAAGACTATAGATACGACTATGACCAGGAACAAGGGAACAACTCACACCTTGACCCAAGCGGATCATTTGTGCTTACCACCCCCGGAGAGCTGAAGGAACCCCACAAGACTACGGGCATTACTGTGACCAGGGAATGGGCAGGTCACACCTTGACCCAAAGCGGATCATTTGTGGTAGCAGAGAAATTACCGCGGAAAACCACGGCCGCAGTGGCTGGCCCTAAGAATCGACGCCAAGATCTTCCGAATGTAAGCCTCACGCTCGGTTATCAGTAAATAACTTACTTTTGATAAATGCTGTAAAACATTTATACTGATATTCAGGGTCTGAAAGAAAATAAGTTCTCGCTCATGAGGAAAAAGTAACATTTCCCCTCGGGGCCGAATTGAGCCAAATCGGGCCGAGTTGTGATTCTTAAATTGGCAATAACCAGTAGCTTTCAAATTTTAAAATCAGGTTCTCAGAATTACAACTGTTATATTTTCCTTGTAGATAACTTGTATCTTGAGGAAGACCAATAAGTATCGTTTGGTAAATGTCTGTCTTAGCCGGCGACAAAGTTAAATTAAACTGAGTTTTATTTATAGACGCTGTCTAACTTCTGTGGTCCTTAGCGTCCCATTCTATATTGGGCGTGAAAGTGCAGAGGCCTCTTTATCAGGCTTGAGGTTGTTTTACGTGCCGTAAATCTACGACACGGGACCGCTAGCGTTACTTCCCTTCCGAAGGAAGCCATGCTAAGAATTTTTACGCCCGAAAAAATTCATCGCCCTCCGCCGGGTTTGAACCCGCGTCCTCGGGAACTAGAAGCCAGCCTGGTAACCATTGCACCACGGAGTATGACTATCAACACAAAGTTTCGGTACTCAAAACTGGCCTTGTACCTTTGGTTTTGTTTTCTCTACTGCTTACCAGAGGTATTCCACTTAAAAATTTAATACCGAGATTCCACTGCAATTACAAGTTTTTAGACCCACTGAAAAAAAAACACGCACGCACGCACGCACGCACGCACGCACACACACACACACACACACACACACGTGTGTCAGAGAGAGAGCATAACTCAAACGAACAATCCGATGGATACCAAACTTGCTATTTATGTTCAGTACCTTCAAAGGATGCGACACGGAGATTCTCAATAAAATCCGGCAACGTCTAAGTACCTTTGCATGCAAAATGTTTAGTTAATTTTGGTTTTCTAGGAATTGCCTCTAACGATTTTGTTTAAATACCTTATACTATTCCAAGATACTTGCATGGCAAAATGTATATGTCCAATTTTCTGGGAAGAGTCTTCAAAAAAGAATTTTGTATAATTAGTAAATCATTAGAATAGACAAAACTTGATACAATTGTTTTTGATGTGTTAGACTCCATGACTTACTCATCCCTGTAACCTATATTAGTGTGTATATAATCTATTCTTATGAAAGCTTACTTTTCATTTACTACATTTTAATCGAGATAAACCTTTACAGAAATAGCTACTTTACACATTTCGTTATAGAGAACAGCGATAGTCAAATGTTTAACAACTGGACGCTATATGCTCCATACTGTTTCCATGACATCGTGAGAAACAACTGAATGTAGACAGGACTTTAAAGCAGTGGCCCAATGTTGAACAATTCTATCCATTAGCAAAGATATCTCGGAAACGGTTCATGCCACAAAAAAGTTACTTGTAATAAATTGTGTGTTTTAAAGAGATCTGCATTTTAGTTGTTATGTAAATGTCTTTAATATATGGGATTTTAATAAAAATCTTTAGAGCTGCTTTTTAGAAAATAAAACCTTTCCAAAAAATGCTGCATGCAAAGTGTAGTTTGGGGTGGGGGATTTTAATCTTTCCATCTTCTGGACGTTACTGAATCTATATACCAAGTTTGATATTTGGCTGACTTTTCGTTTTTGAGTTATACTTTACACAACCAGGCATTTTCTAAAAATGTTTTCTTTCATTCAGTGTCCTCAAAACATGCATTTCGGGTAAAATAGCGATACTTAATTTTTAGGTGGAATGCGATAGCTTCTCTACCTAGTATGTATGTGGTGCACCTATTTAAAACACACAATTTATTTCAAATAAGCCTTTTCGTAGCAGTGGTCATTTCTGAGATACGTTATTATTGCTTTGTGGTTTCTCACGGGTTATCACTATCACTTCGGTTTCTTGTACAAACATCGAAGTCGGTGATGAAACTGTTTCTGACCTCTATTAACATCAACAAGATAGAAAAATAAACGATAGTAGGTAGAGAAAATTATGTGAATATACATGGTGAGCCAAAAGACTCCGAATCACCTGCGCGGTGTTTTTCCTGTCCGCGTCCTCGGCGCTCGTTGCCGTCTGCCGCTATCATAGAAAGGCGCGGATGAAACCGTACAACATTTTTAAAACTACTTTTAAAGGCTTTACTTACCAACTTTATGAAAGGAAATGCTGAAACTGGCCACCGTCGTTGTCCATACATTTTGGCACCTCTTTAAGAAACTATCCATCATGGAATTTTTTGGTGGAATTTTCCAAACGATGACCGAATGTCGTCTAATGTTTCTTCGGTAAGAACCGAACGCCGTCTTTTAGATTTCTTAGCCTCAACACTTCCTGTGGCCTGAAATTTACTGTAAAGTTCATGGATTATTGTACGGCCTGGAACTTTTACACAGGAATCTTTCTGCAAATCGTACTTTTACTTGGCGAGCTGACCGAGTTAACACATACGAATTATAAACAAATACGCGCTGTGTGTATAATATAAACTTTATTTATAGCAGCAGTGCGTTATCATGTTTCCACACGCCCAGTGGAAAAACACAGCGCAGCCAGTAATATTGTTCATAAAATACCCCTCCGGGGTAACTTAAAACATAAAGTGTACAAGACAAACCCACACACCCTGCAAGAATTAAAACAAAATGTCCGCCAGGAAATTTCTCAACGTGAACTACGGCGAGTGATGGATGGTTTCCTAAAGAGGTGCCAAAATGTATGGATAACGGCGCTGACCAGTTTCAACATCTGCTTTCGTAAAGTTGGTGAGTAAAGCCTTTAAAAGTAGTTTTAAAACTGTTGTATGGTTTCATCCGCGCCTTTCTATGATAGCGGCAGACGGCAACCAGCGCCGAGGACGCAGACAGGAAAAACACCGCGCAGGCGGTTCGGAGTCTTTTGGCTCACTCTGTAGTACACAACATCTTTTTCCTAATTGTTTTCCAAATTTCAAGTTATGTTCTTTTTAAAGCCTAAGTTTTCCTTAAATCGTAAATTTGTTATATTTAATGAGATGTCAACTAGTTCAATATCCCCGTCACTCGAACACAATCTCTCCTGCAGCAGCAGCAGCAGCACCTCATGTCACACTCGCTTACATAGCCAATGGTATCTCGACCCACGCTCCAGAGGAGGGGGAAGAAACTTCCAGAAAATTCTGGTCAATAGTGCTCCCGGTGTTTACGCTGACGAGCGCTACTTATCGTTGTTTATTCCGACCTCCCGATAACGTCACAATATTAATTAGTTTACACTAAGCGTGCCTCAAATGGAACACTCCAACTCCAAGATCGGTCTCATTATTGTCTTTCCTCTTGCATTTTACTTTCTCTACAGCTGAAGTACGAATTGCATTCCACTAAAACTTCCATAAAAAGGTTCGTATGTGTTTGGGAACAGCATAACTCAAACTTGATACCGCAGGACTTCTAAGGTTGCGACACCAACCCCACACTGCCCTTTAAACTTTTCATTAGTTTTGATGTTGTCAAGCGATTTATATGACAGTGGAGTACTCTTCTTTCTCAACACCTTTGTATAACTGGTAAACCGTAAAGTTCAACATTCAACAATTAACAAAATGTCTCATTCACCATGTTGTAAGTGACTGGTTGGGACAACGAAACCTCTTAACTAAAAGCAAAATGGACTCCAGTGATGAGGATTTGACTATTGCTATTTGTATCTGCGCTTGATATGTAATAAAAAGAAAAATGGAAGGTGATGAGCTTCCATCTTGTTAATCGCCACAGGAGTGAAAATATTTTGAATGAGTTTAAAATTCGGAGCAGGTTTGACTTCAATTTCTTCAGAACAAGTCAAAGTGACTTCAACTTTGTTTTGAGCAACGTTTCTAACCTATAATTCACAAAAAGGACACACATTTGAGAGCAGCCATTCCAGCTGCCAGACTTGAGCCCTTTTTGCAATTCTCTAGCAAAGTGAGGTTATTATTTTTTCTTTTTCTGATATTGCCTCTGGAACAACAATAAATTGCATATAGTTTGGTATAATTGTCCATCCTTTTTATTACATATATTATAATGTTCCATAATGATAGCCTCAACAAAGATTTTATTAATGAAAGTGTCTTTTCTTTCGTCCATTCCATAACTTCACTTGAAGCAAACCAAATGAAAGATATAAACAGGGAACTACCGAACACAATAACTGCCATGTTTAGTCTGGATACTTCCAATCACATACACAGAGAGCAAATTGACTTAACAAGTTTTCCATTAAAAGTGGAAATGTCAAGCACAACTCTTTCGATTAACAACATGCAAACTGTCAGCATGTTGCACTTGACAAGTTTTGTTAAATGTTAATCAGTGTGGACAGGGCTTACTGAGCCTTTCCCCAGGCTTCGCTTGTAAAATGGCTGACACTCGCATGTGCAGTGGTTGTGTGTTACCTATTCAGCAGCACTAGATATTGCTTCAGCAAATCTACAAACTCTATTTGCTCCCCTTGTTTCCCCAGACATTTTACATACACAATATATGTTGATACAAATTTGCCGACTTGTATAATCTGTCATGTAAGTTTTAAATCAGTATGGCAGTGACGACAATCACCGAATAGAAGCGGAAGCACTCGATTAATAATTTCGATTATCGGCATGGAAGTATAAACTTCTTAGATAAGTGAGGTATATGCTACATTTTATGGATAAGGCTCATTCTTTGGTACAGGTTTGAATTTTCAGTTACTCTTAATTGCAAATCGCCATTTTTTGTGCTCATGCAGCAAAGAGAAGAGAATTTGAAAGCCATTACATAGCAACCGACGATCAATACACCACATTTCTTCTCGTGACAATCCGCCTTGCTTCTCAAGGAGCGCCTGGTTTTAATGTCCTCAACTTGTTGGATCTAGTTTACTAACTTGTTTCCTTCTTCAAAATACATCTCAACTATTCTGTGTACAATCCAAAAACATCACCAAGAGGGCACTTCGCTGTTCAAACTTAATCATAAAACAAGTCAGCAAAATAAAAACAAACTTTGATAATTTTAAACGACATGGATGTATTCGGTCGCCTTAAACGTCCAATGACAATTTAATTTCCCCCCTTTTTCTGCTGATTATTATCGGACGAGACTCCACACTGATCCAGTGAGGATATTCCTCCCCGGGAGGAACGAGGACAGACAAAACCGGGCACCCCCGCCCCATACACAGAGGGTCTAACACCCCGTTTCGAAGTGGTGGTGTTGTCTCCATGGTGTAGTGGTTACCATGCTAGCCGCTAGTTATCGAGGGGGTTCGAAGAAAAACACACGGTCAGTGTGGTCGGCCACGTGATCTCTAATGAGAGCCTCGCATAACAGAGGTTGTGATACTACGAGACGTGTTGTTCAAGTACCAATAATAATTTTCCAAACACTTCATCATTATTCATTACCTTACACTACTTCTCCACATAGTCAGGCAAACAATTTTTGTTTCCTTCGTCAAAGATGAAAGCCAAGTCTGCAGTTGTAGTTTCACATCAGCGGGCATTGTCACTCAATATTGTTTCCGCATAAACTCGTGTCGTTCGAAGCTCTCTAACAACAGGAAAACAGAAACTCACGATCGCTCACAGCTACGTCTGGCTTCCTAATGAATGGAGGAAGTGGAGCAACATCTCAAAATCACGACTGCAGTGGCAAAATATTTAAACGGTACCCACTCGCCGCCTATGTACTTCATTATGTATAGGGTATTTCAACAAGTGTCGTAACTTTGAACACGTTTTATAAATGATAGAGGTTTATTTCTTTTTTATTTTGGAACATAATTAATGTCATTACGTGCGGAAGAGAACATGAGTTAAGTGACCGCCGCGACTTCGTTGGGTTGCGCGTATACGGTTGACCCAATGACAGAAGAACGTAAATTAGGTCCAACTTCACGAATAACACGCGTGATGTTATTCATAACATCATTTACTGTTTCTGGCTTGTTGACATAAACTCGAGATTACACAAGAAGTAATCCAACGGCGTTAAATCACATGACCTCGGGGGCCAGTTAACGTCACCACCACGGGAAATGATGAAACCTCTGAACTTCTCCTTCAAAAAATCGATTGTTTCGAGAGCAGTATGACATGTGGCACCATCTTGCTGGATCCAGATGTTTCAGATCCTTACCATCCAATTGAGGTCAAAAATAGTCCCTTATAAGAGCCCGGTATCTTTCTCCATTGACAGAGCTTCTCCATCTTCATCTTGGAAAACATATGGACCAATGATTCCACCATACCAAAATCCACACCACACGTAACCTTTTGGGGATGAAGTGGTCGTTCTTGAATCTGCATTAGATTGTGATTGCTCCAATAGCGGCAATTTTGTTTGTTAACACAACCAACCATCCATCCAAAAGTGGGCTTCGTCGCTGAAGATGATTTTTCAACAAAAATCCGGATCAGCTTCCAATTGCTCCATAGCCCAGTCAGCGAATACACGGCGCAACCTATGTTCGTTGGGCTTTAGTTCTTGTGTTAACACCATTTTGTAAGCGTGAAACTTCAAGTCCAGATGCAGAATTCGCCAAGTTGTGGTCGGCGAAAGCCCCAATTCTTGCGCTCGACGAGCAATTGATTTGTTTCCGTTCTCGCGTACACTCTCACGAACGGCACCTATGTTACCGTTGGAGCGCTTACGTACAGGCGTTCTTTGATCGCTGACAGAACCACTTCTTTCAAATGTATCGATCAAACGCCGAATCGTTCTCTCGCCGGGACGATTATATACACCGTAAACTTTACGCAATACACGGAAGGTTTGGCGTACTGGTGATCCATTTTGATAATAAATTTTCACAATTTCTACGCGTTGCTGAATGCTGTAACGTTCCATGGCTATTTGCCCATAACAACTGTTACTACACGAAAAAAAAAATGATTGTCGTAACTCAATAACAACGGCAGCTATCACATGTTAAAGATAGGACACTCTTGTTGAAAGACCCTATATATCTGTACTATTTGATAGATACAAACATATCGTACCGATGCGATTGCTCTTTGTTTCGCTCTATCTCTGTCTGATTAGCTGTCACACCTTGCTTGGAATAAAACATAATTAGGATATGTTTTTACACACGTTCCTGTGGTGTAACCACAAATTGAAAAATAAAACCCATCCTGGCATCTTTTTATTAGAACTGCAAAATGTTCCTATATTAACACCCACGCCTTTTAAATTCTTATTTTAGGGGTTGGAACACGCTGTCTTATAACTAGGGACGCCAATTTATGCCCTAATAATCCATTTAATATGTACCTATGTACCTTCCATAAATTAAATATGCACATATAAAACGCATTAAGACATATCGAATAAAATAAACATTTAAGTCAATTTATATAATTTCTCCTTGAACAAAATTATTGTAGAAACCATATCAATTATTTAACTCATCAAAATGTATCTTTAATATTGGAGAGTTCGGACCTCGCCTACTTTTACTTTTGGCATAATTATACGAAAACATACTGTGACTTTGTCTACTGTCTGAGTTCTGAACTTCATTGTTTAGTTGTTTTATTTCGCTGTCACCTCACTTCTCTCTTCCGGAGAGTTCACTCGTGGGGAGTCGAACACAAGAGTTCTTGAATCTCACCAACTCGCTCTTGATGTAGCAGCAGAAAAACTCTCTCAAATGAAGTAAATACTCCGCGAGAACGCTCGCTTATATAGGCAGTGGAATTGTCCACAGAACATTACTTGAACACACATTCTGATTATCTGCCGATAACGCTGGCAAGCTGCACTTATCGTTACAACATACAAGCACCACACCACTGAACTGAATGACTGCGAACTTACACGAATATTTTGGGAATTGAATTTCTAGTACTATTAACGGCTGAATATTTCCAACTGCTTTCCTTTGTGTAAACTAATAGGTTGTATTTTTATAGACCTTAAGAGATACTAAACAATAGAAATTAAACTAAATTTAAAATTATGTATAAATTTAACCAGCACACTTGAACTAATTTCCGAGAACTACTTAACAGCCACCTTCATACCGCGAGGGAACGGCTACAAACAGATAAGGCGGGGATTCAGCGATGGTACGTGAACTATTACCCAATTATCAGTGTTGCCAAGTTTCAAGACTGACTCGATTGCACACATCATTCGGAAATATCGTGTTTTTAAACAAATATGATTATAAAACAAAAAATATATATACATAAAATAAGCATTAAAAAGCAAATAATTTGCAAAATGCTAAAACATTATGTTTATTAATAAAAAGAAAGGAAAATATGCAGCATAAAATACCGTTTAAATTTGCTAGCGTATGAAGCGAGCATTCAAACCCTGTTGGGACTATTTTAACAGATTTACAACAATGATGTTGTTACTTATACATCGTCCCAGTTTAGTAGCGGTTGGGCAGATGGGCGCGTGTTGATGACCCGGCACGAGTATATAAGCAAGTGATGTGCTCAACGTCTCCCAGTGTAACCACAGCATCCAGACAAGGAGCAACTCAGCCACGTGCCGTAAGTGATCTTATCTTATTGCTCTTCTTACTTTCACATGACTTTCCCTGCCAACTCCTATCTAGTTCATGGAGCAGTATAAAAATGGGAAACAACAGAATACTGATTAGGGAGTATTTGGGAATTCAAAAGAATATCTACACAAGCATTTGTGTTATTAATGTTGACTACTCATACGCTACTGCTGTCGTCAAATTTACAAAATCCCTCATTCTTAATTTTAACGCGTGCTTGCAAACTTATCCTGTGACTGAGTACAAAGTTTCATGCTTCAGCAGGTGCTCATTTAAAAAGTCAAATTGCCACAATAACATTTTCCCTGGCATTAGCTCTAATCGGCCTTTTTTCCTAATTTGTTAAAATGCTTTTCTTCTGTTCTACACAAACATCCCCCCACTTATTTCACAATGTATACAATATTATGTGGAAGATTCCCATATTTAAAAAAATATCTTTTTGAAGCTCTTTGTCCATGTCTTGTTGCAAATTTCAGAAAGATTGCCGCGACGTTTTTGCTTGTTAGGAAATCAACATTACAGATTCATATACCACTATTATGTGATGTGGGACCACGAGAAGTTCCATTAACCGCAATATGTTGCTAAATTATTGCAAAAACAATAAAGTGCGACATTTTTAATTTCACCACACATATCACTCTTTATCAAATAAGCAACGGGAACCAATCTGGAATAAATATTTAGCTTACACTTCAGTTTATTATGTCTAAGACAACCCCAATAATTACTCTCATCTACGTTTTAGTAGCGGATAAAATACATTTAAAATTGTCGGCCGAGGCTGTACTCTATTATACACATAATATAGAATTTTAATGAAAATCATTTTCCAATTATAGTATTGAGAGATTAGCCGATCTTCAGCTGCGACTTACGTAACATTCCCAAGGCACGTTTCCATAAACGTGAAAAAGACCGGCTTGCTTCTAATATAACACACCAGATCACTGACCGTCCCAACCTCGTGGGACGTCCTTCAATGTCAAATATTCCTCCTACCTTTTCAAATTTCAGTGTAATTAACGTATAAAACAATTCTCTTCTTCTAACGATTCTTACAAAAACTTATTCTCTTATCCACTTCAAATTAATCGAGATAAACCTTTGAACAAATACCTACATTACGTCATGATACAAAGAGAACAGCGATATCTCGGAAATAGCTTATGTCATAAAACAAACTTTGTCTGGTTCTTATGGTTTACCAGTTATACAAAACTCTTTCGGAATCGAGAGGAAAATTCGAGATACACAATTTTACACGTAAATATTTTAATCAAAATCGTTACAGCCGTTTTTGAAACGGAAAAATGTCCATGTAAAGGTAGTGCGGGCCTTTGTGTCACATATTTAGATGTATAACAAACACCAACTTTGGAATTTATCCGACTTCTTTGAATTATGCGCTCTCTCTCTCTCATAGGGACCATTATCTATTACACTTTTTAGACTGCAGTGAACCTCAAAACGTGTATTTTCTGTCAAATCCTGATATTTTGGTGTAAAGAGGTTGACAGCAGAACTAAAGGTGTGAAACAATATTTCTCTTTAAAATGTTTATACACCTCTACTTGTAAGCTTTCTCACTTTAGTCATTTTGCAGGATGACCATCTGTGCAATTTATTTAAATCGCAACATTTTCAAGTACAATCTCTTTGCTGTAATATCATTTTTGAAAAATCTCATGCGAACACTCATATGACTTTCTCTGCTCATGCCAAATTGTTCAAATAAAGTAATATTGTTTCCATGTAGCTACCTTTCCAAGATAATGATTTTCAAAAATTGAAATGTTACATCATGTGAAATATAGGTATTTGTTTACATGTTGTGTAAATTAAAACCCTATTGCGTGAAGAAAATAAAGTACGTAACAGTTTTAATTTTCCAAATCTCAAATATAAAGAAAAGACTCTTTACATTTCCTTCATAAATATTGAGGCAAGGCATACTTACCGATAATATGAAAGAAACAACAAAAATTGCTTCACGAGAAGTTCTAAAACTGCGATGTCCATTTAAACGCCACGATTTGGTTCCTTTTCAATACTCATTACTTTCTCTTTTACTTGTACCAAGTTCTTACCGGAAATACACGTTTTGACGCGACCTGAATAAAAAAGTCTGTGTGTGTGAACAGCATAACTGAAAAACGTAAAAGTCGGTTAAATACCGAACTTGGTATTTAAGTTGAGCATCTTTCAAGGATGTGACACCCAGATTTTCAACAAAATCCCCCCCTTGACTACCGATTACATGGAAAATGTAAGTTATTTTTTATTTTCTTAGAAATGGCTCTAACAATTTTAATTAAAATGTCATGTGTTTAAGACAAGCACATTACAAACAATATATAACAATATATATATATATATATATATATATATATATGACTTTCCTATAAATATCCTAAGAAGTCCTCTTCATTCTGAATGACTTACATAACTGGTAAAGTAAGAGAAAGACAAAATCTTACTAAAAGTATGTAATTAGATCTCCTTAAGGCACACAGTTTATGAGCAATTAATTTTTGCATTTTCAAGTTGTTCTTACATATCTACTTGTAAAAATAATTTGTGGAAGAGTGAGTGTAGAAAGTCATGTGAAAGCAGCACATGCTGAGTACCGTTAATTACGGTATTGTCCTCTACTTGATAAGCAGTGAAAATAAACGAGTTCTCGTTATCTTTGTGGCTCGCACAAACGTGTTCTCGCCCATTATTAATATTTCAGGCTGCCGCAGTGTGTGTTTCGCCGTTTCCTCCACCAACAGGTATGTAGCAGGAAGACTACATTTTTGCAGAAGCCCAGTGACCCAGAGTGGGAAGGGCGGAGCTGGCGCTAAGCCGTGCTATGTGGAACATAACCTACTTCCAGACCAGTTGATACATACTCGCCAACTTCACCAGTGGTCACTTCTGGAACCTTGTCTAATGACGGGAGACGTCACATTGTCACTCATACACTTGTGGGAGAAGTGTATTCCCGTTTATCAATTACAAAACATTTCCTCATTACTATATTCTCGTTATTCCTGCAGGTGATGGGCTGTTGACACCCAGTACCTGCCTGGGATATATCGTGACCACTTCTCCATTCACTGGATCCCATACGAAAACTAACCTTATTATTCCTGCAGGTGATGGGCTGTTGACACCCAGTACCTGCCTGGGATATATCGTGACCACTTCTCGACTCAAACCCCATACGGAAACTAACCTTATTATTCCTGCAGGTGACGGGCTGTTGTTACCCAGTACCTGCCTGGGATATATCGTGACCACTTCTCGACTCAAACCCCATACGGAAACTAACCTTATTATTCCTGCAGGTGATGGGCTGTTGACGCCCAGTACCTGCCTGGGATATATCGTGACCACTTCTCGACTCAAACCCCATACGGAAACTAACCTTATTATTCCTGCAGGTGATGGGCTGTTGACGCCCAGTACCTGCCTGGGATATATCGTGACCACTTCTCGACTCAAACCCCATACGGAAACTAACATTATTCCTGCAGGTGATGGGCTGTTGCGCCCAGTACCTGCCTGGGATATATCGTGACCACTTCTCGACTCAAACCCCATACGGAAACTAACCTTATTATTCCTGCAGGTGATGGGCTGTTGACGCCCAGTACCTGCCTGGGATATATCGTGACCACTTCTCGACTCAAACCCCATACGGAAACTAACCTTATTATTCCTGCAGGTGATGGGCTGTTGACGCCCAGTACCTGCCTGGGATATATGGTGACCACTTCTCGACTCAAACCCCATACGGAAACTAACCTTATTATTCCTGCAGGTGATGGGCTGTTGACGCCCAGTACCTGCCTGGGATATATCGTGACCACTTTTCGACTCAAACCCCATACGGAAACTAACCTTATTATTCCTGCAGGTGATGGGCTGTTGACACCCAGTACCTGCCTGGGATATATCGTGACCACTTTTCGACTCAAACCCCATACGGAAACTAACCTTATTATTCCTGCAGGTGATGGGCTGTTGACACGCAGTACCTGACTGGGATATATCGTGACCACTTCTCCATTCACTGGATCCCATACGGAAACTGACCTTATTATTCCTGCAGGTGATGGGCTGTTGACACCCAGTACCTGCCTGGGATATATGGTGACCACTTCTCGACTCAAACCCCATAGGAAACGAACCTTATTATTCCTGCAGGTGACGAGCAGTTGACACCCAGTACCTGACTGGGATATATCGTGACCACTTCTCGACTCAAACCCCATACGGAAACTAACCTTATTATTCCTGCAGGTGACGAGCAGTTGACACCCAGTACCTGACTGGGATATATCGTGACCACTTCTCGACTCAAACCCCATAGGAAACTAACCTTATTATTCCTGCAGGTGACGAGCAGTTGACACCCAGTACCTGACTGGGATATATCGTGACCACTTCTCGACTCAAACCCCATACGGAAACTAACCTTATTATTCCTGCAGGTGACGAGCAGTTGACACCCAGTACCTGACTGGGATATATCGTGACCACTTCTCGACTCAAACCCCATACGGAAACTAACCTTATTATTCCTGCAGGTGACGAGCAGTTGACACCCAGTACCTGACTGGGATATATCGTGACCACTTCTCGACTCAAACCCCATAGGAAACTAACCTTAATATTCCTGCAGGTGACGAGCAGTTGACACCCAGTACCTGACTGGGATATATCGTGACCACTTCTCGACTCAAACCCCATACGGAAACTAACCTTAATATTCCTGCAGGTGATGGGCTGTTGACACCCAGTACCTGCCTGGGATATATGGTGACCACTTTTCGACTCAAACCCCATACGGAAACTAACCTTATTATTCCTGCAGGTGACGGGCTGTTGACACCCAGTACCTGCCTGGGATATATGGTGACCACTTTTCGACTCAAACCCCATACGGAAACTAACCTTATTATTCCTGCAGGTGACGGGCTGTTGACACCCAGTACCTGCCTGGGATATATGGTGACCACTTCTCGACTCAAACCCCATACGGAAACTAACCTTATTATTCCTGCAGGTGATAGGCTGTGGAACCCAGTACCAGTCTGGGATATATGATGACCACTTCTACATTCACTTGACCCCTACGGAAACTAAACTAACCTTATTATTCCTGCAGGTGATAGGCTGTTGACACCCAGTACCTGACTGGGATATATGGTGACCACTTCTCGACTCAAACCCCATACGGAAACTATACTAACCTTATTATTCCTGCAGGTGATAGGCTGTGGAACCCAGTACCAGTCTGGGATATATGGTGACCACTTCTACATTCACTTGACCCCTACGGAAACTAAACTAACCTTATTATTCCTGCAGGTGATGGGCTGTTGACATCCAGTACCTGCCTGGGATATATGCTGACCACTTCTCGACTCAAAGCCCATACGGAAACTAACCTTATTATTCCTGCAGGTGATGGGCTGTTGACACCCAGTACCTGCCTGGGATATATGCTGACCACTTCTCGACTCAAACCCCATACGGAAACTAACCTTATTATTCCTGCAGGTGATGGGCTGTTGACACCCAGTACCTGCCTGGGATATATGGTGACCACTTCTCGACTCAAACCCCATACGAAAACTAACCTTATTATTCCTGCAGGTGATAGGCTGTTGACACCCAGCACCTGCCTGGGATATATGGTGACCACTTCTCGACTCAAACCCCATACGAAAACTAACCTTATTATTCCTGCAGGTGATAGGCTGTTGACACCCAGTACCTGCCTGGGATATATGGTGACCACTTCTCGACTCAAACCCCATACGGAAACTAACCTTATTATTCCTGCAGGTGATGGGCTGTTGACACCCAGTACCTGTCTGGGATATATGGTGACCACTTCTCGACTCAAACCCCATACGGAAACTAACCTTATTATTCCTGCAGGTGATGGGCTGTTGACACCCAGTACCAGTCTGGGATATATGATGACCACTTCTACATTCACTTGACCCCTACGGAAACTAAACTAACCTTATTATTCCTGCAGGTGATAGGCTGTTGACACCCAGTACCTGCCTGGGATATATCGTGACCACTTCTCGACTCAAACCCCATACGGAAACTAACCTTATTATTCCTGCAGGTGATGGGCTGTTGACACCCAGTACCAGTCTGGGATATATGATGACCACTTCTACATTCACTTGACCCCTACGGAAACTAAACTAACCTTATTATTCCTGAGGTGATGGGCTGTTGACACCCAGTACCTGCCTGGGATATATGGTGACCACTTCTCGACTCAAACCCCATACGGAAACTATACTAACCTTATTATTCCTGCAGGTGATAGGCTGTGGAACCCAGTACCAGTCTGGGATATATGATGACCACTTCTACATTCACTTGACCCCGTACGGAAACTAACCTAACCCTATTATTCCTGCAGGCGATGGGCTGCTGCGGCTGCGATAGCTACGAGGATACCCAGTATCTGTCTGGGATATGCGGTGCCAACTTCGCTGTGTTCATGAGCCTGGTGGAGCTGGTGATACGATCCCAGTGCAAGATCGCGGACCCATGCGGCAGACTTGGCCGTAACAACCCTGAGGTGAGTAGCGGTCTAACTACTCAGCTCCCAAGTTCTTACCCATCAACTAACGCCAGTGTGTTGATGCAGGTGCTGGAGGAGTATGACATGGTCGTGGTCGGGGCAGGTGTGGCCGGATCTGTGGTAGCCGCGAGGCTCAGCGAGCGTCCAGACTGGTCTGTACTCCTGATCGAGGCAGGCCCTGATGAACCCACAGCAAGTCTACTGCCTGCCTTCGCCGTGAGCGCCATTGGTACCAAGTTGGACTGGCGATACAGAACTCAGCCCCAGACGACGGCCTGCCTCAGGAATGGGGGAGTGTGCAAGTGGCCCAGAGGTAAGCGATCACTTAAATACCATTCTGTACAACAATTACTTTCAATGGGTATGGTATATGCAAGTAGGCTACATTCATTGCACAGCATATTCACCCTCTGGTCAACATCGTGAAGTACAGAACCCAGGAGGTCTCGAACATGCAATTCGAAAGTGAATTTTCTGTCAAATTTCGATAACAAACTAGGATTTCTTTTAAAACCGTCATGGATGAGATCACCGTTTATTTCATTGTAGTCCAGAATCCTTTTGTACCTTGCACAGGACTTTGCTGTACACTTCGAACACATCTTTCGGAGTTTCTGCGCTAAATCTTTTGAATTGCGTAAAGATATTTTGCTAAACGTTCCCTCTGTTACCTGGTTCTGTATATTTTGCGGTATGCTCATGAAATCTGTATAACAAAGTGAAGTCAGAATAAAGACCCAACTGCAATCAAATGCCGAGACTTGACGTTTAAATTCACGGTGTAGCAACAAGCACTTGTCATTTTAAAAGTTTATATTCGCCTAATCTTGTTTTCTTACTTATTACAAATTTAAAATGCTCCCCAATTTTTGTTTAATTTCTTTCAAATTTTCAACTTACGTTCTTTCAAGTTGATGACAATTAAAGAGGATTTTCTTAATATCAACTATAGGTATGCATGATTGATGTTTAGAACACTTTTCTTGCAAGGGTATTAATGTTAAACAACATTTAAAAGTTTAATATTTCCACATTTTCACCGCATAATGCTGGTTTCTCAGAGAACACAAGTGCTTGGAACTCATCTGTAGGGTTCACATGCTGGCAGCGAGACGTGCTAAAGCTCTCGTGGCCAATGGATATTTTTACAGGAACGCACCTGCCCAGCGCTTGCTCATTTTTGGCAGTCAATTTCCAAAATTGGAGGAGTTTTCAAGTATCGCGGTCCACAGAATGTTCAGTTCATTACTGCCTCGTTGATAACAAGGTCGCCCCTCCCCATAAAAGTAAAGTAAAATAGAATTGCGTTCAAGGAATCTGTGATAAACATTTCAATACCCAGCACAATTTTATTAACCTTTTAGATTACCATTGTTCATATCCTTGCGGAAAATAGCTTACATTGTACACACTTATTTCAGCATTTAACTTTACAATGAAATGTGGCAGAAATTGATCTGATGCAGACTTAACTGTGTAATCACAACACATTGCCAATTGTGCTTAAACATTTCACAATTGTTATTTTGATTTTTATAAGCGGGTGTTGAGTATCACCTCAGTCCAAATGTCACCAAAACTACGATTTGAGGTATTCAAGTTGGCATCTTCCAAGGATTTTCAACACAATGTCACTCTTTACAGTTTGTTTCTAATGCGATACCTTCACACGACAAATAAATCGTAAACGAGAAGTCCTCTTCTTCGGAAGCAATTGTGTATAACTGGTAAAGAATTTATGTCAAAGACACGTTTTGTGGCGTTAATCGTTTTCAATTTTGTGTCCCTCCCCTCTCCTGTACAATGCCACATGCTCTGGGCCCTGTTTCTCATGAATCCCTACATAAGACTGTTGCTTAACAACCATTATCACCGGAGGCTTTGGCATGACGAATTTGCAGAACAACCTCCCCTCCCCCAATTAACAAGTGAAATAAAATTATTTCAAGTCAATGGCAATTAGTATGGCTGAACTGCCAATGTGTCAGTGTGGTCTAGTTCTGCCACGGCTGCTATCCCTCTGGGTAGACATTATACATTTAATGTTCTTATTGTAAACGATACTGCCTTTTAATTCTCATTGTTGTCTTTTTCTTTGAACAAATGATCACTACCGCGAATCGTCGATTGTTTTGTTGAACATTTCGAAATGCTCCAACAACAGGAAACCAAAAGTGACGGTCGCTCACAGCTGCTACAAATTGCGACTGCAGCGGCACCATATTCAAACGGTACTTGCTTTAATAACACGTCTCATGTTGAACAGCCCAGTTTTCACTCGTGCCTAAAGCGTAACTGTGCAAAGTTTTGTAAACAAGGGATGAAACATATGAGTAGAGGTCCTTTTTGGAAGTTTGATTTTAGCCACAGTACCACAATTGCAAAAAAATACTTTGAACAGATATTCACATAGGATGGTTTTCGATGGATGCTATGCAGTATTTTTGTACAGAGAGGGCAAAGAAAGTTGATTTGTGAGTTAGCAGTTCAACAATGGTGCAGCACAAGTTTCTGTCAAACTCACATATTCATAACGAAGTTGAGGGAAATTACATAAAAGTTTCTTGATATGAAAACCTCCCCTCAAAATTTAAATATTGTAAACCTCCACCAACCCTAAGTCTGCTAAATTGATAACCCAATATCTCAGAAAGTACTTAAGATAACACACACATTTTTACAGGATATACCCTTTAACTTCACTCATTCACTTTTACACAATTAATTTGTTTATTAAACCAAATAGCATTATTTCTCAATTACACTATCCTTTGAATAACATTTATCACCAATTATTTTTAAAAATAAGTAAATATTCTATTGCCACAACATCACAAAGTGTGTTTTTATCATCCTAAAATTTAATTTGCCTCTCTTCTATAGTTTCTGAGAACTATTTCATACCAGAGAATGTCATTCACAGAAAAAGCTCTTCAAAGTAAAAATGGTGCACACAAACTCTTACATATTTGCCAAGAAAGAAACCCCAGAAGCTGCCTTACTTAACGGTAGTACCAATTTGTAGAGTAAAACTTGACCTAAAAGATAGGCTAAAGTTTACCTCTCTACTGCAGTGTAGTGACATTTATATATTACCTTCAACGAATTGCAATGTCACTGTGTGCAGGTAAGATGGTGTCCGGGACGGGCGCCATGAACGGCATGATGTACACCCGGGGTAACCGCAACATATACGACGAGTGGGCTGCAGCAGGGAACGTCGGCTGGAGCTACGATGAGGTGCTGTCCTACTTCATCAAGTCGGAGAGGAACGGAAACCTTGATCTAGTGGAGCCGGAATATCACGGCACCTCTGGACCGATAACGGTGCAACAGTTCTCGCACCACCCCCCGTTTGCTGAGGCGATACTAGAGGCGGGCGAGGAGATGGGGTACCGTAAGGGAGACCTCAACGGTGCTAATCAAACAGGCATAGCTATCGCTCAGATGATGGTCGAGGACGGACTGAGAGCGAGTCCTGGTAGGATGTACCTAAGAAAACATGCCAGGAACCACGACAACCTGCAGATACTCCTCAACACCTTGGTGACCAAGGTGTTCCTGGACTCCAGCCACTATCGTGCTACGGGAGTCGAGTACAGGACCCAGGACGGCGAGGTCAGGACTGTTCGGGCGAAGAAGGAAGTGATCGTGTGTGCCGGTGCTGTAGACTCCCCCAAGTTGCTGCTCCTGTCAGGTCTTGGACCCAGCGAGGAACTGGAGCGCCATGGGATTCCCGTCATCAAGGATCTCCCCGTGGGACGCAATCTTCGGAACCACGTGGCTGTACGTGTGCCGTTCACTGTCAACGATACCTGGACACAGACGTTGACGACAGCGTCACTCAAGGAGTTCGTCGAGACGCAAGGAGGACCCATGGCCGGTACGGGCTCCACACAAGCCACCGGATTCTTCCTATCCAGGTTCGTGACCAGTTGTTTTACTTCCTAGCAAGCCTGCTACAGTCTAACCTCTCTACTACAGCACAATCCAGTTAGATATTATGTTTCACATTTCGTCACACTCACATAGCTTATCATAAGAAATGCTCTTCTCCTCTATTCACACATTTATGGCACCTTCTCACTCGAGAGTTTAATACCCGAAATCGAGTAATTTCTCGCCTCATGTTTTCTTTAGTTCTTGCAATGTATGTATATGTATCTGTATACGTATTTTTGCAAGTTCCCCCAAGGATGAAAATCGCACACAGTTAAATCACGGAAACCTGGGGGCCACGATGCATTACTAATTACCCTAACTTCAAAAAAAATTCTGAATTGAACTAATGATTCATCTATGTATGCGCGGCAGCAAAAGTATTTTTGGAAAAGCCCGTACTGATACTTCAAGTCGGCCACCTGTTCAAAACATGGCGTAAATCATTCCAATACCTCTTTGCATTTATTGTTTATTAAAAAATATAGAGCTCCTATTATTCTGCATGCATTAACTGTATACCACACACCAATTTTCGAGTCATATAAGGGAATCAGTGAGTGAAATCTGATTCAATATTTGCTATTTTACGACGGAACATAACCATGCTTACTCGACTCTGAGAAATGTATTTTAGCTCCACGTAAATAATTTACGCAATTTTATTTATTTTAGCTTCTTGCTTGGGAAGCTAACTTGAAGAAGTATTGTTCTTGGAGTTTACTATGTTTAAGAAGTTTGCAACACGCTTTGGGCGTCGGTTTGAAGTTGTTGATTACGTAATAGTTACTGTTGTTACGCAATATGCTGCTGCGTATGAGAACCTGATTTTACACTATAATATTTAACTTTGTTATTAAAAACTGCTTCTATATATATTATTTATGTTTGAATTTGCCTCGGCTGCTTCAGTAATGTTTGTAGTCACGTTGCTCTTAGGCAGGGTGCGGCACGACAATAATTGTAGACATACACAGAATTTAAGTTTTTAAAATTCACTTCTTTTATTCATCCTTGCACATTATTAATAAAGCACTACACTTTTTAAGAGCTGTGAGATTCTTTAATAATTTCACTTGGCTAACGCGTAGACATATTTTACGATTCACAAGTAATATTTCTGTAGAGAACACATCTTCCATCTGGTCACTACCAAAGTTTGCCAGCAACTGAAAATGTTTCAACCGTTAAACCCGTAAGCTTCGGTATTTCAAGTCTCTGATTGGCTAATTCTAGCCCAATAGAGTATCTGCATTTTAATTAAAACTTTTTCCTTGCTATTGATTGGCTAATTTTAAACTGTCACAGAAATTACATTATCGTTGCTAGTAACATTCAAACTCTCAAACTCATTATTGCCACAAGGTTCCTCATTATTACCTCGTTGTTACAACTTAAAACTTACTATTCTCACAGCTCTTGCATTATTAAAGTAAATAATGTATTCATATAACATTATTAAACGTGTTTACAATAAAAATAAGCATATGCAATGACTGCTACATACATTTTAAATAATTATTACATACATATTGTTTTAAGGCGGGCTGTTACTGAATTAGCTTATTATATAATACAATTTAAATTATTCAGGTATTAAAATACTGCCTCAACTCTGATAATCACATGAAAAAAATCTGATGTGTTACACTCACATGAGTTTCTCTACTCTTGTACAAACTATTTTTACAAACGCTTATTCTCCATATGCTTCATGTTAATCGAGATGTTGATCTTATTGCTAATTTTCTTGTAGATGCAAGGGGAATTGCTAGGCTTTAAGCGATAGTCAAATATTTTAAGAGCTGGTTGCTATGTGGCGTATTCCATTTTCTTTGTATTACCGGGACACAAAAAAATCTGATGTTACACTCACATGACTTTCTCTACTCTTGTACAAACTATTTTTACAAACGCTTATTCTCCATCTGCTTCATGTTAATCGAGATAAACATTTGCAGAGTCTATCTTATTGCTAATTTTCTTGTAGATGTAAGCGGAAAATATATTTACATGGGCAATATAGAAAAACAGTAGCCTTTAAGCACATACATATCTCTTAATAGCTGGTTGCTAGGTACAGCACCATTGCCTTTGCCACAGATTATAACTTTTTGCATATCCAAGACAAAAAACTGAATAACGAATTTCCATTTTAGAAAATAAGCATTGAAAAATTTAAGGGAATAACAAGCAATATCTCGAAAATGGTTCACTCAACAAAAAAATGTATATGACATAAATTGTGTATTTTAACGCGATCTACATTTTTTGTACAGTAAAATTTTTTCTATCTCTTATCGTTTACCAGTTATGCAAAAGTCGTTCACAATGGAGAATACTTTTGGAGACATTCCCAGAAAATTCAAGATATACATTTTATTTGTCATTAAAATATCTTAAAAACATATATTTTAATCAAAATCGTTAGAGCCATTTTTGAGAAAATTAAACTTTTCGAAAAATTTTCCATGTAAAGGGTAATCTGGGGTGGGGGATTTTCTTGAAAACCTTCGTGTCGCATCTCTGGAAGATACTGAACGTAAATACCAAGTTTGGTGTTTATCCGACTGTTCGTTTCTGAGTTATGTTGTTCACAGACACACACACGGACATGTTTCCAAAAATGCTTTTTTTGGATTCAGGGTGTCTCAAAACATGTATTTCCGGTGAAATCTCGGTATCGAATTTTTGGATGGAATACAATACTTCCCCTACTTACTGTACGTAGTAGAGAAAGTAAAAATGAATAACGAATTCCCATTTTAGAAAATAAGTATTGAAACATTTAAGGGAATAACAAGCAATATCTCGAAAATGGTTCACTCAAAAAAAAATGTATGACATAAATTGTGTACTTTAACGCGATCTACATTTTTTGTGCAGTAAAATTTTGTCTTATCTCTTATGGTTTACCAGTTATGCAAAAGTCGTTCACAATGAAGAATACTTTTGGAGACATTCCCAGAAAATTCAAGATATACATTTTATTTGTCATGAAAATATCTTAAACATATGATATTTTAATCAAAATCGTTAGAGCCATTTTTTAGAAAATTAAACTTTTCGAGAAATGTTCCATGTAAAGGGTAACCTGGGGTGGGGGATTTTCTTGAAAACCTTCGTGTCGAATCTCTGGAAGATATGAAGCTAAATACCAAGTTTGGTGTTTATCCGACTGTTCGTTTCTGAGTTATGCTGTTTAAAGACACACTCATGGACATGTTTCCAAAAATGCTTTATATGCATTCAGTGCTCCTCAAAACATGTATTTCCGGTGAAATCTCGGTATCGAATTTTTGAGTGGAATGCAATACTTGCCCTACTTACTGTACGTAGTAGAGAAAGTAATAAAGTATATGCAACAAACCCCATGCATTGGAACAAGTGAAAGAAAACATCACCGAATTTCGGATACTGAACATGTCTTACGAGGACGTGAGGCGGTTGCAGTGTGAAAGAAAACCCAATCCTCTATCCACATTACATTGGTCAGAATATACAACATGCACACTTTCAAGTGGGCCACTAACAGATCAGGGCCTGCAATCAAAAGTTCCATTATTACCGTTAGTGTACATTTCAGAACATCTTCTGGACAAGACTTTGCTGCAAAAGCCTTTCACTTTAATGCAACCACTTTGGAATAAAATGCGCTTGCTTTGTGTTTAAGCGCGCTCAACTGCTAGGTCATCAGCGCCCTTGTAAAGACCAGAGATGAAGAACAGTACAAAATATCGTAGCAAAAGTCAGAAATAAATGCAAATATATAAAACTACACCAAGTAGTGTGAAATCCCTCATATGAATATGACTAAGTCCGCATTTGCAAATTTATCTTTGACACAAAATTAAAAATCCTATCAACACTTCCTTATCGTCAGCTAAAACCTCTGCAAAACTGGGCGGCAGTTGCAGAGTCCCGAAGATGTGGTAGAGCAACACATGAAGGACAGACAGACCAATACACAACCGAGCCGACGAGAAACACGAGAGGAAGTTGCTAAACACTCCTCCCGCCAGCACGACCGCATCGCTCTCCTCTAAAGTCTTCCGACGTTACCCGAGATATTGTAACATTGGGGTTGCCGCCAAATCCCCAAGTTCATTCCCCGGAAAGCTAACGTGATCAGGTATCCAAGGACACTCCACATTAACGCCAAAAGCGTTCGCTGAACAATGGGGGAGGGTGGTAGTTGTACAGCTCTCAAGTGCACTAAGAGGATCACTCAAAATGAGACAGTCTCGGTATATCGCATACAGCTCTGCACTATTAATGCATGTACATTCATGAAAATGGTTCGGTTCCATGAAAATAAGCACATCCAACACCGTTGGTGCACTTAGATCAAAGTTAGGTCGTAGTAGCTTGGCATAAATTCTAAAAAAAACAAAAACAACTACGGATACTAAACATAGGTATCGTAGACTTCTGGTGTACTGTCATCCAAGATCTACGCGAGATGTTGCATGTGACCAAGGGGAACACCCTCTCCCCTTTAGGAAACATGCTAGACATTTCAATGTCGTGCTTTCTAAGAAGTTCCCGGAAACGAATACCTGCAAGCCTTCGATTAATGAAGCTATTCCTAAAACGTTCGTGCACAGCCATAATTTCCTAAGAGGACATCGCAGAGAAGATTTTGCCGATTCGGCGTAAAGGCACATAAATGGACTTGTGAGGAAAGCACCAACAGTCACTCGAATGTCCCTATTATGGACAGTGTCTAATCTCCACAGCAACAGATGGTTGTGCTGAGGAATAAATGCTACACCCATAGTCCATTTTTGATGGGATCAGTGTGCGATACAGTCCGGTCTGCTCCCCAAGATTTGCCATTTAATAACCGCAAGAAATTAAGAGAACGGTCACATCGCACTATATCCGACGGTCAGCCCCAGCAATATCGTCGAATCTGCGAGAAGTAGTAAATCTGGACCGAAGACAGTAATCGCCTCCTATGGCGCCAGAGGTTAATGCAGGTGGACTTCTCAGCTAAGAAATGAAGCCCGTTTTTAGAACTCCATACTTGAAGATTATCTAAACATGGCAAGGTCATCAACAATCAAGCTATAGAAAACAGTGTAACGCTTAGTACCGATCCCTGAGCCGGCCGACCCTTACTAGGAAAACGCAGTCCTACAGTATGTTTCAGGTGTGAGGGAACGTAGTATCCCTGCTCGCCTAAGCCTTCTAAATGCAAACAAATATCGCAACGGTTTGACAATTCTTCCTTCATCATCTAGGGCGATGACACCATTGCTCAACGCCCTAGATGTTGGTCAGCAGGTTGTGTCAACCATACCAACAGTCCATTGATCATGCATTCCATCACCTTGCAAACGCAACTGGTGGGGGAAATAGAACGGTAGCTGGACGGAAAATAACGCTCCTTTCGAGCTATCAAAATAGGTATGACAGTGGCATCCTGCCACTATTCTGGAAAAGTGGTGTCAACCCAATTATAGACCTCGAGCAGGAAAGCTTTGCCTTCAGGACAGAGCTGCTGCAACATTTGCACGTGGATACGATCTGGTCCGAAGATGAAAGAGCGTGTTCTAACTGTTCCTTAACGAAACCTTGAGATTCCACCCGAGTCTTAACAGGAAGGAACTCGAGCGAATAGTTATCTGAGCTAGACACTTGAACGACCAAATGGGTTAGTGGCGTCAAATCTATCAACAACAGCTCCCGCAGTTGTTTAAAGACCGGCAATTGGCATGTGGGTAGATTTTCCGGTCACACACCTTAACTTATCCCAAACGACAGAGGAAGGTGTATGTCGATTAAATGAAGCTGCAAACTTGTCCATGGTGACCACGTTGATATAGCTGGTCTGAGTTGCAAATTCCCGTCTCGGTAGCGGTTTAGCTGCAACTGAGCTATAGATACCGGACTTCGGCACAGAGGATTGGCGGGTACGCAGAAGTTTCCGGGCTTCCGAGGGTACCTTTACACTAACCCGGATCTCCTAGATAGCTCTTACCTCTGCAAAACGAGGGCATTCTCAGCAACCTGTTCACCGTTGCAGTTAACGCACGTTGGAGCTGATCTACCTGTTCCATCGTGAGTGATGTCTCCACAGTTAACGCACGTAGATTCTGTTACAAAATTCGCTAGTGTCCAAAGCGCTGACACTTATAGCATCTGAGTGGATTCGTATATATGGCCTAACTTCAATGACTTTATACCTGGTCTTAATCCTTTGAGGGAGATCTACTTGATCAAAGGTAACAGGGTACGAGTAGGTACGAATTCACGGCTTTCTATTCGGTGAACCCGAAATACGGATGTCACGCCTTGTTCTTTCGGGTTCTCTTTAATCTCCTATTGGACACACCGTCCAATGCAGGGTGTTTACAAATCAGCACGAGGAGTTCAAGGTCTTGTGCATATCGAAACTGTCGGAGAGCTGGGTAACATGTTTGCTTTCAAGATAATTACTGCCTGGAATGCTGAATTTGGTTCAAACAGGAGCGCGCCATTGCGACTTCTAATACACGACTCAACAGGACCCTTTTGAATTGTAAAACGGTTCACCGATCTGAATCTCTTCCCTCCTCTCTTCTGTTAATAACGAAATAGGTGCGAGGACCAATATACATAACTACTTCTTTTCCACTAGCTTTCACATTTGTTTTTATTTTTTATTATCCATGGCGATTACATCTTCCATCACTACAAATGTCTCCGATGGCATGATCAGGGTCGTCCTCTATGGTGTAGTGGTTACCATCCTAGCCTCTAAGTCCCGAGGTAGCGGGTTCAAACCCAGCGGAGCGCGGTGGTTTTTTTCGGGCGTAAAAATCCTTACTGTGGCTTCCTTCGGAAGGGAAGTAAAACCAGTGGTCCCGTGCCATAGATTTACGGCACGTAAAAGAACCTCAAGTCTGATAAAGAGGCCTCTGAGTAAAATTACCGGCTTTCAAGCCCAATGTAGAATGGGACGCTAAGGACCACAGCAGTTAAAGAGCGTCCATAAATAAAACTCAATTAAGTTGATGACATGCTCACATCCTGGGCGCCACCTCAGTTTAGTTGAGAGTCCTGGCGTGGACCTTGCTCACCTCCCAATTTACATAGAGGGACCAAATCGCCTTCAGAGTGTAACAGCTCATGTAGTGGCCCCTCCCCGGGGCGGATACGAACGCAGTCCTACATGATACTCGGGGGCTGGGAGTTACGCCTTGCAAATCCCTCCTCCGTCCCGCGCAGGTATCCGTCAGACTCTGTGCAGGGAGGTAAAACACTTGTGAAACAAAGTTGATTGGGCGTTTGGCGTAAGCCCTTTCGCCTCTTAGAGGAACCCAATCGAGAGTGTAGCTCGGGATCCCAAACCTACCGTAGTAAGCCCCTGGGGGACATTAGTTGAGGCTGGTACACATAATGTTGGTGCTAAACCTTATGCATTGCATTCACATGACTATCATTAATTTTATATACATTCTACAAACTATTCTAATGTACTTCATGTTTGTGGAGTAGTTTCATTATACATTTCGTTGCAGGTACAACAGGGCTACAGGAGCAGAATCGATAGTCAGATATTTGATATACCGTAACCCTAAATTCCATACTAGTTCCATATCCGGAGAAACAACCGAATAGCGACATCATCTTTTAAAAATGACTAAACTATTTAAAAACTCAAAACAATAGTAACGGATATCTCGGAAGTGGCTGATGGCACAAAAAAGTTATTTGAAATGAGCTGTTTATGAGATCTCTACTTTTGTCTAGTACATTTTGCCCTACCTTTTATGGTTTTTACCCGTTATACAAAATGTAATTAAACAAAGGAATTTTACAGGTTATTCACAGGGATCAAAATATAAATTGCATTTCTATGCCAATATGTCAAACATGCGATACTTTGATGAAATTTCTTAAAGGCGTCTTCGAGAAAATAAAAAAATAAGTAAATAAGGGCATTTTGGGGTTCGGGCCTTTCTCCAAAATATTCGTGTATTATCTATGTTAGGTGCCAGAATTAATTCCAATGCGCCTCTCTCTCCCCATATAATAACTTGATGTAATACTCGCTATACTGTAAAACCCTCTTAAGTTAATTGATAAATGTCACTCGTTGAGATGAGCAAATGGCTTTCTCCACAGGTACGCCCAGAACGGCGTTCCCGACCTCCAGGTGTTCTTTGACGGGTTCGGGGCGCGGTGTTCTCGGACTGGGATGGAAGGCGAGTGTCACGACGGCTCGCTAGGTCAGTGTGGAAGACGTAAGGTGTCCGCACGTCCCACTAACGTCATGCCCCAGAGTGTGGGGTACCTGACGTTGGCCAGTGCCGACCCCTTGCAGCCGCCCCTCATATACCCCAACTATCTTACTGTTCGCCGAGACATCGACACCCTCATGGAGGGAATCCATGCCGTCATCAGACTGTCAGAGACGCAGGCTCTCAAGGGACGCTGGGACATGCAGCTGGACACGAACCCCGTACCTGGATGCGAGGTCTATAAGTTCGGTACCGACCAGTACTGGGAGTGCGTCATCAGGAGACACACCGTGCCTGAGAACCACCAGGGTGGCAGCTGTAAGATGGGACCCCGAGGTGACCCCAACGCCGTGGTGGACGCCAGGCTGAAGGTACACGGGATCGAGAACCTAAGGGTGATCGATGCCAGCATCTACCCTTACATTCCCAATAGCAACACGATCGCCAGTGTCCTCATGGTCGCCGAGAAGGGGGCGGACATGATCAAGGAAGACTGGACTGCCAACACCACTTAGTGTCGCTTTGTGTTACTAGATGACTCATTCTTATTTATTCTTTTGTGATACCGCAACCATTATTGTACTTGTCATTTCCTAGTTCAAGTAAATAGACAATGTGTTTAACTGTTTATTTAAAGGACAAGGGGACCAATATCGGCGCAAATAATCATCATGTCCTTAAGCTCCACCACAATATCCCAAATTCTGCAATTGTTGCGAAATAATCATTTTCAGTAATATCATCAGCACTGATAGCTCTTCCATAATTCAATTGAGATTAACAAGCTCAATTAAATTAGTTAAGTAAAATAATAAGCAAAAGGGAGACTTAGTAAGATAAGTACAGTGCAACAACAACGCCTTTACTTGTACCTTTAACAAACGACTTAAGTGGCTTACCTGTTTGTATTTTTGAAAATCTACGCGCGCAACCTACGAAGCAGATGAACCTGAGCACCTACTTTAGTATTTAACCTGCTTATGCTTTTAAGTTACGATATTCACAAACACACACGCGCGTTCCCACCCACTATTTAAAATAATTCGCGGGAACTCAAAACAAATATTTTCGCAGAACACTCGCAATCGAATATTTCAGTGGAATACTTCCTCTAGTCTCTGTAAGTAGTATGCAAAGAAAAAACTTAAAATTATAACTAACGCTGTGCTGCGAAAATTGGAAATTCCAGTATTTGCAGTACCAGTTCTGAGAAAGTTGTAGTATTCAACTACATGTTGTACCTCACTTAACGTCCTCACAGCTTTATTTGTTTACACAGTCACAATATGAAGTTGTGTTTATTACTGGCTCACATATCTGATGTACCTAACTTAACATCTTTACTGTTTTATTTGTTTCCACAGTCACAATATGAAGTTGTGTTTATTACTAGCTGACATATGTGATGCTTTGACTAACTAAACATCTTTATTGTTTTATTTGTTTCCACAGTCACAATATGAAGTTGTGTTTATTACTAGCTGACATACCTGATACTGTTTTATTTGTTTACGCAGTCACAATATGAAGTTGTGTTTATTACTGGCTCACATACCTGATACTGTTTTATTTGTTTACAGTCACAATATGAAGTTGTGTTTATTACTGACTCACATACCTGATAATGTTTTATTTGTTTACAGTCACAATATGAAGTTGTGTTTATTACTGGCTGACATACCTGATACTGTTTTATTTGTTTACACAGTCACAATATGAAGTTGTGTTTATTACTGGCTCACATACCTGATAATGTTTTATTTGTTTACACAGTCACAATATGAAGTTGTGTTTATTACCAGCTGACATACCGGATAGTGTTTTATTTGTTTACACAGTCACAATATGAAGTTGTGTTTATTACGCGCTCACATACCTGATACTGTTTTATTTGTTTACAGAGTCAGAATATGAAGTTGTGTTTATTACTGGCTCACATACCTGATACTGTTTTATTTGCTTACACAGTCACAATATGAAGTTGTGTTTATTACTGGCTCACATACCTGATACTGTTTTATTTGTTTAAACAGTCACAATATGAAGTTGTGCTTATTACTGGCTCACATACCTGATACTGCTTTACTTGTTTACACAGTCACTATATGAAGTTGTGTTTATTACTTGCTCACATACCTGATACTGTTTTATTTGTTTACACAGTGACAATATGAAGTTGTGCTTATTACTGGCTCACATACCTGATACTGCTTTACTTGTTTACACAGTCACTATATGAAGTTGTGTTTATTACTGGCTCACATACCTGATACTGTTTTATTTGTTTACACAGTCACAATATGAAGTTGTGCTTATTACTGGCTCACATACCTGATACTGCTTTACTTGTTTACACAGTCACTATATGAAGTTGTGTTTATTACTGGCTCACATACCTGATACTGTTTTATTTGTTTACACAGTCACAATATGAAGTTGTGCTTATTACTGGCTCACATACCTGATACTGTTTTATTTGTTTACACAGTCACAATATGAAGTTGTGTTTATTACTGGCTCACATACCTGATACTATTTTATTTGTTTACACTGTCACAATATGAAGTTGTGTTTATTACTGGCTGACATATCTGATGTTCTTTTATTTGTTTACACAGTCACAATATGAAGTTGTGTTTATTACTTACTGACATACCTGATGTTGTACCTAACTTAACATCTTTACTGTTTTATTTGGTTACACAGTCACAATATGAAGTTGTGTTTATTATTGGCTGACTCATCTGATGTTCTTTTATTTGTTTACACAGTCACAATATGAAGTTGTGTTTATTACTATCTGACATACCTGATGTTGTACCTAACTTAACATCTTTACTGTTTTATTTGTTTACACAAGTCACAATATGAAGTTGTGTTTATTACTGGCTGACATACCTGATGTGGTGACTAACTTAACATCTTTACTGTTTTATTTGTTTCCATAGTCACAATATTAAGCTGTGTTTATTACTGGCCGACATACCTGATACTGTTTTATTTGTTTCTACAGTCACAATATGAAGTTGTGTTTATTATTAGCTGACATACCTGATGTTGTGACTAACTTCACATCATTACTGTTTTATTTATTTCCACAGTCAAAATACGAAGCTGTGTTTATTATTTGCTGACATATCTGATGTTGAGACTAACATAACATCATTACTGTTTTATTTATTTCCACAGTCACAATATGAAGCTGTGTTTATTATTTGCTGACATACCTGACGTTGTGACTAACTTATCATTACTGTTTTACTTATTTCCAGTCACAATGTGAAGCTGTGTTTATTACTGGCTGACATACCTGATGTTGTGACTAACTTAACATCTTTACTGTTTTATTTGTTTCCACAGACACAATATGAAGTTGTGTTTATTACTAGCTGAGATACCTGATGTGACTAACTTAACATCTTTACTGTTTTGTTTTTGTTTCCAGTCACAACATGAAGTTGTGTTTATTATTTGATGACATTCCTGATGTGACTAACTTAACATCTTTACTGTTTTGTTTTTGTTTCCACAGCCACAATATGATGATGCGTTTATTACTAGCTGACATACTTGATGTGACTAACTTAACATCATTACTGTTTTTGTTTGTTTCCACAGCCATAAAGTGATGATGTGTTTATTACTAGCTGACATTCCTGATATTGTGACTAATTTAACGTCTTTACTGTTTTGTTTCCACAGTCACAATATGAAGTTGTGTTTATTACTTGCTGACATATCTGATGTTGTGACTAACTTAACATCTTTACTGTTTTGTTTTGGTTTCCACAGTCACAATATGCAGCTGTGTGTATTACTAGCTGAAATATCTGATGTTGTGACTAACTTAACATCATTACTGTTTTATTTGTTTCCACAGTCACAATATGAAGCTGTGTTTATTACTTGCTGACATATCTGATGTTGTGACTAACTTAACATCATTACTGTTTTATTTGTTTACACAGTCACAATATGAAGCTCCGTTTATTACTTGCTGACATATCTGATGTTGTGATTAACTTAACATCTTTACTGTTTTATTTGTTTCCATAGGCACAATATGAAGCTGTGTTTATTACTAGCTGACATATCTGATGTTGTGACTAACTTAACATCTTTACTGTTTTATTTGTTTCCATAGGCACAATATGAAGCTGTGTTTATTACTTGCTGACATAACTGATGTTGTGACTAACTTAACATCTTTACCGTTTTATTTATTTCCACAGTCACAATATGAAGCTGTGTTTATTACTTGCTGACATATCTGATGTTGTGACTACCTTAACATCTTTACTGTTTTATTTGTTTCCACAATCACAATATGAAGGTGTGTTTATTACTAGCTGACATATCGGATGTTGTGACTAACTTAACATCTTTACTGTTTTGTTTGTTTCCACAGTCACAATATGAAGTTGTGTTTATTACTAGCTGACATACCTGATGTTGTGACTAACTTAATATCTTTACTGTTTTGCTTGTTTCCATAGTCACAATATGAAGTTGTATTTATTACTAGCTGACATACCTGATGTGACTAACATAATATCTTTACTGTTTTGTTTTTGTTTCCAGTCACAATATGAAGTTGTGTTTATTATTTGCTGACATTCCTGATGTTGTGACTAACTTAACATCTTTACTGTTTTGTTTTTGTTTCCACCGCCACAATAGGATGATGTGTTTATTACTAGCTGACATACTTGATGTTGTGACTAACCAACAAGTTTATTGTTTTGTTTGTTTCCACAGTCACAATATGATGATGTGTTTATTACTTGCTGACATATCTGATGTTGTGACTAACTTAACATCTTTACTGTTTTATTTGTTTCCACAGACACAATATGAAGTTGTGTTTATTACTAGCTGACATACCTGATGTTGTGACTAACTTAACATCATTACTGTTTTATTTATTTCCACAGTCAAAATATGAAGTTGTGTTTATTACTTGCTGACATACCTGATGTTGTGACTAACTTAATATCTTTACTGTTTTGCTTGTTTCCATAGTCACAATATGATGTTGTGTTTATTATTTGCTGACATATCTGATGTTGTGACTAACTTAACATCTTTACCGTTTTATTTATTTCCACAGTCACAATATGAAGCTGTGTTTATTACTTGCTGACATATCTGATGTTGTGACTACCTTAACATCTTTACCGTATTATTTGTTTCCACAGTCACAATATGAAGTTGTGTATATTACTAGCTGACATATCGGATGTTGTGACTAACTTAACATCTTTACTGTTTTGTTTGTTTCCACAGTCACAATATGAAGTTGTGTTTGTTACTTGCTGACATATCTGATGTTGTGACTAACTTAACATGTTTACTGTTTTATTTGTTTCCACAGTCACAATATGAAGCTGTGTTTATTACTTGCTGACATATCTGATATTGTGACTGACTTAACATCTTTACCGTTTTATTTGTTTCCACAGTCACAATATGAAGCTGTGTTTATTACTTGCTGACATATCTGATGTTGTGACTAACTTAACATCTTTACTGCTTTATTTGTTTACAAAGTCAAAATATGAAGCTGTGTTTATTACTTGCTGACATACCTGATGTTGTGACTAACTTAACATCTTTACTGTTTTATTTGTTTCCACAGTCACAATATGAAGCTGTGTTTATTACTTGCTGACATATCTGATGTTGTGACTAACTTAACATCTTTACTGTTTTATTTGTTTCCACAGTCACAATATGAAGCTGTGTTTATTACTTGCTGACATATCTGATGTTGTGACTAACTTAACATCTTTACTGTTTTATTTGTTTCCACAGTCACAATATGAAGCTGTGTTTATTACTTGCTGACATACCTGATGTTGTGACTAACTTAACATCTTTACTGTTTTATTTGTTTACAAAGTCACAATATGAAGCTGTGTTTATTACTATCTGACATATGTGATGTTGTGACTAACTTAATATCATTACTGTTTTATTTATTTCCACAGTCAAAATATGAAGTTGTGTTTATTACTTGCTGACATACCTGATGTTGTGACTAACTTAATATCTTTACTGTTTTGCTTGTTTCCATAGTCACAATATGATGTTGTGTTTATTATTTGCTGACATATCTGATGTTGTGACTAACTTAACATCTTTACCGTTTTATTTATTTCCACAGTCACAATATGAAGCTGTGTTTATTACTTGCTGACATATCTGATGTTGTGACTACCTTAACATCTTTACCGTATTATTTGTTTCCACAGTCACAATATGAAGTTGTGTATATTACTAGCTGACATATCGGATGTTGTGACTAACTTAACATCTTTACTGTTTTGTTTGTTTCCACAGTCACAATATGATGATGTGTTTATTACTAGCTGACATACCTGATGTTGTGACTAACTTAACATGTTTATTGTTTTATTTGTTTCCACAGTCACAATATGAAGCTGTGTTTATTACTAGCTGACATACCTGTTTTTGTGACTAACTTAACATCTTTACTGTTTTATTTTTTTCCACAGTCACAATATTAAGTTGTGTTTATTACTAGCTGACATACCTGATGTTGTGACTGACTTAAAATCTTTACTGTTTTATTTGTTTACACAGCTACAATATGAAGCTGTGTTTATTACTAGCTGACATACCTGCTGTTGTGACTAACTTGAAATCTTTACTGTTTTATTTGTTTCCACAGTCACAATATGAAGCTGTGTTTATTACTAGCTGACATACCTGTTTTTGTGACTAACTTAACATCTTTACTGTTTTATTTTTTTCCACAGTCACAATATTAAGTTGTGTTTATTACTAGCTGACATACCTGATGTTGTGACTGACTTAAAATCTTTACTGTTTTATTTGTTTACACAGCTACAATATGAAGCTGTGTTTATTACTAGCTGACATACCTGCTGTTGTGACTAACTTGAAATCTTTACTGTTTTATTTGTTTGCACAGCTACAATATGAAGCTGTGTTTATTACTAGCTGACATACCTGCTGTTGTGACTAACTTGAAATCTTTACTGTTTTATTTGTTTACACAGCTACAATATGAAGCTGTGTTTATTACTAGCTGACATACCTGCTGTTGTGACTAACTTGAAATCTTTACTGTTTTATTTGTTTACACAGCTACAATATGAAGCTGTGTTTATTACTAGCTGACATACCTGCTGTTGTGACTAACTTGAAATCTTTACTGTTTTATTTGTTTGCACAGCCACAATATGAAGCTGTGTTTATTACTAGCTAACATATGTGATGTTGTGACTAACTTAACATCTTTACTGTTTTATTTGTTTGCACAGCTACAATATGAAGTTGTGTTTATTACTAGCTAACATATGTGATGTTGTGACTAACTTAACATCTTTACTGTTTTATTTGTTTGCACAGCCACAATATGAAGCTGTGTTTATTACTAGCTAACATATGTGATGTTGTGACTAACTTAACATCTTTACTGTTTTATTTGTTTCCACAGTCACAATATGAAGCTGTTTATTACTAGTTGACATACCTGAAATTATGTAAGTGAGTTTTTAAATCACCACTGAACGATTTTATTAAATTTACTCCTTGTACTGTTAATGAAAGAGTTGCACAATGATGTAAAAAAATTTATGCTGAATTCTCCCCTTTACCTCTTAGAAGCGTAATTTCATAAAATTCCCATTTCATGCCATTCTTAATAAGGAACCAAAAATTCACAGATATACAGGGAAATGAAATATCAGCAAATTCTGTATCTTTAATCTTGGTCTCCCCCATAACAATCCGCATAGTTCTCGAAATGTATAGTCTGTTAAAAACTTTAGGAATGAAATATTATTCAAATGTTTGAGTCATTTTTACATAAGGTAAATAATTCTGGATGAAAAATATACAACATATGCTAAGAGCCAACCTCCTGAAAGTTACAACATATAGAGGAAATACAACAAAACTTTCTTATATAAAGGCATGCAATTTCACGTCGCACGACAAGGAGAGATGCGGCGTGTGTAACTTACAAGTGGCCAATTTATTCACGTGTGATTAATGGGGAATCAGTTCTATCAGCCCGTTTCCAGATTTGATTCCTGTGTGTTGTACCATTGTTAGAAACCCTTAACTCCAAACAAAATCGCACAGGCTACATTGGCATGACTTTCTTTGCCTTCTGTCGCTTATTAGTGGGTATGCAACTTATACGTATGAAAGTTTATTTCCTGTCTACTTCATTTTAATCGAGATAAACCTTTACAGAAACAGCTACATTACACGTTTCGTTATAGAGAACAGCGATAGTTAAAAGTACTGAACAACAATTCGAAGCATTAATAACAGATTGCTCGATAATGGCGTCGTCTATCACTTAACGTTTATACAAAATTCCTTCCGAATGAGGACTTCCACAGGTTATTCACATATGCATCTTATTTGCCCTGTAAATAGTTTTAATATGTGGTATTTTAACGAGAATCCTTAAAGCCACTTTTTAGAAAATATACATATTCGAAAAATGTTGCATGTAAACGTTAATGTGCGGTAGGGAGATCTTCTTGTGATATCCTTGGAACATGTATTTAAGTACCAACTTTCGTTTTTGAGTTATGCTCTCTCACGAACCTTTTTATCTAAAAAGGCTTTGTTTGGATTCAAAGGGTCTCAAAACATGCATTTCTCGTAAAATCTCAGAATCGAATGCAATAAATAGTTTCTCTACTTACAAATGTGGTAGTAGAGAGAGAGAGAAAAAGTGACGAGTGGAGTGCAAGATTCGTGTGTTTTGGAACCTCTTTGAGAAATTGCTTCTTGTCACTGACGACCATCCCATTCTTCTATAAAATACTCCATAAAAGTGCGAACGACGACTATCGCAACAGGTGAAAGCGCAAACCACAACAATCCCAAAGTGGCTCGCTCACAATGTGACCAACATATACTGAGGTCATGCGGCTGTCGCATTGCATAAGTGCTTCTATTTAACTCAATCTACATGCGACACATGCATAAATGGGTCTAAGAGTTATTAAACGTTTTGACATAAGTAGAAGGCGATGGTCGACGATTTCAAGCTACCGATGCGGAGAGCGCAGTGTCTTGGCACGTGCCTCCTGGGTAAACAAGTGGTAGCAAACAGAGTAAGAAATACAACTACGATATTATTCGTATAAACGGACATTAACCGTCGTCATCTACAGCTAAGTATGGGCATCTGTACGTGCCCGTTGTTTACATCTGGATTCATCTCTGTGTTTCACATAAACAGACTACAGTACAAGGTAAATCAACCTCACTCTGATCCCCACATAACCATCGTATTGTTCTAAACATGACCCGACTGTCGTTTGTCTTATGTTTAGACAACTGCATATACTACTTACTACAAAATATAATCAGCCTTCTCTGTCAAGTAACAATAAACACATCCTAGCATTTTTATTATGACCTCCAACATGTTTTGTATTATAGTCCCCAGACCTTGCAAACCCTTTAAGTCCTTGAGGACTTAAAATTAGTAGCTGTCGTAATAGCGAATGCCCATCGGGAAAAACAGAGCTTTTCAGCGATGAAAGAATTATCAAAATGATCACCCAATACATACACCCACATTAATGTTCTCTCTTTAAAATGTTAGTTTAGCATCATTTGGGAGCTCCAACAAATTTCAACCCCGTGAATACAATGATCCGCGAGTTGTTTCATGTATGCATACAGAACTGCAAGGGCTCAGGCCGCCCCTAAGGATTAAATCAATTCAGACTTGACAAACAAGAACAAAATATGGCCTTTTTCGCTCCTCCTTAAAAGACCTATACGTACTTTTAGATAAAGTCTACATGTAAAATATGGAACCTCTGTTACGATTCTTTATCATTTAAATACACACAAAACTCCTCAGCACTAGGGATAGGGAGCGGTCTGTGTGGCTCAATTGGTTATGCGCTGGCCTTTTGATCCCAAGGTCGTGGGTTCAAACCCGGTCTAGACCGATGGCAGACCCAGTCCCACGTCAGTAGATTTATTAGCATTTCTGGCACACCGGCAGCGCTGATATGATCTTGGCAATGACAGTGTCATTAACAAAGAAAATATTGATTTTTCTTTCCTAAAAGCTAAACACTGACTTGTGCTGCCTACCAGTATTGTTGCTGGAAAGACTAAACACACGGCGAGGAAAGCAAAACCATCAAATATTTATGGCTAGAATAAGCAGCGGCGTGCACCAAGCTCTTCGCGACCAGAGTCAACCACTTCCCGTATATAGTCAATTGCTACAGAAGTAAATGTCGGAGAGAACCGTATGTTACGACTACGGAAGTAAACAGAGCACAAATATACTTTAAGATTTAGACCTAGATACAACACTGCATCTGTATGTGAAAATGTTTTGGTTACCAAGGAGAGCAAAACTTTCTCTATGGGATCTTTCTTCTGTGAAGCTCTTCAAAATGGCACATGATGTAACGCTTCTGCCTATATATCAAATGTCGCCATTTAGTACCGACTTAAACTCACTAGTGAATAGTAACTGTACACAGGACAATGAATACAATTATTCAGTTTCTGTGTATTTTGGAAAGCATAATGGTAATATTTTTTTCTATGCGCACTTTTAACCTTATCCCAGCTTTAATTTTGTTCTCCTCGGAAGTAACAACCTTATGTTTCTGGACACGTTGCAGAGTAACGCTCATGCACAACATCGGTATTTGTGTTATTTTATTTTGCATCCTGGTCACAAACTCAACACTTGAGGCATTATTGTATTTATTTTTGAAACATCCACGCATGTTGAAGTTGGAGGTACGGAGGTTATCATTTGGTACCTACTGACTACCAATCCATCCTTGGGTGACTTTAATGCCAAACACCAATGTTGCCATCTGGCACACCGTGCACATCCAAGAGGCAATGCAATAATTCGCATGATAGAGATCTCCAGCTAAGAGACAACTCAAACACGAGGGATGATCAAGCACTATCCCTACCACATCACGCTCAAATCACTCACGACACTTCAATCCAATCACAACCCCGTATTGGCAGAGAACAATACTCGGGTTACCAGCAATAATATTTCTGGTTACTCCAGATAAATCGATTGGGAATGCGTGAAGCCTTGCCTCAAAGCATCAATCGTATGGAGCCCCAGGATGACAGACATAGCCTCCACGGAGACAACAGTGGTGCTCACCATCCAAACTCCTCCACCTCCTCATCCCAAGATCTTACAACTGGACCTTGAACTCCTCCGCTGTTCCGGGGCAGCTCGTAGGCTATACCAGCGACACCGGACGTCACACAATCGACATTTGTGCCGTGAAGTCCATGACTGCCTGCTGGCGCACAGAGTGTAAGCGTGGGAGGCCTCGATGGCCCGACAGCACCTTAAGGTTGGTGACGTCTGGAGGATAGCTAAACGCCTCCGCCGCCAAATCAGTACTCCTCCCCGCTTCAAGGTAACTTAGACATTGTGTATGAACCCCAAGCCAAAGCAAATGTGGTTGCCAACTAACTGGAGGACACCTGCAGGCAGAGAGAACACCCTCAGGATGAAGCTGTTACTGTCCGAGTCCACCAGGAGGTAGATCGCTACTTGCAGCTACCCTCTCATTGAGTCGTGAATCCCCAAGTGAAGTGCAAGGTGCATTCCCGCGCCTCAAAACAAAAAGGCTAGTGGACAGGCTAACACCCGCCATGAGGCGCAACCTTCCTTTCAAAGCTGTGCTCTTCCTTACCAAGGTATTTAATATGTGCGTCACTCTAGAACGCTTCCCGCGAGGGTAGAAGGTGACCGGGTGGTGTGCATCTCAAAACCTGGTAAAGATCCGGCTCTTTCTTCCAGCTACCGCTGCATTACCCTCCTACCCACCCTCTCGAAACTTTTCGAGAGGCTTGTACGTACCGCTTGTCACCGTTACTGGTCGACATTAAAACCATTTCAACTCATCAGTTTGGTTTTCGTCCTGGGAATTCGACCAGCCAGCAGCCAGCGGTATCTCTGGACGTGGGGAAGGCCTTCAAAAACCTGGCATGAGCGGCTCCTGTATAAACTCTACCAGATTGGTATACACAGACAGTTAATCAACGTTATACACAGCTTTATATAACAACGCTCCTTCTAAGTAGTAGTTGCGGGAAACCCATACGAGGCGGAGATCCTGAAGGCTCTGTTTTATCTCCCACACTGTTCATGGCAGACTTTCCAGGTGCAGGGCGTCAAATGGCGCAGTTTGCTGGTGGCGTGGTGCTATACAGAACAGACACTCAAAGCTTTCCAAAGACACCTCCGCCTCGTCCAAAGCTGGTGCAGGCAGTGGAGGATGTCCGTAAATGCGGACAAAAGCCATGCTGTCCTGCTTACCAGGCAGCAGATATACCAGGACCAGAGGATAGTGGGGAACTTGCACCCTCTTCTTAGGTGTCACTCCAGATATGGGCCTAACTTTTCGTCAACACGAACCGGGCTAAGGGACCACGTCGGACAACCTAAAGCTACGCCTTTATAAAACGCTTATACTACCTTTGATGCAGCAGACTCCTGGTTACAGCGGACGCAGAACAGGGCACTTCGGTCGGTCCGCCGACATTTTCCAGTGAGGCTACTACACGAAACCTCGGCCCTACCATATTTCGAGGATATGATTAGGCGCCGGACTCATAGTGCCCATAGGAAACTTCTATTATTTATTTATTTTATGCCAAGCTACCTTTTAAATGGAAAACTTTTAGTTAATTTTGATTTTCTCAAATATTACCTAACGATTTTGATTAAAGTACCATATATTAAAATATTTGCATAAGGAATAAAATGTGTATCTTGAATTTTCTGGAAATAGCTTGTAAAGTTCTCTTTATTCCGACATCTAGGTATATCTAGTAAACCGTAAGAAATAAGATAAAATCTTACTGCACAAAAACTGTCAATTGCCAAATACACTTTGTTTGAGACGTTAACCATTTCCGAGATATTCTTTGTTATTGGTTTGAATTTTCAAATACTTATATCGATGTTTCTTTCATTTTTCTTTCTTTTTCGTGTTCATGCAGAGAGATGATCAGAATTGCACAGCCATCGCTATCGCTTTAGCTTATTGTATTCTTCTTACACCTACAACGAACTGTGTAAACGTGTAACGGAAATTCAACAGAATTAAAAAAATTAGAAAAAAAGGTTTTGTAACAATAGTGTAGAGGAGATGGTGTGAATGTAAGCGCATGATCAAGGCTGAAACTGGAGCATGCCACCAAGGTTTGGAGGCGGTCAACCGCAAACGATGTCTGGCGAACTTGTTCAAATATACCTTCTCGGACAGTACCAACAAAATCTACTGGGCTTCAATAATATATCTTCTCTACCACCCACATGCATAACAGGTAGAAAGCATTTCACACGAAATACAGGTCTTGAGGCCCCTGTGTGTGTTTTTGCATAACTCTAAAACGAAAAGTCCGACAGATACCAAACTTGGTATTTAAGTTCAGTACCGACCAAAAATATATGCGATACGAAGATTTTCAAGGATATCCCTCCATCCCAACTGCTCTTTATATAGAACTCTTTTTGAAATTTTTTATTTTCTCAAAAATGTCTCTTACGATATTGATTAAAATACCACAAGTCTAAGAAATTTTCATGACAAAATGCTTATATTCAAATTTCTGGGAATAATCCTGTGAAGTCCTCTTCATTCTAAAAGAACTCTGTATAATCCTGTATAAATGGTAAATGTTAAGCGATTGACGAAAACGTACTACAGAACATATGTAGATCTCTTTAAAACACAACATTTATTTCATATAACTCTTTTTGTGGCATAAGACATTTCTGAGATATCCGTTATTAAAGGTTCGAATTGTTCAATACTTCGTCATTCTATTAAAGTCCTGTTGACATTCAGTTGTTTCTCGTGATGTCATGCAAACAGTATGGAGCATATAGCGTCCAGTTGTTAAACATTTGACTATCGCTGTTCTCTATAACGAAATGTGTGATGTAGCTGTTTCAAAATAAATTTTGTAAGAAGAGCTCGTATATTCATAAACCATAAACGTTAAAGGATAGAGAAAGTCGTGTGAACATAAAGCATCAGATTCTTTTTTAATTGCTGTGTGCACTGATGTTATGTCAACACTAACATGCCTTGCAAATTCAGATATACATTTCGTTAAAACTATAACTCGTGCGATAAAACAAAATTCGCCAACTATGAATCACAACTAGACCACGTACTTGGGAAGTGCATATGCACCATTTCCAAAAGAAAAGAATTTCTCAAATTTAGTGTTTTATAGAGTTTTCTCCGTTATACAATCCTTCAGGGGACATTCGAAAAAAACGCTTTCTTCTGCATATATATTGTAATCAAAATAATTTAACAAAATGAAAAACGGAAAAAATCACGAATAAAAGGTAATATCCCTGCCCGGTACGCTCAAACAGTGCCCGACTCAAATATGAAACATTGAATAATGCCATTCATAGACACATACTTATATTGGCTTTAGAGAAGCTAAAAACCTGAAATCTTGATATATAACACATTTTTCTGATCTACACAAATAAGTGTAAACTTGTCACTTCCTTGAGCTGAAACCCGTAAAAATTTCCCTCGTCCAGCAATGCGTAATAATTTTGCGAAGACATGAAATTTAGAATGTGCAAAATATTCAGTACAGAGAAAATATACAATTTCCATTTAAAATAAACGGGAATTCTACTTTATAACAATCCCTGGTAATGAAATCCTTTCTGGTACGAAAATAAACACGTATTAGAGCAAAGAACACCACTTCCTAGGCTATATCCAGACTTCTCGTTCATACTTCAAAATTAGAAACATCAACTATAAAACAAACTCACAAAAATGCGAAACACTATTCCTGCAGCCATAAAAGCTGAAGACGATAAACGATTTACGTGAGAGGGTTGATTTCATAATTCCCGTCATCCACTACTGAATGTTCGCGGCCAGCTTACTAATGCTGTACGCTATGCATTTTCAAGAACCCTAGTCAAGGGGGATCGCGATCATGACGGATACACACAGATAAGCTCTCCTATATCATAGTACTGTATACCATTTACTAGAGGTCACTAGTGGTGCTATACATTTTGTTGTAGCTCAGTGAAGGGAGACCATGATCATGATGAAGGATAGACACACAGATAAGCTCTGGTCTATCATAGTACTGTATACCATTTACTAGAGGTCACTAGTGGTGCTATACATTTTGTTACAGCCCAGTGAAGGTGGACCATGATCATGATGAAGGATAGACATACAGATAAGCTCTGGTCTATCATAGTACTGTATACCATTTACTAGAGGTCACTAGTGGTGCTATACATTTTGTTACAGCCCAGTGAAGGTGGACCATGATCATGATGAAGGATAGACATACAGATAAGCTCTGGTCTACCATAGCACTGTATACCATTTACTAGAGGTCACTAGTGGTGCTATACATTTTGTTGCAACCCGGTGAAGGTGGACCATGATCATGATGAAGGATAGACATACAGATAAGCTCTAGTCTACCATAGCACTGTATACCATTTACTAGAGGTCACTAGTGGTGCTATACATTTTGTTACAGCCCAGTGAAGGTGGACCATGATCATGATGAAGGATAGACATACAGATAAGCTCTAGTCTACCATAGTACTGTATACCATTTACTAGAGGTCACTAGTGGTGCTATACATTTTGTTACAGCCTAGTGAAGGTGGACCATGATCATGATGAAGGATAGACATACAGATAAGCTCTGGTCTATCATAGCACTGTATACCATTTACTAGAGGTCACTAGTGGTGCTATACATTTTGTTACAGCCCAGTGAAGGTGGACCATGATCATGATGAAGGATAGACATACAGATAAGCTCTAGTCTACCATAGTACTGTATACCATTTACTAGAGGTCACTAGTGGTGCTATACATTTTGTTACAGCCCAGTGAAGGTGGACCATGATCATGATGAAGGATAGACATACAGATAAGCTCTGGTCTACCATAGCACTGTATACCATTTACTAGAGGTCACTAGTGGTGCTATACATTTTGTTACAGCCCAGTGAAGGGGGACCATGATCATGATGAAGGATAGACACACAGATAAGCTCAGCTCTATCATAGCACTGTATACCATTTACTAGAGGTCACTAGTGGTGCTATACATTTTGTTACAGCCCAGTGAAGGTGGACCATGATCATGATGAAGGATAGACACACAGATAAGCTCTGGTCTATCATAGCACTGTATACCATTTACTAGAGGTCACTAGTGGTGCTATACATTTTGTTACAGCCCAGTGAAGGTGGACCATGATCATGAAGGATAGACACACAGATAAGCTCAGGTCTATCATAGCACTGTATACCATTTACTAGAGGTCACTAGTGGTGCTATACATTTTGTTACAGCCTAGTGAAGGTGGACCATGATCATGATGAAGGATAGACATACAGATAAGCTCTGGTCTATCATAGCACTGTATACCATTTACTAGAGGTCACTAGTGGTGCTATACATTTTGTTACAGCCCAGTGAAGGTGGACCATGATCATGATGAAGGATAGACATACAGATAAGCTCTGGTCTACCATAGCACTGTATACCATTTACTAGAGGTCACTAGTGGTGCTATACATTTTGTTACAGCCCAGTGAAGGGGGACCATGATCATGATGAAGGATAGACACACAGATAAGCTCAGCTCTATCATAGCACTGTATACCATTTACTAGAGGTCACTAGTGGTGCTATACATTTTGTTACAGCCCAGTGAAGGTGGACCATGATCATGATGAAGGATAGACACACAGATAAGCTCTGGTCTAACATAGCACTGTATACCATTTACTAGAGGTCACTAGTGGTGCTATACATTTTGTTACAGCCCAGTGAAGGTGGACCATGATCATGAAGGATAGACACACAGATAAGCTCAGGTCTATCATAGCACTGTATACCATTTACTAGAGGTCACTAGTGGTGCTATACATTTTGTTACAGCCCAGTGAAGGTGGACCATGATCATGATGAAGGATAGACATACAGATAAGCTCAGGTCTATCATAGCACTGTATACCATTTACTAGAGGTCACTAGTGGTGCTATACATTTTGTTACAGCCCAGTGAAGGTGGACCATGATCATGATGAAGGATAGACACACAGATAAGCTCTGGTCTATCATAGCACTGTATACCATTTACTAGAGGTCACTAGTGGTGCTATACATTTTGTTACAGCCCAGTGAAGGTGGACCATGATCATGAAGGATAGACACACAGATAAGCTCTAGTCTATCATAGCACTGTATACCATTTACTAGGGGTCACTAGTGGTGCTATACATTTTGTTACAGCCCAGTGAAGGGAGACCATGATCATGATGAAGGATAGACACACAGATAAGCTCTGGTCTATCATAGCACTGTATACCATTTACTAGAGGTCACTAGTGGTGCTATACATTTTGTTACAGCCCAGTGAAGGTGGACCATGATCATGATGAAGGATAGACACACAGATAAGCTCTGGTCTATCATAGCACTGTATACCATTTACTAGAGGTCACTAGTGGTGCTATACATTTTGTTACAGCCCAGTGAAGGTGGACCATGATCATGATGAAGGATAGACACACAGATAAGCTCTGGTCTATCATAGCACTGTATACCATTTACTAGAGGTCACTAGTGGTGCTATACATTTTGTTACAGCCCAGTGAAGGGTGACCATGATCATGATGAAGGATAGACACACAGATAAGCTCTGGTCTATCATAACACTGTATACCATTTACTAGAGGTCACTAGTGGTGCTATATATTTTGTTACAGCCCAGTGAAGGTGGACCATGATCATGATGAAGGATAGACACACAGATAAGCTGTGATCTATCATAGCACTGTATACCATTTACTAGAGGTCACTAGTGGTGCTATACATTTTGTTACAGCCCAGTGAAGGGGGACCATGATCATGATGAAGGATAGACACACAGATAAGCTCTGGTCTATCATAGCACTGTATACCATTTACTAGAGGTCACTAGAGGTCACTAGTGGTGCTATACATTTTGTTGCAGCCCAGTGAAGAGAGACCATTATCATGATGAAGGATAGACACACAGATAAGCTCTGGTCTATCATAGCACTGTATACCATTTACTAGAGGTCACTAGAGGTCACTAGTGGTGCTATACATTTTGTTGCAGCCCAGTGAAGAGGGACCATTATCATGATGAAGGATAGACACACAGATAAGCTCTGGTCTATCATAGCACTGTATACCATTTACTAGAGGTCACTAGAGGTCACTAGTGGTGCTATACATTTTGTTGCAGCCCAGTGAAGAGGGACCATGATCATGATGGATAGACACACAGATAAGCTCTGTTCTATCATAGTACTGTATACCATTTACTAGAGGTCACTAGAGGTCACTAGTGGTGCTATACATTTTGTTGTAGCCCAGTGAAGAGGGACCATGATCATGATGGATAGACACACAGATAAGCTCTGTTCTATCATAGTACTGTATACCATTTACTAGAGGTCACTAGTGGTGCTATACATTTTGTTGCAGCCCAGTTAAGAGGGACCATTATCATGATGAAGGATAGACACACAGATAAGCTCTGGTCTATCATAGCACTGTATACCCTTTACTAGAGGTCACTAGAGGTCACTAGTGGTGCTATACATTTTGTTGTAGCCCAGTGAAGAGGGACCATGATCATGATGGATAGACACACAGATAAGCTCTGTTCTATCATAGCACTGTATACCATTTACTAGAGGTCACTAGAGGTCACTAGTGGTGCTATACATTTTGTTGTAGCCCAGTGAAGAGGGACCATGATCATGATGGATAGACACACAGATAAGCTCTGTTCTATCATAGTACTGTATACCATTTACTAGAGGTCACTAGTGGTGCTATACATTTTGTTGCAGCCCAGTGAAGAGGGACCATTATCATGATGAAGGATAGACACACAGATAAGCTCTGGTCTATCATAGCTCTGTATACCATTTACTAGAGGTCACTAGTGGTGCTATACATTTTGTTGCAGCCCAGTGAAGAGGGACCATTATCATGATGAAGGATAGACACACAGATAAGCTCTGGTCTATCATAGCACTGTATACCATTTACTAGAGGTCACTAGAGGTCACTAGTGGTGCTATACATTTTGTTGCAGCCCAGTGAAGAGGGACCATGATCATGATGAAGGATAGACACACAGATAAGCTCTGGTCTATCATAGCACTGTATACCATTTACTAGAGGTCACTAGTGGTGCTATACATTTTGTTGTAGCCCAGTGAAGATGGACCATGATCATGATGGATAGACACACAGATAAGCTCTGGTCTATCATAGTACTGTATGCCATTTACTAGAGGTCACCAGTGGTGCTATACATTTTGTTGTAGTCCAGTGAAGGGGCACTACGATGATGATGGATAAACACACACATAAGCTCTGGTCTATCATAACACTGTATACCATTTACTAGAGGTCACCAGTGGTGCTATACATTTTGTTGCAGTCCAGTGAAGGGGTACTACGATCATGAAGGATAAACACACAGATAAGCTCTGGTATACCATTCAGTTGTAATCTTAAGTTACAATATAATGCAGTAGAATGAAATCTGCCCACAAAGCCATTAAAATACACCCGCTCACTCTAGTTTTACGGTAAACCTTAATAGTTGGCAAGTGCGTATATAGATTTGTTGCTGACTAACGTTTTCTGTTGTACTGTACCTCCAGATTGAGTGTTGCATAACGAGGTAAAACAGTTGGTAAGGCGATATAGAGAACTCGCTACATCAGACAACTGCCACACACAGTGAAGCGCTGAGCCCAATGGAGTCGTGTAGCACGCCGAACACCAACCTCTGTCCGGGACATGTGACTGGTGTCCCGGCTTTGCTCTTCTCCAGCCTGGTGAACACACTGATGGCAGCACAGTGTGCACTTGGTGGTACCGAGGACTATCCCGAGGATGTAGGTCACAGACTTCGGCAGGAGTATGACTTTGTCATAGTGGGTGCCGGATCTGCAGGGGCCATCATCGCCAACAGACTTACTGAGGTGAGCGTTTCAAGTGTCTGTAGCAGGCATCATTACACACTTGTTATGTAACTCAAAACTTTAAGTAGTATCGGTGACACAATTGGTTATAATTATTGTGTATCGCGTAGCAAAATATTTATGTTGCTTTTTGTGGTTATATTTTAAAATTCTAATAGCTCTTAGTCGTGGTAATACTGAGTCTTGTTTTAGGTTTTCTGTGTTTCAAAGGCATGATATTTATTACATAAATAAGTCCAATAAGTAAACTTTACTATAATATGTGTTTTCCTCGAGGTGCCTTAACAACGAACAATATATGACAACTGAATCATGTACCTACTTGTAGTCCTTTACATTATAACGATCAATTCTTCGTTACATCTCTGGTTAACGATATTTGATAATTGGCGTAGCGAATTTGTACACTTCTTCCGCTTTCCTTTATCAATGAAAATGTTCTTAACAATTCCAATAGTTGAATCTAGTTTTGTCTGGTTGCTATCCATCGTAAAACAAATTCACATAATTTAAAGATTCTTTTATGCAGTACATAACATATTTACAATCAGCTTATATATAAAACATATTACTGCCTGAACTCTTCCCTTTTGTTACATATGTTGTATTATCGCAATAGTTTTATTGTGAAATCAGTCTCTTTCGATTGCAATAAATACAATACTATTGGGTTCGGGCGTGCATTATCGTGGAGTAACACAACAGGTGTTTTGTTTTCAATAGCAACAGCGAGTGTTGTTATTCATTGCTCCACTTTTTGGTAGCAATTCATGCCACCAAACGCACATGATTGTTTAGCTTTCGCACTGGGTGTTGCTTTTTTATGAGCCGAGTCATCTTTTCACCAATTACAGATGCAGACTTCAATGGGTGTTGTCTCCGACAAGCCAAACGATAACGGGCCAGCAGACGAACATGTTTATACGCTGATTTTTGTTGGTGTCCTTAACACATGTGGTAACCATGTACCCAATTGTTGCACCTTACACAATGAATGCAAATGGCACACGAGGTTGTGTGATCAGTATTCAATAATTTGTGCCAATTACAGCGATTGTTGTCAACCAACTGATTTGGGCTGTTTTATCACGAAAAGACCTTCCAGTACGTGGTTCATCATCGGAAACGAGAAAACCATTTCCCTACCGTCCTCTCAGTACGAGCTTCCCTCCCGTACACGCCACAAGTTGTTCTAGTGGCTTCTTACAAAAGTAGTCAAGTCACAGTAGGTACGCTCACTTTGAAATTACGTGCTCTTGGGATTAGTGAGTAACGCTTCAAAAATATAAAGTAATCGAGAATTGCAACATCTGAAGAATATCCGGAAATTACTTTAGTTCAGTGTTTTAATCACTTACACATTTTGTATCTACGGTTTACCAATTGCACAAAAGTCACTCACAATGAAAACTATTCCAAGAACATGTCGCACATTTCGTTTCTGAGTTATGCAGTTACTGTGGGTAACTGTTGCATTTAGCCCAACTTTGTGTTCTCAGGTAAGCAACTGGACCGTCCTGCTGGTGGAAGCCGGAGGAGATCCCACTCTCACCTCCGAGATTCCCGGCCTCACGTTCAGCACCCTGGGCTCCCACATTGACTGGGGTTACCGAGTGGAGCCCCAGACGGGATCCTGCGAGGGAATGCTAGACAAGAGGTGCAACTGGCCAAGGGGGAGGGCCCTCGGGGGTTCCAGCGCCATCAACGCCATGCTATACGTCAGGGGTCACCAGAGCGACTTTGACGACTGGGCAGCTGCCGGCAACGACGGCTGGGGCTACGAGGACGTTCTCCGGTACTTCCGCAAGTCCAGCGACTACCTCAGCCTGGATCATTTTGATGATACGGACCCAATGAAGGAGGTGGTGATACAGGCTTGGCAACAACTGGGCTACGTCCGGCTTGAGAACAGCAGCAACAGTATCGATGTGAGTGATGGAGTAGCGCTGTAATCAATCTGGCTCCACAGAATATATGCTGTTCAAATGGCTGCCAACTGTCTCAAATTTACAATGTATAAAATGTTCAGTACAAAAATTGCACGTAAAATATACGGGAAATTCGTTTCATAAAAATCCCTGAAGACCTGGTAGTACTGCTCCTGAAATTCTTCCTGGTACCACAATAAACACGTATCAAAGCAAAGAACACCACTTCCTAGGTCAATACTTTACACTTCATACCACAACTATTAACAAAAACTGTCACAAAAATCGGAAACTCATATCCCACAGACAGATACACAATTTACTGGGAGCTAACTTTACGTCGTATATTACTGAATGTTTGCGCCCATTTAACACGCTATGTATTTTGTTGCACTCCAGTGAAGGAGGGGCATGATAATGAGGGATAGACACACAGATACGCTCTGGTGTATCATAGCACTGTACACCATTTACTATGGTGCTATAGATTTTGTTGCAGTCCAGTGAAGGGAGGCATGACAATGAGGGATAGACACACAGATAAGCTCTGGTGTATCATAGCACTGTACATCATTTACTATGGTACTATAGATTTTGTTGCAGTCCAGTGAAGGGAGGCATGATAATGAAGGATAGACACACAGATAAGCTCTGGTGTATCATAGCACTGTACACCATTTACTATGGTGCTATAGATTTTGTTGCAGTCCAGTGAAGTGAGGCATGATCATGATACAGGATAGACACACAGATAAGCTCTGGTGTATCATAGCACTGTACACCATTTACTATGGTACTATAGATTTTGTTGCAGTCCAGTGAAGGGAGGCATGATAATGAGGGATAGACACACAGATAAGCTCTGGTGTATCATAGCACTGTACACCATTTACTATGGTACTATAGATTTTGTTGCAGTCCAGTGAAGGAGGGGCATGATAATGAGGGATAGACACACAGATAAGCTCTGGTGTATCATAGCACTGTACACCATTTACTATGGTACTATAGATTTTGTTGCAGCCCAGTGAAGGGAGGCATGATAATGAGGGATAGACACACAGATAAGCTCTGGTGTATCATAGCACTGTACACCATTTACTATGGTACTATAGATTTTGTTGCAGTCCAGTGAAGGGAGGCATGATAATGAGGGATAGACACACAGATAAGCTCTGGTGTATCATAGCACTGTACACAATTTACTATGGTACTATAGATTTTGTTGTAGTCCAGTGAAGGGAGGCATGATCATGATACAGGATAGCAACACAGATAAGCTCTGGTGTATCATAGCACTGTACACCATTTACTATGGTACTATAGATTTTGTTGTAGTCCAGTGAAGGGAGGCATGATCATGATACAGGATAGACACACAGATAAGCTCTGGTGTATCATAGCACTGCACACCATTTACTATGGTGCTAAAGATTTTGTTGCAGTCCAGTGAAGGAGGGGTATGATAATGACGGATAGACACACAGATAAGCTCTGGTGTATCATAGCACTGTATACCATTTACTATGGTGCTATAGATTTTGTTGCAGCCCAGTGAAGGGAGGCATGATAATGAGGGATAGACACACAGATAAGCTCTGGTGTATCATAGCACTGTACACCATTTACTATGGTGCTAAAGATTTTGTTGCAGTCCAGTGAAGGAGGGGTATGATAATGACGGATAGACACACAGATAAGCTCTGGTGTATCATAGCACTGTATACCATTTACTATGGTGCTATAGATTTTGTTGCAGCCCAGTGAAGTGAGGCATGATCATGATACAGGATAGACACACAGATAAGCTCTGGTGTATCATAGCACTGTATACCATTTACTATGGTGCTATAGATTTTGTTGCAGCCCAGTGAAGGGAGGCCATGATTGTGATGAAGTAGACACATATATACGCTCTGACCTACCATAGCACTGTATACCATTCAGTCTGGAATCTTAAGTTACAATATAATGCAATAGTATTTAATGCTTCGTGATGTTCATGGTGGAAATCGACATCATTTTGATTCTGCCCACAAAGCCGCAAAAATGCCTCTTTTCCTGTAAAGTGGTAAAAAGGCCTTCGCTCCTGTACACTTTACAAGTAAACCATAAAAGTTGGCAAATCTGGCGAAATTAAGGGCTGTTAACGTAAAGAGCCGCCAAATCGAGTTTGCTGTTGAATATGCTTTCAAATGTTGCAATCGTGATCGAAACGACATTAACGTGTTTGTAGAGTTGTTGTGTGGCGTAGCTTATCACGAGGGAGATACATGTTAATCTTTAAGTCTCAAATAGGTTAAGCGTATTTTTTATTTTCTGCAACTCAACTTGAGGAGATGATTACATTTTGTTTTAAAATTACAGTAATGGATGGATTGAGGGCTTTTAAAATATGCAGTTTTTGACTAATCTACACAAACATTTGCTTTATTATTATTATTATTATTATTATTATTATTATTATTATTATTATTATTATTATATTAAAAGCGCTACCCCATCCATCAGCTAAATTCATGAACCATTTTCCCAGACATTATTTAAGATATCAGGCTGAAATGTTTACAGGACGTAGATTGTCTTCAGTGATTCACTTTTATACAATAAGTTTGTTTATTAAGGAATATAGCGTTATTTTCTTAATTATACAATCCTTTGATTAAAATTTATCAACAGTTGTATTTTTAAAAAACAATCAACCATATTACTACACCAAAGTATATGCACAGTATCATATAGAGGTTGTTTTTATCATCCTAAAATTTAATTTAGCTATCTTCAATAGTTTGAGAAAACGGGTCATTTGTACAAAAAAAAATTCTTATGTGTTACACTCACATGACGTTCTCTTACTCTTGAACAAACGCTTATTCTCCATCTACTTCATGTTAATCTTATTGCTAATGTTCTTGTAGGTGCAAGTGGAATATGGTAGACTTTAAGCGATAGTCAAATGTTTTAGAGCTGGTTGCTATGTGGAGCATTCCATTCACTTTGTATGCCCAGGACATAAAAAAAAAGAATAACGATTCCCATTTGAGAAACAGTATAAGTAATGGAAAATTCAAACATATAACAAGAAATATCTCAGAAATGGTTCACTCTCCCCCCCAAAAAAGTGTATGACAAATTGTGGGTTTTAACGAATCTACATTTTTTTGTGTACTAAAATTTTGTCTATCTTTAACGATTTACCCAGTTACGCAAAATCCATTCAGAATGAAGAGGACTTTTGGGGACATTCCCAGAAAATTCAAGATATACATTTCATTTGCCATGAAAGTATTTTAAACATACGATATTTTAATCGTTAGAGCCATTTTTTGAGAAAATCAAAATTTTCTAAGAATGTTCCAGGTAAAGAGTAGCCTGGGGTGGGAGGATTTTCTTGAAAATCTTCGTGTCGCATCTTTGAAAGATACTCAACCTAAATACAGGTTTGGTATTTATCAGACTTTTATTTTTGAGTTATGCTGATCATAGAGACACACACACACACACACACACACACACACACATACACACACACATGGGCCTTTTTATAAAAAATGTTTTTTTTTATTCAGGTGGCCTCAAAACATGTATTTCCAGTGAAATGTAGATATCGAATTTTTGGGTGGAATGCAATACTTACGTACTAGAGAAAGTAAAAAAGCTGTTCAAAGCAAAACTGGAGAAAACATGCAAAGAAAGAAACCATGTGGTTGGAGTACCAGCCTGTAGAGGAAAACGTTTAACTCTCTACTCCAAAATGTGTAAGAATTCATAGTACAAAATGAAAGATGCACTACCATTATTTAAAATATAACAATTGTGCCCTAAATAATAAACCATAGAATTTGTAACGTCCGAGTGTACACCCCTATTCTTATTTTTAAAACACAAGTCAACACAACATTCTTAGAAAGGTTTACTTTTCTTTTTACTTCATGCTAATCGAGATAAACATTTCATTGCAGGTACAAGGGCGACAGAGGAAACCGAATCTTCCTATGAAACAATTGAATAATGACGATCATTTGAAATAAATTGTGTATCGTTTACCAGTTATGAAATGGACTTCCCAAGATATACATTTTATTTGTAATGTATTTAATATAAGATATTGTAATAATTCTTGGAACATAAAGTTTGCTTCTGTTGCAGCTCGGTGTGGTGAAGGCACATGGCACTCTTCATAGAGGAACTCGTCACAACACGGGTAAGGCCTTCCTCGTGCCCGCCAAGGACAGGAAAAACCTGCATGTGGCTAAGAACAGCCGTCTGACCCAGGTTCTCATAGATCCTGATCGGCGACGTGCTGTGGGAGTGCAGATGCGACGTGGAGATCAACTCCTGGAGGTGCACGTCAACAAGGAAGTGGTGCTGAGCGCTGGGACAGTCAACTCTCCCCAGATACTCATGTTGTCCGGAATAGGACCCCGCGAGCACCTCGAGGAGTTCGGCATACCCGTCCTACAGGACCTCAAGGTTGGTTACAACCTTCAGGACCACGTCATTTTCCCCGGGGTGGCCTTCTCCATAAAGTCTCAGCAGACACCCGATCCAACAAGAGCCCTGGATGCAGTCTATGCCTACCTCGTGCATAGAACAGGACCGCTTGCCTCCCTGGGGGTCACCGATGTCGTCAGCTTCGTGAGCACAGAGAACGAAGCTAGACCGGATATACAGTTCCATCACTTCCGTCTTCCTTACAACGATACCTTCATGACGGCCGAGTACACCAGGATGAGTGGCTTTAGACCTGAGGTGGCAAACGCCTTCTTTGGTCTGGGAGCGCATTCAGACATTCTTCTAGCTGCCCCAACTCTCCTGCACCCAAAAAGCAGAGGCAGGGTCTCCCTCCTGAGCAAAGACCCGCTCGAACATCCTCGCATACAAGCAGGCTACTTGGCCGAGGAGCAAGATGTCGACACTATCATCAAGGGAGTGCAACTTGCACTGAAACTTCAGGAAACCAAGGCGCTGCAAGACCTGGAGGGCACCCCCGAGGAAGTGAGGCTAGAGGAATGTGGCGGTGACCAGTTCCTGAGCACCGAGTACTGGAAGTGTTTACTGCGCCACCTCAGTAATTCCATTTACCACCCCGCGGGCACCTGCAAGATGGGACCTCAAGGTGACGCCGATGCTGTCGTAGACCCTCAGCTTAAAGTGAGAGGGATACGGGGTCTCAGGGTGGCAGATGCGTCCATCATGCCTACTATCACCAGCGGCAACATCAACGCTGCCGTCATGATGATCGGTGAGAAGGCTGCAGACATCATCAAGCGGGAGTGGAGTGTTTTATGAACACAGACAGACCTGGCGCTTTACCACCCCCACATGCTTTACTCCTCAAATGTTGTATAAGTAACCTTTGATGGTGAAACATAAATCGGAATGCTGCAGTAAATGGAATTTTCAATTTCTTACCTTCTCTTTGGTCACATAGATTTCACATTGGTCTGGACTATCTCCAGACTCATTTGGTCCGGACCAAAGGCCGACCAAATTTTTTATATTCATAGACGATAAAAAGTCTCGGACCAAGAAAGGCCGTTATCAGCAAGGAAAAAATGTTACACGAGCAAGAAAGGTAGTTCTGCGCATGCGCAACTTCCATAGAGTAGTAAACTAACCACTGCTACTCCCTAGTTTTTAACTTTCTATGGTCGTTTCACAGTTTTTTCACCGGTTCAGTGCTCACTCCTCGACCTCAGCAAAAATGAAAATAACCAAGAAGCGTGCATTAAAACGTCGGAGGAAAATTATGTTTTCCTTAATAGAAAAAATTATGGATATTATTGAAAACAAATCGGTTTCGACAAATGCAAACGCAGAAACGAGGAGGAACGGAGGGAGGTAATACATATATACTAACCTATTGCCATCCCTCCCTTTTTGGAAATGTTCTTATCCACCAGAAACACAGTTTCATGGCATTGTTAATCATTTCAATAAGAATTTAACTTGCTGGAATATTAACTTTTAACCTTCGAATTTCAGAATCAAATCGTATTTAAATAGGAACATTTGCTGTTCTTAAAATCTCACCCTGGATCTTAACCAAATAAACTTTGTGCGAGAGTAATTATACAGAAATAATTACCTGAGGAAATACATATATATATATCATAAATCTTACTCTCCTCGCCGGGAAAACGTAATTAAAGCCTGAATTACTTCGAAGTTAACTCAATGCGACATAACAACGTGAAGGTCTTATACATTGTATTAAATGGAGCTATTTAGGGTTGTCTTAACGACGTAACTTAAGAATTTGGCAGTGTCAAACTTTTCCTTCCCGTTACGTCTAGGTTAATGCGGCATGGCAATTAGAACCAATCGGCGTGAAGCTGTAGCATGAAGTAATAAAAGAACAATCAATCAAGATTCATTCCCGTTACGTTAAGTTAGACCTTTACTTTAGCAGAATTTCTTAACTTCGCGTTACATCCCGTTGTTACGTAGGTTCAACGAAGGTACTACAAATCTAGCAATGACACATGCGTCTTACTAAGGTCAGTAGTGTTTTCTTGATATCCTTCTCTTGCACTATTAACATCGTGAGATACTCAAGCTTCGGTTATCATCGGTCAGGATGAGTCCGTTTTATAAGCCTTCTAACCTTTGCTTTGCTAAACCTGTATTTGTTTTCAGTCGCCATACTTTCCAATTGTCTAATTTTGGTAGATAGTTTTACTCCATCGTCTTATTTCGCGAATTCTACGCAAGTAGCCACGCCCATCAATCTACCCCTCCGAGGTAGACCAAAATTTGGTCCCGACCAAGGCGTTAGATCCCCGGACTAACACAAGTCCCAGTCTATGAATAAGAAAATCCACCGGAAGTAGCAAGTTGGTCCGGACAAAATCGACTATGAATACCCGCCATAGTTACTTAACAACTAGAACCTGGAGCTTAGGCTATTCTGCAACTTCGTTGTTAGGAAGGCGGCTACAATTATTAACAAGTTTGGCGTTCTTTAACTCATTTGTTATCACGATATTTATTTCCTCTCGGTTTGTTAACCAACTGGAGTCACTAATCGAAAATTCGTGCGTTCTGCGATAACGTTTTGTTTCCCCACTGCCTTTAGCGCAGAATACTTTTTCCTTGTCGAGGTGAAGACAGAGCATGCAGTGAAAACGTCGCGCGAAATACCAATATAAATGTATATATGTGTGCATTTTTAAAGTTCGCACCCATTGCTTAGAATACTAAGACCTTGTTGTGGCCCCAAAGATCTTGTTATGGGGAACACTTACCAGCTGTGGTACTGGCCTTGTAAATTAGGTTAGGAAAGAGAGACAATATTTTATATCAACGCGCAATTACTGCTTAATTTTCTTTAGGTATACCAATAAGCATAAGAGGTAGTTTTTTATTCGTAATTGATTGCCCAATTATGCTTTATTTCAGTTCTTGCATCTTAACAATCTTTGGTATCTGATAATACACACATTATTTTAGGAAAGTCGTAGCGAAAAGGAAGGTTAGTTGTATTATCTGGGGGAATGTTACAGCTACAAGTATTTTATTTTGGATTATTTTTCATACTCAAATTTATCAAGTATACATTATCATTATAAGCTATATTCCTCCTCTTCCAGGAGCATCAGTATAAATCCAGTTTTACTATAGTTACGAGAAGCTAGCTTTCTGCTAGCCACTTCTTTTAGCATATTGGAAATTATCTAAAAACTATTTTGGGAACGAAAAGTAGCGCTATAATATACTACAGCTCTCAAAAGTGATCAGCTCCTAATGTAACCTAAAAATGAGGCACATAAATTCAAGATTTATGACCATTTGAACCTAAAACTCTTGAACCAATAACTGTTACGAGATTACACAGCATTTATTTTGCTATTAAAATTCGTTTCTTAAAGGTTATGTTGGGAGCATGCTATTATACGGAACTTGCTTACTCAAACCTAATCTGTAACATTTATGTTTTACGCTAACACCAATATTTGACAATTAAAATACCAAGTTTCTGTCACATTTTTCCTCTTACAGCAGATTTAAAACGACGTGTGTAACAAACAAATCTTTATTGTTAACAACATTTGGTTTTGTTACGAAGTTACAGAATAGCAAGAACTGACATGTCATTACACAGTAAAAGTGTTGGACATCAAACTTTACTTTGCAATGATTGACTGGTGAAGTGACAGTAACTGGCCGCCACCACCAAGTGTTCCCTAAATGTATAACAAAAATTGCAAATAAACTGAAAAGTTTCAAGTTGACTTAAAAAGGGAAACATTGACATTTATAATTACGATAGGCAGCTAAACCTTAAAAAGGCATATAAAAACTTGTTCTATCACTTATATGTACATGATTTATCATCACCCAGTAACGGCATTTACCCGCCAAGTGTAACACTTTGGAAGTGACATAGTCTTCAGCGCTTCATGTTAATCGAGATAAACACACGTTTCATTGTCAAATCTGAGCGTGTCGCTATGTTCCCTTCCCTGTGCATGACCACGAGAAAAACACGCATAACGAATCCTCGTTTGAGAAGTATTTCAAAATTCACACCAATAACACGAATACCTCGGAAATAGTTAACATAAATTTTGTGCTTTGTGTAGCATCTATCTCTTACGCTTTACCAATTACACAAAACATTCAGAATGACTTGCATATTCGCAGAAAATTCAAGATATACATTTTATTTGTCTTGAAAGTATCTTAAATATACCGTACTTTAACCAAATCATTTCAGCCAGTTTTCACACAATACAGTTTTGGGTGGAAGGATTTCCTTGAAACATGCTCAACTTTATGCTGCTGTATTTCAGTTTTTTGGTGTAATATTATCGGTTGACTTACGAGCTGGTAATCAACGTACAGAGCAAACGCAACAAAAGAGTAACGAGAAATATCGTAGAGGAAAACGTACCACACAAGAAATGTAATCTCGTTAAAACACACAATTTATTTCACATACATTTTCTTTTGTGACATCAGACATTTCCGGGATATTCGTTATTAATGGTTCGCATTGTTCATTGTCCGACCATTCTCTTAAAGTGCTGTCGACATTCACTTGTTTCTCGCGACATATAGCGTCCAGTTGTTAAACGTTTCACTATCGCTGTATCTATTTCTGGAATGCTCTATCTCGATTACAATGTAGTAGACAGCTCTTGTAACATTTTTATTTGTTCTAATGCTGTGTAGTGTATTCTCTCCCTCCTGGGTCTCCAAGTGCCAACATTTTACTGACTGTTTCACTGTCGCCAACCTACTACATTCACATCAATTTCTCTACCACTATCCCGTATTACCAACATTTCACTTCAGATACAGCTTTCGTTTTTGTTTGTAGGAAAAGGCACAAACAGCAAAAAGTCGGTTAGCCACATCAGAAACTACCGTTCACATCGAAAAGTTTTCGTTGCTTACAATGGTTTATGTATGACCTTCAATTTTCAGTATCAAAGTTCCCTTTATATAATACACAATTGTCTACAATCCAAACCTTAGAAGATGGACAACATGTATAGGTAATTAAAGCTTTTTCGTAGTGTTTTGGAAATATACCAGCTGAGCATCTTCTCTCGGACATGCTTAAACCCCCCCTCCTCCTTTTACTTACTTTCCACCGCAAGAGCGTGTTACCAGGAATAAACATCGCAAACGTAAATCATTCCTGAGCAAAAATATATTGTAACCCAGCCTATGTGTATGAATTTGTCTTTGGCACACTGTATAACATCGGTGCGTGAAACAAAAAAGCTCCATTAGCAGCTCAAAAAGTGTACGAGTTGCCTTGAAAAAGGCACCAAAACCAATTAATTTTTCGGAACTGTTTAATATCACAAGAAAATGTATTTCACATAATATTTGTTTTATTTTTGGTATAGTAAATATCTTTACCAGTTACACAGCAGACCTTAGAGGATACTCATAGAAAACTCGACATATATATCAGGTAAATCTGAAAATCGTTAGAGCCATTTTTGAGAACATGTCCAACTTAAATATAACAGGTATCCACTTTTCGTGTTAACCTGAATGTAAAGTTGACACCATGGATACACACGTATTGCTTATGGCAGTTTTACTTTGTGTGCCACTTACAGCTAGTATAAAACGTCGTGACCTCTCCTGAAGAGAGGTGGGGGTCAGCGACTGCTCCGAGTTTTGGTCCCTTGCTCCCCCACTTCTCCTGTCTTGCGCATATGGAGTGACACGACGTTTTACACGAGCTGTACCTACCTGTGCTGTTGTATTCCAATAAAGATATAAGTGGTTTCAGATTCCTTGCATCCACCATAAATTATCCTTTATACACAAACATTTTCGTTATTCTTAATTTTCTCAAAAATGCTTGCTTCCGAGACATTGTTTTGAATTTTCAAATGTTGGTAAGCCTATAGCGATCCGCTTCTCTTTAGCCTACTGTATTCTTCTTATACCTCCACATGAAGATATTTCTGGACCAGTTATCTTATCAAAGGGTTTGGCCTTGTGACCTCTGGTCAATACCAAAGGAAGTTGTGCTATTGGAAACTGAGAACTGGAAAGAAGAACACGGTATGTTTTTATTCTGTAATAACAAGTTTGGCTTATCATTTAATTAAACATGGCACAAATAAGACTTTTTGGAGGATCCATCAAAGCATGCCTAGATTATCAAACTAATGGCCCATTTTTAGCATCTATAAAAGGTACTATTATAGAACATATTTCTTTTACTTTCATACTTACTTTGACCAAAACGTTTAATAAAACGTATACTTGATTTTAGTAAATATGAGTTTGTTTCTTTTTACTTTCTCTACTACGTATAGTAAGTAGGGGAAGTATTGCATTCCACCCAAATATTCGATACCGTGATTTCACCGGAAATATATGTTTTGAAACCCCCTGAATCCAAAAAAAACATTTTTGGAAACATGTCCGTGTGTGTGTGTGTGTGTGTGTGTGTGTGAACAGCATAACTCAGAAACGAACAGTCGGATACACACCAAACTTGGTATTTAGGTTCAGTATCTTCCAGAGATGCGACACGAAGGTTTTCAAGAAAATCCCCCTACCCCAGATTACCCTTTAGATGGAACATTTTTAGAAATTTTTTATTTTCCAAAAAAGGCTCTTAACGATTTGAATTAAACTGCCATATACTAAAGATATTTACATAAACAAAATTTCTATCTTGAATTTCATGAAGTCTGTATAATATGGTATAACTGGCAAGCGTCAAGTGACAGATATTGTTTAAAATACACGATTTATTCCAAATAACTTTTTTTGTGGCATCACCATTTCCGTTATAACGGATCAATTTGTTCAGCAGTTCGTCATTCTTTTTAACTCCCATCTTTCAGTTGTTTCTCGCGATGTCATGGAAACAGTATGGAGCATATAGCATCCAGTTGTTAAACATTTCACTATCGCTGTTCTCTATAACGAAATGTAGCTGTTTCTGTAAACGTTTATCTCGATTAAAGGGCAGTAGATAGGAAAATAAGGCTTCATGAGAATAATATGTATATCCCATAATTTGTTTATATAGCTTCTACAAACTACTTTTAGGAAAACGTATTTTCCTATCTAATACATGTTAGCCGTTTACAGAAATAGGTTCATTACATATTTCGTTGTAGATAAAAGGGGAAACAACTGCATAGAGACAGCACTATGATAAATGAGTCTAACGAATTGAAAAATCCAAACAATTAACGGATATCTCGAAAATGACAAATACCACTAAATAGGTTATTTTAAAGAAATTGCAAGTTTTAAAGAAATCTACGTTTTTGTGCATTAAACTTTGTTTTTTTTCTATTTTTCCTATTTTGTTAATAGTGGCACAAAATTATACCAATTTATTTTGAGAATGAAGAGGACTTCACAAGTTATTCGCAGAAAGTCCTAGATATATAATTTATTTCTCAGTAAATATTCTCAAAATATGCTACCTATTTTAATCAAACTCATTATGAGGAGTTCTTCAGAATGTAATAAGTTCAGAAAATGTTCCATATAAAGTATAAATGGGGATGAGGCAAGCTTTTGAAAATTTCGGTTGGTATTTATAAACAGTGCCTACGAAATTTGGTTTTTCGTTTTTACTTTCTGTACCACATACATAGTGGGTAGAGAAGGTGTTGCATTCCGTAAAAAAATTCTACAGCATGCTTTCACTGGAAATACATGTTTTGAGGCCCCCAAATAAAGTTTTTTTGGAAATATCCCGTGTGAGTGTGTCTGTAAACAGCAGAAAAAACGAAAAGTCGGATAAATGCCAAACTTGGTATTTGAGTTCAGTATATTCCAATGATGCCAGACGAAGATTTTCAAGAAAATCCCCACCCCAACTACCCTTTATATGCAACTACTTCTAAAATTTTGATTTGCTAAAAAAATGGCTAACGATTTGGATTAAAATATATATGCACGAAAAAGTGTATATCTTGGGAAGTCTTCTTCAGTCGGAAGCAATCTTGTATAACTGGTAAACTGACGAAAACGTATGTAGGTCTCTTTAAAACACATAACTTATCTAAAATATTTTTTGTAGTATAAGCCATTTCTGAGATATTCGTTATTAAAGGTTCCAATCAGATTTTTAAGTTAAGCATGAACAGACACACGTTCCGTTACTCTCTCTACTACCACGTACTTACAGTAAAGCTCCATGTCGAGATTTCACCAGAAATACATATTTTGAGGACCCTCAACTCAAAGCACTTATAGGGATCGGTCCGTGCCTGTGAACAGCGTAACTCAAAAACGATAAGTTGGCATTTAAGTTTACGAACTTTCAAAAATGCGATACGAACATTTTCAAGAGAATCCTTCCACTCCAAACGACACTTTACGTGAAACATTCTTACAAATTTTTCTCAAAATTGCTCTAACCATTTTGAATAAAATATATATTTAAGATTTTTTCATGACAAATAAAATGTATATCTTGAACTTTCTGGGTATGTCCCCAAACGTCCTCATCTTTCTGAAAGGCTTTTGTATAACTGGTAAACCCTAAGACATAGACAAAATTTTACTACACAAAAAGTGTAGATCTCGTTAGAACACACAGTGTGAACCGTTTCCGAGATATTCTTTGTTATTTGTTTCATCTGTCCAATACTTATACTTTTTCTCAAATGGACATTCTTTTTGAGCCTGGACATACAAAGAAATGGAATACTCCACATAGCAACCAGCCTTAAAAGATTTGACTGTCGCTTAAAGTCTACCATATTCCCCTTGCACCTACAAGAAAATTAGCAGTAAGATTAACATGAAGTATATGGACAATAAGCGTTTGTACAAGAGTAGAGAAAGTCATGTGAGTGCAACAATCAGATTTTTTCATTTCTTTTTTGTGTTCAGTCAAAGATAACAGAGTTTCAAAACCATCAGATACCAACAACCGGATCTTTGTCTATACCTACCACATTCTTCTTACACCCACAGAAAAACGTGTAATGGAAGTTTATCTCGATTAATAAGAAGTAGACAGAAGCATAAGCTTATGTAAGAACGGTTTGTAGAAGAGTGAGTAGAGAAATTCATGTGAATGTGCAACCCCACAGAAATATATATGATTTGAAACTAAGCTTAGTTAAATACAACAAAAACGCTGAAACAGCACTCAAAAGTTTATAACCCTAGCAATGCAAAGCAAAGAATAAAATTGCAAACTTTGCAACATGGAATAATTCTAACTATTGTGACACAAACTGGGAATTTTAATGAGTTGTAGGTACATCTTTTCCTGTAGAAACGTTTCGTCTACGTGTTATGTTCTTACAAAATGAAATTAAATACACTTGGCAGGCTATTCACAGCAAGTCAATCGATGTCAAAACATATGGCATTTTTATAAAAAATAGTTACAGCAGTTTTTGTTAGTTTACCATATTTCCTGTACAGCCTGGTGAATTCTCTCAAGAGTAAATGGAATCTGCAGAGACATGTTCATCGCCATGGACAGAACCCGGCACCGCAGGATTAGGTGCCCTCCTCATCGGTAACCTGCTGACTGCCATCCTCAAGGCCAGGGACGATCTTTCAGGGCAAGGATTATACCCTGCTGATACCAGTAACTTCGCTCCCAGCTACGATTTCATCGTGGTGGGGTCCGGGTCCGCAGGTAGCGTAGTGGCTAACAGACTGAGCGAAATTCCAGAATGGAGCGTACTACTGTTGGAGGCTGGTGGAGATCCGCCACTTTCCGTGGAGATTCCGTCAATATTCCACAGTCTCCAGGTCAGTACGTCCTACAGCTAGAGATGCGCCACTTTGCGCAGAGGTCTCCTTAATATTCCAAAGTTTCCAGGCCAATATGTGCTAGTACTTGAAATCCAACAATCCCTGTGGAGATGAGGCCAATATTCGACAATCTCCAGGTCTGCATCCGTATTGATGGAGATCCGCCACTCGCCGTGGAGATACCCTCAATATTCCAGTCTCCACATCAGCATGTACTAGTACTTTAATTCCAACAATCTCTGTGGAGATGACGTACATATGATACAATCTCCAGGTCAGTATGTACTAGTACTTGAGATCCAACACTGTGGAGATGACGTCAATATTCCACAGTACCCAGGTCAGTAAGGCCTAGTAGCTGAGTTTCAACACTGTGGAGATGACGTCAATATTCCACAGTAGCCAGGTTAGTATGTCCTAGTACTTGAGATCCAACACTCTGTGGAGATGACGTCAATAATGCACAGTACCCAGGTCAGTATGGCCTAGTACTTGAGATCCAACACTCTCTTGAGATGACGTCAAAATTGCACAGTATCCAGGTCAGTATTTCCTATTCCTTGAGATCTAACACTGTGGAGATGACGTCAATATTCCACTGTACCCAGGTCAGTATGGCCTAGTAACTGAGATCCAACACTGTGAAGATGACGTCAATATTCCACTGTACCCCGGTCAGTATGTCCTAGTACTTGAGATCCAACACTGTGAAGATGACGTCAATATTCCACTGTACCCAGGTCAGTATGACCTAGTAACTGAGATCCAACACTCTTTGTGGAGATGACGTCAATATTCCACTGTACCCAGGTCAGTATTTCCTAGTACTTGAGATCCAACACTGTGAAGATGACGTCAATATTCCACTGTACCCAGATCAGTATTTCATAGTAACTGAGATCCAACACTGTGAAAAAGACGTCAATATTCCACTGTACCCAGGTCAGTATTTCTAGTACTTGAGTTCCAAGACTGTGAAGATGACGTTAATATTCCACTGTACCCAGATCAGTATAGCCTAGTAACAGAGATCCAACAGTCTTTGTGGAGATGACGTTAATATTCCACTGTACCCAGGTCAGTATGTCCTAGTACTTGAGATCCAACATTGCCAAGATGACGTCAATATTCCACTGTACCCAGGTCAGTATTTCCTAGTACTTGAGATCCAATACTGTGAAGATGACGTCAATATTCCACTGTACCCAGGTCAGTATGTCCTAGTAACTGAGATCCAACACTCTGTGTGGAGATGGCGTCAATATTCCACAGTACCCAGGTCAGTATGTCCTAGTACTTGAGATCCAACACTGTGAAGATGACGTCAATATTCCACAGTACCCAGGTCAGTATGACCTAGTACTTGAGATCCAACACTGTGAAGATGACGTCAATATTCCACTGTACACGGGTCAGTATGTCCTAGTACTTGAGATCCAACACTGTGAGATGACGTCAATATTCCAGAGAATCCAGGTCAGTATGTCCTAGTAACTGAGATCCAACACTGTGAAGATGGCGTCAATATTCCACTGTACCCAAGTCAGTATTTCCTAGTACTTGAGATCCAACACTGTGAAGATGACGTCAATATTCCACTGTACCCAGGTCAGTATGTCCTAGTACTGGAGATCGAACACTGTGAAGATGACGTCAATATTCTACTGTACCCAGGTCAGTATTTCCTAGTACTTGAGATCCAACACTGTGAAGATGACGTCAATATTCCACTGTACCCAGGTCAGTATGGCCTAGTAACTGAGATTCAACACTCTTTGTGGAGATGGCGTCAATATTCCACAGTACCCAGGTCAGTATTTTCTAGTACTTGAGATCCAACACTGTGAAGATGACGTCAATATTCCACTGTACCCAGGTCAGTATGGCCTAGTAACTGAGATCCAACACTCTTTGTGGAGATGGCGTCAATATTCCACAGTACCCAGGTCAGTATGTCCTAGTACTGGAGATCCAACACTGTGAAGATGACGTCAATATTCTACTGTACCCAGGTCAGTATGTCCTAGTACTTGAGATCCAACACTGTGAAGATGACGTCAATATTCCACTGTACCCAGGTCAGTATGTCCTAGTACTGGAGATCCAACACTGTGAAGATGACGTCAATATTCCACTGTACCCAGGTCAGTATTTCCTAGTACTTGAGATCCAACACTGTGAAGATGACGTCAATATTCCACTGTACCCAGGTCAGTATGTCCTAGTAACTGAGATCCAACACTCTTTGTGGAGATGGCGTCAATATTCCACAGTACCCAGGTCAGTATTTTCTAGTACTTGAGATCCAACACTGTGAAGATGACGTCAATATTCCACTGTACCCAGGTCAGTATGTTCTAGTAACTGAGATCCAACACTCTTTGTGGAGATGACGTCAATATTCCACTGTACCCAGGTCAGTATGTCCTAGTACTTGAGATCCAACACTGTGGAGATGATGTCAATATTCCACTGTACCCACGTCAGTATGTCCTAGTACTAGAGATCCAACACTCTTTATGGAGATTACGTCAATATTCCACAGAATCCAGGTCAGTATGTCATAGTACTTTAAATCCAACACTTTGTGATGACGTCAATATTCCAGAGGATAGAGGTCAGTATGTCGTAGTACTTGAGATCCAACACTCTCTGTGGAAATGACGTCAATATTCAACGGTATCCAGGTTTGTCCTAGTACTCGAGATCCAACGCTCTCTGTGGAGATGACATCAATATTTCACTGTATCCTTGTCAGTATGTTCTAGTATTTGGGATTCAACACTCTCTGTGAGGATGAGATCAATATTCCACAGTATCCAGATCAGTATGTCGTAGTACTTGAGATCCAACACTCTGTGGAGATTACATCAATATTTCACTGTATCCTGGTCAGTGTGACCTAGTACTTGAGATCCAACACTCTGTGGAGATTACATCAATATTTCACTGTATCCTGGTCAGTGTGACCTAGTACTTGAGATCCAACACTCTGTGGAGATTACATCAATATTTCACTGTATCATGTTCAGTGTGACCTAGTACTTGAGATCCAACACTCTGTGGAGATTACATCAATATTTCACTGTATCCTGTTCAGTGTGACCTAGTACTTGAGATCCAACACTCTTTGTGCAGATGACGTCAATAGTCCACAGTGTCCACGTCAGTATGTCGCAGTACTTGAAATCCAGCACTGTTTGTGGAGATGACGTCAATAGTTCACAGTATCCAGATCAGCATGTCCTAGTAATTGAGATCCAACACTCTCTGTGAAGATGAGATCAATATTCCACTTTATTCAGGTCACTATGTCCCAGTACTTGAGATCCAACACTGTGGAGATAATGTCAATATTACACTGTATCCTAGTCAGTATGTCCTGATACTTGAGATCCAACACTCTCTGTGGAGATGAGTTCAATAATCCAGCGTATTCAGGTCACAGTACACTATGCATATGCTTCAACCAGGAGCATGGCATTACGAATTCTAATACAGAATTTTATTTCACCAACAATTTTGAATAGTGAATGGACTCGCCGTAGTAAACTTACTTCCTTTCTCAGTTCTACTGATAACTAAGTAGCGAGGATCACAACAATCAACTACTTCTTTAACACCGCCCCTGACGTATTTTTTTATTATAGGGATAAAATCCTCCACCACTATAAAAGTCTCCGATGGCATGCTTATATCCCGGGTGCCACCTCAGCTCAGGCGGAGTCTGGCCTGTAGCTTGCTCACCTTAAAGTCTCACCTCCCAATTAAGCGTAAGAGCTCATGTAATCCCTTTATCAGCGGATACGAACAGCCTACATGATACTCAGGAACTGGAAGTTACGTATTACCCACTCGCCTGTTGCAACAGCGGTATCCGTTAGTTGGTCAAGCACACTTGTGGACCAAAGTTGATTGGGTGTTTGGCATAAGCCCTCTCACCTCTTAGGGGAATCCAATCGAGAGCGTGGCTCGGGACCTCGGGTGCGCGAATCCCGTAACTAGCGTAGTAGGCCCTTGGAGGACTCGACATAAAAATTCGTTGTTCAAGCGTGTATTTTTGGCAGGCATTGCAGTAGACTAATAACAAGGCATTAACACTCTTATGCAAATCACATGTCTTGAGTAAAGATTCACCGTTGAGGTGCAGAATGCAGCACGAACACAAAGCAGTGACTGAAGCACATTGAACAAGTACCGAAGTCACTGGAGTACAGCGTACTATCATAATAGCCGGTGTGTGGGTTACCTTAAAAGGACCACACTGTGTTTTTTTAACCCAACTATAAAAACGCTCTTTGCGGTAGAGTTTTCAACATTTTGTAACATAATTTCAGACTCATTCAAAAAGTTATTGGATGATCTTACATGGAATAAATGTTACTATATACAAATGATAAATACTTAGACGTACTTTTTATTTTCGAGATAAAAACACTTTTGTTAATATATAATCAATTTTACTTGCTTAAAAATTCCACAGAGAGATTTTATTTGTTATGTAGTTAAGGATCTATTGTCCATGAAATTTGCACCGCAAGAGTATTTTTACGAAGAAAACTACTTTTAATTATTCAGCCTATGACTCACGTGACAAGCGTTTTCTGCAAATTAATTTACACGAATCAACGTTTATGGTGCAAAAGACCTGGTGTGCACTTTGTGAAACTTTCAAAGTGATTGGCAATAATTTGAATGATAAGAAATTACTTTTAATGGCCCGATGCTCGTTCGCAGGAGACTCAAATTGACTGGGGATATGACACGGAGCCACAGGAGTTCGCCTGTCTGGGCATGAAAGATCGCCGATGTTACTGGCCCCGGGGTAAGGCGCTGGGAGGATCTAGCAATCTGAACGCGATGCTCTACGTCAGAGGCAACAAGAGGGACTACGATAACTGGGCACACATGGGCAACACCGGCTGGAGTTACCAGTAAGTACACACGTATCTTCCTTTTTGTGATGTTATACATCTATCATTTCAGTCTCCAGTATCCCTCTTGCACCTACAACGAAATGTGTAATGTTATAAACGTTTATCTCGATTAACATGAAGTAGATGGGGAAAAAAGTATTAGGGTGTATTACATTCACATGCCTTTCTCTATTCATTCTTCAAATACCTATTCTTGCACAAGCGTATTCTTCTATATAAATGTTTATCCATATAAAGATTTGTAGAAATGGTTTTATTAAACATTTCCTTGTGGGTAAAAGGGGAATAAGGGTAGGTATACAGTAGACCTAAGCGATAGTCAAATGTTTTAAGAGCGGGTTGCTATTTGATGGTTTATGATCACCAGAAAAAAAAAGAAAAAGAAAAACGAAGGGCGACTTTGTACTTGAAAAAGTATAAAATATTTGACAATTCGAACCAACAATAAAGAACACCTCGGAAATAGTTAATGCTACAAAAATAGTTTTGAGAAATTGTGTAATTTAAGAGATCTACATGCTTTGCGTAGTAAGGTCAGTTTACAGGTTACGCAAAGTGCACTTCACTTGTCATGGGAATAACATGGTATTTTAGAGGCATTTTTAACAAAACCAACACTTTCGAACTTTTTTCATGTAAAGATGGTTTGAGGTGAGGCTTTGCTTGAGCATCATTATGTCGTATCCTTGGAAGATCAACGGACCTTTCGGTATCTCGTTATACTGTTCACACGCGGACTTTGTTTTATTCAAGTAGTCTCAAAATCTGGGCAGCATTTTTTTGGTGGAACTCAATACTTCCTCTACTTAAAGCTTTTGTAAAAGCAGTTTGAATGAAAATGGTTAGAGAAAGTCATGTGAATGTGGACCTAATGTTTTCAGGGAAGTTCTGCCGTTCTTCAAGAAGTCAGAACGAATCAAGTGGCACTCTCCGGAAACTCCTGGAGCGGACACATATACGGAGGAGTACCACGGTACAGACGGTTACCTCGCCCTGGAGCCCTTCGAGTACAAGACGCCCATCGTGGAGGGCTTGCTGGACGCTGCCCGGGAGTTGGGGTACAGAGTAGGGGACATCAACGGCGAAGTGCACACCGGGTTTACTTTACAACATGGTACAGTCGTGAACGGCACCCGGGCCAACACCGCCAAGGCCTTCCTCGTCCCAAGTAAGTCACTAACCGATCCCTGTAACGATATTCTTCCAAACTGGATGGCAAAAATGACATTTTTTACTTTTAGTGCGTAAGTTAGGTACAGTGCACTGTCAGCACTTGAACAGAAAAATACTCAGGTAAACTATAGCCCATCTTTCAGGGCAAGTTTTGCTTTACAAATTGGTACAACTGTTGTGTGTGCTCCATAGAGGTAGAGTATTTACTGAGTGGACATTCAAGTCGACGTCTGCAGTATTTTCTTGTTGTGGTACGTAAACACCATAGACTACAACCTATGCGCTTCAGAGCAATTTGTAAATAGGTACTCAGAAGTTTCATTTTCATTTTTAAACGGTTTTTCGTAGATAAGTGGGTTAAAACTGAAAAGACACAGCAGGTCATTTTACAGATGACTGTTACAGCTGAGTCCCCCCTTCTTAAAAACAGACAGAGTGTGTTAAACGAAGAATGCCGCACCAACACAGTTTTATGTAGAGGGAGACAAATCTGTGAATAAGCTCCCCATTAATAGCACATATTAGTAATCCCAAGTCGGTTTACTCACATGTTATTTATCCATTTAACTTTCAAACATGACGTGCAAGACATTTTGTAAATCTGGAACACCTGCTATGAACAACAATTATTTTATTTTTAAATAGGATCATCAGTCAGGATACAGATGTTTGCAGGATGTTTAGTTTTAAAAAGTTATACACAATTAACACTAAATGAGCCAATGTTCCAATAATTGTTCGCATGTAAAGACAGGTGTAAAAGGCCAGTATTAATGCCTTTCATGTTACTTGGAGTTTCGAAATTATGTGTAAACAGTTTTAAAGCTTTTACTAGTAAAACGTTAAGGGCATAGTTCAGTTCTGTTGAAAGATTGTCACAGCTTTTGCTATGCACTTGCAGTAGTGTTGTCAGATTGGAGCAATGTTTGCAAATTGTTAAATATACACCTGTAATGTCAAGGAGAGGTTATTGTTGTAAATACAAGAAAAAACTGTTTAATATTTTCTCATTCGTAATTATACTGATGCTAAGTGTGTATATTTCTATACTAGAAACGTTGCATTGTGATGTTTTAAAGCATATTCGCCGATAGATCCGTCCAGTGACCAGGCAGAGTAAGTCGACTGCTACTGACGCGGCTTTGCTCTGCTCTGTTGAGTTGACAGTGATATGCTGTAGTTCAGTTATTACGAGATATTTATTATTTTGTCACAAAGTATGTTATGGCTCCACTGCGCAGCGTGTATACATTTATTTATGGTTCGTATGTGTTAACTCAGTCAGCTAGTGCGTACAACAATCCATACCTTTGTAATAAGTGTTCAGTCTAAGCGTAGGGTTCTTACCCAAGAAACATTAGACGACATCGGTCATTGTTTGGAGACAGCCGCCAAAAACCGAGCCATAGTTGACACACTCCTACATACGTGAATACGAGTTTGCCCCTTTCTTAAGAGAATTAACAGACAGGGAGCGTGATTTGGCCTTTTTTCAACAACACTCATACAACCAATATTTCGACGAGAACAATTGTACGTGTGTGGCCCCCTCGGTCCCCCGACCTAATCCCCTGACATTTCTATCTTTGGGGGTAAATTAAAACAGAGTTTACAAGACAAACCCACGGACCCTGGAAGAATTAAAACAAAATATCTGTCAGGAAATTACCAGCACTTCTCAATGTGAACCACGGCGAGTGATGGAGTTTCCTAAAAGGTGCTAAATAAAGCCTTTAAAAAACGCTGTATGGTAGCATCCGCGCTATTCTATGATAGCCACAGACGCAACAAACGCCGGTAACTGTTTATTGGCTCTCCCGGTATATGCGAGTTTGTCTTCTTGTTCAAAACAAAAATTGAGTCGCTTTCTCACAAACTATTGAAGATAGCTAAATTAAATGTTAGGATGATAAAAACACACTCTTAAGTGTTGTAGTGGATTTACTTTGGTGTTAATAAGATGATATTGTAATTTTTAAGAAAATGATTCCATCTTCTTTACCAAAGAAACTTAGGTAGTGAAGACATACTTTTACATTCTGAGACAATGACTTATTCTTCTGTTAAAACAAACACGTCCCTTATGAGATGTTTTTCAGTCAAGCACAGGAAGAATCTGCACGTGGCCAAGTTCGCGCACGTGACGCGTGTGCTGATAGACCCCGACACCAAGACGGCCCGGGGTGTGGAGTTCGAGAAGGACGGCGAGTTGTACGTGGTACACTGCGACAAGGAGGTGATCTTGAGTGCCGGAGCGGTTAACTCCCCGCAGCTGTTGATGCTATCCGGAGTGGGGCCCAAGCAACACCTCCAGGAACTCGGGATACCCGTCATCGTCGACCTGCCTGTGGGTCACAACATGCAGGATCACATGCAAGTGTTGGGTCCCACGTTCCTCTTTAACGTGTCCAACCCACAACGTCAGGATCATGTCCAACTTCTACGTCACACCTACGAATATCTGATGCACAGATCTGGTCCGCTGGCCAGCCTCGATATTCTACAAGTGCAGGGCTTCGTCAGCACAAAATTGGTACACCTAGATGTGCCTGGGGAAGATCCCGAGACTGCCGATTATCCGGATATTCAATTCCAGCACATCAGGTATGACAATAGGATATGCGTTTTAACAAAGTAATGGTCATTTGTGCCCAAAAAAAGAAGTAGCTGGTAAATCTAACCCCAAACTTTGGTGATGTGTTATCCTTTTGACAATATTTACTCTAGGCAAACCAAATTATACTTCTAGCTGGAGTAGTTATATTTTCAGACAGCCCCTGAAACCGCATGTCGGCCAACCAAAATATTCGAGACTGATGCTGCCATCTTGAGAGCTATTTGGGACGATAGATGGTAGCACTAGCATATCTGATGAGTCAGTGCAGACTTCCATGCGTGGTAACTTGTCTGTGATGATCTCTCGCGATGCATCTCGAAAAAAATTAAATTGAGTTTTATTTATAGACGATGCTTCTTTATCAGGTTTGAGGTGGTTTTACATGTCGTAAATCCACGACAACACGGGACCACCGGCTTTACTTCCTTTCCAAGGAAGCCATGCTAAGGAGTTTTACGCCCTCCGCCGGGTTTGAGCCCGCGACCTCGTAACTAGTGGCTACTATGGTATCCCCAGACCACAGAGGACGCTTTCGAATCTTGAGAAAAGTGCTACGAAGACATTGGCAATTATTAAACAAGAGTTGGAAAACAAACTATAAGCCATGCTCGGTTCAGGGCCGGCAGTACACACGACTAGAGCTGTTCATCGAGCGAGGTTTGGTCACTATTGCGTGCCATTCATGCCTATGGGCGAGTCCCTCTCTCGGACCATTCCGTTTCGTATATGTCTCATTTCCTGTTGGAACGCCCAGAGTGGCCAGACCCAAGGGGAAGGCTCAGTCTATTTGCTTCAAGAGCGTTGTTGCCTTCCTTAAACGTAGCTCTAAGTTCGCGAGATAATGATGTATCCTCGATACTCGGTGATATCGAAGTAAGTCTAACACTTTGAGACAAACCTTCGATACTTTTAAGTTGTTGCGTTCAACTTTATGCTAGATAAGGAATGAAAGGAGTCGAGACTTCACGTTATTGCTTGGTACATGTCCCCAAACAGCTGCTGGACTGTAGTTCTTGATTGCGATGAATGCCACATTCCAAAGACTCTTATATCTAAATAAAATAGAGAAGGGGTAGAGGTACATGCAGCATTAACTCAGTTGTGAATAAAGCTGAATAACGTTTCTGCAATAGCCTGGCTTGGTCACCTACTACGGTGACCAAAGTCTGTGAATACAGCAAAATAAATCAGAACTTATAATATAGGTTCTTTGATTCCTTTATATCTTTGCATTTCATATTCCTTGAATTTTTTTCTTCAAAATTTTAATTGTGTAATATACTTTTGTCCTAAACATATATGTGGATAGTAGAGAGCTTTAATCAACTAACTTGCTATGTTTCCACATATTTACTTACTACTGGAATAAAAAACACATGCCGTAGTATCTAAAAAATAAATTGCTGCCAATTGAAAGATGTCAAACAGGAGTAATTTCGGAATTAGCAAACAATGCAAAATTCATTATATTTTTTACTATTAATAGGAACATAATTGAGCGACCAAGCTATTGTTTTTTCATCAAGTATCGAATATCGCCCCCATCACTAGGCTACTGTGTATGGGACGTTTTCTTTAAGCATAGAGTGATAGTTCGCATTGTTCATTACTATTACATACCCTTCTTCTAGTCTCAAGGAGATCGCCACACCATTCCCTAACCAGTACATTACTCATCTCTTTTTAATAATCATCACCACTTTTTGATAAACACTAAATCTGCCCCTTCTATGAAACCATATTTGGCCTATCTCATATGATCCTTTACCTAATGACATTTTTATACCACCGTTTCACTTAGCATCCTGCCGGGTAAAACTTTTAGCATGGTTTTGGTTTACCCAAATTTTGCCAGTGTAAATAATAGGGCGAGGGTGCTCTTCTGGACTTAATCATTATTTCATTTGTTGCATTATAATATATAATTTGTAATGTTTATTTAACCAACGTTGTTTGTTCCTCTCACAGAAATTGAGAATGAAATTGTATATGGAACTTTTATGATACTGGTTTTGGAACATACTTTCATACATATTTTGCTCAAGTGTAATAATAAAACAAAAAATGAAAATGGAATTTGTGTATGATAATGAAGTAATGCCATTCCTTTGCCTTGACGCACCAAAGCAACACGCCTGATGGGAACTCTGTCCATTTGCTGGGCATGTGATCGACTCGCGTGTCCTGAGACAACCCTCCCAATAGAAGAGCATGCTCCTCCTTTTCTTTGATACCAAGGGGAGTGTGCACAAGTTCGTCCCACGGCCTCAAGAGAACTGACTGTTGCAGACGTCCTCCGTAGTCTAGACGTACCATGCTAGCCTCTACCTCCTGAGGACGCGGGTGATGGACCTTAGCATGTCTTCTTTTGGAAGGGAAGTAAAGCCGGTGGTCCCGTGTCGTACATTTACGGCACATCAAAGAACTTCAAGCCTGATAAATACGCCTCTGAACAAAATTTCGCGCCCAATATGGAATGGGACTCTAAGAACCATAGTCCATAAATAAAAAACTCAATTAATTACGACAATGCACTCAGTCACAAATATTTTGGGTAGCTACACTGAGCATGGGCAATGATTGCGCATAATTAAGCACTTTTGTGACGCCAGGTTCCCTCACATGGACACCGAGAACACCGCCAGAGTATCGCACATAACTCGCTACACGGATGAGGTGTACGAGGCCATCTTCGGCATCCCCAACAGAGTGTCAGAGATCTACATTCCTCTGACAGTTCTTCAGCGTCCCAAGAGCAGAGGCATTCTGCGCCTGCGCAGTACCAATCCCAAGGCAGCACCGATCATAGACCCCAGGTAAGTGCGTATCTCGGGCATTAGCAAGTGTGAATCAATTGCTGGAACACACAATTAGAAATAGATCTCAAAAGGCACTACACCAATAAAATATACGGGATTGGCGGGCTGAATGACTTCGTTCTGCAGTAGGCTAGCTTAGTTTTGTGCGAATGTGGACTGTCAGCTTCAATATATACGGAAGGAAATCGCTCTCCGTTGACTAGTGCTACCGTGCTAGCCTCTAGTTCCCAAGGTCGCGGGTTCAAACCCGGCGGAGGGCGATGGATTTTTTCCCTTAGTTCGGAAGGGAAGTAAAGCCGGTGGTCCCGTTTCGTAGATTTACGGCACGTAAAAGAACCTCAAGCCTGATAAAGAGGCCGGTCTTTCACGCCCAATATAGAATGGGACGCTAAGAACCACAGCAGTCCATAAATAAAACTCAATTTGAATTTCTCCACATCTAATGCCATGTGACTTTCAAAGCCATCACATAGCGACCAGCTTTTAAAATTTTGAATATCGCTTCTCCTACAAGGAAATATGTAATTCAACCATTTCTACAAATGTTTCTCTCTTAACATGAAGTAGATAGAAAAGTAATAATAATTTGTTTAACAATGGGTGCACAAAGAAATGCAATTGTACGTAACACATGAGATTTTTTCACTTATGCTGTTCAAAACATACACTTTTTCAGGGGACCTCAAAACCTTTATCTCGATATAGAAATTTGGGTGGAATACAACACTTTATAATTACGCCCTACACAAAGTAGAAATCGAGTTTTAACTTGTGGTAACGTAAACAAGGGTGATATTATTACCCTCATTTTGAAAAATGGGTATAAAATGAAACTGAAAATATAAAAGTTGTATTTGAGAATATCTGCCACCCCGTGAAATATGCAATACAAAACAAGCCTTGTATTCAAAGAACACCAATTGCAGTCATTTCACTCAATCCAATTTGACTTGGAAAATGCCAAAGCATTACTTGGTTTTATTTACAATATTTAATCACTAGAGCCCAGATTTATGTGCAAAATTCGTGTTTTTTTATATGTTTAAGGGTGTGCGGAAATCACACTTTCACAATCTAAACAATGTTTCATGATGCATATTCCAACTGCGGTATTAAGTTATAACTTTCACCCTAGCTAACCACAATCCACTACTTCTTAATAAAACCTTTGCAGTCAATGTAATATGCCGGTGGAGATAAACAAAGGTAAGTAGCGCTCTCGCCCAGCGTAAACACCAGAAACACTATCGTCAGATAACCATAATGTTCTGCAAGTTTCCCTTCTTCCCGGCCCCAGAACATGCTATGGAAGCTTTGTGGAAGTTTCCAACATCTATATAAGCGAGCGATCTCGCGACTTAGTGAGATAAGGAATGGGTTCCTGATGCGACAAAAAATGATGTTCTCCGAGCGACTTTGTGACCACAGTTATGACGTACAGTGAGTGTTGCAAAGCAAGAGATTAGAGAGATCTTGCGTTCGATTCCCCAACCAGTGAATCATTCGAAGAAAGTGAAGCGTTAGTGAAAACAAAGTCACGGTAACTCGGTACACACATGGAAAACAAATCTGTGGGAAGTGAGAAGGGATCACATTAGAAATAATAAAAAACGACCAATATTACTGTCGAATCCGCCGTTTTCAGGGTCGTTAAAAAGAATAGTGACAGTTCCGATTCCGTTTTACGTCCAAGTTCAGACCCCATCACCATTGGGGAGGGGGAGGTGGATCGAAGGTGTGAAAAGAATATACAAAAAGTGATCAATATTAGTAATGAATGCATATTATCAGGGTCGCTGAGATGGAACACATTTCCTCGTAACCACTTTGAACGCAGTTTAGTCTAATTTCGGGTTAAATCTTGATACCAGGGGACTCCGGGGAGATACGAAAGCTCTTACCCACAAAACAAATACTTTACTTGGTTTTTGTTCACTATTTTACTATGCATACAAATCCGGGCTCTGTCAATGACAGTTATGATAACCTCTGACCATCTTGGTGTTGCGTCATATTCCCAGGGTCATAAGTGAGATGACGCAAGCAAGTTGGCTGTCAAAAGCGAATAAACTAAGAGTGCCCTTACACCACTGTTTATCTTATAGTTGGACATGACAGTGCGAGTCAGCAACAGATAACGGAGCTGACATGACCCTGCATCAACGACAACCGCCACATTTAACATTACCAAAATCACATAAACTTCATTTTTGTGAAATGTTTTATTTTACGAAAGCTACTTTAAAACGTGCTGCGGGTACAAGGATGCCAGGAAGAGGAACACAAGCTTGCTGGTGCTGTGTTAATAACTCGGTGCGGTTGGGGAACTACTTCTGTATTTGTTTTGTGAAGTCCAAGTCGTTGCTTCAAGGATAACGACAGACACATGCACACAAGTGGAAACAATACTGTGCTTGTACTGTCAGCTAAATTGTATTCATTTCTATGTGATCTCTTGTAATTATGATTATTTCAATAGAAAATCAATGCTTATTCCGTGCACATCGTGTCTCAAATTTAACACACAGGTGTTTCACTCTCGCGCTCGCAAGCGATATTCAGCTTTGAAGACAGGATATTTTTATCTATCAGATTATATCATTGTTAGAGCCTGTGGGATAAATTTCTAAAGAAAACGAGTTTTTCAGTAAAAGACCGATATCTATGCTTATCACGCAGTTACTAAGGCCCGTATTCATAGATTTCACATTGGTCTGGACTATCTCCAGACTCATTTGGTCCCGACCAATGCGTTAGATCCCCGGACTAACACAAGTCCCAGTCTATGAATAAGAAAATCGATGGTCCGCTGTAAATCCACCCACCGGAAGTAGCAAGTTAGTCCGGACCTAAATGGAGTATGAATACCGCCCTAATAAACTAAAGGGTAGAACGCAACAATAGTTTTTATTGGCTAGAGTAAACTAGAGAGCCGATACCTGCCAAGTTTGGATTGTCTATCTTTAATAAGATGGACGTTATCCTTTTTTAAATTAAATACAGTATTTTATGATAATTGTATACCTATGCAGCAGAAACAAAGGGGACCAAGCGAGGAGGGTTGGAGACAGATTTAGCCGGAATCCTGTAACTTGTTGTAGACATCCATGAATTTAGCTAACAGGCAGAAAACAGTAAAGGCTAACATGAGTTGTACGTTTATACACTGTCAAATGATTATTTAACATTTTATCCAGGTATTTATAGTTATGGAGGACGAAATCTTGGTAAACTAAGTAGAAACGCAATAATGACTGATTTAAGTAAACTGAGTGCTAGTAAGACAGTAAAGACGCCATCAAAAAAGAAAACAAAAAACGCAATGTGATGGAATAAAGCAACACATTCTTTGTTGTTTGAAAATATTCCACTCACGCTGACTGTAACTTTGTCAAGGGTAAACACCGATGATACACTACCAAATTATAGTTTGTATTGTCTTATTTCTATGATAATATACATTTTATGCCTGTAAAAAGATAGAGTGCAGGTTACAATTAAATGTCTTACAATAGCACTGCAGCTTTTTCTTTATTTGGTGACGTACAATTCACAAGATAAGCATTACCTATGGCCTGCACGTGAGACGAATGATATCCGTTCTATTAAGTGCTGATTCTCATCACATTTTCCCATTACTCTAACCAACATTAGTATATCTCTCTCTCTCTCTCTCTCTCTCTCTCTCTCTCTCTCTCTCCGAGAGTCCAGCGTGTTTCATTCACATGGGTTTCTGTACTCACTTATCCTAGCGTCTGCAAACTATTGTTACCAAAAGTTTATTTCTCTCTCTCTCTCTTATCGTATATCAGTTACACAAAAGCTATTCATACAAAACTGAGCAAGTTTTCCACGTGATGGGGTACTGCTTTCAACATCTTCGGAACAAAATCGAAATACCAAGTTTGGCATTTATCCTAACTTTTCCTTCTTAACTTACGATGTTTACACACACACACACACACACGCACGCACGCACACACACAGATCTGCTTCTAACGTGCTTCTTTTTACTCACAGGTTCTCAAAACATGCATTTCCAGTGAAATATAGTATCGAACCTTTGGGTCGAATACAATACTTTCTCTACCGACTGGGTACGTAGTAGAGAAAGAAAACATGAAGAAGCAATACGTATTTTCATATAGAACATAATCTTGCTGCACTCGGGGCTTTAGAATTAATTTTTCACAGTAAGAACAATAAATGATTTAATTTTAAGCGCGGTAATGAAACCTCGACAGAAGCAATAAGGAACATTTATTTTCTCTTTTACAACAGGTTGTGGAGTAGGAGCATAAAAATCATGATCACACAATTTTTCGTGCTTTACCCTGCCCGCCGACACACAACCCTGGCAGAGCCACGGTCAATCGGACCACAGAAGACGCCAACTTCAACAAGTTGTCTGTCTTCCTTCCGCGGCTATTTTTACTTCCTCTTAGCGAGTATTGTATTCCATTTCAACGCAACGCATAAAAAAATTACACTTTTAGAAAAATCTGTGTTTGTAAAGAGCATAACTCAAAAACTTACCTTCACCGTCTTCCAAAAATGCGACACGAAGATTTCCAAGAAAATCACCCAACCCAAATTACCCTTTACGTGCAAGAACTTTTCGTTATTTATGATTTTCCCAAAAATGGCTCTGATGATTTTAATTGAAGTGCATCTTTAAGATATTTTGATGAGGAATAAAACGTGTGACTTCAATTTTCTGGGAATAGCTTGTAAAGCCCTCTTCAGTGTGAATGACCTTTGTTTAAGTGGTAAAGCGTAACACATACAACAAAATGTTACTGCTAAAAACATGTAGATCTCGTTAAAGCACAGAGTTTATGTTAAATAAAACTTTTTTGTGCCGTTAATCATTCGAGGTATTGTTTGTTCATGATTTCACTCTTGAAATACTTAAACTTTTCTCAGGTGGCAAGACGTGAACACGACACCGACAACTACGTCAACTTTATTGGCTATAAAACATGTGATGATGTTGACAGGTATCTGTCGGACCCGAGAGACTTGGCAACGCTGGTTGAGGGCCTCAAGATCGCCATCGCCGTGGGAAACACCCGGGCTCTCAGGGACCGCTTCCAGGCCGTCATGAGCACCGCCAGGGTCCCCGGCTGCGAGGGATACGAGTTCGCTGCGGACGAGTATTGGGCGTGTTACGTCCGTCACGTCGGCACCACCATATACCACGTGGTGGGCACGTGCAGCATGGGCTCCGTGGTGGACTCGGAGCTCAGGGTGAAGGGCATCTCCGGGCTCCGGGTGGTGGACGCTAGCATCATGCCCGTCATCGTCACGGGAAACACTCACGCTCCCACAGTGATGGTCGGCGAGCGTGGGGCAGAGTTCATCAAGCGGCTCTGGCTCAAGTCATGAATCATTTTCGTCCGAAACAGTTGCAATGATGATACCCTTACTGCCCCGTTCTTTATATCCTATTTCCTCGAGTAGATGCAATTTATACTAGTCATTTCAACACACTACATTCAACGTGCTCAATAATGAATTTTCCACAAAATTATGTTCACAGGGATCGAATTGTGGTTCAAACGCAAAATTAAAGTGCCAAGACCCATTAAACATATCAGACTGAAATCAGTGATTAAGGAACACAGCATTTTTGTCAATTATACAACCTCTTGCGAGCTTATATGAACACAAAAGTAGCGCCACCTCCTAAAATTTAACTCAGCAACCTACATACGTTTGTGAGAAAACGCTCGCTCCTTCACTTCACCAGTCAAACTCAGAGAAAGAAACAAAACCAATCGTTTGAGAACACAGCAAAACTTCACCTAAAACAAGGGACAGGTGTGCAGGAGTTAGCAACCTTTTTGTGAAACGATGCAGCATTTATAGTATTTCAAATCTTGTTTAACAGATAAGTATTCTGCCTACAATAACAAAATAAGGGCAACACTGCCCTTTACTATCACCTCAAATGGACATGGGTATAGGTGCGTCAACTTTATGAGCCATTTTCTCTTGTTTTCTTACATTTTTGCCAAATTAAAATGCTCCTAATGCTGCAATGTGTATACTTTTGATTGCGGGAGTGGTGACACCAGGATATTGTCTTGAAAGAAACACTGTTTTCACTTTTCTCACTCTTTATGCTAGAAATCCTGCAAGACTCATTGGTATTCCCTAACACGTGTGATTTTTTTAACACTGTCTTCCCACTATTGTCTCTTGGAATACTAAAGTTTGCTCCGGCTATTATTTAATACCTCGGTGCTCTATCACCGTTCTTTAGATTCGCTTGACTAACCTTAACTCGTTTATGAGCTTGGATATAATTATATCGAAGAATACCGTTAGCACATTATATAAATATTTCACTTACATCACTTTATAATTGCGCGGCACTTAGCAAATTTCGGAATTTAGCGTTCTTTTCTGACCCGGAGTGCTACCGTTTATCTTAACGAAGAATCATGACAAACCACGCTCGCCCTCAAATTTTGTACATGTCACTGCGTCTTTCTATCTTTCCATTGGTTCTCACACTTATTCTCTACGTTTATTGGTTCCCTGGTTGATAATTCAAAGCCTAACTGTAAGAAATGTCCGTTGCCTCATAGCGTCTGTTTACTCTTAAAACGTGCCTTATCCCCACCAAGTATAAAAGAAGCTACTTTTATTTTGTCTAAATCTTGCAGTTTTTCTTAGGCAATTACGCCTTTATTTATTTGACAACTGTATTGGAACTTACAACAAATTTACAGCTTCAGAAGGGCTTTCGATTGATGCAGTTTTGAATCATATTGCTTTAAAATTATGGAAAATCATCAAATTGCATGTTAATTAATTATCAATAATTCCTAAATTATAATTATTACAGAGTTCCTTTTTGTGTATATTGTAATCAGGCGGAAATATCGCTACAAATGTTTGTTATGTTTCATTCACTATGCATTCTTTGAAGGTGAATGAAAAGATATAAAGACGATTTTGTTAGTATCAAGCATAATTGTGAATTAGGTTATTAATAATTTAAATACATAACTGGTTTTTACAAAATTAAAATTATTACATGTTTTGCACGAAGTTTTAATTTTGCATAAAGTGTAATCTTTGATTATAAATAACACTAGTCTAGAAACAATATGCAAAATGTAAATGTTTAAAAACGTGATGGAGAAGCTCTTGCAGCTGCACTCACACAGCTTAGGCTTCTAACTAATGCTAGACGGACAAATATGTGAATAAAACAATGAATTCTTACCGTTGTGACAATTATCCTGAGACAACCGTGTCCTTACCTGAAACAAATAAAACAATAGTGTTCATTCACAATAGATAGTGTCAAGGGCACAGCGTTTTTTACACAATTGCTGAGAAAGTGAATTTAATGAGGTAAGGCCACATTCCTCACCTATAGAACAAGAAAATGGACATATTCGCTTGTTAGAGAATTGCGGCACGATGTACAATGGCGATGACCAACTAACTACTCTTCTTCCTTGTACCTCAAAGCGAGTCAGAGTTTTACATAGCATACTCTTCCCATGACATCCACAGAAACAACTGCACTTCCAGTTATACAAAATTCCAAGGACCTCATAGTCCATTCCCAGAAATTTGAACGTTTAATTTGTGACGCAAAACTCGTAAACGTAACGTAGTATTTTACTCAAAATCGTTAGAGCCAGTTTTGAGAAAGTTAGAAAAAAATCTGATGTGTAACACTCACATGACTTTCTCTACTCTTGTACAAACTATTTATACAAACGCTTATTCTCCATATGCTTCATGTTAATCGAGATAAACATTTGCGGAGTCTATCTTATAGCTAATTTTCTTGTAGACGTAAGGGGAATGTATATTTACAAGGGCAATTTGGAAATACAGTAGCCTTTAAGCACATACATATCTCTTAATAGCTGGTTGCTAGGTGCAGCACCATTCCCTTTGCCACAGATTAATACTCTTTCCATATCCAAGACAAAAAAATGAATAACGAATTCCCTTTTGAGAAAATAAGTATTGAAAAAGTTAAAGGAGTAACAAGTAATATCTCGAAAATGGTTCACTCAACAAAAAAAAATGTATATGACATAAATTGTGTATTTTAACGCGATCTACATTTTTTGTGTGGTAAAATTTTGTCTATCTCTTATGGTTTACCAGTTATGCAAAAGTCGTTCACAATGAAGAATACTTTTGGAGACATTCCCAGAGAATTGAAGATATACATTTTATTTGTCATAAAAATATCTTAAACATATGATATTTTAAACAAAATCGTTATAGCCATTTTTGAGAAAATTAAAATTTTCGAAAAATCTTCCATGTAAAGGGTAATTTGGGGTGGGGGGATTTTCTTGAAAACCTTAGTGTCGCATCTCTGGAAGATACTGAACGTAAATACCAAGTTTGGTGTTTATCCGACTGTTCGTATCTGAGTTATGCTGTTCACAGACACACAGACACACACACACACAGACATGTTTCCAAAAATGCTTTTTTTGGATTCAGGGTGTCTCAAAACTTGTATTTCTGGTGAAATCTCGGTATCGAATTTTTGGGTGGAATACAATACTTCCCCTACTTACTATACGTAGTATTCATGCATTCATTATCTGTTTACCCTCCTCTTATGTAGGACTTACACCCCCAGGACTTACAAGCGGGTGCCTGGGGTCAGAGGCCCGTCGAGGAGCAGACACTCATGGATCGGACAGAGCATCCAGGATGGGTGATCAGCCCGACGCCCGGTATGGGATGAAGGAAGTAGATGAAACGAAATGTGGGTGAAATGGATGAAAGGAAAGGTGATGATGGAGCAGTTGGTGGAATGAATGGCGGGGGAAACCGGAGAACCCGGAGAAAACCCGCCCAGACGCCGCTTCGTCCACCACAAATCCCACATGCAGGTCCCTGGGATTGAACCCGGTCCGCCTCGGTGGGAGGCGAGCGGTCTAACCACTGGGCCACGGCGCCGCCTACTATACGTAGTAGAGAAAGTAAAAAAATTATCGAACAGTTTTACATTAAATGGTAGTTTGGGGTGGGGAAATTTTCTTGAAAATCTTTGTGTCACATCTTTGTAAGACACTAAACGAGTTTGGTATTTATTCATCATTTTATTTCTGAGTTAGAATGTTCATAGACAGGTATTTTGTGGATTCAGTGGGCTTCAAAACATGTATTTGTGGCGAAATCTCGACAACGACTGGAATACAACACTTCCTCTACGTGCTAATTATTGAAACAAAACTCGCGGACCTTGGCAAGGAGACGTCTCCAAGGTTGCGCCCAGTCATTCAATGAAAGAGGGCAATACCTGTGTGACGTAACACCTCCCACAACGGAACGTGTCACCTTTCACCAGCTGGTGCGCAAGGACATGGCGAAGCAAGTGCTGATCGACTACTTCTGGCTCATCACAGAAACATGGGACATTTCTTCGATAATGTACACATCAAATTTGTTCACATAATCAGAAACTTTCCCTCTTAAAGATACCATGACCATGCACTAAAAGCTTGCATAACGTTAATGATTTGACAGCAATAAAGATGAATATTCAGAGAAGATTTTGTGACACTTTATTGTCCACATGGCAGACTTGTAATGACTTTCAGCCCAAAATGATAAATGGGAGGGCTTAAGAGGGTTATCACAAATTTCCTGAACTTTGTTTTCAAGAAGTATTTTAGAAATGATATGCAAAACCCCTAACACTCTTCGACGCAGACAAAACTTTGTACACTCAACGAGCGCAATTCCTACCATATTTTTAGCTACTTGTGAGAAAGGTGTACTGTTTAACTCAATTTCAAAAAAGGAAAAACCCTTCGAAACGTTTTAAACCTGTCCTTGCTATACTGCCTGGCCAATCAGGGGAAACATTGCAGCACTTGAGCAAAAAGAATAGCATACCACACTTTCAAAAAACTACCCCTACTCATACTATACCAAACCCCTTGCGTACAAATTTGATCGGTCTGGACACTTACCCTTTAGGTACGAGTGAAAAACAAACAACCCTGCCCTTATTTGCAACCCCTCACATGATGTCTCGACACCGGGAGTTCCAGGCCTCACTTCCAAATCTGCCCGACGTCGTCAACCTGAAAGAGAACCTAGCCATGTAACGTGTTACACCCCCCCCCTACTTCCCTGTTCCCCTCCCGCGGGCAAATGCTCAGGTTTAGTCCTCAACAGTGGTTCACGCGAATTGGTGCTCATATAGACAGGTATGTACCTTTCTCTCACTTTACTTTCTTAAGGTAGAGGTATCAAAACTGATCACATTTCATTAACCACTTCTACAAACTTCAACCAATTTACTTCAACTTTTTGTCAAACATTCTTTCAACATTACAACGAGGAAATAATTTTCTTTCTGGCGTACATCCAAATCTACAAAAAAAAAAAAAATATCATTTACGAAATTCTTATGTGTTATTTTCACTTCACTATTTCTGCCCTCTATCGTCGTATATTAGTCTGTATACAAATTTCTTACGAAAGCTTATTTTCCTAACCACTTCAGTTCAACCGAGATAAACCTTTACAGAAACAGCTACATTTCGTTATGGAGAACAGCGATAGTCAAATGTTTAACAACTGAACGCTATATGCTGGCCATGACATCGCGAGAAACAACTGAATGTCGACAGCACTTTGAAAAGAATGACAAAGCACTGAATGATCTGAACCATCAATAACGCATATCTGGAAATGCTGACGCCACAAAAAAGGGATCTGTAATAAATTGTGTGTTTTAAAGAGATCTACATTTTTTGGTACTGCGTTTCCGTCTATCCCATGTTTACCAGCTATGCAAGATTATACAAAACTCCTTCCGAATAAAGAGAACTTCACAGACTATGCCCAGAAAATTCAACATATACACATTATTTGGCATGTAAATATTTTTATTATACGGCACTTTAATCAAAATCGTTAGAGCCATTTTTTAGAAAATCAAAAAGTTGAAAAATGTTGCATAAAAGCGTAGTTTGAGGTGAGGGATTTTCTTTAAAATCTTCGTGTCGCATGTTTGGAACACGCTGTACCTAAATACAAGTTTGGTATTTGGCTTTAGCTGTTCATAGACACACACGCTCGCGGTTTTTTTTTAATTTAGGAGGCTTCAAAATCTCAACATGGAATTTTTGAGTCGAATACAATACTTGCTATACATAGTAAAGAAAGTAAAACTGGAAGTCGAGTTATACGTGAACATTGGAAACAAAGATGATACTTAAAGCTCTATGACAGAAATATAGGTAGGTACATACTTCGTAAAAACGGTAATTTTCTAAAAATCAGTAGCGTATTAATTAAAACCAAAATTATCCCTTAATCAAATAATGTATACTGACATTTTGTAAGAATTTTAACAAACATTGTGTTAATTGGTAAAAACGTTAGAATAACAAGCGTATGGGCTTGTAAGTGGTCACAAGGGCAAATCAACAATTGTATCTTTTTCCACATTCAGTATCGACTATGCTTCAGCAAAATTCACAAATAGAAACGTAGATAGCGTTTCTTTGGGCATAGGATTTCTTATCTTGGCTGCTTCTACTCTCATTTTCAATTATTCTAATATTTACGATGTAATGGCGCTTTTTACCCATTCTATGGTACATTAAACAATGTATTTCCACACAAAAATTCTATACTGAGATTTCACTAGAAATACACGTTTTGAGGTCCTGTGAACAACAAAAACATTTCAGGAAAAGGTACATGTATACGTACGGCTTTCCTAAACCTGAAAATGTTTCGTTATTTTTATTTTCCTAAAAATGGTTGTAATGATTTTGATTAAAGAATCATATGTTGAATTTTGTGGGAATAGTCTGTGAAGTCATTCCGAATGACTTTTGTGTAACTGGTAAGAGACAGGCAAAAATGTAGATCTCATTAAAACACACATTTTATAATCACTTTTTGTCACGAAATATTCGTTTGTATTTTATCAATTCGATGTCAGACTACAACGTGTCGTTATTAACATGAAGTAGACAGACGCACCTGTCAAGTTCTGTTTGCCTCAGGAAGCAAAAAAGTCGAAGGAAGTCCGGTGCAGTGGAACAGGAAATTCCGCTGGCGATGTCTCTGTTTTGTTTCTTCTGTTAAAAGGCAACTTGAGCATTTAATCTAGTACTTCTCATACTACACTTTGTTATATTGTTTAAAATGTACACAATAAAGTTGTTATCGGGGTAGACTTACACATGAAAGTTGTGTGCTTTTCAGATATAATAGAGGAAGTATTGCAATCGAATTTCACCAGAAATACACGTTTCGAGACTCCCTGAATTAAAAAAAAACACACACACACAATGTTTTAGAAAACGTCCCTCTGTGTGCATGTGTGTGACTGAGATAGAACGGCGTAACTCCAACACAAAAGTCACCATCTTGTACGAATCCGGCACGATAATTTTCAAGAAAATCCCCCCCCCATTGCAAATTGCTCTTTACATGGAAAAAGTTTTGTTTTTATTTATGAATGACTCTTGCATAACTGGTAAACCGTACATCTTACTACACAATAAATAAATGTCCATATGATCTACGACCTTCGGGGGATACCCCATTCCACCAAGCGATGACTGAACCAATTTCTGAGGTGGAGGCATCCGAGTAAGGTGATGGAATAACAGGACCTACAGATTTTACCGTGGACTCCGAACCATGTTACTTCACATGAAAAGTCAGAGGTGAAGACATGGATAGGAGGGCGACTTGAAACCACTGCGCTACCCCGGGTCCACACATCTCGTTAAATACACAACATTTACTTGAAATAATTCTACTGTGGCGTTAGCGATTTCCAAGATATTCTCTGTTATGGGTCTGAGTGTCCAAATACTTTATTCAAATGGTAACTCGCTACTCGTTTTTTCTCGCGATCATGAAAGAGCATGGAATTTCATTACACAGCGATACGCTTTTTAAAAGTCTGACCTTCGCTTTAGCTACATTGGTCTTATCGGAGGGCAATGATATTAACTCTTGTTGTTGGGTTTCTGGCTTTTAATCATTAGATCATTCATACTTGCAGACTAAGGAGGCTACAGAACCCCTCGCTCTACCGACAGTCTTTTTATACCTACAACCAAATGTGTAATCATATTCAAATAACAAGTGATTCTTTCAATCGTCTCAAATTAAGCAATGTTTTAACTTGTTGCGATAGAAAGAAAAAAGAATCGCAAACATTCAAGCACGTCCGTCAGATAACGTACTTGGGAAAGTGGAAACTTTCAACATAGAGTATTTCGAAAACGGTTAAACCTACGGGAGGGGGCTGCGTATTTTAATCAGCCCTCAATTTCTGCTGTAGTATCAAACTATTGTATACAAAGTTATACAAAAGTAGTTTTAAATAAAGAGCCCTTCACAAGCTATTCCCAGAAAATTCAAGATATACATTTTTACTTTCTCTACTACGTATAGTAAGTAGGGGAAGTATTGCATTCCACCCAAAAATTTCAAACCGAGATTTCACAGGAAATACATGTTTTGAGGTGCACTGGATGCATATAAACCATTCTTGGAACCATGTCTGTGTGTGTGTCTGTCTGTGAACAGCATAACTCAGAAACGAACAGTTGCATAAACACCAAACTTGGTATTTAGGTTCAGTATCTTCCAGAGATGCGACACGAAGCTTTTCAAGAAAATTCCCCCGCTCCAGATTACCCTTTACATGGAACATTTTTCGAAAATTTTAATTTTCTCAAAAATGGCTCTAATGATTTTGAATAAAATACAATAAGTTTAAGACATTTTTATGGCAAATAATTTGTATATCTTGAATTTTCTGGGAATGTCTCCAAAAGTATTCTTCATTGTGAATGACTTTTGCATAACTGGTAAACCATAAGAGATAGACAAAATTTTACTACACAAAAAATGTAGATCGCGTTAAAATACACAATTTATGTCATATACATTTTTTTGTTGAGTTATTCCCTTAAGTTTTCCAATACTTACACCTTTTCTCAAATGGGAATTCGCTATTCATTCCCAACCCCCTGATAATGCAAAGAGAATGGAATGCGCCACATAGCAACCAGCTCTTAAAATATTTGACTATCGCTTAAAGTCTACCAAATTCCCCTGGCATCTACAAGAAAGTTAGCAATAAGATTAACATCTCGATTAACATGAAGCATATGGAGAATAAGCGTTTGTACAAGAGTAGAGAAGGTCATGTGAGTGTAACACATCAGAATTTTTTTTGTCGTATCAACCTAACAAAATTGATAAAAGTCATTTTTGAGAAAACTAAAAATGTTCCATTAGAGGGTAATTTGTAGGAAGGTATTTTCTGAAAAATCTTGGTATCTTTGAAAGATGTTGAACTAAAATACCAAGTTTGGTATTAATCCGACATCTCGTTTTTGAGTTATGCTGCAACGTATACGCAGACCTTTTTTCCAAAAATCCTATGTGTTACTTCCCATGGTTTCTCTAACTAGTAACGTTTATTGTCATTTCTCTTCTACAAAATGTTCTTACAAATGTTCATTTTCCTATCTAGTTCATGTTAATCGAGATAAACACTTACAGAAATAATTTCCTTGTAGATACAAGATACTCAAGTGATGGATATGACTTTAAAACTCTACACTCTTTATATGACATCACGAGGAACAAAAGAATGGTGACTTAGCAATTACAAATTTTAAAGTATTTGAGAATTCGGAGCAATAGCAATGAATTTACCTGAAATGGTTAGTGCCACAAATAAATTGTTTTCTCTCTAACGAGATATACCTAAGTCTCTCATGGCTTACCAGTTACAAAAATTATACAAAAGGCATTCAGAATGAAGAGGACTTCACGTATACATTTAATTTCCTTAAAATAACCCTTGCTTTACTCAAAATAGATGAGAGATATTTGTAAGAGAGAGAAAACTCCAGAAGATGCCGAAGTTATTCAATTTTTGGTTTCTGAGTTATGCGCGCTCTCTCTCGCAAACAAACGCGGAGTTTTTTTTCTCAAAAATGCCTTTCTTAGGGTTCAGTTGACGTATTTTGTGTGAAATGTCGACTACACATAATTTGTAGGAAATAGCGTTTTGCGAGATGTTAACAAGAAGCCGGAAGTGAAACCGTTGCCAATTCCGTTCAGATGGCACAAAAATAAAGCTTTCCCCCCTTTATGAGCACCTTTCACCACAAAGTGGAGGTTTATATATCAGAAATACTTGCTTTTTACGTAATCTCGGCGACTGTTAACGCTGGTCATACTTGAAGGCCTTCGTCTCTTTTTGCGAGATTCGTGTGCATGTGGTTAGTAGAGATTTCTCCTGGCTTCCAATTAAAATAGAACATATTCCATTATCATTGCTTTCAAGTTGATGTTTTACATGCACGTCTACACCCCGTTTTGTCTTTCTCCCCATTCGCTCCTTGTCAACGCCTGCAATGGGACAGTGGAGAAGGTATTGTGATTGGCTCAAGTTAGATATATGAATGGAGTAGCCAATGTGACAACAGAGTTCGACTCCATTCAACGTGTTATCCCAATAACAAAAAAGTTTCTCTCTGCTGCATAGGTATACAATTTGCGGAAAATATTTAATTTAAATGCTCATGTAATAAAGGCATCAGCACACTAGCTAACGTTGCTTCTACCCTTTAGTTTATTAGTTAACAGCAAATATCGTTGTGTGCCCACAGAAACGTAGAGGCTCTAAAAGTGATGGTCTGCATCAAAGCTGTTGACAGTAGCTAATGGCAACAAAGACAGATATATCCCATTTACCGTATTTTAAGGTTGAGACAAGCTTTAGTTTACGTACACAAATAATTGTTATTCTTAAATATTCATATTATCAACTTTTTGTAAATAACGAAACTTCAATTCACCCTGTAACATTTTTCAATAAAATTAATGATAAATGTGATATTTCTTTATTTTTTAATTTTCCGCTGATTTTACTGAACTTTGTTGTCAAGAAAGTTCTTCAGCACACTTTGGTATAGTAGTGCGGGGCAAAAGTACGCGGCGGGTAAGAGTACGCACAAGGGATATTTATATGAAGACGGCCGTGCAATTGGCAGTACTGTATGCTGTTGGAAGAATTACATGGCCGATAGCCTCTCTACATAGTTTCGTTGTGCTGGTGTGTTTCGTCTTTAAACTATGAGGTAAGATTGAAAATCATTCATCTTGATGTTATTTTTCGTGGTTTTGGAAACGTGAATGAGCTATTAGGAATGTGGGACAGGTATTTTAGCATTATGTCATTTCTCAGACAAATTTCTGTAATAACGTGTGGTGGCTTGGCCATTGTGTGAAACTGGCCACAGATGGCAGTACGGTCTGGGAAATGTTAAAGACGACAACGGGGCAAGAGTACGGACTGTGGAGTGGGGCAAAAGTACGCACTAAACAGCATGCGAAGGAATTGGCAGAGCTTTGCAGACTCCTTGACTCTCACTTGTATAGTTTAACATTGAAGGATTTGCGTAGAACTGGCATTTTAGTTTGCTGACATTAACAAGGTAATCCATCCATTTAACAAGGACAGCAAATTAGCTGGCAGAGACTGGGCACTAAAATTTATGAAACTGCACAAACTATCACTCCGTGTTTCCACCAAAACAAGTCTTGCTCGAGTTATGGGCTTTAATAAAGCTCAAGTTTCTTTGTTTTTTGATAATCTTGAACAAATGATGGATCAATACAAGTTCTGTCTATCAAGAATATATAATATGGATGAATCAGAATAAGCACTGTCCCTAGTAAGACTTCTAAGGTTGTATCACCTACTGGTAAGAAACCAGTTGGAACAATTGTTTCTACAGAAAGAGGAAATTTAACAACTGTTGTTTGGCAGTCAGCGCAGTGGAAATTATGTTCCCCCAGCCATAATATTTGCAAGAAAAAGAGCTAAACAAGAACTCATGCACGGAACTCCACCAGGTTCAATCATGATGTGCTCAGACAGTGACTATATCAACAGTGAGCTATTTTCTGAGTGGCTGAAGCATTTTCAGAAGCATGTAAGAGGAAGCATGGAGAATCCAATACTTCTGGTGCTAGATAACCACATATCCCATATAAACTTGGAAGCAATTGTCTACTGCAGACACAATGGTATTCATCTATTATCGATTCCTCCCCATACTTCACATAGGTTGCAGCCCCTTGACAGATCATTTTTCAAGCCGTTAAAAGATCTATATTCTGCAATGTGTGACAAACGGTTATTAAATAACCCAGGACGTGTAATAACAAAATTTCAATTGCAGAGGAAAGAAGTAAGAGAAGTAAAAAATTGGAAGTACTGACTAGCTCACCCTTTAAAAGAAGATTGGAAATGAATCAAGCCTTAAATCATCCAGTGCTTCAAAACACGTCAAGCGTGATGTATCAAAATATGCACAAAACGATATGAGACCCCAGAGGACCAAATACCATTCAATCCTACCCAAAGCGTCAACTTCAACTTCAAATGAGAAAATCCACTGTCCAGGATGCGACGGGGAGTATGTTGAACCACCAGAAGAGGATTGGATTCAGTGCCAAAAGTGTGCAGAATGGTGGCATGTAGCTTGTTCCACCCATGAGGGAGGCAGCAAATTATCTCCGACTATTGTTAAAAATGACAATGAGAATATTTCAATCTTTTCTTTATTCAAATATTTTTATATTTAGGTTATCATCTTATTCTTAGAATGATGTTCAATATTAGTCAGACTAAGGTCCTTGGTGTATTCTTATAATGTAATAAAAGTTACAGCACCAAGCATTAAAATTAAACATTTGTGTTTTCTGCGTACTCTTACTCTATGGGGCAAAAGTTCGCATGGGTCACATTTTAATTGAACATTTATAAAACTATTTTTCGCATGTAAAATAGGTTTTAACCACTGTTTGTGATGGACAATAGAATAAAGATTGCATAATAAAAATTTCAGATATACTGGTTGAATAGATACCGTTGCAGAGGTCTTGAAAGTTTAAGTGCGTACACTTGCCCCACGCTACTCTACACTTCTATTTTAAAATGAGGTAACCTCATTAGCCATATCTCCAACTCCCTAACACATAACACGCCTTCACCTATTATCTAGGCTCAACTTTGAATTATTTATATTATAGGCTACCTTACAACTCCCAAAATCTGGCCCTACCAAATGTCCAACCTCTTATGTAGAATTATGACTGTTTGAGGCATCTGGTCTAAATACTGTACAACAATACCACAGGACCTTAGAAAATTCGAAGTTTATTTATAGCTTACCTAAGGTACCCAACCTCTTGTTTTCAATCCTATAGAAATTAATTTTAAAAAAAAAACCACCCTCGCCCTTATTTTCAACTCCTTACTTACAGAATGTATTCGTGCAAACCTGGATAAAACAGCGAGTAGGTTTCTTAATTTCCCTACCATTTCAGTAGGTACTTACCGATCTTAGGTAGACGAAGTGAATTCAATATAGAGATTTCATAGCAAAAACACGCTTTCAAGTCAACTGAACCTAAAAACGCTTTTTAGAAAAAGCTCTGTCTGTCCGTTACTGTGAACAGCTGTTACATTCACATTACTTGCTCTACCCTCTATCGCTTATTTGAGCACACAAATTACGCTTGCGAAAGTTCATTTTCCTATCTACTACATTTTAACCGAGATAAACCTTTACAGAAACAGCTACATTACACATTTCGTTATAGAGAACAGCGATAGTCAAATGTTTAACAACTGAACGCTATATGATGCTTTAAAATTCCATACTGTTTCCATGACATCGCGAGAAACAACTGAATGTTGATATGACTAAGAGAATGAAATTCAAACCATTAATAATGGATATCTGGAAAAGAGCTTATACCACAAAAAACTTGAAATGAGATCCACATTTCCAGTGTAGTACCTACGTTAAAGTTTACCAGTTACACAAAATTCCTTGCGAATGAAGAGCACTTCAAGATATACATTTATTTGTATGTAAATATCTTTAATGTAGGTATTTTAATCAAACTCGTTAGAACCACTTCTGGACAATAAAAAATTTCGAAAAATGTTGTATGTAAATTTTGTTGAAAATTAGGGACTCATTTCGATGACTTACTGTAGGAAGGATGTCGTGGGTGCCGCCAGACCTGGCCTCGCTGTGCCAACCCCTGGTTCAGACCTCGAGTTGCTCGCCTGCCGCAGCCTTGTTCCTGCAGCTGATGACGCAGATGCTCGGCTACCCCCGCGACCAGTATGTCCACCACAGCGAGCAAGACAACTACGACTTCATCATCGTGGGTGCTGGGTCTGCAGGATGCGTGTTGGCCAACAGACTCTCCGAGATCGGCCAATGGAAGGTACGTAACAATCCAAAAGAGCAAACCCCAAACTACCTTTTATATGGACAATTTTTCGTTATTTTTTTTCCAAAAATGCCTCTTAAACGATGATATTTTAATCAAAATCGTTAAGATATTTGTATCAGAAACAAAACGTATATCTTGAATTTTCTGAGAATATCCTGTGAAGTCCTCGGAATGGGTTTTGTGTAATTGATTAACTGTAAGAGATAAGCAAAATCTTACTTCACGTCGTTAACCATTTCCGAGATACTGTTTGTTATATTCAATTTTATATTGTGTTTAGAAGTCACATTTCCTTTTGTTTATCGTGACGTTATACAAAGAGTAATAAATTTCAACGCCACTTTACTCCCTGTGAGGGGGGTGGGGGTCGAGCCCAGGGCCACAAAATCTTAAAACATGAACAACATACGCGAAAGTGTGACGTAATTAAAACTCGAGTTTCTGAACATTTCCTTGTAATGAACCTCGCTGTTTGTGCCTTCAGTCCCATAAGCAGGCCATTTCTTCACTTGAAGCAGCACAGCTCCATCTCAAGCTCTAACAGCATTACAAATCAAAATAACAATTAGAGGGAAATAGGTTGGTTGAAGATATCCCGTAGCACACAACTTCTGCCACTCATAATGAGAACAAGTCCAGGCCCAATTATTAACCAGCGCAGCCGACCGTCATTTTGTCTGTTTTTAGCGTTTAAATCCCGAGTATTGAACATTTTTATTTTATCTTTCTCTCCGAACAATCTGGTTGTTTCACTACATATGTCTTCTTGAGTTTTATTCATTTATTACCTTTCCCTGCAAATAGTGGTCATGGAGATCTGAAATTGCGAATAACAAATATCTGATGTGTTACGCTTTCTCTTCCCCCTATCGTTTATTTTGGGTACACAAATTATTCTAACCAAACTTTATTCTTCTATCTACTTTATTTCAATCCCGACAAACCTTTCCGGAAATAGTACTTTACACATGTCGTTATAGAGAACAGCGATAGTCAGATGTTTAACAACTCCATACTGTTTCCATGACATCACGAGAAACAGCTGAATGTTGACAGGACTTTAAAGAAAATGACAAGTATGAAATAATTGGAACCATTAACAGCGGATGTGTGGAAATGGCTGATGCCACAAAACAGTTATTTGAAATAAATTGTCTATTTTAAGGAAATATACATCTTTTGTGCAGTACGTTTTCGTCTATCGCTTAACGTTTACAACATTATACACAATTCCTTCCAAATGAAGAGCACTTCACAGGCTATTCCCAGAAAATTCAAGATATACGTTTTATTTGCCATCTTTAATATGTGGTATTTAATCAAATTCCTTGCTCACTTTTTTAAAAAATAAAAAACTGTCTTAAAAAATTCCATGTAAAGGGTAGTTTGGGGTGGGAAATTTTCTTGAAAATCTTCGTGTCGCACTGTTCAAAAGGTACTGAATCTAAATACCAAGTTTGGCATTTCTCGAACTTTTAGTGTTTTGAATTATGCTGTACATGCACCTTTTTGTAAAAATGATTTTTTTTATTTGGGGGTCTCAAAACATGTATTTGCGGTGAAATCTCGGTGGGTGGAATGCAATACCTGCTAGCGTGAGGAGGTGCGGCAGCTATAGTTAAGTTTGTACCTACATTATCCAATTTCTTACGCCATTTAAATGATACTATTTTCTAAATGTTGATAATGCTTCGTGGAGCTCTCGAGTAACGAACGTTTAGCAGACAGTGACCTTGAACCATTAAACATATGCCGTTACCGCTGAGGCAGATTCCTCGTTAAACTAACGACACAACCAGGTTTGTGCTAATGCCCACTCTGTGGGGAGGGAAGTGCATTATAAACATGGGAGGTAATTTTAAAGAAATAACAATATAAAATATCACACCACCTCCTTCTTTAGAAATCCAATGTGTTACATTAATATGGATTTTTCTGCTCACTCTTCTATTAACAATTCTTACAAAAGCTTAGTCTTCTATCTACTTCATTTTAATTGAGATAAACCTTTACAGAAACAGCTACATTACACATTTCGTTATAGAGAACAGCGATAGTCAAATGTTTAACAACTGGACGCTATATGCTGGCCTTAAAATTCCATACTGTTTCTATGACATCGCGAGAAACAACTGTATACCCAAAAGATTTAAAACAATGGTCTAAATATTGAACTAATAACAGATATCTCGGAAATGGCTTATGCCATCAAAAAATTTATTTCAAATAAATCGTGTATTTGAAGAGAACTACATTTCTTGTGTAGTACGTTTTCGTGTCTCTTAACTTTACTAGTTATACAAGATTTCTTCTTCGCACGCTATTTCCAGAAAATTTGTCACGTAAATATCTATAATACATGGTACTTTAAGCAAAATCGTTAGACCCCCTTTTTAAAAAATAAAACAATATTGAAAAACGTTCTATGTAAGCGTTAGTGTGAGGATGTTAGTGTCGCATCTCAGAGAAATATCAGAACTTACTAAGTTTGGCGTTTATCCCACTTTTCGTTTTTGAGTCATGCTGTTCACAGCCAGGCACACACGGGTCCTCTTCTAAAAATGTTTTCTTTCTTTCATTCAGAGGATGTCAAATATATTTGTGGTGAACGAATCTCGGTAACGAATGTTTGGGTGGAGTGCATTATCTTGTGCATGGCAGAGAAAGTAAAATGGTTAATAATTTTGATCAAGCACGGTATAACTAAGAATGGTGCAATCTCAGTTATTGTATCAGTCTGTATAGTTTCCGAGACAGGACCAAGCCCGTCAACCCAGAACTCGGCGAGGGCGACTGAATCTGGCACCCCGTCCATTGAACCAGAACCAGACCAACCCAATCCGAACGGAACGGATATTTGCCTAACTTTTAAAACTCAAACATGTTATATTTTCTTAACGAAAGAATCGCAAGTCCGCCGTGGGGGTAGCGTGTCTGAGGTCCCGAGTTTGAATCTCGGTTACGGTGACTTACTCGGATAAACTTTTCTTTTCTGGGGTTTTCCCTTATCCTGCAAAAATGAACGTATGGTAACTTTAAGCTCTTTGGACATGGGGCTTATTTGAGCATAATTTCACCCATTTGATTCATCGTTCGGGGTGATCGACGTAAATGCAGTAAATGTCACTTATTTTACACTCGTCCCTACACTGACAATTGTTAAAAGTTTTAAAATGACACTACACGACAAGAATATAAGTTGTTGACAGGTTCTGTTGCTGCAGGCAGGACCTGAGAAACCCCTGTCAATAAATGATACACACTGAATGTGACATGTTGACAGGTTCTCCTGCTAGGGGCAGGGCCAGAGGAACCCCTGGCTGCAGATAATCCAGACTGAATGTGATATGTTGACAGGTGCTGTTGCTGGAGGCAGGGCCAGAGGAACCCCTGGCTGCAGATAATCCAGACTGAATCTGACATGTTGACAGGTTCTGTTGCTGGAGGCAGGGCCAGAGGAACCTCTGGCTGCAGATAATCCAGACTGAATGTGATATGTTGACAGGTTCTGTTGCTGGAGGCAGGGCCAGAGGAACCCCTGGCTGCAGATAACCCAGACTGAATGTGATATGTTGACACGTTCTGTTGCTGGAGGCAGGGCCAGAGGAACCCTGGTAGCAGATGACACAGACTGAATGTGACATGTTGACAGGTTCTGTTGCTGGAGGCAGGACCAGAGGAACCCCTGGCTGCAGATAATCCAGACTGAATGTGATATGTTGACAGGTGCTGTTGCTGGAGGCAGGACCTGAGAAACCCCTGTCAATAAATGATACAGACTGAATGTGACATGTTGACAGGTTCTCTTGCTAGGGGCAGGGCCAGAGGAACCCCTGGCTGCAGATAATCCAGACTGAATGTGATATGTTGACAGGTTCTGTTGCTGGAGGCAGGGCCAGAGGAACCCCTGGCTGCAGATAATCCAGACTGAATCTGACATGTTGACAGGTTCTGTTGCTGGAGGCAGGGCCAGAGGAACCCCTGGCTGCAGATAATCCAGACTGAATGTGATATGTTGACAGGTTCTGTTGCTGGAGGCAGGGCCAGAGGAACCCCTGGCTGCAGATAACCCAGACTGAATGTGATATGTTGACACGTTCTGTTGCTGGAGGCAGGGCCAGAGGAACCCTGGTAGCAGATGACACAGACTGAATGTGACATGTTGACAGGTTCTGTTGCTGGAGGCAGGACCAGAGGAACAACTGGTAGGAGATGATTCCGACTGAATGTGACATGTTGACAGGTTCTGTTGCAGGAGGCAGGACAAGATGAACCCCTGGCAGCTAATGATAGACTGAATGTGACATGTTGACAGGTTCTGTTGCTGGAGGCAGGGCCAAAGGAACAACTGGTAGGAGATGATACAGACTGAATGTGACATGTTGACAGGTTCTGTTGCAGGAGGCAGGACCAGATGAACCCCTGGCAGCTAATGATAGACTGAATGTCACATGTTGACAGGTTCTGTTGCTGGAGGCAGGGCCAGAGGAACCCTTGGTAGCAGGTGATACAGACTGAATGTGGCATGTTGACAGGTTCTGTTGCTGGAGGCAGGGCCAGAGGAACTCTAGGCAGTAAATAATACAGACTGAATGTGACATGTTGACAGGTTCTGATGCTGGAGGCAGGGCCAGAGGAACCCTTGGCAGTAAATAATACAGACTGAATGTGACATGTTGACAGGTTCTGATGCTGGAGGCAGGGCCACAGGAACCCTTGGCAGTAAATGATACAGACAGAATGTGACATGTTGACAGGTTCTGTTGCTGAGGGCAGTGACCAGATGAACCCCTGGCAGTAAATGATACAGACTGAATGTGACATGTTGACAGGTTCTGTTGTTGGAGGCAGGACCAAATTAACCCCTGACAGTAAATGATACAGACTGAATGTGATATGTTGACAGGTTCTGTTGCTAGAGGCAGGACCAAATGAACCCCTGACAGTAAATGATACAGACTGAATGTGACATGTTGACAGGTTCTGTTGCTAGAGGCAGGACCAAATGAACCCCTGACAGTAAATGATACAGACTGAATGTGACATGTTGACAGGTTCTGTTGCTAGAGGCAGGACCAAATGAACCCCTGACAGTAAATGATACACACTGAATGTGACATGTTGACAGGTTCTGTTGCTGGAGGCAGGACCAGATGAACCCCTGGCAGTAAATGATACAGACTGAATGTGACATGTTAACAGGTTCTGTTGCTGGAGGCAGGACCAGATGAACCTCTGACAGTAAATGATACAGACTGAATGTGACATGTTGACAGGTTCTGTTGCTGGAGGCAGGACCAAATGAACCCCTGGCAGTAAATGATAAAGACTGAATGTGATATGTTGACAGGTTCTGTTGCTGGAGGCAGGGCCAGATGAACCCCTGGCAGTAAATGATACAGACTGAATGTGACATGTTGACAGGTTCTGTTGCTAGAGGCAGGGCCAGAGGAACCCCTGGCAGTAAATGATACAGACTGAATGTGATATGTTGACAGGTTCTGTTGCTAGAGGCAGGACCAAATGAACCCCTGGCAGTAAATGATACAGACTGAATGTGATATGTTGACAGGTTCTGTTGCTGGAGGCAGGACCAGATGAACCCCTGGCAGTAAATGATACAGACTGAATGTGATATGTTGACAGGTTCTGTTGCTAGAGGCAGGGCCAGAGGAACCCTTGGTAGCAGGTGATACAGACTGAATGTGACATGTTGACAGGTTCTGTTGCTAGAGGCAGGACCAAATGAACCCCTGGCAGTAAATGATACACACTGAATGTGACATGTTGACAGGTTCTGTTGCTGGAGGCAGGACCAGATGAACCCCTGGCAGTAAATGATACACACTGAATGTGACATGTTGACAGGTTCTGTTGCTGAGGCAGGACCAGATGAAACCCTGGCAGTAAATGATACAGACTGAATGTGACATGTTGACAGGTTCTGATGCTGGAGGCAGGACCAAATGAACCTCTGGCAGTAAATGATACAGACTGAATGTGACATGTTGACAGGTTCTGATGCTGGAGGCAGGACCAAATGAACCCCTGGCAGTAAATTATACAGACTGAATGTGACATGTTGACAGGTTCTGATGCTGGAGGCAGGACCAAATGAACCTCTGGCAGTAAATGATACACACTGAATGTGACATGTTGACAGGTTCTGATGCTGGAGGCAGGACCAAATGAACCTCTGGCAGTAAATGATACAGACTGAATGTGATATGTTGACAGGTTCTGTTGCTAGAGGCAGGACCAAATGAACCCCTGACAGTAAATGATACAGACTGAATGTGACATGTTGACAGGTTCTGTTGCTGGAGGCAGGACCAAATGAACCCCTGGCAGTAAATGATACAGACTGAATGTGACATGTTGACAGGTTCTGTTGCTAGAGGCAGGACCAAATGAACCCCTGACAGTAAATGATACAGACTGAATGTGACATGTTGACAGGTTCTGATGCTGGAGGCAGGACCAAATGAACCCCTGGCAGTAAATGATACAGACTGAATGTGACATGTTGACAGGTTCTGTTGCTGGAGGCAGGTCCAAATGAACCCCTGGAAGTAAATGATACAGACTGAATGTGATATGTTGACAGGTTCTGTTGTTGGAGGCAGGGCCAGATGAACCCCTGGTAGTAAATGATACAGACTGAATGTGACATGTTGACAGGTTCTGTTGCTGGAGGCAGGACCAAATGAACCCTTGGCAGTAAATGATACACACTGAATGTGATATGTTGACAGGTTCTGTTGCTGAGGCAGGACCAGATGAACCCCTGGCAGTAAATGATACAGACTGAATGTGACATGTTGACAGGTTCTGTTGCTGGAGGCAGGACCAAATGAACCCCTGGCAGTAAATGATACAGACTGAATGTGATATGTTGACAGGTTCTGTTGCTGGAGGCAGGGCCAGATGAACCCCTGGCAGTAAATGATACAGACTGAATGTGACATGTTGACAGGTTCTGTTGCTAGAGGCAGGGCCAGAGGAACCCCTGGCAGTAAATGATACAGACTGAATGTGATATGTTGACAGGTTCTGTTGCTAGAGGCAGGACCAAATGAACCCCTGGCAGTAAATGATACAGACTGAATGTGATATGTTGACAGGTTCTGTTGCTGGAGGCAGGACCAGATGAACCCCTGGCAGTAAATGATACAGACTGAATGTGATATGTTGACAGGTTCTGTTGCTAGAGGCAGGGCCAGAGGAACCCTTGGTAGCAGGTGATACAGACTGAATGTGACATGTTGACAGGTTCTGTTGCTAGAGGCAGGACCAAATGAACCCCTGGCAGTAAATGATACACACTGAATGTGACATGTTGACAGGTTCTGTTGCTGGAGGCAGGACCAGATGAACCCCTGGCAGTAAATGATACACACTGAATGTGACATGTTGACAGGTTCTGTTGCTGAGGCAGGACCAGATGAAACCCTGGCAGTAAATGATACAGACTGAATGTGATATGTTGACAGGTTCTGTTGCTGGAGGCAGGGCCTGAGGAACCCTTGGCACTAAATGATACAGACTGAATGTGACATGTTGACAGGTTCTGTTGCTGAGGGCAGTGACCAGATGAACCCCTGGCAGTAAATGATACAGACTGAATGTGACATGTTGACAGGTTCTGTTGCTAGAGGCAGAGCCAAATTAACCCCTGGTAGTAAATGATACACACTGAATGTGATATGTTGACAGGTTCTGTTGTTGGAGGCAGGACCAAATTAACCCCTGGTAGTAAATGATACACACTGAATGTGATATGTTGACAGGTTCTGTTGCTAGAGGCAGAGCCAAATTAACCCCTGACAGTAAATGATACAGACTGAATGTGATATGTTGACAGGTTCTGTTGTTGGAGGCAGGACCAAATGAACCCCTGACAGTAAATGATACAGACTGAATGTGATATGTTGACAGGTTCTGTTGCTGGAGGCAGCACCAGATGAACCCCTGGCAGTAAATGATACACACTGAATGTGATATGTTGACAGGTTCTGTTGCTGGAGGCAGGACCAGATGAACCCCTGGCAGTAAATGATACAGACTGAATGTGACATGTTGACAGGTTCTGTTGCTGGAGCCAGGACCAAATGAACCCCTGGCAGTAAATGATACAGACTGAATGTGACATGTTGACAGGTTCTGTTGCTGGAGGCAGGAGCAGATGAACCCCTGGCAGTAAATGATACAGACTGAATGTGACATGTTGACAGGTTCTGTAGCTGGATGCAGGACCAAATGAACCCCTGGCAGTAAATGATACACAGTGAATGTGACATGTTGACAGGTTCTGTTGCTGGAGGCAGGACCAGATGAACCCCTGGCAGTAAATGATACAGACTGAATGTGACATGTTGACAGGTTCTGTTGCTGGAGGCAGGGCCAGATGAACCCCTGGAAGTAAATGATACACACTGAATGTGACATGTTGACAGGTTCTGTTGCTGAGGCAGGACCAGATGAACCCCTGGCAGTAAATGATACAGACTGAATGTGATATGTTGACAGGTTCTGTTGCTGGAGGCAGGGCCTGAGGAACCCTTGGCAGTAAATGATACAGACTGAATGTGACATGTTGACAGGTTCTGTTGCTGAGGGCAGTGACCAGATGAACCCCTGGCAGTAAATGATACAGACTGAATGTGACATGTTGACAGGTTCTGTTGCTAGAGGCAGAGCCAAATTAACCCCTGGTAGTAAATGATACACACTGAATGTGATATGTTGACAGGTTCTGTTGTTGGAGGCAGGACCAAATTAACCCCTGGTAGTAAATGATACACACTGAATGTGATATGTTGACAGGTTCTGTTGCTAGAGGCAGAGCCAAATTAACCCCTGACAGTAAATGATACAGACTGAATGTGATATGTTGACAGGTTCTGTTGTTGGAGGCAGGACCAAATGAACCCCTGACAGTAAATGATACAGACTGAATGTGATATGTTGACAGGTTCTGTTGCTAGAGGCAGGACCAGATGAACCTCTGGCAGAAAATGATACAGACTGAATGTGATATGTTGACAGGTTCTGTTGCTAGAGGCAGGACCAAATGAACCCCTGGTAGTTAATGATACAGACTGAATGTGACATGTTGACAGGTTCTGTTGCTGGAGGCAGGACCAAATGAATCCCTGGCAGTAAATGATACAGACTGAATGTGACATGTTCTGTTGTTAGAGGCAGGACCAAATGAACCCCTGACAGTAAATGATACACACTGAATGTGACATGTTGACAGGTTCTGTTGCTAGAGGCAGGACCAAATGAACCCCTGACAGTAAATGATACAGACTGAATGTGACATGTTGACAGGTTCTGTTGTTGGAGGCAGGGCCAGGTGAACCCCTGGCAGAAAATGATACAGACTGAATGTGACATGTTGACAGGTTCTGTTGCTAGAGGCAGGACCAGATGAACCCCTGGCAGTAAATGATACAGACTGAATGTGACATGTTGACAGGTTCTGTTGCTGGAGGCAGGACTAGATGAACCCCTGGCAGTAAATGATACAGACTGAATGTGACATGTTGACAGGTTCTGTTGCTAGAGGCAGGACCAGATGAACCCCTGGCAGAAAATGATACAGACTGAATGTGACATGTTGACAGGTTCTGTTGCTGGAGTCAGGACCAGATGAACCCCTGGCAGTAAATGATACAGACTGAATGTGACATGTTGACAGGTTCTGTTGCTGGAGTCAGGACCAGATGAACCCCTGGCAGTAAATGATACAGACTGAATGTAACATGTTGACAGGTTCTGTTGCTGGAGGCAGGACCAAATGAACCCCTGGTAGTAAATGATACAGACTGAATGTGACATGTTGACAGGTTCTGTTGCTGGAGGCAGGACCAAATGAACCCTTGGCAGTAAATGATACACACTGAATGTGACATGTTGACAGGTTCTGTTGCTGGAGGCAGGACCAGATGAACCCCTGGTAGTAAATGATACAGACTGAATGTGACATGTTGACAGGTTCTGTTGCTGGAGGCAGGACCAAATGAACCCTTGGCAGTAAATGATACACACTGAATGTGACATGTTGACAGGTTCTGTTGCTGGAGGCAGGACCAGATGAACCCCTGGAAGAAAATGATACAGACTGACTGTGACATGTTGACAGGTTCTGTTGCTGGAGGCAGGACCAGAGGAACCCCTGGTAGCAGATGTTCCAGCGTTTGCCCCCATCATGATGCAGAGTAGCCTTGACTGGATGTACCGGACACAGCCAGAAGAACGCAGCTGTTTGGCGTACAGAGAAAGAGGGTGCGGTTGGGCGAGAGGAAAGGTAAACCTTAACTCATCAAGTTGTTCCAACAATTCTCGCACTAACTCCCAAAGTAACTATCACGCGTGTTCTTGCAGGTCATGGGTGGCTCTAGCAGCATTAACTACATGATCTACGTGCGTGGTAACCCCAAGGATTACGAGAAGTGGGAGGCATTGGGTAACCCAGGCTGGGGCTTCATGGATGTCCTCCAGTACTTCAAGAAGTCTGAAGACAACACGGATCCTGAGGTGCATGAAGCCTCCCCGGGTTACCATTCTGTAGGGGGCTATCAAACTGTGCAGTGGTTCCCATACCAGGATCATAATGTGAAGGTATACAATATGAACATTGACGAGATAGTGCAGATGACAGCCTGCGCTCTGCGGTTCAATGAATGAAAAAACAATCTAGAGCAGAAGTTGCAATGCAGTTAAGAATGTAGACATTATACACATATTCAGCGAGACCAGCAGTCGGTCAAAAATGAAAACCTCCCAGTAGAAACACAAATCACTAATATTCTCTCAGTCAAATATAGCATGTTAAATATCCTATACTGCTATAAAACTAATCTACAATATATTAAGGTGTCTTTACCTTCCCTACCACGTAACTAGTAGATACAGGAAGTATTGCATTCCACCTAAAAATTCGATAACGAGATTTCAGCCGAAATACATGTTTGGAAGCACCCTAAATAAAAAGCATGTTTAAAGAAGCCCCCCTGTGTGTGTGTGTGTGTGTGTGTGTGTGTGTGTGTGTGTGAAGAGCATAACTCAAAAACGAAATGTCCGATAAATACTGTTGGTACTGAGATTCAACACCCTCCAAAGATGAGATAAGAAGATTTTTCAAGAAGTTGCACTACCTCAAACTATCTTTAACAAGCAAGATTTTCAAAATTTGGATTTTCTCAAAGATAGGTTTTGATTAAAATATCATATATTTAAGATATTTACATGACAAACAGAATGTATACCTGAATTTTCTGACAACAGCCTATTTAAGTCCTCTTCATTCTGAACGACGTTCACATAATTGGTAAACAATAAGAGACACAGAAACGTACTACAGATAAAATAATACAAAAGTCGTGGATGTTTTATTCCAAGCAATACCATAGAATATAGCAAACCGAGAAAACGGAAGACACAGCACAACAAAACAATGTCAACCTGCTTATAAGGGGGAGAGAGAGAGAGAGAGAGTGTGTGTCAAAACCTAGCAAGTCTTATGTAAGAAAGTTTTGTTGCATGTTGTGATCAAGTCTATTACCGCCACGTGTGTTAAATAATTGTACAAGGAGACAAAACTGCGCCTACTGCACCATCAGCAATTACTCAACCGATATTTACAACTAACAAATGCTTCTGGATGGTGCCATTCCCAAAATATTTAACTTGGTGGCCTGGGGCATACTCCAAATTTGGCTTCGCCCCTTTGGAAAAAAAAACACTGATGTGTTGCACTCATCCGACTTTCTCTACCCACTCTTCTTACAAAATGTTATTCATCTTAATACAGATAAACTTCATTACTCATTTCGTTGTGGCTATAAGAAGAAAACAATAAGTTAAAGCAATAGTTGAACATTTTCAAGGCTGGTCACTATGTGATGGCTTTCAAATTCTTCTCTTTCCTTACATGAACCGAAAAATACAGAGAAAGAGAGATTTGCAGTTGAGAACACCAATAAAGTATTTGAAAATTCAAACCAATAACAAAGGATATCTCGGAAATGGTTAACGCTAAATTGTGTCCTTCAAAGACATCTACAGTTTACCAGCTATACAAAAGTCCTTCAGAATGAAGAGAATTTCACAAAACTCAACATATACATCTTATTTATCTACGTTATTTTTATCAAAATCGGCTTTGTTACCGCGCTAAAAACAAAATCAAATGTCTGAAGAATATTTCATTCTAACTTTGACATTTTGAGGGAAAAAATCTGATTGTTACACTCACATGACTTTCTCTACTCTTGTACAAACGCTTATTCTCCATATGCTTCATGTTAATCCAGACGTTAATCTTATTGTTAATTCTCTTGTAGATGCAAGGGGAATTGTTAGGTTTTAAGCGATAGTCAAATATTTTAAGAGCTGGTTCTATGTGGAGTATTCCATTCTCTTTGCATTACCAGGACAAAAAAAATGAATACCGAATTTGAGAAAAAGTATAAGTATTGGAAAATTTAAGGGAATAACAAGCAATATTTCGAAAATGGTTCACCCAACAACAAAAATGTATATGACATAAATTGTGTATTTTAACGCGATCTACATTTTTTTGTGTAGTAAAATTTTGTCTATCTCTTATGGTTTACCAGTTATGAAAAAGTCGTTCACAATGAAGAATACTTTTGGAGACATTCCCAGAAAATTCAAGATATACATTTTATTTGTCATGAAAATATCTTAAACGTATGACATTTTAATCAAAATCGTTAGAGCCATTTTTGAAAAAATTAAAATTTTCGAAAAATGTTCCATGTAAAGGGTAATCTGGAGTAGGGGGATTTTCTTGAAAACCGTCGTCTCGCATCTCTGGAAGATACCGAACCTAAATACCAAGTTTGGTGTTTATCCGACTGTTCGTTTCTGAGTTATGCTGTTCAGACACACAAGGACATGTTTCCAAAAATGCTTTTTTTGGATTCATGGGGTCTCAAAACATGTATTTCCGGTGAAATTTCGGTATCGAATTTTTGGTTGGAATACAATACTTCCCCTTCTTACTAGACGTAGTGCAGAAAGTAAAAAGTAAAAATTTAATATTTTCAGGGATTAACCTCCTCAAACATTTGCGAGTTTGCCTTTCTGGACATTTAAAACAATCCAATGCGAATCTAAATGAATATGAACTGATAGAAAATTTAAATTATTTTTTCTTAATCTTATTTTCTTGCGTTTTTTGTCAATTTAAAACGTTCCCCATGATGCAATTTTTCCCTCACTTTCTTTCAGAGTTTGAATATAACGTTCTTTGAGGGTTACTGAAGTGATCTAAGAACCTTTTATTCATATCAATATTTTGGATTTAGGATTTTAATGATTTAATATTTGATTGATTTTTAAAAAATTAAACCTCTCAATACTTTTAAATATGTTTTCTAGAAAACGATTTGTTGCACAAAAGTAAGGTTCATAATGTTCAAACTTTCAAGTGAGCATTTCATATGGCACTGAATTTTCATTTCTTGAAAATTATTTTTTTGGAAAATCTGATATAAGGGGATATGAAAACAATTTTTCTATTATAATTTTGTTGACGAAACTTGTAGAAATTAGCAATTTTAGTGTAGCGCCCTTAAATAAAAAAGCGTGAGAGTTACATTTTACGAGGGAACTTTCCGAACTGAACACGGCACGCTCCTTCCTCAGATGATCATCGACGGCTGGAAGGAACTGGGGTACCCCGAGATCGACGTGAATGGCCCGTCCCAACTAGGGGTGACCCTACACCAGCACACAACGCGACAAGGAGAGCGCCTGAGTACGAACATGGCCTTCATCAGACCGATACGTCGCAAGCGGCGTAACCTGACGGTGCTGACACATGCCCAGGTGACTAGGGTGCTGATAGACTCCAATACCAAGACCGCCTTCGGGGTAGAATACGTCCTGGACGGCGAGAACAGCATCAGGAGAGCATTTGCCAGCAGGGAGGTGATCCTGTCAGCTGGAGCTCTCAACTCGCCCAAGGTAAGTCCTGATACATACTGGCTCTCCCATAATGATACTCCTGGTGGATCAGAAGAGCATCTGTCAGCTGGAGCTCTCAACTCACCCAAGTGAAGTCCTGATACAGGCTATCCCATAATGATACTTCTAGTGGATCAGAAGAGTATCTGCCAATAGAGGTGATCCTGTCAGCTGGAGCTCTCAACTCGCCCAAGGTAAGTCCTGATACATACTGGCTCTCTCATAATGATACTCCTGGTGGATCAGGAGAGCATCTGCCAATAGAGGTGATCCTGTCAGCTGGAGCTCTCAACTCACCCAAGTTAAGTCCTGATGCATGCTGTCTCATAATGATACTCTTGGTGGATCAGAAAAGCATCTGCCAATAGAGGTGATCCTGTCAGCTGGAGCTCTCAACTCGCCCAAGGTAAGTCCTGATACATACTGGCTCTCCCATAATGATACTCCTGGTGGATCAGAAGAGTATCTGCCAATAGAGGTGATCCTGTCAGCTGGAGCTCTCAACTCGCCCAAGGTAAGTCCTGATACATACTGGCTCTCCCATAATGATACTCCTGGTGGATCAGAAGAGCATCTGTCAGCTGGAGCTCTCAACTCACCCAAGTGAAGTCCTGATACAGGCTCTCCCATAATGATACTTCTAGTGGATCAGAAGAGTATCTGCCAATAGAGGTGATCCTGTCAGCTGGAGCTCTCAACTCGCCCAAGGTAAGTCCTGATACATACTGGCTCTCTCATAATGATACTCCTGGTGGATCAGGAGAGCATCTGCCAATAGAGGTGATCCTGTCAGCTGGAGCTCTCAACTCGCCCAAGGTAAGTCCTGATGCATGCTGTCTCTCTCACAATGATACTCCTGGTGGATCAGAAAAGCATCTGCCAATAGAGGTGATCCTGTCAGCTGGAGCTCTCAACTCACCCAAGTTAAGTCCTGATGCATGCTGTCTCATAATGATACTCCTGGTGGATCAGAAAAGCATCTGCCAATAGAGGTGATCCTGTCAGCTGGAGCTCTCAACTCACCCAAGTTAAGTCCTGATGCATGCTGTCTCATAATGATACTCCTGGTGTATCAGAAAAGCATCTGCCAATAGAGGTGATCCTGTCAGCTGGAGCTCTCAACTCGCCCAAGTTAAGTCCTGATGCATGCTGTCTCATAATGATACTCCTGGTGGATCAGAAAAGCATCTGCCAATAGAGGTGATCCTGTCAGCTGGAGCTCTCAACTCGCCCAAGTTAAGTCCTGATGCATGCTCTCTCATAATGATACTCCTGGTGTATCAGAAAAGCATCTGCCAATAGAGGTGATCCTGTCAGCTGGAGCTCTCAACTCGCCCAAGTTAAGTCCTGATGCATGCTGTCTCATAATGATACTCCTGGTGTATCAGAAAAGCATCTGCCAATAGAGGTGATCCTGTCAGCTGGAGCTCTCAACTCGCCCAAGTTAAGTCCTGATGCATGCTCTCTCATAATGATACTCCTGGTGTATCAGAAAAGCATCTGCCAATAGAGGTGATCCTGTCAGCTGGAGCTCTCAACTCACCCAAGTTAAGTCCTGATGCATGCTGTCTCATAATGATACTCCTGGTGGATCAGAAAAGCATCTGCCAATAGAGGTGATCCTGTCAGCTGGAGCTCTCAACTCACCCAAGTTAAGTCCTGATGCATGCTGTCTCATAATGATACTCTTGGTGGATCAGAAAAGCATCTGACAATAGAGGTGATCCTGTCAGCTGGAGCTCTCAACTCGCCCAAGTTAAGTCCTGATGCATGCTGTCTCATAATGATACTTCTAGTGGATCAGAAGAGTATCTGCCAATAGAGGTGATCCTGTCAGCTGGAGCTCTCAACTCGCCCAAGTTAAGTCCTGATGCATGCTGTCTCATAATGATACTCCTGGTGTATCAGAAAAGCATCTGCCAATAGAGGTGATCCTGTCAGCTGGAGCTCTCAACTCACCCAAGTTAAGTCCTGATGCATGCTGTCTCATAATGATACTTCTAGTGTATCAGAAAAGCATCTGCCAATAGAGGTGATCCTGTCAGCTGGAGCTCTCAACTCACCCAAGTGAAGTCCTGATACAGGCTCTCCCATAATGATACTTCTAGTGGATCAGAAGAGTATCTGCCAATAGAGGTGATCCTGTCAGCTGGAGCTCTCAACTCGCCCAAGGTAAGTCCTGATACATACTGGCTCTCCCATAATGATACTCCTGGTGGATCAGAAGAGTATCTGCCAATAGAGGTGATCCTGTCAGCTGGAGCTCTCAACTCGCCCAAGGTAAGTCCTGATACATACTGGCTCTCTCATAATGATACTTCAGAAAAGCATCTGCCAATAGAGGTGATCCTGTCAGCTGGAGCTCTCAACTCACCCAAGTTAAGTCCTGATGCATGCTGTCTCATAATGATACTCCTGGTGGATCAGAAAAGCATCTGCCAATAGAGGTGATCCTGTCAGCTGGAGCTCTCAACTCACCCAAGTTAAGTCCTGATGCATGCTGTCTCATAATGATACTCCTGGTGGATCAGAAAAGCATCTGCCAATAGAGGTGATCCTGTCAGCTGGAGCTCTCAACTCGCCCAAGGTAAGTCCTGATACATACTGGCTCTCTCATAATGATACTTCTAGTGGATCAGAAAAGCATCTGCCAATAGAGGTGATCCTGTCAGCTGGAGCTCTCAACTCACCCAAGTTAAGTCCTGATGCATGCTGTCTCATAATGATACTCCTGGTGGATCAGAAAAGCATCTGCCAATAGAGGTGATCCTGTCAGCTGGAGCTCTCAACTCACCCAAGTTAAGTCCTGATGCATGCTGTCTCATAATGATACTCCTGGTGGATCAGAAAAGCATCTGCCAATAGAGGTGATCCTGTCAGCTGGAGCTCTCAACTCACCCAAGTTAAGTCCTGATGCATGCTGTCTCATAATGATACTCCTGGTGGATCAGAAAAGCATCTGCCAATAGAGGTGATCCTGTCAGCTGGAGCTCTCAACTCACCCAGGGTAAGTCCTGATGCATGCTGTCTCATAATGATACTCTTGGTGTATCAGAAAAGCATCTGCCAATAGAGGTGATCCTGTCAGCTGGAGCTCTCAACTCACCCAAGTTAAGTCCTGATGCATGCTGTCTCATAATGATACTCTTGGTGTATCAGAAAAGCATCTGCCAATAGAGGTGATCCTGTCAGCTGGAGCTCTCAACTCACCCAAGTGAAGTCCTGATACAGGCTCTCCCATAATGATACTTCTAGTGGATCAGAAGAGTATCTGCCAATAGAGGTGATCCTGTCAGCTGGAGCTCTCAACTCGCCCAAGGTAAGTCCTGATACATACTGGCTCTCTCATAATGATACTCCTGGTGGATCAGAAGAGTATCTGCCAATAGAGGTGATCCTGTCAGCTGGAGCTCTCAACTCGCCCAAGGTAAGTCCTGATACATACTGGCTCTCTCATAATGATACTCCTGGTGGATCAGGAGAGCATCTGCCAATAGAGGTGATCCTGTCAGCTGGAGCTCTCAACTCACCCAAGTTAAGTCCTGATACATACTGGCTCTCTCATAATGATACTCCTGGTGGATCAGGAGAGCATCTGCCAATAGAGGTGATCCTGTCAGCTGGAGCTCTCAACTCACCCAAGTTAAGTCCTGATGCATGCTGTCTCATAATGATACTCCTGGTGTATCAGAAAAGCATCTGCCAATAGAGGTGATCCTGTCAGCTGGAGCTCTCAACTCACCCAGGGTAAGTCCTGATGCATGCTGTCTCATAATGATACTCTTGGTGGATCAGAAAAGCATCTGCCAATAGAGGTGATCCTGTCAGCTGGAGCTCTCAACTCCCCCAGGGTAAGTCCTGATGCATGCTCTCTCATAATGATACTCCTGGTGGATCAGGAGAGCATCTGCCAATAGAGGTGATCCTGTCAGCTGGAGCTCTCAACTCACCCAAGTTAAGTCCTGATGCATGCTGTCTCATAATGATACTCCTGGTGTATCAGAAAAGCATCTGCCAATAGAGGTGATCCTGTCAGCTGGAGCTCTCAACTCACCCAGGGTAAGTCCTGATGCATGCTGTCTCATAATGATACTCTTGGTGGATCAGAAAAGCATCTGCCAATAGAGGTGATCCTGTCAGCTGGAGCTCTCAACTCCCCCAGGGTAAGTCCTGATGCATGCTCTCTCATAATGATACTCCTGGTGGATCAGGAGAGCATCTGCCAATAGAGGTGATCCTGTCAGCTGGAGCTCTCAACTCACCCAAGTTAAGTCCTGATGCATGCTGTCTCATAATGATACTCCTGGTGGATCAGAAAAGCATCTGCCAATAGAGGTGATCCTGTCAGCTGGAGCTCTCAACTCACCCAAGTTAAGTCCTGATGCATGCTGTCTCATAATGATACTCTTGGTGGATCAGAAAAGCATCTGCCAATAGAGGTGATCCTGTCAGCTCTCAGCTCTCAACTCACCCAGGGTAAGTCCTGATGCATGCTGTCTCATAATGATACTCCTGATGGATCAGAAGAGCATCTGCCAATAGAGGTGATCCTGTCAGCTGGAGCTCTCAACTCGCTCAGGGTAAGTCCTGATGCATGCTGTCTCATAATGATACTCCTGGTGTATCAGGAGAGCATCTGTCAATAGAGGTGATCCTGTCAGCTGGAGCTCTCAACTCGCCCAAGGTAAGTCCTGATGCATGCTGTCTCATAATGATACTCCTGGTGTATCAGAAGAGCATCTGTCAATAGAGGTGATTCTGTCAGCTGGAGCTCTCAACTCACCCAAGTTAAGTCCTGATGCATGCTGTCTCATAATGATACTCCTGGTGGATCAGAAAAGCATCTGCCAATAGAGGTGATCCTGTCAGCTGGAGCTCTCAACTCACCCAAGTTAAGTCCTGATGCATGCTGTCTCATAATGATACTCTTGGTGGATCAGAAAAGCATCTGCCAATAGAGGTGATCCTGTCAGCTGGAGCTCTCAACTCGCCCAAGTTAAGTCCTGATGCATGCTGTCTCATAATGATACTTCTAGTGGATCAGAAGAGTATCTGCCAATAGAGGTGATCCTGTCAGCTGGAGCTCTCAACTCGCCCAAGTTAAGTCCTGATGCATGCTGTCTCATAATGATACTCCTGGTGTATCAGAAAAGCATCTGCCAATAGAGGTGATCCTGTCAGCTGGAGCTCTCAACTCACCCAAGTTAAGTCCTGATGCATGCTGTCTCATAATGATACTTCTAGTGTATCAGAAAAGCATCTGCCAATAGAGGTGATCCTGTCAGCTGGAGCTCTCAACTCACCCAAGTGAAGTCCTGATACAGGCTCTCCCATAATGATACTTCTAGTGGATCAGAAGAGTATCTGCCAATAGAGGTGATCCTGTCAGCTGGAGCTCTCAACTCGCCCAAGGTAAGTCCTGATACATACTGGCTCTCCCATAATGATACTCCTGGTGGATCAGAAGAGTATCTGCCAATAGAGGTGATCCTGTCAGCTGGAGCTCTCAACTCGCCCAAGGTAAGTCCTGATACATACTGGCTCTCTCATAATGATACTTCTAGTGGATCAGAAAAGCATCTGCCAATAGAGGTGATCCTGTCAGCTGGAGCTCTCAACTCACCCAAGTTAAGTCCTGATGCATGCTGTCTCATAATGATACTCCTGGTGGATCAGAAAAGCATCTGCCAATAGAGGTGATCCTGTCAGCTGGAGCTCTCAACTCACCCAAGTTAAGTCCTGATGCATGCTGTCTCATAATGATACTCCTGGTGGATCAGAAAAGCATCTGCCAATAGAGGTGATCCTGTCAGCTGGAGCTCTCAACTCGCCCAAGGTAAGTCCTGATACATACTGGCTCTCTCATAATGATACTTCTAGTGGATCAGAAAAGCATCTGCCAATAGAGGTGATCCTGTCAGCTGGAGCTCTCAACTCACCCAAGTTAAGTCCTGATGCATGCTGTCTCATAATGATACTCCTGGTGGATCAGAAAAGCATCTGCCAATAGAGGTGATCCTGTCAGCTGGAGCTCTCAACTCACCCAAGTTAAGTCCTGATGCATGCTGTCTCATAATGATACTCCTGGTGGATCAGAAAAGCATCTGCCAATAGAGGTGATCCTGTCAGCTGGAGCTCTCAACTCACCCAAGTTAAGTCCTGATGCATGCTGTCTCATAATGATACTCCTGGTGGATCAGAAAAGCATCTGCCAATAGAGGTGATCCTGTCAGCTGGAGCTCTCAACTCACCCAGGGTAAGTCCTGATGCATGCTGTCTCATAATGATACTCTTGGTGTATCAGAAAAGCATCTGCCAATAGAGGTGATCCTGTCAGCTGGAGCTCTCAACTCACCCAAGTTAAGTCCTGATGCATGCTGTCTCATAATGATACTCTTGGTGTATCAGAAAAGCATCTGCCAATAGAGGTGATCCTGTCAGCTGGAGCTCTCAACTCACCCAAGTGAAGTCCTGATACAGGCTCTCCCATAATGATACTTCTAGTGGATCAGAAGAGTATCTGCCAATAGAGGTGATCCTGTCAGCTGGAGCTCTCAACTCGCCCAAGGTAAGTCCTGATACATACTGGCTCTCATAATGATACTCCTGGTGGATCAGAAGAGTATCTGCCAATAGAGGTGATCCTGTCAGCTGGAGCTCTCAACTCGCCCAAGGTAAGTCCTGATACATACTGGCTCTCTCATAATGATACTCCTGGTGGATCAGGAGAGCATCTGCCAATAGAGGTGATCCTGTCAGCTGGAGCTCTCAACTCACCCAAGTTAAGTCCTGATACATACTGGCTCTCTCATAATGATACTCCTGGTGGATCAGGAGAGCATCTGCCAATAGAGGTGATCCTGTCAGCTGGAGCTCTCAACTCACCCAAGTTAAGTCCTGATGCATGCTGTCTCATAATGATACTCCTGGTGTATCAGAAAAGCATCTGCCAATAGAGGTGATCCTGTCAGCTGGAGCTCTCAACTCACCCAGGGTAAGTCCTGATGCATGCTGTCTCATAATGATACTCTTGGTGGATCAGAAAAGCATCTGCCAATAGAGGTGATCCTGTCAGCTGGAGCTCTCAACTCCCCCAGGGTAAGTCCTGATGCATGCTCTCTCATAATGATACTCCTGGTGGATCAGGAGAGCATCTGCCAATAGAGGTGATCCTGTCAGCTGGAGCTCTCAACTCACCCAAGTTAAGTCCTGATGCATGCTGTCTCATAATGATACTCCTGGTGTATCAGAAAAGCATCTGCCAATAGAGGTGATCCTGTCAGCTGGAGCTCTCAACTCACCCAGGGTAAGTCCTGATGCATGCTGTCTCATAATGATACTCTTGGTGGATCAGAAAAGCATCTGCCAATAGAGGTGATCCTGTCAGCTGGAGCTCTCAACTCCCCCAGGGTAAGTCCTGATGCATGCTCTCTCATAATGATACTCCTGGTGGATCAGGAGAGCATCTGCCAATAGAGGTGATCCTGTCAGCTGGAGCTCTCAACTCACCCAAGTTAAGTCCTGATGCATGCTGTCTCATAATGATACTCCTGGTGGATCAGAAAAGCATCTGCCAATAGAGGTGATCCTGTCAGCTGGAGCTCTCAACTCACCCAAGTTAAGTCCTGATGCATGCTGTCTCATAATGATACTCTTGGTGGATCAGAAAAGCATCTGCCAATAGAGGTGATCCTGTCAGCTCTCAGCTCTCAACTCACCCAGGGTAAGTCCTGATGCATGCTGTCTCATAATGATACTCCTGGTGGATCAGAAGAGCATCTGCCAATAGAGGTGATCCTGTCAGCTGGAGCTCTCAACTCGCTCAGGGTAAGTCCTGATGCATGCTGTCTCATAATGATACTCCTGGTGTATCAGGAGAGCATCTGTCAATAGAGGTGATCCTGTCAGCTGGAGCTCTCAACTCGCCCAAGGTAAGTCCTGATGCATGCTGTCTCATAATGATACTCCTGGTGTATCAGAAGAGCATCTGTCAATAGAGGTGATTCTGTCAGCTGGAGCTCTCAACTCACCCAAGTTAAGTCCTGATGCATGCTGTCTCATAATGATACTCCTGGTGGATCAGAAAAGCATCTGCCAATAGAGGTGATCCTGTCAGCTGGAGCTCTCAACTCGCCCAAGGTAAGTCCTGATACATACTGGCTCTCTCATAATGATACTTCTAGTGGATCAGAAAAGCATCTGCCAATAGAGGTGATCCTGTCAGCTGGAGCTCTCAACTCACCCAAGTTAAGTCCTGATGCATGCTGTCTCATAATGATACTCCTGGTGGATCAGAAAAGCATCTGCCAATAGAGGTGATCCTGTCAGCTGGAGCTCTCAACTCACCCAAGTTAAGTCCTGATGCATGCTGTCTCATAATGATACTCCTGGTGGATCAGAAAAGCATCTGCCAATAGAGGTGATCCTGTCAGCTGGAGCTCTCAACTCACCCAAGTTAAGTCCTGATGCATGCTGTCTCATAATGATACTCCTGGTGGATCAGAAAAGCATCTGCCAATAGAGGTGATCCTGTCAGCTGGAGCTCTCAACTCACCCAGGGTAAGTCCTGATGCATGCTGTCTCATAATGATACTCTTGGTGTATCAGAAAAGCATCTGCCAATAGAGGTGATCCTGTCAGCTGGAGCTCTCAACTCACCCAAGTTAAGTCCTGATGCATGCTGTCTCATAATGATACTCTTGGTGTATCAGAAAAGCATCTGCCAATAGAGGTGATCCTGTCAGCTGGAGCTCTCAACTCACCCAAGTGAAGTCCTGATACAGGCTCTCCCATAATGATACTTCTAGTGGATCAGAAGAGTATCTGCCAATAGAGGTGATCCTGTCAGCTGGAGCTCTCAACTCGCCCAAGGTAAGTCCTGATACATACTGGCTCTCTCATAATGATACTCCTGGTGGATCAGAAGAGTATCTGCCAATAGAGGTGATCCTGTCAGCTGGAGCTCTCAACTCGCCCAAGGTAAGTCCTGATACATACTGGCTCTCTCATAATGATACTCCTGGTGGATCAGGAGAGCATCTGCCAATAGAGGTGATCCTGTCAGCTGGAGCTCTCAACTCACCCAAGTTAAGTCCTGATACATACTGGCTCTCTCATAATGATACTCCTGGTGGATCAGGAGAGCATCTGCCAATAGAGGTGATCCTGTCAGCTGGAGCTCTCAACTCACCCAAGTTAAGTCCTGATGCATGCTGTCTCATAATGATACTCCTGGTGTATCAGAAAAGCATCTGCCAATAGAGGTGATCCTGTCAGCTGGAGCTCTCAACTCACCCAGGGTAAGTCCTGATGCATGCTGTCTCATAATGATACTCTTGGTGGATCAGAAAAGCATCTGCCAATAGAGGTGATCCTGTCAGCTGGAGCTCTCAACTCCCCCAGGGTAAGTCCTGATGCATGCTCTCTCATAATGATACTCCTGGTGGATCAGGAGAGCATCTGCCAATAGAGGTGATCCTGTCAGCTGGAGCTCTCAACTCACCCAAGTTAAGTCCTGATGCATGCTGTCTCATAATGATACTCCTGGTGTATCAGAAAAGCATCTGCCAATAGAGGTGATCCTGTCAGCTGGAGCTCTCAACTCACCCAGGGTAAGTCCTGATGCATGCTGTCTCATAATGATACTCTTGGTGGATCAGAAAAGCATCTGCCAATAGAGGTGATCCTGTCAGCTGGAGCTCTCAACTCCCCCAGGGTAAGTCCTGATGCATGCTCTCTCATAATGATACTCCTGGTGGATCAGGAGAGCATCTGCCAATAGAGGTGATCCTGTCAGCTGGAGCTCTCAACTCACCCAAGTTAAGTCCTGATGCATGCTGTCTCATAATGATACTCCTGGTGGATCAGAAAAGCATCTGCCAATAGAGGTGATCCTGTCAGCTGGAGCTCCCAACTCACCCAAGTTAAGTCCTGATGCATGCTGTCTCATAATGATACTCTTGGTGGATCAGAAAAGCATCTGCCAATAGAGGTGATCCTGTCAGCTCTCAGCTCTCAACTCACCCAGGGTAAGTCCTGATGCATGCTGTCTCATAATGATACTCCTGGTGGATCAGAAGAGCATCTGCCAATAGAGGTGATCCTGTCAGCTGGAGCTCTCAACTCGCTCAGGGTAAGTCCTGATGCATGCTGTCTCATAATGATACTCCTGGTGTATCAGGAGAGCATCTGTCAATAGAGGTGATCCTGTCAGCTGGAGCTCTCAACTCGCCCAAGGTAAGTCCTGATGCATGCTGTCTCATAATGATACTCCTGGTGTATCAGAAGAGCATCTGTCAATAGAGGTGATTCTGTCAGCTGGAGCTCTCAACTCACCCAGGGTAAGTCCTGATGCATGCTGTCTCATAATGATACTCCTGGTGGATCAGAAGAGCATCTGTCAATAGAGGTGATCCTGTCAGCTGGAGCTCTCAACTCGACCAGGGTAAGTCCTGATGCATGCTGTCTCATAATGATACTCCTGGTGGATCAGAAGAGCATCTGCCAATAGAGGTGATCCTGTCAGCTGGAGCTCTCAACTCGCTCAGGGTAAGTCCTGATGCATGCTGTCTCATAATGATACTCCTGGTGTATCAGGAGAGCATCTGTCAATAGAGGTGATCCTGTCAGCTGGAGCTCTCAACTCGCCCAAGGTAAGTCCTGATGCATGCTGTCTCATAATAATACTCCTGGTGTATCAGAAGAGCATCTGTCAATAGAGGTGATCCTGTCAGCTGGAGTTCTCAACTCATCCAGGGTAAGTCCTGATGCATGCTGTCTCATAATGATACTCCTGGTGGATCAGAAGAGCATCTGCCAATAGAGATGAACCTGTCAGCTGGAGCTCTCATCTCGCCCACAGTAATCCCTAGTACATACTTTCTCATAAAGACACTTATGTATTCGGAGAACATTAATTGCCAACAAGGAGGTGATATCCTCGGCTAGATCGCCCAAATCAGTTGGTGTTGCTTATTTTAACAGTGAAGGTATTAATGTAGACTCATGTATCTCCAGATTAATCCTGGTACACACTCGTGCAGGATCAGCAGAGCATATGCTCTCCAGGTCAGTTCGTGTACATACACATCTGTTTATGTCTCGTCTATCACCACACAGATACTGATGCTGTCCGGAGTGGGACCCAGGAAACACCTACAATCCTTAGGAATTGCCGTCATCAAGGACCTGCCTGTGGGTCAGAATCTGCAGGATCACGTCACCATCACCGGCGTCATCGTCTCGGTCAACAACACAGCCACTGACGTTTCTCCCTTCCAGCGTATGGAACAGCTTCAACAGTATGTGAGGAGCAAGCAAGGTCCTCTGTCTGCCACAGGGCCCTTACAGTTGGGGGCCTTCACCACCACCAAGTACTCAGAGACGCCAGAGGGCCCAGATATCCAGTACTCGTTTGATGCGGCGAGTGTGGAAGACTTTGTAACAAACCCAACTGGACAGCCAAACGTACAACCTTTGTCGTACTACAATGGGATCATGATAAGGCCCATAGTGCTGCGTCCCAGAAGCAGAGGTGTGGTCTTGCTCAACAACACAGACCCCACCTGGGGCCCTCCACTGCTCTACCCCAACTACTTCGGCAACCTGGTGGACCTGGACACACTCGTCGAAGGTAAGCAACAACGCCGTGTCCATAATTATTTGACAATTGGTTCCTCTGAGGTCATTATACGGTTCTCAAAATCTGTGCTGCCTTGGCTGTATGTTTATTTATTTATTTATTTGTGGGAGAAGCTGAAAGCAAACGGCACACAGTTTTATTCTGTAACATGCCACCTTTCGCATGGATAATTTTATCAATATGAATGCAGCACTACTGAATTTGGTAGAGAAAAATGCGAAATGAAAACATGGTATAAGAAACAAAAGTAAAACATATAGTAGACTGTCATCATAACTTGTGGGCTCCTTCGTGAAGCTTCTGGATTGTCACGGTGTAGCATCTAGCAGTTGTCTCCCATTGTAATAACATTCCACCGACCTTAACTTCCTAATATCTTGTTTGCTTCTCGATCCAGATTTTCAGGAAGGGAGGGAGGGAGAAACCCATGTGAGGATTCAGAAATCTAATTTTAAGTTCAACCTCGGAGTCTTGTTACTTCCTAAGAACTTGGCAGACAATGGAACATGTTTTTCTTATGCTATAATGTAACTTAGAGCCTAAGAAATTATATTTCGACTCATAACAAAACAAATTATAAGATTGAGATAAAGTATGTATACACCGTTTGTTTCTTTTTGGCTTCTGCATACAAAAATAAACAAGAGCTACGAGCAGGTCCGTTCAATACTTTTGTTTTCTCTCTTTAATTATAAACCTTTATACACATTCGACGAAATATCGGGTCAAATGTTGAGAAATACCGTTGTTTTGTAACTGTAAGCTCAAAATATATAAATTAAGCATCGTCTTAAAACAACACGCATGCCTGCAACATTTAATATCTTACTTACATTCTGGTATTTGGTGAACTCTTTTATTTTGTATCGATAACCTGTCTCAAGTGAATTCTTGTACGAGCTGTAGCATTTTCACGTTACCAACATAACTGATTCACTCAGTTGTTATGTACAGGGTAAGTCAAACACGAAACTCTGAGCACAGAGATAGTCAAGTACAGGGAACTCAACATCACATTACGATCCGCTTTAACCGGAAGTAACTGCAATAGTTTTTCTATTTTAAATGGAACATTAAAATCAGAATGCTTTCCTTTTCACTCAACGCCAGATAGAATACTATTTAACACAGATTCAGTCCAATAACTCAATATCAATATCCCCATGGATATAAACAAAGGACAGTCAAGTAAACATGTTTCCCTGGACATAAGGTACCTACAGTGAAATCACATAAAAAAGGAATTTTTACTCCGTTAAGCCTATACCTTTCTGTTTTTTTTATTTATTTTATTTAGCAGCACTGAATTATACATAAGTATCTATTGTGGGTACTTGTTGAAAACCTATTGAAGAGTACTAACCGAATCTGTAACAAAAACTGTGTAATATATTTTTTGACTTGCCTGTACACCGAGTATCGTGTTATACACGACTTTTCACTGGCCCTGTACAAAAACTGATATTTGCAACAGCATACAAAAGGCGAGACTACTACCGCAAATATCTCTGAAACAAAAACCAATTTCACAAGCACGAAAAATGTAAACAAATATGATTCTTTAAGAATAACCTCTTTTTTCTAAGAGGAGATTAAAATCTGCTAAATTGCTGAACCATTAACATATCAGACTGAACATTTTACAGGATGTACCCACAACAACACTTGGAGTTTGTCTTATCGTATATTTGTAAAGAAAGAAACGTACACACAAGCTGCCATACTTCCCCATAAGCATCCCTACTGCCAACTGTGTACGAGCTCAATTCACAGTACAAAACGGCAAACAGTTTCATTACTTTCACATGCCTTTCTCTATCCTCTATTTTATTAGTGGCTATGCAAACTACTCTTACTAAACCTTATTTTTCTATCTACTTCATTTTAATCCAGATAAACAGCTACATTACGTTATAGAGAACAGCGATAGTCAAATGTTTAACAACTGCACGCTATATGCTCCATACTGTTTCCATGACATCGCGAGAAACAACTGAATGTTGACACGACCAAGTAATGAACAATTCGAGCCATTAACAACGGATATCTCGGAAATGGCTGATGCCACAAAAAAGTATCTGAAATAAATTGTGTTTTAAAGAGATCTACGTTTTCGTCTATCCTTTAGCGTTTACCAGTTATACAAGATTATACAAATTTCCTTCTCAATGAAGAGGACTTCCCTGGTTATTCCCAGGAAATTAAAAGACATACACTTTGTTTGTTCGGTAAACATTTTTAATATATAGTATGTTTTAATCAAATCGTGAGAGCACTTTTTGAGAAAATCAACCTATGTTAGCTTAAATGGAATTACAATTTTCGAAATTGGCCTGGCGTGCCGGGGCATAATAGCAATTCGACTTTAGTTGCTTTTCGTTCAGTATGAACAAATAAATGTAAACATGTTATTGAGTTTTTGTAAGCCTGTTTTACTCCGATTTGTCGCAGCATTTTGCTCTTTACTAATATTATAATAAATGTTTTACCAATTATTTGCAGTGCCAAGCTAGAGGAAGTGAATGACATTTAAAATAAAGCTGAGTAACATTTGTGCTGTATTGCGACATTCATTCCTAACACTCGTATAACTTTACTTTGAGCTAAATTTATTGTTGCTGGTACAAATCCAACTATGTGCTACCTAACTTGTGCAATCATATTAATTTAATTGGAATTTATTTTTAAATGTAATTAACAGGGGGTGGTAAAAAGCGGAAGTTTATGAACAAATTTGTATTACTGTAATTCTCACCGAAGTCGACGCCATCACGGCAGCCTTAAAATCAGTTAAGTAATCCCCCCCTACAATTTAAGTTAATCTTTTATATTATTGCTAATTCCTTCATAGCTATGATTGTATGGTTATCGGTGAATGCGTACACACAACAGGTTGTGATCGTGAGATTCAGAGTGGATGGGTTAATGGTTTGAAAACCTCTCAGCATTATCTGTATATTTGCGAATGCTGTTAAAATTACTGGCATGGAGAAGTGTGTCATTCTTCGTTTTACATGCAGTAATGTAGATGGCACCAGTCTTATTGGTTGGTTAAACCAAATCAAACAAACTAGCAAATAAATCACTTGTTTGCGACTATCGAATAATTCCATAGCTTTCATTCGGACTGCACAACACTACATTCGACATTCAGTTGTTTCTCGCGATGTCATGGAAACAGTATGGGGCATATAGCGTCCAGTTGTTAAACATTTGACTATCGCTGTTCTCTTTGTATGTATAACGAAATGTGTAATGTACCTGTTTCTGCAAAGGTTTATCTCCATTAAAATGAAGTATAAAGGAAAATAGGCTTTAGCAAGAATAGTTTTTCACCCACTAATAAACAATACAGTCATATGAATGTATCACATCAGGGCGGTATTTCCGGTGAAATCTCGGTATCGAGTTTGGATGGAATGCAATAGGTAGGTCGTAGGGAAAGTATAGAGAATATAATTATTGTCTGTGCATTGATGAAATTCCAGTGATAAGACTTCGCATCAAAGTAAGAATGAAAGTGTCCCGTTAAACGCACCTTGAGATCTCAACTAAAAGATGTTCACAACTTGTGTAAAACCCGGTTTCATGCGACGGCCAGACAAACGTTTGTGAACGCCAATTAGATGACCAAAATGCGAAATAATGCAAAACATGTTTAGCTCGGTGTGCAATTCTGAATATGCCTCAGAATGCGAGACTGCGGCATCTAACGGCAGCTAATGGAACTAACGATTATGCTGCGTCAAGTGGCGACACCAGCCACAATCCAAATGAACTAGATAATATCTGATAGAGTGCCTGCTTCGTTTTCCTTATTTGAAATCAAAGGGCGGTAAATCTCCAAAGAAACAAACAAATTGAAAAAAAATCTAATGTGTTACACTCACATGACTTTCTCTACTCTTGTACAAACTATTTTTACAAACGCTTATTCTCCATATGCTTCATGTTCATCGAGATGTCAATCTTATTGGTAATTTTCTTGTAGGTGCAAGGGGAATATGGTAGGTTTTAAGCGATAGTGAAATATTTTAACGCTGGTTGCTATGTGGCGCATTCCATTCTCTTTGCATGTTCAGGACATAAAAAAAATCTGATGTGTTACACTCACATGACTTTCTCTACTCTTGTACAATCTAATTTTACAAACGCCTATTCTCCATATGCTTCATGTTAATCGAGATATCGAGATGTCAATCTTATTGGTAATTTTCTTGTAGATGCAAGGGAAATATGGTAGCTTTTAAGCCATAGTCAAATATTTTATCACTGGTTGCTATGTGGCGCATTCCATTCTCTTTGCATGTCCAGGACATAAAAAAAATGAATAACGAATTTGAGAAAAAGTATAAGTATTGGAAAATTTAAGGAAATAACAAGCAATATCTCGAAAACGGTTCACTCAACAAAAGAAATGTATATGACATAAGTTGTGTATTTTAACGCGATCTACATTGTTTGTGTAGTAAAATTTTGTCTATCTCTTATAGTTTACCAGTTATGCAAAAGTTGTTCACAATGAAGAATACTTTTGGAGACATTCCCAGAAAATTCGAGATATACATTTCATTTCTCATGACATTATCTTAAACATATGATATTTTCATCAAAATCGTTAGACCATTTTTGAGAAAATTAAAATTTTCGAAAAATCTTCCATGTAAAGGGTAGTCTGGGGTGGGGGGATTTTCTTGAAAACCTTCGTGTCGCATCTCTGGAAGATACTGAACCTAAATACCAAGGTTGGTGCTTATCCGACTGTTCGTTTTTGAGTTATGCTGTTCACAGACACACACACGGACATGTTTCCAAAAATGCTTTTTTTGGATTCAGGAGGTCTCAAAACATGTATTTCCGGTGAAATCTCGGTATCGAATTTTTGGGTGGAATGCAATACTTCCCTACTTAAATTACGTAATAGAGAAAGTAAAAAAATGAATAACTAATTTGAGAAAAAGTATAAGTATTGGAAAATTTAAGGGAATAACAAGCAATATCTCGAAAACGATTCACTCAACAAAAAAAATGTATATGACATAAATTGTGTATTTTAAAGCGATATACATTTTTTGAGCAGTAAAATTTTGTCTATCTCTTATGGTTTACCAGTTATGCAAAAGTCGTTCAGAATGAAGAATACTTTTGGAGACATTCCCAGAAAATTCGAGATATACATTTCATTTCTCATGACAATATCTTAAACATATGATATTTTAATCAAAATCGTTAGCCATTTTTGAGAAAATTAAAATTTTCGAAAAATGTTCCATGTAAAGGCTAGTCTGGGGTGGGGGTATTTTCTTGAAAACCTTCGTGTCGCATCTCTGGAAGATACTGAACCTTAATACCAAGTTTGGTGTTTATCCGACTGTTCGTTTCTGAGTTATGCTGTTCACACCCACACACACACACACACACACGGACATGTTTCCAAAAATACTTTTTTTGGATTCAGGGTGTCTCAAAACATGTATTTCCTGTGAAATCTCGGTATCGAATTTTTGGGTGGAATACAATGCTTCCCCTACTTACTATACGTAGTAGAGAAAGTAAAAATTCACCAGAATTCCTCTACAAACTATCGCTTATCTGTTCTAAAAACGATTCTTACAAAAGCCTATTTTTGGATTATGACACAAGTGTTAAAAGTAGGGGCCACCTTCGTTTCGCAATCCTAGCAGCAAAATGAAAGCACTTTTAACACGTGTGGCATAGAAAGCGCTCTAAACTATAAATAATACTGTATTGATTCCGAAACTGAGATCATGTTTAGAAGCGCTTATTGAAACAAGAGAAATGTCAGATATTTATACCCCACCTTTAACTACACTGGTCTTTCCTTTAGGCAATGGAGTTAATTCCTGTAACTCTTGCCGTTGGGTTTTTAATCATTAGATCATACACGGATATCCTCTGGGGAGGATAAGCAATAATCTTGGCTAGAGAAAAATTCCCACCCCCAGCCGGGAATCGAACCCGGGACCGCTCACATAGCAGCCTCAGTTGTTTTGTTGATTCGCTCAGTCATTTTCAGTGAAATTATTCTCAACCTGTTTTGCCTTACACCAGACAATGAAGCGATTAAATCTACATCATATTACTCTCTCGAGGGGGGGGGGAGTGTAAGTGCTTCTAGTGTTATTCTTTCTGCTGCTTCTGTAATTTAAACTGGCTCTTCCATTTCAGTTTCCTCTGAATTCGTAATTTTCGCCATTTAATAGGTAATGATAGATCAACGAATTCAAATATGATATTTGTGATGCGAGCGCCATGAAACGTAAAACCAAATACAAAGGGCCATGACCGCAACAAAAAACGAATAGCCACTTACCAGTATTTGAGTAACAAAGAAAATCTCAGAAATGGTTAACCTCACAATAAATTGTGTGTTTTAACGAGATCTACAGTTTTGTGCAAGAGGACCTAATACGCTATCTCCCAAAATCAACATATACATTTTATTTGTCATGTAAATATCTTAAGCATGTGGTGTTTTAGTAAAAATCAAACATAACGAAAACGCGTCCAGCGAATACCAAGTTTGTAATGTTTCAGGAATCAAGCTGTCGCTCAACTTGCTGTACACCAAACCGTTCCGTCAAGTCAACGCCCGTCTCGTCAACAACAAGGTGCCAGAATGTCAGAGTCTAGACTTCGCCACGGACGAGTACTGGAGATGCCTGGCCATGTTCTACACGGCCACCATATTCCACCCGGTGGGGACGTGTAAGATGGGACCTGCAGATGATCCACAGGCCGTCGTGGACCACAATCTCAGGGTGTACGGTGTACGTAGCCTCCGTGTGATCGACGCCTCGGTCATGCCCGTCATCGTGCGAGGTAACACCAACGCTCCCACTATCATGATAGGCGAAAAAGGGGCGGATATGGTCAAGAGCACGTGGGGTGTTTACAAGAATACCTAGGGTCATAAACAAATCATTTACATCATATTATTTATTGCACACTCCCTTAAATTTCACTCATCATACTCATGGAAAGTGACTCACATCAATTTATATTAGACGGAGGGGGGACTACTCTTCAGCAACAGTTCCAAAATAACAGTCAAGTACGTCTACATAAGTGTAACAAGATACTCTTGGTCCACTGTTACTTGGCTGACTAGGTTGTCTCATATCTATCACGTCCAAGAATATTTCCATATAACTGCAACAACAAGATACTCTTGGTCCACTGTTACTTGGCTGACTGGGTTCTCATATCTATCACGTCCAAGAATATTTCCATATAACCGCAACAAGATACTCTTGGTCCACTGTTACTTGACTGACTGGGTTGTCTCATATCTATCACGTCCAAGAATATTTCCATATAACTGCAACAACAAGATACTCTTGGTCCACTGTTACTTATCTGACTAGGTTGTCTCATATCTATCACGTCCAAGAATATTTCCATATAACTGCAACAACAAGATACTCTTGGTCCACTGTTACTTGGCTGACTGGGTTCTCATATCTATCACGTCCAAGAATATTTCCATATAACCGCAACAAGATACTCTTGGTCCACTGTTACTTGACTGACTGGGTTCTCATATCTATCACGTCCAAGAATATTTCCATATAACTGCAACAACAAGATACTCTTGGTCCACTGTTACTTGACTGACTGGGTTGTCTCATATCTATCACGTCCAAGAATAGTTCCATATAACTGCAACAAGATACTCTTGGTCCACTGTTACTTAATTGACTGGGTTGTCTCATATCTATCACGTCCAAGAATATTTCCATATAACTGCAACAAGATACTCTTGGTCCACTGTTACTTAATTGACTGGGTTGTCTCATATCTATCACGTCCAAGAATAGTTCCATATAACTGCAACAACAAGATACTCTTGGTCCACTGTTACTTGACTGACTGGGTTGTCTCATATCTATCACGTCCAAGAATAGTTCCATATAACTGCAACAACAAGATACACTTGGTCCACTGTTACTTGGCTGACTGGGTTGTCTCATATCTATCATGTCCAAGAATATTTCCATACAACTGCAACAAGATACTCTTGGTCCACTGTTACTTGACTGACTGGGTTGTCTCATATCTATCACGTCCAAGAATAGTTCCATATAACTGCAACAACAAGATACACTTGGTCCACTGTTACTTGACTGACTGGGTTGTCTCATATCTATCACGTCCAAGAATATTTCCATATAACTGCAACAACAAGATACACTTGGTCCACTGTTACTTGGCTGACTGGGTTGTCTCATATCTATCATGTCCAAGAATATTTCCATACAACTGCAACAAGATACTCTTGGTCCACTGTTACTTAAATGACTGGGTTGTCTCATATCTATCACGTCCAAGAATATTTCCATACAACTGCAACAAGATACTCTTGGTCCCCTGTTACTTGACTGATTGGGTTCTCTCATATAAAATAGGTCACGAGTGTTTTCACGAAACTGTAACAAGCTATTCTTGGTCCCCTGTTACTTGACTGACTGGGTTCTCTCATATCAAGTACGTCACGAGTGTTTTCACGAAACTGTAACAAGCTACTCTTGGTCCCCTGTTACTTTACTGACTGGGTTCTTTCATACCAATTACGTCCACGAATATTTCCATATAACTGTAACAAGCTGCTCTTGGTCCCCTGTTACTGGACTGACTGGGTTCTTTCATATCAATTACGTCCACGAATATTTCCATATAACTGTAACAAGCTACTCTTGGTCTCTGTTACTTGACTGACTGGGTTCTCTCATATCAAGTACGTCACGAGTGTTTTCACGAAACTTTAACAAGCTGCTCTTGGTCCCCTGTTACTTTACTGACTGGGTTCTTTCATATCAATTACGTACACGAATAGTTCCATATAACTGTAACAAGCTACTCTTGGTCCCCTGTTACTTTACTGACTGGGTTCTTTCATATCAATTACGTTCACGAATATTTCCACATAACTGTAACGAGCTACTCTTGGTCCCCTGTTACTTGACTGACTGGGTTCTCTCATATCAAGTACGTCCACGAATATTTCCATATAACTGTAACAAGCTACTCTTGGTCCCCTGTTACTTGACTGACTGGGTTCTCTCATATCAAGTACGTCACGAGTGTTTTCACGAAACTGTAACAAGCTACTCTTGGTCCACTGTTACTTGACTGACTGGGTTCTTTCATATCAAGTGCGTCACGAGTGTTTTCACGAAACTGTAACAAGATACTCTTGGTCCCCTGTTACTTGACTGACTGGGTTCTCTCATATCAAGTACGTCACGAGTGTTTTCACGAAACTGTAACAAGATACTCTTGGTCCCCTGTTACTTGACTGACTAGTTTTTTTTTCTTTTCTTTTTTCGTAGGGACTTTCAAATATACACCAGTACATCCGCAGCAGACTACAATACATCTTAATAATTATTAATTATAATTACTGCTGACTTGACCCAAGTTAAAGTTCACGTACACAATCTAGTAACCGTATTGTATCAGTTACCACGATGCTAGTGATTATATGTTTCTAAACGGCATCTCGCATGTATCGCAATAACATAATTAAATCTGAATGGCTGGGAGATTTCTAGTCCACTTTGTCCTCTACTGTAACTTCGAAAAACGGACAGTAGCAAGAACTCTCAACATATACATATTTGTAACTGCTGTATTGTAACCTGGAAGCAGGGACAGTTTCAAGGTCTCACATCATATACATATTTGTAACTGTTGTATTGTAACCTGGAAGCAGCAGGGGCAGTTTCAAGGTCTCAGATCATATACATACTTGTAACTGTTGTATTGTAACCTGGAAACAGGGACAGTTTCAAGGTCTCACATCATATACATATTTGTAACTGTTGTATTGTAACCTGGAAGCAGCAGGGGCAGTTTCAACGTCTCACATCATATACATATTTGTAACTGTTGTATTGTAACCTGGAAGCAGCAGGGGCAGTTTCAACGTCTCACATCATATACATATTTGTAACTGTTGTATTGTAACCTGGAAGCAGCAGGGGCAGTTTCAAGGTCTCAGATCATATACATACTTGTAACTGTTGTATTGTAACTTGAAAGCAGCAGGGGCAGTTTCAAGGTCTCATGTCATATACAGGTACATACTTGTACTGTAACACGTCGTGATACCACTAGAAATGTATAACTGCACCTTCTCCCGGCCTCTAGTTCATCATCACAACCGATGTCCATCTCAATAGTGCATTGAAAACTCTTGGAGAACGGCTGTGAAACACATTCATTACAAATACACCTGTCCGCATGTGTTAATTAAACACTTTGGTAGTGAATGCCTTTAGCGTACCAATAAATGAAAATATTGTAACACACATGCAATTTGTACAAAAATATTATAATGCGATGTTATGTATAAATAAAGTCTCAACATTGTATGTCTTCCCTACCTGACCCTAATGTGTTAGTATTGCATTTGTTTAGTTTGTGAGGTAATCTAGGAAACCACTAACCATTTTGATAATTCCTTCACTATTCTTGGCAGCAACTTTCTGAAACTGAAACCCGTAAAACTGGTACTCGACCAAAAGAGCGTAATATTGTTCATGTTACATGACATTTAAATTGGCAACATGATCTGTGCAATACATGTACAAAAAAATCCATGTAAAATAAATGTGAATTCTGCTTTATGAGAATCCTTGAAGACCTAATAGTACACTTTCAGAAATTCTTCCCAGTACCACAATAAACACGTATCTATAAAAGCAAAGAACCCACTTCCAAGGCTACACACAGATTTCCAAACCATATAAATTTCATAATATAAACTATAAAAAAATACTCACAAAAATGGGAAATTTACATCCCGCAACCATTGACCGCGACTGAGACGACAAATTTACGCGAGGGAGTTAAGTTTAGAATTCACATCGTCCATTACTGAATGTTCGCGGACTGCTTACTGAAGTCACCAGTGGTGCACGTTATACATTTTGTGGCAACCCAGTGAAGAGGGACCATGATCATGATGAAGGATAGACACACAGATAAGCTCTGGTCTATCATAGCACTGTATACCATTTACTAGAGGTCACTAGTGGTGCTATACATTTTGTTGCAACCCAGAGAAGGGGAACCATGATCATGATGAAGGATAGACTCACAAATAAGCTCTGGTCTATCATAACACTGTAAACCATTTACTAGAGGTCACTAGTGGTGCTATACATTTTGTTACAACCCAGTGAAGGGGGACCATGATCATGATGAAGGATAGACTCACAAATAAGCTCTGGTCTATCATAACACTGTAAACCATTTACTAGAGGTCACTAGTGGTGCTATACATTTTGTTACAACCCAGTGAAGGGGGACCATGATCGTGATGAAGGATAGACTCACAAATAAGCTCTGGTCTATCATAACACTGTAAACCATTTACTAGAGGTCACTAGTGGTGCTATACATTTTGTTACAACCCAGTGAAGGGGGACTATGATCATGATGAAGGATAAACACACAGATAAGCTCTGGTCTATCATAACACTGTACCGTTGTCGCAGTCTATGGATCCCCAAGCGGCGGCCTTTGTACAGTAGCCAAACACTTGTCCCCTACCTCCCCTAACCGCAAGCACTCATAAACATTAGTGACAACCATATACACATGTGCGTTGTTGCCAAAGTTTAAAATATTATTTGAAAGCAAAACTTTGCCGCTGATTTCCACATGTACAAAATACAATCATGCAGTTTGTCTTGCTTACTTTACACACAAATGCAGTAAATAACTATGCATCGCATAATAATTACATTTCTGTTAGGAACGCTTTAGTATATGACTCAGGAAGAGCTGAACTTACATTACGCTACAAGAATGGAAATGCATGTTAACATATCCGAGAGACACTTAGAAACGCGTCCCAAATAAACTGTAGGTTGTTGGGCTATCATTAAACAATTAAAATGCATTAATACGAATTTATTTTTAAAGGAACGTTTACTCCCAAACAAAATTATCATTTTTATTGTTATTTACCCTAATAGCTAATTTTTATAAGTACGGGCTGTATATTTGCAGTTCGGCTTATTGTAATTATTACTGTGCTATGGTAAAAGTATTCTTTATTTTGTCTGTCTCACAACCACAGAATGTAGAAAAACCAAGTTCCAGAAGATGTAAACAAAAACACTATATATGTAAAAGTTAAAAAAGAAGCAACAGGTGAAAAAAGCAAAACGAACGCAAGTTTTTTGTGTCACTCTGGGGAGATAGGTGCTTTTTTCGTACTTTTGAAATTTATAATAAATTTGCTTCACAGCGATGTTTTATTAATATAAACTTAAATAAAAAGAAACTGGATATTGTTCAACATCCGTGAGATTTATTAGCATAGCAGCTTGTGTTTAATTAAATTAATAACTGTATTATAAAATGCAGGACAAGTAAGTATACGGAACACAAAAGAAAGAAAATAAAAAATCTTATGTGTTATATTCACATGATTATCTCTACTCACTCTTCTATAACTACTTTTACGAAAGCTTATTCTTCTATCTACTGCTTCTTAAACGAGATAAACTTTCATTGCATATTTGTAATTATAAGGGCAAACAGGCTAAAGCGATAGTCAGATTTTTAAAAACAGATGAATATACAATGACTTTAAAATTCCATGCTCTTAGCATGACCACGAGAAAAATACAAATAGGGAATTGCAATTTGTAAAAAGTACAAGTATTTCAAAATTCAAACCAGTAACAAACAATTTCTCGGAAACGATTAACACAATTTGACATAAACAGATTGCATTTTACTCACAGTAAGATTTTGTATATCTCTTACGGTTTACCAGTTATACAGAAAGTTGAGAATGAAAAAGAGTTTACAGATTATTCCCAGAAAATAAAATTCAAAATACACATTTTATTTTTCATGCAAATATCTTAAACATGTAGTATTTTAATACAAAAATCGTTATAGCTGTTTTTGAGAAATTCAAAACAATAACGAACATTTTTCCACGTAATGGGTAGTTTGGGATGGGGGGGATTTTCCCGAAAATCTTTGTGTCGCATCCTTCGAAGAAGCTGAACTTAAATACCAAGTTTGGTGTTTAAGCGACTTTTAGTTTTTGTTTTGCTGTTCATAAACACAAACACAGAGCTTTTAAAAATGCCTTTTTGGATTCAATGAGCTCAAAACGTGTATTTCCGGTGAAATCTCTACATCAAAATTTTGCGCGGAACACAATACTTCCCCTACTTGATATTTGGTAAGAGGAAGTAAACATGGCTTGTTTTCAAACTACGAGTTAACTTGAACAAATTATGAAACACAAGAAAAGGACTGTAAATTTATAGTTAAAAATAAAGTTTTGAACTTACGTTTACTCGTCGTTGTCACTTTCTCCTACATGTATCACAAATCTCTCCTGGCTGCTGTCTGCATCGTGACTTATGTATTTGCTCTCAATTTTGATAGTATGCTGTACACAAGATGCCCAAACCTGGGATTCAATTTTTTTAGTTCCCTCACGTAACAGCTCACATACACTGGCACTTAGAGTTGGTGTCACATTGTTTTTCCTAGCAAATCCTTCCAGTTGGGCCCATATTAGTTCTATAGGATTAAATATGCAGTGATAGGGTGGAAGACGCAAAACTTCATGACCGCGAGAAGCTGCAAGTTCATCAACTACATACTTTTTGGCTATGTTTGCAGATCGGATTGTTTGTATATGGACGGCTTTTATGGGAACGGGGTTCCGCTCTTCCATGAAGGAAATAATATCATGAACCCTCGTGTTCATGCTGGGAATTTGATAGCTTGCATTGTCCATTATTATTACACATTTTGTGTTATTTGGCAAGCAGACTATTCAAAAACTGCCGCTGTCATTTCATCATGACTGTCAGCTCTGCAGTCTCCAATGTTCTTGGCACCCACCCTTCACTGCCTCCAGCATGAAGCACCATAATACGTTAGTACGCAGTTGCAGGTACCGTCGTCCCATCCCATCTTAGCAACGTCGTGAGTGTCGAACCAGGTCTCATCAAGATAGATGATCTTAAAACCCTGTGATCGCAACTCCCGAAGCCTATGGAGGAATAGGTATCTCCAAGCCACTATTCTTGCAGATTCCATTACCACGCTCCTCTTCTTTACGCGACGAAAACGAAAACCCAGCTTCTTGAGCAGCTCGCGAAGTGTAGTTTCTTCGTAAGGGAGGTCTGCTACAGTTTTCAAATGCTGCAATAGTTCACGGACCGTGGGCGATTGTCCTTTATTATAAAATCGATAAACTTCGCGCCTGATAAAGTCACAACCGAAATCGTCCACTTTATTAAACTCGGCCCTTTTGTTGCCTGGCTTTTTAGGAGTCACTGGACATCTCTGGATAACATTCTGCACAGTTTTTCTGTCCAACTTCAGGATTCTTGCGGTCTCCGATATGGAACCCTTACCTAAATGGTTCTTTTCTACATATTCGTGAACATTACACACAAACATATGGCTTTGCTTATTCAAAGTTTTTGTAACTCTTTTCTTCGTGGTCCTGGCACTACTGGTACTCGGTTGAGGGTCATTTGCTGGTGCGGCCGGAGGGGTGGCAACTTGGTTCATTTTCCAAGGTCTCCACATTTTAATTAAATTATTAAACGCTAATAACTATTAAACACTGCAAAATTTACAAAACTGCACTAGGTAAAACACTATATAGCTTAACTGAAGATACAGATACAAATTTAACTAAAAGACGGCAGAAAAGCACGCGAACAGTCACAGCTGCTAAAACGTACTGAAATCCAAGAAACAACACAAATGACATTGCAACAACGCTTTGCTTTGGTGGAGCTAAAGAAAGGACCACGTATTGTATAGTTGGGGGCTGGGAAGACCCTACTAATCGTTTACAGATGGGTTTATGGTCAGGCCTCAAAGCTTTCCGTTCGCTTTGTAGCCGGTTCGGGAAAGGATGCCCGAGACGACTTTATACCATTTACTAGAGGTCACTAGTGGTGCTATACATTTTGTTACAGCCCACTGAAGAGGGACCAAGATCATGATGAAGGATAGACATACAGATAAGCTCAGGTCTATCATAGCACTGTATACCATTTACTAGAGGTCACTAGTGGTGCCATACATTTTGTTGCAGCCCAGTGAAGGGGTACCATGATCATGATGATGGATAGACACACAGATAACTTCTGGTCTATCATAACACTGTATACCATTTACTAGAGGTCACTAGTGGTGCTATACATTTTGTTACAGTCCAGTGAAGGGGACCATGATCATGATGAAGGTTAGACACACAGATAACCTCTGGTCTATCATAACACTGTATACCATTTACTAGAGGTCACTAGTGGTGCTATACATTTTGTTGCAGCCCAGTGAAGGGGTACCATGATCATGATGATGGATAGACACACAGATAAGCTCTGGTCTATCATAACACTGCATACCATTTACTAGACGTCACTAGTGCTACACATTTTGTTGCAACCCAGTAAAGGTGTACCATGATCGTGATGAAGGATAGACACACAGATAAGCTCTGGTCTATTATAGCACTGTATACCATTTACTAGAGGTCACTAGTACTGCTATACATTTTGTTGCAGCCCAGTGAAGGTGGACCATTATCATGATGAAGGGTAGACTCACAAATAAGCTCTGGTCTATCAGAGCACTGTACACCATTTACTAGAGGTCACTAGTGGTGCTATACATTTTCTTACAGCCCAGTGAAGGGAGACCATGATCATGATGAAGGATAGACACATAGATAAGCTCTGGTCTATCATAACACTGTATACCATTTACTTGAGGTCACTAGTGGTGCTATACATTTTGTTACAACCCAGTGAAGAGAGACCATGATCATGATGGATAGACATACAGATAAGTTCTGGTCTATCATAGCACTGTATACCATTTACTAGAGGTCACTAGTAGTGCTATACATTTTGTTGTAGCGCAGTGAAAGGGGACCATGATCATGATGAAGAACAGACACACAGATAAGTTCTGGTCTATCATAGCACTGTATACCATTTACTAGAGGTCACTAGTGATGCTATACATTTTGTTAAAGCCCAGTGAAAGGGGACCATGATCATGATGAAGGATAGACACACAGATAAGCTCTGGTCTATCATAGCAATGTACCCAATTTACTAGACGTCACTAGTGGTGCTATACATTTTGTTGCAGCCCAGTGAAGGGAGACCATGATCATGATGAAGGATAGACACATAGATAAGCTCTGGTCTATCATAACACTGTATACCATTTACTTGAGGTCACTAGTGGTGCTATACATTTTGTTACAACCCAGTGAAGAGAGACCATGATCATGATGGACAGACACACAGATAAGTTCTGGTCTATCATAGCACTGTATACCATTTACTAGAGGTCACTAGTGGTGCTATACATTTTGTTGTAGCGCAGTGAAAGGGGACCATGATCATGATGAAGAACAGACACACAGATAAGTTCTGGTCTATCATAGCACTGTATACCATTTACTAGAGGTCACTAGTGATACTATACATTTTGTTAAAGCCCAGTGAAAGGGGACCATGATCATGATGAAGGTAAGACACACAGATAAGCTCTAGTCTATCATAGCAATGTACCCAATTTACTAGACGTCACTAGTGGTGCTATACATTTTGTTGCAGCCCAGTGAAGAGGGACCATGATCGTGATGAAGGATAAACACACAGATAAGCTCTGATCTATCATAGCACTGTATACCATTTACTACAGGTCACTAGTGGTGCTATACATTTTGTTGCAGCCCAGTGAAGGTGGACCATGATCGTGATGAAGGATAGACAGACAGATAAGCTCTGATCTATCATAGCACTGTATACCATTTACTAGAGGTCACTAGTGATACTATACATTTTGTTGCAGCCCAGTGAAGAGGGACCATGATCGTGATGAAGGATAAACACACAGATAAGCTCTGATCTATCATAGCACTGTATACCATTTACTACAGGTCACTAGTGGTGCTATACATTTTGTTGCAGCCCAGTGAAGGTGGACCATGATCGTGATGAAGGATAGACAGACAGATAAGCTCTGATCTATCATAGCACTGTATACCATTTACTAGAGGTCACTAGTGGTGCTATACATTTTGTTGCAGCCCAGTGAAGGTGGACCATGATCGTGATGAAGGATAGACAGACAGTTAAGCTCTGATCTATCATAGCACTGTATACCAATTAGTAGAGGTCACTAGTGGTGCTATACATTTTGTTACAGCCCAGTGAAGGTGGACCACGATCATGATGAAGGATAGACACACAGATAAGCTCTGATCTATCATAGCACTGTATACCATTTACTAGAGGTCACTAGTGGTGCTATACATTTTGTTGCAGCCCAGTGAAGGGGTACCATGATCATGATGATGGATAGACACACAGATAACCTCTGGTCTATCATAACACTGTATACCATTTACTAGAGGTCACTAGTGGTGCTATACATTTTGTTACAGTCCAGTGAAGGGGACCATGATCATGATGAAGGTTAGACACACAGATAACCTCTGGTCTATCATAACACTGTATACCATTTACTAGAGGTCACTAGTGGTGCTATACATTTTGTTGCAGCCCAGTGAAGGGGTACAATGATCATGATGATGGATAGACACACAGATAAGCTCTGGTCTATCATAACACTGCATACCATTTACTAGACGTCACTAGTGCTATACATTTTGTTGCAACCCAGTAAAGGTGTACCATGATCGTGATGAAGGATAGACACACAGATAAGCTCTGGTCTATTATAGCACTGTATACCATTTACTAGAGGTCACTAGTACTGCTATACATTTTGTTGCAGCCCAGTGAAGGTGGACCATTATCATGATGAAGGGTAGACTCACAAATAAGCTCTGGTCTATCAGAGCACTGTACACCATTTACTAGAGGTCACTAGTGGTGCTATACATTTTCTTACAGCCCAGTGAAGGGAGACCATGATCATGATGAAGGATAGACACATAGATAAGCTCTGGTCTATCATAACACTGTATACCATTTACTTGAGGTCACTAGTGGTGCTATACATTTTGTTACAACCCAGTGAAGAGAGACCATGATCATGATGGATAGACATACAGATAAGTTCTGGTCTATCATAGCACTGTATACCATTTACTAGAGGTCACTAGTAGTGCTATACATTTTGTTGTAGCGCAGTGAAAGGGGACCATGATCATGATGAAGAACAGACACACAGATAAGTTCTGGTCTATCATAGCACTGTATACCATTTACTAGAGGTCACTAGTGATGCTATACATTTTGTTAAAGCCCAGTGAAAGGGGACCATGATCATGATGAAGGATAGACACACAGATAAGCTCTGGTCTATCATAGCAATGTACCCAATTTACTAGACGTCACTAGTGGTGCTATACATTTTGTTGCAGCCCAGTGAAGGGAGACCATGATCATGATGAAGGATAGACACATAGATAAGCTCTGGTCTATCATAACACTGTATACCATTTACTTGAGGTCACTAGTGGTGCTATACATTTTGTTACAACCCAGTGAAGAGAGACCATGATCATGATGAAGGACAGACACACAGATAAGTTCTGGTCTATCATAGCACTGTATACCATTTACTAGAGGTCACTAGTGGTGCTATACATTTTGTTGTAGCGCAGTGAAAGGGGACCATGATCATGATGAAGAACAGACACACAGATAAGTTCTGGTCTATCATAGCACTGTATACCATTTACTAGAGGTCACTAGTGATACTATACATTTTGTTGCAGCCCAGTGAAGGTGGACCATGATCATGATGAAGAACAGACACACAGATAAGTTCTGGTCTATCATAGCACTGTATACCATTTACTAGAGGTCACTAGTGATACTATACATTTTGTTACAGCCTAGTGAAGGGGGACCATGATCATGATGAAGAACAGACACACAGATAAGTTCTGGTCTATCATAGCACTGTATACCATTTACTAGAGGTCACTAGTGATACTATACATTTTGTTACAGCCCAGTGAAGGTGGACCATGATCGTGATGAAGGATAAACACACAGATAAGCTCTGATCTATCATAGCACTGTATACCATTTACTACAGGTCACTAGTGGTGCTATACATTTTGTTGCAGCCCAGTGAAGGTGGACCATGATCGTGATGAAGGATAGACAGACAGTTAAGCTCTGATCTATCATAGCACTGTATACCATTTACTAGAGGTCACTAGTGGTGCTATACATTTTGTTGTAGCCCAATGAAGAGGGACCATGATCATGATGAAGGATAGACACACAGATAAGCTCTGATCTATCATAGCACTGTATACCATTTACTAGAGGTCACTGGTGGTGCTATACATTTTGTTACAGCACAGTGAAGGTGGACCATGATCGTGATGAAGGATAGACACACAGATAAGCTGTGATCTATCATAGCACTGTATACCATTTACTAGAGGTCACTAGTGGTGCTATACATTTTGTTACAGCACAGTGAAGGTGGACCATGATCGTGATGAAGGATAGACACACAGATAAGCTGTGATCTATCATAGCACTGTATACCATTTACTAGAGGTCACTGGTGGTGCTATACATTTTGTTACAGCACAGTGAAGGTGGACCATGATCGTGATGAAGGATAGACACACAGATAAGCTGTGATCTATCATAGCACTGTATACCATTTACTAGAGGTCACTGGTGGTGCTATACATTTTGTTACAGCACAGTGAAGGTGGACCATGATCGTGATGAAGGATAGACACACAGATAAGCTGTGATCTATCATAGCACTGTATACCATTTACTAGAGGTCACTAGTGGTGCTATACATTTTGTTACAGCACAGTGAAGGTGGACCATGATCGTGATGAAGGATAGACACACAGATAAGCTGTGATCTATCATAACACTGTATACCATTTACTAGAGGTCACTAGTGGTGCTATACATTTTGTTACAGCACAGTGAAGGTGGACCATGATCGTGATGAAGGATAGACACACAGATAAGCTGTGATCTATCATAGCACTGTATACCATTTACTAGAGGTCACTAGTGGTGCTATACATTTTGTTACAGCACAGTGAAGGTGGACCATGATCGTGATGAAGGATAGACACACAGATAAGCTGTGATCTATCATAACACTGTATACCATTTACTAGAGGTCACTAGTGGTGCTATACATTTTGTTACAGCACAGTGAAGGTGGACCATGATCGTGATGAAGGATAGACACACAGATAAGCTGTGATCTATCATAGCACTGTATACCATTTACTAGAGGTCACTAGTGGTGCTATACATTTTGTTACAGCACAGTGAAGGTGGACCATGATCGTGATGAAGGATAGACACACAGATAAGCTGTGATCTATCATAGCACTGTATACCATTTACTAGAGGTCACTAGTGGTGGAAGCTTTCAGGCATTATTTGTACACATCTGCGTACGCCCATTTAAGCTTAGCATTTTATTACATATTGAGAATTTGTTCTACGGAAAATTAAAAGTTATATTTTATCTCGAGAGTTCTGTATGGAGGACGTTTAAAATGATATAGTTACCTTCCTTCTGTGGCAACACTGCAGTGACACATGCCACGAAGTAAGTCCCAGTTATGCTGTCGAGCCATAAGGACGCAATTTCACTACCTCAACAATACTTGCGCAGGTTTAACCTTATAAGAAGTGTCAATAGCTACATAAGACACCTTCACGGTTCAGTTAGTTGCAACTTTCACTTTGTTTCTGGTCTACCACCGCCGTGGCCGGTTTTCCCCCTGCACTTGCAAAGAGCTGTGAACTCTTATACTCCTAGTTAACGGACTATTAACAGTTGTATTCAAGTTTATTAAGTTAAGATTTCTGTGCCTAGCAACGACCTTGTGATGGGTATCGGCAAGTACTTTAGTAACATTAATTTCTTGGCGATTTTCTTCTTTCTGGTGAAGAAGGCCTAACGTCCTTTAACCTGATGGGTCATATCGGATGATGAATGATGCTCAAATGAGCCTAGGGTTTTTAGAGCCCTTTCAGGTGTGCAAGGATTTGTGAACGAGTTGAGTAAAACTTACTGTTAAATACTTGTAGAGAAAGTAGTCGCAAACACAGAAATCTGGTGATCCTAGAGGCCATTCAATATTCCTGAGACGACTTGATTCCAAAGGGTCGACATACAGCTGCCATGTAAATACTAACTGTGGCACCATCTTGCTAGACCTTAAATATAATATTAGCAAATTTGTACACAAGTATGAGGAAATACTTTAAGGGTAGCTCTTGATAGTTATAAGAATCAATAATTTTATAAACGTTTTGTCTAGATAGGCCAAGTCTTGTCAAGATCATACCATAGATACTTCTTGATATGAACACAACCGACCCCCTCCAATAACTCAAATTTGAATTATTTTAAGCCTCGCAAACTTACCCCTTTTGGGTTCGAGGTTATTAAAAATCTGCCATGTTGGCAATAACCCGCCAAAAATTACCCTCTCGTATTCAGTGGGACGGGACTGAAATTGGGTTTAATCAACCACTTCAGTTTCAACATCTTATAGCCCATTGAATTAAGAATTGCTTGAAAAGCATTGTTGTTAACGTTTGGTGTATGATACATCGGAAATGTATTTACTAGAACGAAAAAAAGAAAAATCGTATTACGAAGGAAAACAAAAGTTTCTATCCATGGCGTAGGCAACATCTTTTTACTTCTTCTACCACGTACCTTCCATTCCAACATTTCTCCGGAAATAATTGTTTTAAGGCCCCCTGAATAAAAAAAACATGTTTAGAAAAGCTCCGTGTATAACTCAAAAACAAAAAGTCGGATCAGCACCAAACTTGGTGTCTAAGTTCATTAGTTTCCAAAGTGGCGACAGCAACATTTTCAAGAAAATCCACCTACCCCAAACCACCCTTTAGCTGCAACATTTTCAAGAAAATCCACCTACCCCAAACTACCCTTTAGCTGCAACATTTTCAAGAAAATCCACCTATCCCAAACTACCCTTTAGCTGCAACATTTTCAAGAAAATCCACCTACCCCAAACCACCCTTTAGCTGCAACATTTTCAAGAAAATCCACCTACCCCAAACTACCCTTTAGCTGCAACATTTTCAAGAAAATCCACCTACTCCAAACCACCCTTTAGCTGCAACATTTTCAAGAAAATTCACCTACCCCAAACCACCCTTTAGCTGCAACATTTTCAAGAAAATCCACCTACCCCATACCACCCTTTAGCTGCAACATTTTTCGAAATTTATTTTCTAAAAAAATTGCTCTAACGAATTTGATTAAAATATCATATATTAAAGAATTTACAAGGCAAATGAAACGTATATCTTGAATTTTAAGTGCTCTTCATTAGGAAGGAATTATGTATAAGTGGTAAACGGAAACCTACTAACAAGAAAACATCTCATTTTACTTGAAATTGTAGCAGAAGCCATTTCCAAGATATCCGTTTTTAAAGGTTGCAATTGTTCAATACTTCCTCGTCCTGTTAAAGCCCTGTCGATTTTCAGTTGTTTCTCGCGATGTCATGGAAACAGTATGGAGCATATAGCGTCCAGTTGTTAAACATTTGACTATCGCTGTTCTCTATAACGAAATGTGTAATGTAACTGTTTCTGTAAAGGTTTATCTCGATTAAAATGAAGTGAATAGTAAAATAAACTTGGACAAGATAAGTTTTTATACTCATTAATAAATGATACAGAGTGTGAATCTAACACATGAGATTTTTTTTGCAGTAAATCTGAATGTATTGCCAAATCACGGAGAAATAGAAGCGGTAGTTAATGGTGATGATCCTTGAAGCAGATATTTTCATAGGTGGGTCAGCTCTGGGAAAGTAGCCTGCACCGGTTATTTCACAACTAGAATAATTGGTGGCCTGCTTACAAAACACCGCTCGCTGGCTGGCTGTCTTAAAGAAGATATCGCTCTTAATTACTGGATGTGCAACTGAAAGTGAAGCTGCGCATTGCTTAATTCCCAGCACAACTTGATGTTTACTTTATCTGTAGTAAGTAGAGGACTACAGTATTCTACCGCAAATGCATGTTTTCAGGTTTCCCCTCAATAAAAAAGTCCGTCTTACTGAAGACCTAAGTCCAAAACGAGGAGGCGATAATTTAAGTATTTCCCACACGAACATTTTCTCAAAAATGGCTTGAACGATTTTAACTAAAATGCCTATGTTCAAGCTATTTGCATGACATGTCTTAAATTTTCTGAGAATATTCCCTTAAGTCCTCCTCATTTTGAATTGACGCAGTAATTTGTATCACAAATTATGTAAATGTAAAGAGTGATTATAGTGTGAATATGCATTATTGTGTGACATTGATTTAAGATGTTTGATGATTGTAAGCATTGTTGAGAAGTGGGTTTATACGGCCTTACTGAAACTGACAATAATAGCGTGTAATAATGTAGCGAGGGGGTGAGCTGTTTATCATTATTAGAGACGAGCAAATGACGTAATATTGGCGCGTTTTTCTTAGGAATTTGCTGGAACATTTTCCCTAGAGCATATGTTTTCATAATTTTCATTGGATATAAAAATAGACGCTAATGTTGGCGCGTTTTATTAACCAATAGCAGCTCGGTTATAATCTTTAGGCATATCGGGGTGTGGGAGTATAAAAAGGGCTAAGTCAGAGTCAAATTCGTCCAGTCCATCAGAAACATTTGTGCATTACACGTCGCTGAGTTCAACGAAAGCAGTCATGGTGAATACAGAGCATAGTTTATCGATTCGCAGGTTACGCGTAGCAAAGTTATGAAAAATCTCATGTGTCGTAAAGTTAATTACATAAAAAGTTGAAGTACGCGAATTAATAATGTGCAGTAAAGAAGTTATTATAACAGTTTCAGTTTGGCGAGTGTCACGATTAATAGGTGAAAGTGAATAATGTGTTAAGACAATAAAAAGTGTAAAACAAATTCTTTCATCAGTGTTATCTTTGGATAAAAACTCCTTTCCGTTTACACACCTGATTAAGAGATTTGCTTGACCGAGAGATCATAGCTAGCCGGAGGACAGTGAACCCAAAAATTAAACACAATAATAGGCGCTCAGTAAAAGATAACACGAAGTGACCGCGACAAATTGTCTTTTATACGTGCGGCAGATAAACAGTAGCATTCTTTCAAACAAACACTAATACCATCGCAAATTGGCTAACACAACGTGGAGCTAACAAACTTAACAAAGAATACCGTCACAGAATGAGGTTTGTATAATTGGTAAACCGCAAGAGAAAAACAATATCTTATTACATATAAAAATTGATAGGTAATTCATGTGAATGTTACGTTCACATGACTTTCTCTACTCTCTATCGCTTATTAGTGGGTATATCGTAATACTGATTTATTTTCTTATCTACTCCATTTTAATTGAGATAAACCTTTACAGAAACAGCTACATTACACATTTCGTTATAGAGAACAGCGATAGTCAAATGTTTAACAACTGCACGCTATATGCTGACCTTCCATATTGTTCCTATGACATCACGAGAAACAACTGAATGTTGACAGGACTTGGAAGGAACGGCTAAGTACTGAAGAACCCGAACCATTAATAAGGGATGCCACAAAAAAGTTACTTGAAATACATTTTTGGGTGGAATGCAATACCTTCTCTACCTACTATGTATGTGGTAGACAAAGTAAAATAACTCCACAAAAAATGTAGATACCGTTAAAGCACAGAATTCATGTGGCGTTCCGATATATTCTTTCTTATTGGTTTGAATTTTCAAACACTTACATTTTTTCTAGTGGTAAGTCGTGATTATACAAAGAGCATGGAATTTCAAAGACATCACATAACGATCAACTATCCTTTTAGCCTACTATATCCTTCTTACATCTACAACTAAATATGTAATAAAAGTTTATCTGAATTAACAAGATGGAGACAGAAGAATAAGATTTGCTAGGAACAGTTTGTGACTGCAACACACCACAAGTTTTCACGTTAAACGTTTACAGAAACAGTTTGAATGCACATTTCCACAAGAGGAGACTCGAAGTGATAGTCACAACTGGACGCTATATAACAAAATAACGATTACTTATTAAGTGTTGAAAAATTAAACCAATATTTGATAAGATGCGCTAAGAAAAAAAGGTATGGTGTGCTTTAACGGAATCTTCACTTTTCGAGCCTACCAGTTAAGTAAAATGTGTACAAAGTTTTAATAGCCTGCAAAATCGTTAAGAGACATTTTTATGCATATAACACATAACGAAAACCTTTCCATGTGAAGCACAATTTGGGGTAGGGGATTACCATGAAAATCTTCGTGTCGCATATTTGGAATATCCTCAACTTAAATACCAAGTTTGGAATTTACCCGACTTTTCATTTTTGAGTTGTAATGTTCATAGAGTTAGACATAAACACGGATGTTTTACTAAAAATGCTTTCATTTCGGTTGGGGATCTTAAAACACGTATTTCCGGTGAAATACAGACATGGAATATTTCTATGTAATACTCCGTTAGTCCCACCATTACAGTGATGCGATTTAAAAGTCATTTCGAGCGGGCGACCACGCTGCTGAATGGCTCGACACACCGAGCACTTAAAACTAAACAAAATCAAGGGCTTCTCCTTGTAGGTATGTTACACAGAAGAAGAAAATATGTTATACGGACACGGGTCCGGAAAGACCTTATTCCCATGTTAGAACTAATTTTGTTCATAGTACCTTAACCATGGGAACAGAATGTAAATGAAATGTTCTTGTTAGTTCGGTTCACCGCCTGTGTGGGGACATTTCAAAGTTCTTGTGTATCGAACCGACGCCCGTATTGTGGAAGCTTGCAGGGATACATCAGCACATCCGGGATTCAATGCGATGCATGCAGTGATGGTAACGGAGCATATTTTGAACGTTTCATCAAATATGTTCTGTTTCCCATGATTAATGGAATATGAAGAAAATGTGTTCTAACATGGAAATAAAGTGCTTCGGACCCACATTCATTTTCTTCTTCTACATATTAAATACTAAACCATTTACTGCAATTGTTTTTACCTATATGAATATTCCGTTTAAAAGCATTTGGTTATATTTTCTTTTCTCCACTTTAATATCTGTCTTAAACCTTTGTATATTTATGTTTTTATGTTATACAGTACTGTACTGTGCTGTCTGGTAGAGTGGGGAAGGCCTTATGGCCTTGCTCTTATTAGGGGAAATAAATACAGCTTTAAAATTTCTAGTAGGCAAATTAATGGAGATGAACAGAAAGAACAAATATTGATTTTTCAACTACTTTTGTATGTGGCGTTTACAGAATTACTTTTCATATATTAAATAGAACGATACCCGATTTACCAGAAAAGATGTGTTTTCATTTGTAGGAAGAATAAACTGTCAAAGTCAGGGATTTTGAATGTTTTCCTCAACTTCATTCATTCACTGTTTAACCTCATCTTATGTAGGACTTACACCACCCCCCCCAGGGTGCCTGGGGTCAGAGGCCCGTCGAGGAGCAGACAGAATATCCAGGATGGGTGATCAGCCCGACGAAGGAAGTAGATGAAACGAAATGATGGCGAAATGGATGAAAGGAAAGGTGATGATGGAGTAGTTGGTGGAATGAATGGCGGGGGAACCCGGAGAAAACCCGCCTAGACGCCGCTTTGTCCACCACAAATTCCTGGGATTGAACCCGGGCCGCCTCGGTGTGTATTAATTTGGCTGCTGGGATGTTTTAAAATAAAGACGAATGCTTCTGTAAATAAACGTGTCCGTGAGTTGTTGTTACATATTTTATATTCTCTTTCTCCTCAGCTGTTATATTTGAGATGATGGCTATTGTAAGCATGGCACACCATGTCTTGTTTTTTTTTAGCTCTAATATTCCAAGTGTTTAAGCTTTATAGCATGCTAGGTGCCTAAAAGTAAAACAAAATCGCAACTGTCTACACGACTGACATAACAAGAGGTCAGCTCAGTCTCTCATTATAGTCTGTGCCGTTCAGACCAGTTCCCTTAACCAAATGGACTTTGTTGTTCCGTGGAGAACACTTTCACCCTATGCAAGTCTAATGTTACAAAATACAACACGGCGTTTCAGATGACGTCATTCGGTTCATTGGTAGCAATCGACATAAAGCACCTTGGTCTCGAATTATCTGCGTAACAACGAGTGATAGGCGTGAGAAATACTAGTTTCGTAAAAAGAAAAAATGTGAATTTCACCGATATAAAGCACTGTTCTTCCCGACGGACAGTACAATAAAATATTTCCAAACATTTTGAAAGAGGAGGAAGGGGGCCACATGTTTCAATCCCGTACTTCCTTGGCTGTAAATACCAAACGAATTTTTCCGCACCTTATTGCTAAAATAGCAGCTCCTTAATGACTTCCAGCCCAAAACGGATAAATGGGAAGGCTGCTCAAAAGTGCTTTAAAAGTTAATTATTGGAGTTGCATATTTACTATAGCACCAAATATCACTGAACTTATTATGCTTTTGTACATTTGGGTTTTAGGACGAAGTTCCCTTCAACCCCAACACTTTGCCCTATGTTGTACACTTATAGGTACTGCCATTGGACGTGAAGCAGTGCCTCTATCAGAGGACTAGCGAAACACGAGTGCAACAGTTTCGAGTTCACCTTAGCGAAATGGGACTTGCATAGCATCTTTCCAGTATTTACATTGGGACTTTTCTCGTCAAGTGGCAATCTCAGCAGGTAGCACGGTTTTTGTAACGGCTTTAATGGCACAAATCTTTACAGCACTAAATGAAATTGTATCATGTTTTGTCTCGGCACTTAATGAAAATCGCTCACACACCGGCCAACATCCTAACGACAGACTTCCCCTCGTATCCTTCCAGTTCGGAAGCATGCAAATTCTGCGATCGGTGGTCACGTGTGCAAACAACGCACAAAATGTCCTGCACCGCCACATCACATCAACCAACTTCGAGGCAAGGGGCTCGCTGAAGTAATCACGTCATTCATTTAAACTTACTGGCGATAAAGCCCCGTTATAATAGGATCCAAATAAGTTATACTGCTTGGCCACACATTGTTGTTGTTGTTGGGCTATAGTTAGTCTTTCAATCCCTTTTGATCAAGCAGTACAACACAACTGGTGCATCATAGGAATACTTGGCTGACAATACGAGTGAGATACTTTGTTCATCATATTATATGTAACAATGCTTTGGTTTTTATTACGTCCTTGGTTTACTAAATCACGTTATCATGCACTTCACTGACCAGCCACACCCACGTGGACATTCACTTGGGCACAGGGTGCCATTCACTGGCCTCGAGATTCATGTATTTGTTACAAGGGCTGTAAATAACTTCATCACACATCAGTTTCTCTAAAACTATTGTTGCTAAATCTTGTTATTCTATCTACTTCATTCAGCAGCACTGATAGTGAAATACCACGAGACAACAGCCATTTACAACTTGCAAAAACAAATATTACTCTGAAATTGTTACATTACAAACATAGTTGAGCCCTTTAACGAGATTTGTACTTTTTGTGAAGTAACAGACTATTCAAAATACACATTTTATTTCTCACATAAATACATTCAATGGTATTTTAATAAACATTGTTAGAGCCCATTTTGGGAAAATAAAGAACCAACGTTTTTACAAATAAACGATAATTCGGAGTGGGGGATTCGCATGCTTGCAAGATGCTCAACTTAAATTCCAAATTTGGTGTTTAACAGAGTTTTCGTTCTGAGTTATGAACTATGGTGTTCATATATACACATGGTTCTTTTTCTAAACATTCTTTATTATTATTATTATTATTATTATTATTATTATTATTATTATTATTATTATTATTATTCAGGGAGTCTCAGAACATGTGTTTTCGATTAAATCTTGATATCCAATTTTTGTGTTGAATACTTTATCTACGTAGTATTATAGGTAGGTGGCACATGAAGTAAAAATTAAATGAATGTTTGTTAACAAGCCTACAATAACACTCATATTCCTAAAATTTTATGAAAAAATTGATGTTCTATATTTAACACCTTTGGTCCTAAAATAGTAAGATAATTATGAATTAATCTTTACGTTATACTATTAAAGACCTTAATTTATAAAATATTAAGCTTTAAAAAAACATTTGGATCGTGTGGTCCAATTTTTCAGAAGAGTAAAAAAAAAAAAAAATGATGATAATAATATATGAGGAACTAATTTTAAACTATGCATCAAATTTGGTGTATATATTATAGATTCACCCACGTTGGCTGCAATAGATTTTCGAATGAATGGAATTGAAATAGTGGAAGTGGGTATCTGTAACTATGTTTTAATTTATATTAACAGTCCAAAAAATCAATGTTTTTACCGGTTTTGAAAACATCGCGTTATATGTAAGTTGCAGAGACAGAAGAATGCCGCGGCAAGTACCACATCCACGTTATCTATCTAGAGCCCTGGTTGTCAGTCATGTAATGGATGTTAAATGTCCTAGATGCTGAAATGCTCTCAAGTCAATGTGTACAACCAAATATATTTTTACATTCTCTACCAGTACCTAGTAGCTAGAGAAGGTATTGCATTCTGCCAAAAAATTAGATATTCACCGGAAATACATGTTTTGACGTCCCTGATTAAAAAAGACATTTTAAAATTTTCCGTAAGTGAAAGAGTGTCCCTGAATAGCACAACTGAAAAACGAAAATTCTGATAAATACCAAACTTGGTATACAAGTTGAGTATCTTCTAAACATGCCACACGAAGATTTTCAAGAAAATTCCCCCATCCCAACTATCCTTTATATATGGATCATTTTTCAAAAGCGTTTATCTTCTCAAAAATAGCTCTAAAACACCATATAATAAAGACAAATAAAATGTTATCTTGAATTTTCTGTGAAGTTCTCTTCATTCGGATGGAATTTTGTACAACCTTGTATAACTGGTAAACGTGAAGCAACAGACGAAAACGTACTACACAAAAAATGTAGATCTCTTAAAAACACACGACTTTGTTTCAGATAACTTTTCCGTGGCATCAACCATTTCTGAGATATCCGTTATTAAACCTTCGAACTGTTTAATACTTGGTCATTCTTCTAAAGTCCTGTCAACATTCAGTTGTTTCTCGCGATGTCATGGCCAGCATGTAGCGTCCAGTTGTTAAACATTTGACTATCGCTCTTCTCTATAACGAAATGTGTAATGTAGCTGTTTCTGTATTAAATAAACTTTCGGAAGAATAGTTCATATACCCGGTAGCAAACACTAGTGGGTAGAGAAAGGCATGTGACTGAAACACACCAGGTTTTGTGAACTTTATTTCAATACTACTGTACAGGTTATTCATACTACTTTCTCTACCACGTAGAAGTATTCCTTCCAATCAAAACTGTGACTGGAAATACACGTTTTGAGGCCCCTGAACCCCAACAAGGCCTGTTTAGAAAAAGGTTCGTGTGCCTGTGTCTGTGAACAGCATAAATGAAAAACGAAAAGCGGTTAAACACAAATTTGATTATTTAAGTCCAGTATTTTTTAGGGATGCGAAACGAAGATTTTTTGGAACATCCAGCAACCTAAAACCATCATTTACATGAAAAAGTATTCGTTAATGTTTTCAAAAGTAGCTGTAATGATTTTGATTACATTCTACACGTTTAAGATATTTACACGACAAACAAAATGTATATCTTGAAGTTCCTGAAAATAGCCTGTGAAGTCTTCCATATTCTGAATGACTTGTGTATAATTGTATTGTAAACCGTAAGAGATAGAAGACAAACTCCTACTGCACCAAAAAAAAAAGAAAGAAAAAAAAAAGGGGGAAGTCCGCTATTCGTTTTTTCTTTCTTGTGGTCATGCAAAAAGCATGGAATTTCAAAGAGATGAATAGCGACCCGCTGTTAAAAGATTTGACTATCACCTTACATACTCTATCTTACAACAAAATGAGTAAATGTCAATTGAAAGTGTATCTGGTTTCGTAAGAATAGTTTATAGAATAGTGAATCGAGAAAGTCATGTGAATCTAGCACATGAGATATTTCTAAGCAAGTTTATATATGTGATTCATTTAGAACGTTATATGGAACGAGAAAAAAAGAGTTTAAAAAAACCAAATTACTGCTTCTCCTTCTGAATTAATTTAGTTCTTGGAGATTCCTGAATGGTTTGTTCACTTTAATGTTGGCAAAACGTCTAGTTTTTACCACAGTTTTACCCTATATGGCAGGCTTACAGCTATAAAAGCTACATACAACTTAACCAGAAGATTTGCAAGTGTTAGACAACATTAAAATGCATATGTATAAACGTTCTTTCTTAGTATATATCAACAGTACAGAAACTTTGATACGAAACAACTCGAGCCATGGACCAAGGGAATCTTGCTGTTACAATACTAGTGCACGTACTTGACTGTTATTTGGAAGCTACATGTTTTTGGGATTGTTACTGAAAAAAATATCACATCACTTTCTCTACCCTCTATCCTTTATTAGTGGGTATACAAAGTATTCTTAATAAAGCTTATTTTACTATTTCATTTTAATCGAGATAAACCTTTACAGAAACAGCTACATTACATATTTTGTTATAGAGAACAGCGATAGTCAAATGTTATGCTGTCCACAGATGCATGCGCGCGAGCGGGCCTTTTTCTAATTACTTTCTCTACTACATATAGTAAGTAGGGGAAGTATTGTATTCCACCCAAAATTTCGATACCGAGATTTCACCGGAAATACATGTTTTGAGACCCCCTGAATCCAAAAAAAGCATTTTTGGAAACATGTCCGTGTGTGTGTCTGTGTGTGTCTGTGTGTGTCTGTGTGTGTGTGTGTGTGTGTGTGTGTCTGTGAACAGCATAATTCAGAAACGAACAGTCGGATAAACACCAAACTTGGTATTTGGGTTCAGTATCTTCCACGGATGCGACACGAAGGTTTTCAAGAAAATCCCCCCACCCCAGAGTACCCTTTACATGGAAGATTTTTCGAAAATTTTAATTTTCTCAAAAATGGCTCTAACGATTTTGATTAAAATATCATATGTTTAAGATATTTTTATGACAAATAAAATGTATATCTTGAATTTTCTGGGAATGTCTCCAAAAGTATTCTTTATTGTGAACGACTTTTGCATAACTGGTAAACCATAAGAGATAGACAAAATTTTACTACACAAAAAATGTAGATCGCGTTAAAATACACAATTTATGTCATATACATTTTTTTTGTTGAGTGAATCATTTTCGAGATATTGCTTGTTATTCCCTTAAATTTTTCAATACTTATTTTCTCAAATGGGAATTCGTTATTCATTTTTACTTTCTCTACTACGTATAGTAAGTAGGGGAAGTATTGCATTCCACCCAAAAATTCGATACCGAGATTTCACCGGAAATACATGTTTTGAGACCTCCTGAATCCAAAAAAAGAATTTTTGGAAACATGTCCGTGTGTGTGTCTGTGTGTGTGTGTGTGTCTGTGTGTGTGTGAACAGCATAACTCAAAAACGAACAGTCGGATAAGCACCAAACTTGGTATTTAGGTTCAGTATCTTCCAGAGATGCGACACGAAGGTTTTCAAGAAAATCCCCCCACCCCAAACTACCCTTTACATGGAAGATTTTTCGAAAATTTTAATTTTCTCAAAAATGGCTCTAACGATTTTGATGAAAATATCATATGTTTAAGATAATGTCATGGGAAATGAAATGTATATCTCGAATTTTCTGGGAATGTCTCCAAAAGTATTCTTTATTGTGAACAACTTTTGCATAACTGGTAAACCATAAGAGATACACAAAATGTTACTACACAAAAAGTGTAGATCGCGTTAAAATACACAACTTATGTCATATACATTTCTTTTGTTGAGTGAACCGTTTTGGAGATATTGCTTGTTATTTCCTTAAATTTTCCAATACTTATACTTTTTCTCAAATTCGTTATTCATTTTTTTTATGTCCTGGACATGCAAAGAGAATGGAATGCACCACATAGCAACCAGCGTTAAAATATTTGACTATCGCTTAAAAGCTACCATATTCCCCTTGCATCTACAAGAAAATTACCAATAAGATTGACATATCGATATCTCGATTAACATGAAGCATATGGAGAATAGGCGTTTTTTAAAAATAGTGTGTACAAGAGTAGAGAAAGTCATGTGAGTGTAACACATCAGATTTTTTTATGTCCTGGACATGCAAAGAGAATGGAATGCGCCACATAGCAACCAGCGTTAAAATATTTGACTATCGCTTAAAAGCTACCATATTTCCCTTGCATCTACAAGAAGATTGCCAATAAGATTGACATCTTGATATCTCGATTAACATGAACCATATGGAGAATAAGCGTTTGTAAAATTAGATTGTACAAGAGTAGAGAAAGTCATGTGAGTGTAACACATCAGATTTTTTTGTCTTGGATATGCAAAGAGTTATAATCTGTGGCAAAGGGAATGGTGCTGCACCTAGCAACCAGCTATTAAGAGATATGTATGTGCTTAAAGGCTACTGTTTTTCTATATTGCCCTTGTAAATATATTTTCCCCTACATCTACAAGAAAATTAGCAATAAGATAGAGTTTGCAAATGTTTATCTCGATTAACATGAACTAGATGGAGAATAAGCGTTTGTAAAAATACTTTGTACAAGAGTAGAGAAAGTCATGTGAGTGTAGCACATCAGATTTTTTTTGGGGGAGATTCAGGTGGCATATGTTTCCAATGAAATGGAATTTTTGCGTGGAATACTATACCTTCCCTACTAGTAGAGAAAGTGTGTGTGGCTTTTACTGCAAGCGAATGAAAAAAGCTGTTAGTGGCAGTCCCGAGCTCCTTTCTCGAGGCCGCTATATCATCAATAGGCACAGAAACGACCACAAGCCAACACGACACAAAAACCACCAAACGAAAGTTGTTACTGGCGGCGCAGGGTTCAGTAAAAACATTACATTTTATTAACACCAGAAAGTTTTACATTACACTTTACTTGGCTAAAGTGCGCGAAGCTAGGCCAAATTTGTTCAGTTTGACAAAGGTAATTTATCTCTATTTTCCATACTTGTATCTTAACTATGCATGTACGGTCAATAACCCATGCACTAAATACTTGCGTAATAACTTCAATAATTCGAAACCAATAAACATAACTTCTGCATCGCGCCTTAATCAATGTTAAATCTAAATTTATGAGCCATTATCCCAAAAACTATTTACATATCACACTGAAATGTTTACCAATTCATCAGTCATTCATTATTTTTACTTTCTCTACCAAGTACATAACAGGTAGAGAAGCATCCACCCAAAAATTCGATATCAGCACCTTCCACTAACATTTCCAACAAAATCATCCCACTCTCAACTACCCTCTACGTCGAACATTTTTCAAAAATGGGTCTTAACGATTTTGATTAAAATATCACATATTAAAAATATTTGCATGACAACTAAAATGCACATCTTGAATATTTTGTAAAGTCCTCTTTCATTCGGCAAGAATTTTGTACAACTGTTAAATGACAGACGAAAAGGTACTACAAAAAATGTAGATCTCTTTAACATACATTTTATTTTAAATAGCTTTTGTTTTTGGCATAAGCCATTTCCGAGATAACGTTATTAATGCTTGGAATTGTTCAATACTTAGGTCACTGTTTTAAATCTTGTCGATATTCACTTGTTTCTCGCGATGTTATGGAAACAGTATGGAGCATATAGCGTCCAGTTGTTAAACATTTGACTATCGCTGTTCTCTATAACGAAATGTGTAATGTAGCTGTTCCTGTAAAGGTTTATCTGCATCAAAACGAAGTACATAGAAAAGCAAGCTTTCATAAGACGACTTTATATACACATAATAAACGACGGAGGAGAGTAAGTCATGTGGATGTAAGACATCAGATTTTTAAAATAAATAATCAACCATGTTATTAAGATCAAAGCAAATCCACTACAGCATTTATGGGTTGTTTTTATCATCCTAAATATAATTTAGTTATGTTCAATATTTTCTAAGAAAAAGCTGTTGAAGCACAAATGCAGAAAACAAAGTGACATATGTTTTCAAGAAAGAAACCTTGAGTACACACAAGCTGCCATACTTATATAGCAATGGTGCCAACTTCCCCTCTGTGCGAAGCACGAGCTATAGCTTTGTTTACATGAAAACGTGGCTTGTTTTTGTTAGTTGTAAGGTAAATTACCATTTTTGATAGGTCCTATACAATAACTGTACAATATTTTCGGCATACGGGCGGGGGGGGGGGTGTTGAAAACTACTTTAGTGGAACTTTTTCAAAGTGGTAGGATGTTATCCTTTTTAGGCACATTCCAAAATCCAAGTACCGTGAAAGTCATAGAAAATATACTGGTTGATAACAAAGAATCAAAAGATGATATGAAAGCATGTATTGGGCTGGAAGTCAGTGAAATCCTCGCTAAAAGGCATTAACGAATATAATGCCAAGTGGATCGTGAAAAACTTCAATTAACAAGTTTTGTATGAGGAAAGTGCGGGTGGTGGAGAGAGGGGGCCCAGGGAGGAGGGGGGAGGACTCCCCGTTCTGCTGATTGCTTACAGACAAGTCAGTAGTGTCTCGTTAGCTGTGTGTACGTGTGTATCAGTGTTTTATAAAGTGCGAGCGACATTTCACACGACAGTAAGGTGTGTAACCAAGGTTAAGGTGACATTTTACTGACCATTACATTCAATCATCGGCACACTACTTTCTCTACTCACTTTTCTTCTGTCTACTTCCTTCAAACAGCGACCTTCCATTTGAGAAAAGTACAAATGTTTGAAAATTAATACCAATAACAAAGAGTATCTCCACAATTGTGTGTTTTAACAAGATCTACATTTTTATGTAGTACGATTTTGTCTATCTCTTACGGTTTACCAGTTATACAAATGTTGTTCTCAGAATATTCAAGGTATACATGGATATGTAGATATCATACATGAAATTTTGTCTGATATACCTGACAATAATTTAAACTGAGCCAGTTCAGTAAAAATGCCGACTTTGACTTTCTTCCTACGTCAAATCAAAACAAAGAGTTTTCTCTACTAAATCTATTTCAGGTAATTCTGAAAACATCGCAACAAAATTAATTTTGCTCTTACCAATAGTTAACTAACCCACGACCATTAGGGACGATAGCCTTTCTGAGGATATACTACACAGCTCGGAAGGGAATAAATTCAGCATCGACAAGAAATAAAGTAGATGTTTTATTAGGAAACATATGGTAAAGGAAAGGTATGACGTCAGATGTAACTCGACGAAGTTAACCGATTTACAGATAAACGTTGAAACACAATCGCTCTTGCACCCGTTCTTGATTGTTCCGTGAAATTGTCCGGAATTCTTCAGCTTTTAAGCAAATTGAGTACAGAAGGAATTCATTCCATCCTAACATTTTATATCGAGATTTCACCAGAAATACATGTTTTGAGGCACCACTGAATGCCCCTCCAAAAAGCATTAGTCCCTGTGTGTGTTTGTTAACAGTATAATTAAAAACGAGAAGTCGGATGAATACCAAATTGGTATTTAAGTTCAGTGCCCTTCAAAGATACGGCTCGAAGATTTTCAAGAAAATCCCTCCACCCCAATTACACTTTACATAGAACATTTTTGGAATTTTTTTATTTTCTAAAAAACGGATTTAATGATTTTGATTAAAATACCATATATTAAAGATGTTTACATGGAAAAAAATGTATATCTTGAATTTTCTGGGAATAGCCTGTGAAGTCCTCTTGATTAGGAAGGAGTTTTGTATAACCTTGTACAACTGGTAATAAAAAATCTGATGTGTTACACTCACATGACTTTCTCTACTCTTGTACAAACTATTTTTACAAACGCTTATTCTCCATATGCTTCATGTTAATCGAGATATCGAGATGTCAATCTTATTGCTAATTTTCTTGTAGATGCAAGGGGAATATGGTAGGTTTTAAGCGATAGTCAAATATTTTAAGAGCTGGTTGCTATGTGGCGCATTCCAATCTCTTTGTATGTCTAGGACATAAAAAAAATGAATAACGAATTTGAGAAAAAGTGTAAGTATTGGAAAATTGAAGGGAATAACAAGCAATATCTCGAAAACGGTTCACTCAACAGCAAAAATGTATATAACATAAATTGTGTATTTTAACGCGATCTACATTTTTTGTGCAGTAAAATTTTGTCTATCTCTTATGGTTTACCAGTTATGCAAAAGTCGTTCACAATGAAGAATACTTTTGGAGACATTCCCAGAAAATTCGAGATATACATTTCATTTCTCATGACAATATCTTAAACATAAGATATTTTAATGAATGTTCCATGTAAAGGGTAATCTGGGGTGGGGGGATTTTCTTGAAAACCTTCGTGTCGCATCTCTGGAAGATACTGAACCTAAATACCAAGTTTGGTGTTTATCCGACTGTTTATTTCTGAGTTATGCTGTTCACACACACACACGGACATGTTTCCAAAAATGCTCTTTTTGGATTCAGGGGGTCTCAAAACATGTATTTCCGGTGAAATCTCGGTATCGAATTTTTGGGTGGAATACAATACTTCCCCTACTTACTATACGTAGTAGAGAAAGTAAAAATGTAATCTCTTTAAAGCATAGATACAATTTATTTCAAATAACTTTTTTGTGGCATCAGCCATTTCCTAGATATCCGTTATTAATGGTTGGAATTATGCAATACCTAGCCACACCTTTAAAGTCCTGTCGATTTTCAGTTGTTTCTCGCGATGTCATGCAATTTTAAGGCCGGATATAGCTCCGGTTGGTCTGGTGGCGCAGGCCTTCTCATCCCAAGATTGCGAGTTCAAAACCGGCCCAGTTCGATGTTTTGTTTAGTGTGCTTGAAAGCGACAGCCCCATGTCAGTAAATGTAGGTACTAGCATGTAAAAGAACTCATGTGGGACTAAATTCCGGCACACCGGCGGCGCTGATATAATTCTGGCAATTGACAGCGTAGCGTCGTTAACACAAAAATTTTATATATATATATATATATATATATATATATATATAACATTTGACTATCGCTGTTCTCTATAACGAAATGTGTAATGTAGCCGTTTCTGTAAAGGTTTATCTCCATTAAAATGTAGAAGATAGAAAAATAAACTTTCGAAAGAACAATTTGTGTACGCATTAATAAACGATAGTGGATAGAGAAACTCATGTTAATTTAACACAGATTTTTCTACAATATTTTGGTGAGGAAAAAAAAAGTATGTGAACACTCACACGTCTTCCTCTAGAAATAACGTCACATATATGCTTTATTTAGTATAGTGTTGCTATAAAACGTTACTCTTCCATCAATGTTAGGTGCTTACACCATTCAAATGGTACCTGTCTAAACTCACTACACGTCTCTTGCAGTAAACTTATACAATGAAGAGAACTTCACAGCTTTTCAAAGAAAATTCAACATGTACATTTCTTTGAGTTACGTTCACATGGCATTCTCTACACCCTATCCTTATTTTATCTACAAAATAGTTACAAATGCTTATTTTTCTATCTACCTCGCGTAACACATTTTGTTATACGTACTGAAACCATGTAGGGGAGACCGGGGATAGTTGCCACACTTTTTACACTTTGATTTTTCATATTTTTTATGTTTGTGATGCAAACCTAATGTGTATTTCTAAGTAAAGATTGAATCTTGGGGTATATTGTTGCTAATACATACCATGTGACAAGGGGTTACTTTATTTTAAATGGGGAATATGATTAGGTAACATATTATATACGCGCTTTACCATTATCTTCACAAAATATAAAACATTTAAAATATTAGTGTTATAAACATGCTTTTACCAAATTGTTATATTTTATCATTTTTGATGTAGAGTCAGGTGAAAAATTCGATGCCACAGCCGGGATTTGAACAAGGTTCTGTGCGGTTGCTCTAAGCATTGAGCTACTGCGACAACATAGCGAGATGTGGTCCATCTGGGAAACAACGACAGTAGCTCAATGGTTAGAGCAGCCGCACGGAGAGAACCATGTTCAAATCCCGGCTGTGGCATTCAATTTTTCAGTTGACTCTACATTAAAACCTTGCCAAGCCCTAAGTACAATTAATTTCAAGTAATTATATATATAATAATTAAAATTAAAAGTATTTTATCATCCAAGAACACTGGACCCAGTCCTCGTTTGGAATAAGCATGAAGGCATGCCAAACAAAAACACTCTTCTTCGTCCACATTAATCCTGCCTTTGTTTTCTAGCATCAACAGTAAATATTCTTTTTGATACTAGCATCTGCTTTTCTGGTCATAACTTTCTTCTTCTTCGTCCACATTAATCCTCCCTTTTATATTCTTTTCTAGCATCAACAGTAAATATTCTTTTTGATACTAGCATCTGCTTTTCTGGTCATAACTTTCTTCTTCTTCGTCCACATTAATCCTCCCTTTTATATTCTTTTCTAGCATCAACAGTAAATATTCTTTTTTATACTAGCATCTGCTTTTCTGGTCATAGCTTTCTTCTTCTTCTTCTTCTTCTTCGCGTCTTGATTTTCAAAGAGGGTTTTTTTGGGGGGGGGATTTCAGCTTTTGGAAACAGGCATATTTCCTCCGGGATAGCAAGATGGCCAGTCCAGGAACTGACTTTTCTGGGGTTTGTTTTGGAAAGACATTTGGTAGGCTCAGTAAACACGATTTCATCGTCTACTTTTGAAATTCCCGACCATTCTTGTAACCTGCATGACGAAAAAAGCGAATAAGCAACTGAACGAGGTTTGTTGTCACACGTGACAGTGCGCCATATTCTTAAGTAACAATCAAATTACGGGAAAGGATACCTAATTGTAAGGCCTTTTTAACTGCATAGGCATATAATTATTTGTTCTAAAGGTTAGCGTCATATACTACGGGAAGTAAGGTGAAACAATTTTGCTTACCCAGGGTAAAAACCATAAAATACAAATAAATGCGTTGGTGGATCCCCTGATTACAGCGTAGCGGCTAGCAGAATTATAAGCTTTGTGACAACTAGCCCCGGTCTCCCCTTACTTCCATAGTGTTTCCATGACCGCGAGAAACAACTGAATGTTCATCACAAAAATAGTGAAACATTCAAACGAATAACTGGAAATGAAAAATTATTTCAAATGAACAAACTGTTTTGATATCTGCATTTTTGGTTTACTAAGTTTTGTCTCGTATTTTAGCAAAAATTCCTCACTAAAAATAGCAACTTTTCCGTGTAAAGAGGAGGATTTTGTCGCATGCTTGAAACAGACTGGGCTGCTGGAATACAATATTACCTCTGGCAATCTTAAGTGCGGTTTTGTAGTTTTCGAAGAATACAGAGCGAGCCAAAGAAACGGGCGATCTTCAGATTCGTTCTTTTTGGCTGTTGTCCGGGATTTTAATTGTCTCTTCTTTGTTCCATAGCAGCGTTGGGCAGGAGCTATTGAGGCATATTACCAGAATAACTTCATTAGAACGATCCGACACCGTCTGCCCACACAACAAATGTCCAAACATCTGTATACTCTCCCGCAAGAGTTGCTGGTCAAACACTAGCGTGCAAACTTATCCAAGTAGTGCAGAAATTGATAAATTAAACCACCGCATGACCTCATAAATGCTGATGATCTTGCGATACTGGAAGCCATTGCACAGTATCAAAGTCACAGTTTGCTGTGCAATAGTGTCATTTGGAACCATCAGTCCTCATTTCCTTGGGAATGAGCGAAGAACAAATTGCCAATAGACACGGCTACACACTCCAGTCATTTCAGAGATCTCCAGATTTGTCAGTGTGCGACTGGGGATATTTCAAATCCACCTCCACTCAAACTCCTGCGTCGTGTAATTGGAAGCATAGAACTTAAGAATGTGCGGATATAGTGTTCAGAAAGTAGAACTTGTTTAAATGTAAAGTGGAGGTTTCGCTTCAGTGCAATACTTATTAAAACCACTACTCAAACATCTGAAACCGTGCATTCAAATCTCCATGAACCAAGTGTGCGGCATGTCCCCTGGCACACAGTGGACCAGTTGAAGTATCTACACTACAATTAAAAAGAGAATCCGGGAAACCACCCAGCGATTTCGATATTCATTGACACCACTGTTCTTCCTGGCGTATATAGGATACAAAACATCTTGAGAATACGGTGTTTTAGAGTGTCATATTCATCTCATCCCCTGTTTGCTTCAATATGAGGGTATGTTTGGCTCTTTATTGTTAACATTACCAATTTTTAATCATTTCCAACACAAAGGGGTAAAATGGGAGGCTCAAAATTTTAAAACTCGGTTTATTGGACGGGAGAGTTATACAGGATGAACCCGACCACTCGTAACACTGATTTATTTGAGAAAATACAGCATTACAATTTTTGAGACAAAAATATTTATAACTAAAACACATGTGAACTTATACTTGAGCTTCAGTTGATCAATCAGCCATGACTGGAAGCGATATCAAATTAAAATTCCAAATGGGAGGGGGGTCGAATCATTAGATAGAGCTCTTCCTTTGTAGAAAACGTTTTTATTAATTTATACTATTTCAGTTAGGAAAGACAGCCACCCAAGTCCCATATGTCATTCATGTTGAGAGAAGTTACAAAAACAAAATTAAAATTAATTTTGGCAAAGGAAGCTCAACTGCCTTTGCACAATAATGTGACAAATGATAGTGATGGCTGCCCAGTTATGTACGTGCTCGGACAATTTTCAAAGAGTCATGTTTGGCTCCCCACTTTCAGCAAACTTCACATGTGCTTGTCATAAATAACTCTTATGTCTCATTTGGTTCATCACCAAATTTCCGATTCAACGTTGTTATAAAGTAATAGTTTTTGACAAAACTTGGGTCTAGAATCTAACAAAAATAAGCTCCCTACTCTTATTCCTTTCTCTAGCACGTACATGGTAGTATTGCGTTCCAACAACCGGAAATACACGTTTTCTTATATATAAGAAAAGGTCCCTCCCTCTGTATGTCTGTGAACAGCTGAACTCAAAAGTTGGATAAATACCCAGCTTGTTATTTAAGGCCAAATACCTTCCAAAGATGCGACAACAAGATTCTCAAGAAAATCCCGCCACACTAAACTACCTTTTAAATGGAACGTTTTTCGAAATTTTTTATTTTCTAAAAGATGGCTCTAACGATTTTGATTAAAATATCGTATATTAAAGATGTTTACATGAAAAATAAAATGTCTATCTTGAATTCTCTGGGAATAGTCTGTGAAGTGCACTTCTTTCGGGAGAAGTTTTGTATAATCTTATATAATTGGCAAACTTTAACGATAGACGAAAATGTAGTAAGCTAAAAATGTAGAACTCATTAAAACACGCAATTTATTTCGAACAACTTTCTTTGTAGTATTAGCCATTTATGAAATATCATCCCTTATTAATGGTTCGAACTGTTCGTTACTTGATCATTCTCTCCAAGTCCCGTCAACATTCAGTTGTTACTCGCGATGTCATGGAAAAAGTGTGGAATTTTAAGGCAGCATATAGCGTTCAGTTGTTAAACATTTGACTATCGCTGTTCTCTTTGTATCTATAACGAAATGTGTAATGTAGCTATTTCTGCAAAGGTTTATCTCGATAAAAATGAAGTAGATAGAAAAATAAACTTGAATATTTTTGTAGCCACTAATAAACGATAGAAGGTAAAGAAACTTATGTGAAATGTAACACATCAGATATTTTGTGTGGTTCACCAGTTATACAAGTTTATACAAATTCCTCCCGAATGGAGACGACTTCACAGGCTATTCCCACAAATTTCAAGATATACATTTTGCCATGTAAATATCTAGCATTTTAATCAAAATCGTTATGTACCTACGTTTTTGAGAAAATTCCATGTAAAGTGTGGTTTGATGTGCGATTTTCTTGGAAGATGTGAACGTTAATGTTGTTCACACACAAGATGCATTGCCTCAAAACTTGTATTTGCAGTGAAATGTTCCGTAGTCTGAGAGAAGGACTCTTGCTTCATCTCCACGACAATCACTTTTTAACTAGATCAATATTTTCACCAGTGAAAGGTTCCGCCAACTTTCAAGTCATTCAACCTGATAGGGTTGAAATAAGAGACCCAAGCTGGAGAGTTGAAAATAGATTAAAGTGTCCCATTTGGCCAAGTTATACCTTATATTAGTTAAAAAAATCTCGTGTGTTACATTCACATGACTTTCTCCAATCTCTAGCACCTATTACTTGCAGGTATGCAAATGATTCTTAACAAATTTATTTTCGTTTTTGAGTTACACTGTTAACAGAACCCACGCGCGGACTTTTTCTAACAATGTTTTTTTTTGGATTTAGGGGCCCTCAAAACATTTATTTCCGTCGAATTTTTGGGTGGGATACAACACTTCTACTGGGTAGAGAAAACAAAAATGTAGATCTCTTAAATACACACAATGTATTTGAAAAAACTTTTGCTGGAGAATTAGCATTTTCGAGATATTATTGGTATGGATTTCTCAATACTTGTGTCACTTTGTTGGAGTGCTGCCGCTAATAAGTTGTTTCTCGCAATTTCAAGGCCAGTATATAGCGACCCACCTTTTGAACATCTGTAGCTTATCTCGATTAACATGAAGCAGATAGTGGGTATGATGATGTCAGTAAGGTCCATCTCCCGATGATCTAATGTGGCAGGCAGCGTGTCAAGGTGACCGGGAAGACGAGTAGGGTTACACAACACATTCACTTTCGCTATGCATATAACGGTAATGTGATGACAGTCCTCTATTCGAACCCTGTGGCATTTCGACTGGTTCTGGGCATCGCCTGAGAGGTGCAGCGTGCGGCTTTATTGCGTTGTTCCCTTACCTCCCTGTCTACATGTTCATTTGATGCAATTTCTGATAGGTTACTAAAAATCAGTATTCCCTTATGGTTGTACTGTAAATCAATATCAAAATATCTGATGCAATACATTCACATGACGTTTCTGCCCTCTATCGCTTATTAGAGGGTATACAAACTATTCTTACTATAGCTCCTTTTTATCTACTAGGTTTTAATCGAAATAAACCTTCACAGAAACAGCTACATTACACATTTCGTTAGATACAAAGAGAACAGCGATAGTCAAATGTTTAACAACTGGATGCTATATGTTGACCTTAAGATTCCATACTGTTTCCATGACATCGCGAGAAACAACTGAATGTTGACAGAAATTTAAAAGAATGGCCAAGTATTTAAAAAATTCAAACCATTGACGGACATCTTGGAAATGGCCAAAGCAATAAAAAAGTTATTTGAAATAAACTGTGTGCTTTAAAGAGATAAGGAATTTTTGTTTAGTACGTTTTCGTCTGTTGCTTAACGTTTACCAGTTACCTATACAAGGTTATGCAAAACTCCTTGCAAATGAAGAGCGCTTCACAGGCTATTCCCAGAAAATCAAATATCTTTAATATATGGCATTTTAATCAAAATCATTAGCGACAGTTTTTAGAAAATCAAAAATTTCGAAAAATGTATTTTGTGGTGGGAGATTTTCTTGAAGATCTTAGTGACACTGTTCACAGACTCACGGACCTTTTTCTAAGAATGCTCTTTTTGTATTCAGGAGTCCTAGCGAAATCTCTCGGTATTGAAACGCAATACCTACTCCATGTGGTAGAGAAAGTAAAATTCTGCCGTCACTTTCTCTACAAAGTATTCTTACTGCTAATCCAGACAGCTGAATAAACGCGGATCTCTGTGTGATGCTCTTTGCATGACCACGAGACAAAACGAACAGCGACTTACCGCTTGAGTATAGCGGAAGTATTCAAAATTCAAACCGATAATCACGAATATCTCGGAAATGGTTACATCTACATTTTTTGTGTAGTAACATTTTGTCTATTACTAAAACTCATTCAGAATGAAGAGCACTTCAGACGTTATTCACAGAAAATTGAAGATATATACATTCCTCAAGCAAATATCTTAAACATATTTCTTTTTTAATCAAAATCGTTGAGCCATTTTTTGAGAAAATAAACAAATATCGAAAACGTTTGTACGCATGTGTAGCTTAGGATGAGGGATTTTCTTGAAAACGTTTAAATACAAAGTGTGGTGTTAACGTTGTGCAACCGACCTTAACCTTATTGCTGACGATGGTCCACTTAAACTCTCACTGAAGAGCGACCACACCTCAAGGAAATGACAATACCTCCATGTAACTACATTCCAGTAACTATCAATGTAACAACTCTGAAAACCAATCATCAATAGATAAAACACACGTCTTTCGAAAATCTGATGTGTTACACTCACATGACTTTCTCTACTCTTGTACAAACTCTTATTCTCCATCTATTTCATATTAATCGAGATAAACGTTTGCAGAAACGATCTTTTGACATGCAAAGAGACTTACATTTTACACATAGCGACCAGTTCTAAAAATATTTCACTATCGCTTAATGCGTATTATGTTCCCCTTGTTTTGTATTTGCATAAGCAAAGACATATCTCTTAGTGGCTGGTTCCTATGTGCAGCACCATTCTCTTTGCCACAGATTAATACTCTTTGCATATCCAAGACAAAAAAATGAATAACGAATTCCCATTTGAGAAAAAGTATAAGTATTGAAAAATTTAAGGGAATAACAAGCAATATCTCGAAAATGGTTCACTCAACAACAAAAATATATGACATAAATTGTGTATTTTAACGCGATATACATTTTTTGTGCAGTAAAATTTTGTCTATCTCTTATGGTTTACCAGTTATACAAAAGTCGTTCACAATGAAGAATACTTTTGGAGACATTCCCAGAAAATTCGAGATATACATTTCATTTCTCATGACAATATCTTAAACATAGGATATTTTAATCAAAATCGTTAGAGCCATTTTTGAGAAAATTAAAATTTTCGAAAAATGTTCCATGTAAACGGTAGTCTGGGGTGGGGGATTTTCTTGAAAACCTTCGTGTTGCATCTCTGGAAGATACTGAACCTAAATACCAAGTTTGGTGTTTATCCGACTGTTCGTTTCTGAGTTATGCTGTTCACAGACACACACACGGACATGTTTCCAAAAATGCTTTTTTACTTTTCTACTACGTATAGTAAGTAGGGGAAGTATTGTATTCCACCCAAAAATTCGATACCGAGATTTCACCGGAAATACATGTTTTGAGACTCACTGAATCCAAAAAAAGCATTTTTGGAAACATGTCCGTGTGTGTGTCTGTCTGTGTGTCTGTGAACAGCATAACTCAGAAACGAACAGTCGGATGAACACCAAACTTGGTATTTAGGTTCAGTATCTTCCAGAGATGCGACACGAAGGTTTTCAAGAAAATCCCCCCACCCCAGATTACCCTTTACATGGAACATTTTTCGAAAATTTTAATTTTCTCAAAAACGGCTCTAACGATTTTGATTAAAATATCATATGTTTAAGATATTGTCATGACAAATAAAATGTATATCTCGAATTTTCTGGGAATGTCTCCAAAAGTATTCTTCATTATGAACGACATTTTCATAACTGGTAAGCCATAAGAGATAGACAAAATTTTACTACACGAAAAATGTAGATCGCGTTAAAATACACAATTTATGTCATATACATTTCTTTTGTTGAGTGAACCGTTTGCGAGATATTGCTTGTTATTCCCTTAAATTTTCCAATACTTATACTTTTTCTCAAATTCGTTATTCATTTTTTATGTCCTGGACATGCAAAGAGAATGGAATGCGTCACATAGCAACCAGCGTTAAAATATTTGACTATCGCTTAAAAGCTACCATATTTCCCTTGCATCTACAAGAAAATTACCAATAAGATTGACATCTCGATATCTCGATTAACATGAAACATATGGAGAATAGGCGTTTGTAAAAATAGATTGTACAAGAGTAGAGAAAGTCATGTGAGTGTAACACATCAGATTTTTTGGATTAAGGGGGTCTCAAAACATGTATTTCCGGTGAAATCTTGGTATAGAATTTTTGGGTGGAATACAATACTTCCCCTACTTACTATACGTAGTAGAGAAAGTAAAAAGTGTCACATTCACATGACTTTCTCCAGCTACAATCGTTTACTTTTATAGAGCTTCCACAACCTCTTTTCTAATTCACGTTAATCGAGATAAACGTTTACACAAATAGTTTCATTACACGTTTCACTGTAGATACACGTGTTTAAAAGCGGGACGCTATCTTGAAATTCCACTCTCTTTGTAAAACGTTGCGAGAAACAACTTAGTAACGACTGCACTAACCTTAAAGATTATTGCAAAATTCAAACCAATATCTCGAAATGACTCATGCCATAAAAATTATTTAAAAAGGAATTCTGTTTTTAAACAGATGTATATTTTTGGTGTAAAGTCATTGTTCCTTATGGTTTAACATATATACAAGGTTGTACAAAAATTCCTTCTTGATGAAGAAAAGTTCATTGGCAAACATACATTTTATTTCTTATACAAATATCTTAAGTATATGGTATTTTAATCGAATTCGTTAGCCATTTTTGAGAAAATCAAAAATAACGAAAAACATTCCAAGTAAAGGGTAGTTTGCTGAGGAGGATTTTGTTGAAGATCCTCGGTTCGCATCTTTAGCAGATATTGAACTTGAACACGAACTTTGGCGTTTATCTAAGTTTTCGTTTTTGAGCTACACTATCACACACGGACCTTTTCCAAAAAAATAAAATGGTTTGTTTTTTGCAGGGTTCAGGGTATTTCAAAGCGTGTATTTCCGTTGGGTGAAATACATTACTTCCTCTACTTACTATCTCTAGTAGAGAAAGTAAAAATTCAAACCAATACAAAACATATCTCGGAAATGGCTGATGCTACAACAATTTATTTGGAATAAATCATGTGTTTTAAACAGGACTGCATTTTTGGTGTAAAACGTTTACGTCTATCAGTTATACAAAATGCCTTGAATGAAGAGGATTGCAGTCTATTCTCACAAAATTCAAGATATATATATATATATATATATATATATATATATATATATATATATATATATATATATATTCTGTCATTTAAATATATTAAACATACGGCATTTTAGTCAAGATCGACACAGCCCTTTTGAGAGAATGAAAAATAACTAAACGGGCTATTTTAATACGGCATTTTCTTGAAAAATCTTCAGGTGGCTTGTACTGAAGTTATACACCAAGTTTGGTGTTTATCAAACATTTCCTTTTTCTGTTACGCTGTTCACACACCCCTACAAGTTTTGGCAACATTGCGCCGTATGGGGCATTTGGCATGTTATTCCAGAAACCGTTCTATCCGAGATTCAAGTTTCGAAATTTATCTCGATTAACATGAAGTAGATGGACCATGTACAAGAGTATTTGAGTGTAACAATCGGGGTTTTTTATTTCTAATTTACTAGTTCCATCTGCTTCTATGACCATTCTAATTTCCTCATTGATAACCTCTAATTTCTTATGCGTATTCATCGTTGGTGATAATAAATATCCTGTTTTGTTAAAGTTAATATTAACATTTTATATTTAAGTTATCATGATGAAGCGTCCTTAGAGTACTGAAGATAGACAACAGTCTATAACATTCTCTGGATATATAACTTCCAAATTTCACTTTGCACTTATCTCCCAAACATATTGAACACTGCTGCAGTGCTTGCCATAGCAACTATCTGTTTCTTTCTACTGCTATGGATGTGTGCCTGCTGCGAAAATTGAGCAACCGGGCAACTCAAAATCGCGGGCCAAAACATGTGATAAGCCTTTTCGTCTTTACTTTTTCTTTACATAAGGAATGTTTCATTATTCTTTATTTTCTCAAAAATGGGACTAATGATTTCGATTAAAATCCCAAAAGCATAAGATCTTTACAATGAAATAAAGTCTTCCTTGTTTCTAGACCTTCAGGAATTCCGTTTTGCTCCAACACTAAATGTGTGTCTGATTGAGAACACGGTAAATTACAGAGCATGTAGTCGAGGTCAGCCAGTGTGCTGTTTCACAACAAGGCAGTGGGAAGGCCACCCGCAACCACCTCTCGTTTCTCTGCTGGATCACCAGGACACAGGCGATTAGCATCATCATACTTGCAAACTCCTTCAAATTCAAATCTATAAAACTCAGTCGTCCAACAAAGCGTAATAATTCTGCGATGCCATTAAATTCAGAAATGACATAATTGTACAGAAACTGCATTGAATACCGTTTTGTAAGAATCTTGAAGACCTGGTAATGATATTCCTCTTCGTACCACAATAAACACGTGTTAAGCAAACAACACCACTTCCTAGTCCACATTTTACATTTCATTTAACATCAACTATAAACAAAAACTGTCACATATACGGCACATTTATATCCTGCAGTAACTCAACGTAAATAAGATAAACAATTTACTTGAGGGAGTTGCCTTCACAGTCCTCGTCTTCCATTACTGAATGTTCGCGCCCTGGTTACTATAGATCACTAGTGGTGCTATACATTTTGTTGGAGCCCAGTGAAGGGGACCATGATCATGATGAAGGATAGACACACAGATAAGCTCTGGTCTATCATAACACTGTACACCATTTACTAGAGGTCACTAGTGGTGCTATACATTTTGTTACAGCCCAGTGAAGGGGTGCCATGATCATGATGAAGGATAGACACACAGATAAGCTCTGGTCTATCATAACACAGTATACCATTTACTAGAGGTCACTAGTGGTGCTATAGATTTTGTTACAGCCCAGTGAAGGGGACCATGATCATGATGAAGGATAGACATACAGATAAGCTCTGGTCTATCATAGCACCTATACCATTTACTAGAGGTCACTAGTGTGCTATACATTTTGTTGTAGCCCAGTGCAGGCGGACCATGATCATGATGAAGGATAGACACACAGATAAGCTCTGGTCTATCATAACACTGTATACCATTTACTAGAGGTCACTAGTGATGCTATACATTTTGTTACAGCCCAGTGAAGGGGACCATGATCATGATGAAGGATAGACACACAGATAAGCTCTGGTCTATCATAGCACTGTATACCATTTACTAGAGGTCACTAGTGGTGCTATACATTTTGTTACATCACAGTGAAGAGGAACCATGATCATGATGAAGGATAGACACACATATAAGCTCTGGTCTATCATAGCACTGTATACCATTTACTAGAGGTCACTAGTGGTGCTATACATTTTGTTGTAGCCCAGTGTAGAGGGACCATGATCATGATGAAGGATAGACACACAAATAAGCTCTGGTCTGTCATTCCACTGTATACCATTTACTAGAGGTCACTAGTGGTGCTATACATTTTGTTGTAGCCCAGTGTAGAGGGACCATGATCATGATGAAGGATAAACACACAGATAAGCTCTGGTCTGTCATTCCACTGTATACCATTTACTAGAGGTCACTAGTGGTGCTATACATTTTGTTGTAGCCCAGTGTAGAGGGACCATGATCATGATGAAGGATAGACACACAGATAAGCTCTGGTCTGTCATTCCACTGTATACCATTTACTAGAGGTCACTAGTGGTGCTATACATTTTGTTGTAGCCCAGTGTAGAGGGACCATGATCATGATGAAGGATAAACACACAGATAAGCTCTGGTCTGCCATTCCACTGTATACCATTTACTAGAGGTCACTAGTGGTGCTATACATTTTGTTGTAGCCCAGTGTAGAGGGACCATGATCATGATGAAGGATAGACACACAGATAAGCTCTGGTCTGTCATTCCACTGTATACCATTTACTAGAGGTCACTAGTGATGCTATACATTTTCTTACAGCCCAGTGAAGAGAGACCATGATCATGATGAAGGATAGACACACAGATAAGCTCTGGTCTATCATAGCACTGTATACCATTTACTACAGGTCACTAGTGATGCTATACATTTTGTTGCAGCCCAGTGAAGGGGACCATGATCATGATGAAGGATAGACACACAGATAAGCTCTGGTATATCATAACACTATATACCATTTACTAGAGGTCACTAGTGGTGCTATACATTTTGTTGTAGTCCAGTGAAGAGGGACCATGATCATGATGAAGGTTGACACAAAGATAAGCTCTGGTCTATCATAGCACTGTATACCATTTACTAGAGGTCACTAGTGGTGCTATACATTTTGTTGTAGTCCAGTGAAGAGGGACCATGATCATGATGATGGACAGACACACAGATAAGCTCTGGTCTATCATAGCACTGTATACCATTTACTAGAGGTCACTAGTGGTGCTATACATTTTGTTGTAGTCCAGTGAAGAGGGACCATGATCATGATGAAGGATAGACACACAGATAAGCTCTGGTCTATCATAGCACTGTATACCATTTACTAGAGGTCACTAGTGGTGCTATACATTTTGTTGTAGTCCAGTGAAGAGGGACCATTATCATGATGATGGACAGACACACAGATAAGCTCTGGTCTATCATAGCACTGTATACCATTTACTAGAGGTCACTAGTGGTGCTATACATTTTGTTGTAGTCCAGTGAAGGGGGACCATGATCATGATGAAGGATAGACACACAGATAAGCTCTGGTCTATCATAACACTGTATACCATTTACTAGAGGTCACTAGTGGTGCTATACATTTTGTTGTAGCGCAGTGTAGAGGGACCATGATCATGATGAAGGATAGACACACAGATAAGCTCTGGTCTATCATAGCACTGTATACCATTTACTAGAGGTCACTAGTGTGCTATACATTTTCTTACAGCCCAGTGAAGAGAGACCATGATCATGATGAAGAATAGACATACAGATAAGCTCTGGTCTATCATAGCACCGTATACCATTTACTAGAGGTCACTAGTGGTGCTATACATTTTGTTGTAGCCCAGTGTAGAGGGACCATGATTATGATGAAGGATAGACACACAAATAAGCTCTGGTTTGTCATTCCACTGTATACCATTTACTAGAGGTCACTAGTGGTGCTATACATTTTGTTGTAGCCCAGTGTAGAGGGACCATGATCATGATGAAGGATAGACACACAGATAAGCTCTGGTCTGTCATTCCACTGTATACCATTTACTAGAGGTCACTAGTGATGCTATACATTTTCTTACAGCCCAGTGAAGAGAGACCATGATCATGATGAAGGATAGACACACAGATAAGCTCTGGTCTATCATAGCACTGTATACCATTTACTACAGGTCACTAGTGATGCTATACATTTTGTTGCAGCCCAGTGAAGGGGACCATGATCATGATGAAGGATAGACACACAGATAAGCTCTGGTCTATCATAACACTATATACCATTTACTAGAGGTCACTAGTGGTGCTATACATTTTGTTGTAGTCCAGTGAAGAGGGACCATGATCATGATGAAGGTTGACACAAAGATAAGCTCTGGTCTATCATAGCACTGTATACCATTTACTAGAGGTCACTAGTGGTGCTATACATTTTGTTGTAGTCCAGTGAAGAGGGACCATGATCATGATGATGGACAGACACACAGATAAGCTCTGGTCTATCATAGCGCTGTATACCATTTACTAGAGGTCACTAGTGGTGCTATACATTTTGTTGTAGTCCAGTGAAGAGGGACCATGATCATGATGAAGGATAGACACACAGATAAGCTCTGGTCTATCATAGCACTGTATACCATTTACTAGAGGTCACTAGTGGTGCTATACATTTTGTTGTAGTCCAGTGAAGAGGGACCATGATCATGATGATGGACAGACACACAGATAAGCTCTGGTCTATCATAGCACTGTATACCATTTACTAGAGGTCACTAGTGGTGCTATACATTTTGTTGTAGTCCAGTGAAGGGGGACCATGATCATGATGAAGGATAGACACACAGATAAGCTCTGGTCTATCATAACACTGTATACCATTTACTAGAGGTCACTAGTGGTGCTATACATTTTGTTGTAGCGCAGTGTAGAGGGACCATGATCATGATGAAGGATAGACACACAGATAAGCTCTGGTCTATCATAGCACTGTATACCATTTACTAGAGGTCACTAGTGTGCTATACATTTTCTTACAGCCCAGTGAAGAGAGACCATGATCATGATGAAGAATAGACATACAGATAAGCTCTGGTCTATCATAGCACCGTATACCATTTACTAGAGGTCACTAGTGGTGCTATACATTTTGTTGTAGCCCAGTGAAGAGGGACCATGATCATGATAATGGATAGACATACAGATAAGCTCTGGTCTATCATAGCACCGTATACCATTTACTAGAGGTCACTAGTGGTGCTATACATTTTGTTGTAGCCCAGTGAAGAGAGACCATGATCATGATGAAGGATAGACACACAGATAAGCTCTGGTCTATCATAGCACTGTATACCATTTACTAGAGGTCACTAGTGGTGCTATACATTTTGTTGCAGCCCAGTGAAGGGGGACCATGATCATGATGAACAGATAAGCTCTGGTCTATCATAACACTGTATACCATTTACTAGAGGTCACTAGTAGTGTTATACATTTTGTTGTAGCCCAGTGAAGAGGGACCATGGTCATGATGAAGAACAGACAACAGATAAGCTCTGGTCTATCATAACACTGTATACCATTTACTAGAGGTCACTATTGGTGCTATACCTTTTGTTGTAGCCCAGTGAAGAGGGATCATGGTCATGATGAAGAACAGACACACAGATAAGCTCTGGTCTATCATAACACTGTATACCATTTACTAGAGGTCACTACTGGTGCTATACATTTTGTTGTAGCCCAGTGAAGGGGGACCATGATCATGATGAAGGATAGACACACAGATAAGCTCTGGTCTATCATAACACTGTATACCATTTACTAGAGGTCACTACTGGTGCTATACATTTTGTTGTAGCCCAGTGAAGAGGGACCATGATCATGATGAAGAACAGACACACAGATAAGCTCTGGTCTATCATAACACTGTATACTGTTCACGCTGTAAGCTTAACTTAGAATATAATGGTTTGTCATGTCCGCGGTGAAAATCTGAGACTTTGTATCTGTCCACAAAGCCGTAAATGTTGATGAGTATGCACATCGGCCTGACTTGTTAATAAATTACACACCCAGATTTGTTTTTCTTGCATCTTTTGTGATTACATAAAGTATTAGCATTACTTCTGAACGGAAAGGAGAGTACTTTTTTGTAATTTCTACTTTGTCTACCACTTTCCTGTAGTAGGTAATTATGGTAACTATTAACCCAAAAATTCCGTTATCACCGGAAATATAACTTTGGAGATTCCTGACTTCAGAGAGGTCCGTGTACATGTAAATAGCATTACTAAAAATGAAAAGTAAAATACATTCACAATTTGATATTTAATCTAGTGCTACAGAAATATAGCAGCATCTCCTAGTGAGAATATCTTGTGTATAGAGGGGTGGACGGGGATTCCGCACAGATAGTTATGTTATTAAACAATAATTAACTGAATTAGTATTTGTGACAATAAGAACGTAACGTTAATTTTAACTTATAAAAGAAAACTTTGCTGTACAAATTCATTAGTAATTAACACTCCTTTTTAAAAGAGAAGAAAGAATATTTGCTAATCACTTGTAATATTAAACAAATCAGAACACAATTATTTCCCAATTAAAATGATGTACTGCTGCAAATCTAGATTCTTTATCTGTCATTATATTGTATAACTAAGATTGTTTGTGTTGTTCAAGCAGTCAGTCAGATGGTTATTATGTAAATATTACAACACAGCGGGGATTTAGTCCCGTTTTCGTGTATAGAATTTAGACAACAAGGTTATATTAATAATCAACAGTATTTTCATTGGCCATCTTTGTTACAACTTTAAAGAGTAAGTAATGTTGATGATATACCATGTCCCATCCTTTAACACCGTTCAGTATCTCCCACGGATTCGACACAACGGTTTTCAAGAAACGCACCCCCCCCGGTAGACTATCCTTTACTTCAAAGTTCTTTTTGTTACTTTCTAATTTATTCAAAATCGCTCAGAAACTTGTCATACAAGGTACATCTTCAATTTTCTGTGGTTAATGTGTGAAGTCGTTCTCACTGGGAATGAATTTTTTAAAATGCTAAACGATAAGAAATAGATAACATTTTAGTATACGTAGATCTCGTGGCATTAATGGTTTCCGAGATATTCGTTGTTCTTGGTTACGTTTCACTATCACTTGAGACTACAAGGACACATCTAATGCATTAACACGAGTTTGTGTATGCAACTTTGTCGGATATGTTTTCCTGCAGCACTAACATTCAGTAACCACTCAACAACTCTTCACGAGCGTGTTTTCATGTTATACAATTTCATCCCAAAGAGGTAAATGGGGAGGTTCAAAATCTTTTAAATTTGTCTTATTGGAGGGAGGGTTGATGTGACCAAATTTCTCTCTGGTTTCTCTAATCTTTGTTAACAACAAGTATTTTGGTATGATTTTGAGTAAACTTGGGTTTTAGAATAAGGTAGTGCTAACGCAGAGAACCAAATGAGAATCACCTCACAACTGTCAATAATTACCCCTAACATATTTATCGTATTATGTAGAGATCTGCAGTGACAAATATCATAGGTTCCCTTACAACTAACCAACACTTATTTTCAGGCGAAACTACACTACCTATCGGATCACAACCACTCGTTATGTGCAAACGTGGCACGACTGAAAATTGGCAACAGCGGTTTGAGTGGCGGTCATGAGCGCCACCCTATGGCTATAAATTTATTCAAGTCAGTACAAAACAAGTACAAGTTAAGCAGCTCTGGTTATATAGATAATCACATTCTGGTACAAAACCAATACATTCACAGAGAGAAACACCAGGATTACAAAAATGGAAATAGTAAATCAACAAATGCAATAGAAATCTCACAGATATGGCAAATAAGAACTAAACCTGAGCAAATGTAAACGTACAATGCTATTCTACACAGTTATAAAAAACGATAACATACGAGAAACTTCCTTCCTTAATAATCCAATCACAAACTGTGCATGCAAGGCACCAACCTCGCCCAACAACATCAATGTATCCAGAAACTCGCCCTTTCCTCTACAGAAAGTATAGTCACAATTGGACCTTAAGTCTATGTTACACAATCCTGGGTCCAACTCTATTAGGCTCTTCTTTATTCCCTGTGCGATAATAAATCCTATCTTGTGTAGTTCAGGCTCAGTTGATCCACAATACAATAACGTGTAATCCTGTTTATCTATTCTTCCTTTTCCACTCCAACGTTTTTCTTGCAACACTACTGTCTAGCCAATACCTTAAGAGTATTTGCCACTTCTTTCATTTTTCCAGGTCATAACATAGTTTGAACATTCCATCCTTCTTAACAAGGTTTTTACAAATGGGGTTGAGAGCCCCAACCTGGAGGACCAGGTCTCCTGGTTATAGCCCCAGACACTGGGTCGCCACCAAGGTGAGCCCCTGAGCGCTGAAAATTGTAATACATGTCAACGTTCTAGCTCGTCACTAGATGTATAACCTATGGTAACAGGGGTGTCGTACCATATATACTGTGCTCTGTAACAAAGGTTTGGTCACCACCATTATCACTACAACCTGGATGCACGTCAAGTGTTAAATTAAACACTGGACCAACCGTGCCATGCACTTAATTTCCTTCCACGCAGATCATCCTCTAAAAGTAAAACCCCACACGCTCACACCTAATAATGATAATTAACGTAACTATAACCAGCACTCAGTTGGTGCCTTTCCAGTACCTACATGTTTCCTTTAACAATGTAATATCACCATCCCATAACGGTGAGAAAATGTCAAAGTGATGGAAGTCACATCGGACGATGAAGGGCCCAGGGTTCATACAGCTTAAAGTTACTGCACATTCATCTGTTCAGGAAAACTCGTTATCGGGGCAAGTTGTTGCAAACAGCCACGTGACCAAGGATTTTACAAGCCAGTGAACACTCAAAGTGACAACATTAAGGTTACTGTGACGTCATTTCCTCAATCACAGGCGATTTGCTTGTGTTACTGGTTTTACTGCAACTTTTGCTTACCATATACCTAGTAGAAAGAGAACAATCGTATTTCATTGGAAACACACGTTTTGAGACTCCCTGGGCTTGTGAACAGCTTGTTACGTTACTATATTACACGCTTCACCAAAAAACTCAAAATATACATTTTATTTTTTACGTAAATATCTTAAATACTTGCTATTTTAATCCAACTCGTTACAGCCATAATAGACAATATATATATATATATATATATATATATATATATATATATATATATATATATATATATTGTGGGTTTTTTCTTGAAAATCGTCCTCTCGCATCCTTGGAACATATCAATGTTGCCTATTTATCCGAATTTTCTTTTTTGAGTTATACTGTTCACACACACGACCATTTTCTAAAAATGTCTTTTTGGCTTATTCAGGCGACTACAAAACATGTATTTCGCTCAAATCTCTTCTTCTTTCTTCAACGTATTACCCTCCTCGTTGTAGGAGCAAACACCAATGCCTGGTATGGCGGTGAACAAGGAGGTAATGATAGGAAAATTATGCAAACCAACATTCGCCTAGCGACCGAGGAAGATTGGTCTGTGCTATCCTGCTCGATTCGGTGAAATCTCGACACGTAATTTTTGGGTGGAATACAATAATTGCGCTACCTGCCATAGTTGAGAGTATACATTATATAATACATATGACACGCTCTGATGCATGCATCGCCATTTTCACTGCAAGTATTTCCTCGGCGGCCACTTTCACGGTTCGAATCAGACGACACGCGAAGATGCAAGCTCGAGATTACACCACCAAGCAATTTACCGCATCTGTGTGCTTTACTTTCTCTATACCGCTTACAGTTCCCACATACGATCTCCATTAGATTCCGTCTATTTCTTACGCTTTATCAATTACACTAAAGCCGTTCTCCCTCAAAATGTATACATTGTGTCATGAAAATATCTTAAACATGTGCTATTTTAATCAAAGTAGTTTAAGAGGCATTTTGAGAAAACAAAAAATATAAACAAATTTTTCCCACATAAACAATAGTTTCAGGTGGGAGGACCTTCTCAAAAATCTTCGTGCCCAATCTCTGGAAGACCAAGTTTGATATTGATCCGATTTTTCTGTTGAGTTACGCTGTTAACAGAGTTACTTCTTTCAGTCCGGGAACCTGAAAACATGTATTTCTGTTCAAGTCTCGATATTGAGTGGGATACATTACTCCTACTTGTATAGCTAAGAAGTGGAGAAGGTGAACTATTGCATTTATAAAAGAACTATTTGTAAAGCAGGCTTTGTTTGAGTAGAAAATATTCGCTGTTACTGCATAGAAAACGAATATTTCCATCCAAGCAGTATAGTAGAAAACACTGACACAGCAAAACACGGTAGCTTATATAACGTTACGAAAGGCATTCCATACTATTTATTTAATTACACTTTTATTCGAATATACTGCACCTGGATCCAGGATTTAGCACTGAAATTGAGTTTTTTTTATTTTATTTATGAACGCTCTTTAACTGCTGTGGGTTGTTACACCGCTAAGAGTATGGAACATTTCCACAACTAGGACCTTGAGCAAATCACAACATCCGCCCGATCTTACAAAATGCCGCACCACAGACGCTGGACATTGATGGTATTTGGGAAACAGGCCAACTGTCACTTATGAGGACCGTCCTGGCGCAGATGGCTTAACGACCTTGGGCACCGTGGAATTACCCGCACATCCTCCCGGAGGCACTTAGCAACAAGTGTCTCTCCTTATACCCATCACGTCATGATCGTGCACCTAAGTCGATGCCATGCTAGGGCGGAACCGAACCCTTGACCATCACGTTATGATCGTGCAACTGCCCTGGTAGGGCGGAACCGAAGCCTTGACCCTGAAGGAGCCCGCAACTCCCAAATTTGGAATAACGGTTTCGTGTCCTTGAGAGCCGGTGGCGGTATTCAGCAGCAAGGCCGCTGCTCGCCGTTTCCTTCATGCTGAGTGTCACACAGTATCTTCCTACACAAGCATCTCAGTCATTCACCCTTACTTTCTTCATTACTGTATTGTATATCTGAGACACATGGATAAACACCAAACCCCAAATTGTCCTTATTTTTTATTTTCTCAAATACGCCTCAAACATTTTCATTAAAATACAATACAATTAAGATGTTTGCATGTCAAATAAAATGTGCATCTTGAATGTTGCGCGAATTGCCTGTGAAGTGCTCTTCACTCGGAAGAAACTTTGTAAAGCGGTAAACCGTAAGACATAAATAAAAACTTATATCTCTTTAAAATATACAACTTACTTCAAATTTCTGTAGCATCAGCCATTTCCGAGATATCCGTTATTATTGCTTTGGAGTTTTCAATACCTTCTCATTTTGTTCAAGCAATTTTTTGGGGAATTTCCGACCACTATATAACCACTCGGTTTTAATTATCTCGCTATCGATTAAGATTTCTCCCCTCCCCTTCTACCTTCAACGAAACAATTTTTGTAAACTTTATCTTGATTAACTTGAAGCAGATAGAAAAAAATATCTGATGCGTTACGTTCACATGACTTTCTCTACTGTATCGCTCATTAGTGGGTATACAAATTATTCTTATGAAACTTCGTTTTCCTATGGAGTACATTTTAATCGAGATAAACGTTTACAGAAACAGCTACATTACACATTTCGTTATAGAGAACAGCGACAGTTTCCATGACATCGCGAGAAACAACTGAATGTCAACAGGACTTTAAAGAAGTGTTGAGCAATTCCAACGATCCATTACGGATATTTCAGAAATGCTTGATGCCACATAAAATAAATTGTGTGTTTTAAAGAGTTCTACATCGTCTATCACTTACCAGTTATACAAGATTATACAAATTCCTTCCGAATGAAGAGGGCTATTCCCAGAAAATTCAACATATACGTTTTACATGTCATGTTAAATATCATTAATACATGGTATTTTAATCAACATTTTTGAAAACTGTTACACGTAAAAGGTAGTTGGGGAGGGGGGGTGTTTTTTTAAAATCTTCATGTCGCATCTTTGGAAGGTAGTGAACTTAAACACCAAGTTTGGAGTTTATCTACGGATCTTTTTCTAAAAATAATTTTTTTGGATTTAGGGTGTCTCAAAAATGTATTTACCGAAATCTCGGTTTTGGGTTTTAGGACGGATTGCAATACCTAGGGAGCAGCCATATCAAAATAAACGATGGTGATGTGAATGTAACATTCTATTCTGTGCCCCACTACACGTTCCGGCTTCACAGCTTTTAGCAATGTTCTGTTTCCCATTCATAGCAACATTACTAATTCCATTCCCTTACATTGAGTGATCCATTCTTGTACATCCCTACACATACCAGATACTTATAACTGTTTCACAATTTTATTTAAGAGGCACAGGATTAATTATTTTTACTTGCTCATTCCCAAACAGTAGAACATTTCTGATAGATATCTAAATTACAAATTTTCATAACAACCGGTTTGGCCATTCTTGGGTTAAAATACCTTAAATTCACATCACTTTCTCAATTCCATCTTTTATATTTTTATCTATTCATGTTAATAGATAAATTTACGGAAATAATTTCATTATACATTATGTTGTAGATACACAGTTATAGACGAAACTGAAGTGACAAATTTGACGTCAAGAGAAACAACACTTCAAAAAAACCTACAAAGTATTGAACAAGTGAAACCAATAAGACTTAACATCGCGGGAATGGTTAATGCTACAAAGTTTAACAAATTTAACGAGTTCTATGTAAGTTTCTACCTCTTACTTCACCAGTTATACAAAATTCGTTCACAATGAAGAGCATTTCGTAGGGCATTCAGATAATTGTCAAACACCTTAAAGATATTAGGTATGACATTTTATAAAAAATCGTCAGAACCATTTTAGAGAGAAAAAATAGCAAGAACTTTTTCCTGAAAAGCGTAGTTGGGGAGAGGGGGGATTTTCTTGAAAGTCTCTTTATGTCGTTGTTACAAAATGCTGAGCTTAATTATCAAGTTTCATATTTATCCGATTTTTCTCTTTTCTCAGTTATGCTGTTCACGCACACACGTACCATTTTCTAAAAATGGTTTTATTCAAGGGACTTCAAAACAGTCACGTGTATTTCCGAAATCTCAATATGGAATACAATACTTTCTCTGTCTATGGCTATAGTTAAGACCAACACACAAATGCACATTTTGGCTTCGGGCTAGCGTTTAGTATAACGATTGATTCAAGTGTGTTTATAGTTAAACACGAATATGCCGTAGACTCGTGGAATACGCTTCAGAACACTTTGTTACTCCTGGTTGTTAGGCAACTTCTTCAACGCTGCCGTGTTGTACGAGTGTCGTCTTCCCAGGTGGCTCTGGGCACGTTATACTTGCTAATAGTACAGCTTTTTCTGAATTTATTCAACTTTATTTTCCAATATTTTTATCTAAAAACGCAGAGTTTTGTATAATGTAAAAGCGCATTAAAATAAATATCAGACAGGTACACAGATTCTTGCTGCGACATCTCCTTGTTTTCATTTTGCCACGTTAACACCGGTTATGAAGACGTAGTTGGCACAACATGATTATTCAAAGGAAGAAGTGGATACGCAATGCAGCAAGCAGAAAAATCGGTGTTCGGGGTTGAAAGTCTGTAATTTGTGCTTGTACCTCATGTGTACAAAGTTGCATGATATCCTATAATATTCACCAAGTCCTACAGTCCAAGAGTACAACTTCGTGCCTTGGTTGACTAAGCAGCATACTTTCATCAATAAGGGGTAGAAGGTAGGTTTAAAAACTTCCAGTGCCATATAATTCAAAACAAGGATTAGGTGCTTTTTGGAAGTTGTAACCTTGCCAACATAAGTGTGCTATATTCTGAGCATATGGTTTCAACAGTGCTGAGGTAGTGTTTTATAGAGCCTATCATTTCCCTCGGGGCCTACAGTATAAGCGTAGAAACTTTACTCCAGATAGGCCAAACAATGATGATTTGCATGTCACTTTTTAGAATGTACCAGATTACTGGATAAAACTTCAGTGAAATGTGCTGATATGAACGATCCAACTCATTAAACATCCGCCATGTTTGCAATAAAGAGGCAACAGTAGCCTCCTGATATCCATAATCATCGAAGCAGAATTGAAATTTGAAGACATCATGATGAAAAAGAAATTCCTAAACCAATGTTATATTGTCTGTGACCATCTGGAAAAGTAGAGTTTTTCAGTCGTGAATGAATTATCAAAATCGTTGAGTGGTTTTGAGTTTACACCACACCCACAATATTTCTCTTCTTATAGTATTGGTATAGGATATAAAGAGAAAAAATGCGTTTGTATTTGTGTGCCTATGTATACAGTGTAATTGTAAGCAACGGACATAGGCTATAACACAGCTTCTAATTTCAATTCCTAAACAAGACATTAGAATACGCATATGCTGGAGTTATACTTGCAAAGATGGTTTTCACATTACTAAACATGTGAAATGTTGCTACTACGTATCTAAATATTCTATTCCATTCAAAACTTCGATATCGAGATTTTAAGGTGCTAAAAACTTGGCATTTAAGTTCAGCATCTCAAAACACTCCCCCCCCAAACTAACCTTTACATGAAAAATGTAAGTCTCAAATCTTCTGTAGACTTTGTACAACTGTTAAACAAAAACTTGCTACACACAAAAATGTACTGCGTTAATCATTTCCTAGATATTCATTGCTGTTGCTCCTTATTCACGTACTGCATTCCACCCAAAACCTCGATACCGATATTTCACAGCAAATGCACGTTTTGAGGCCCTCTGGATAAAACAATTTTAGAAAATGGTTCATGTGTGTGTATGTGAACAAAATAATTCAAAGACGAAAAGTCGTATAAATACCACACTTGGCATTTAAGTTGTAAAGATGCGACACGAAGATTTTCAAGAAAATCAGCCACCCCAACTACCTTTTACATGAAACACTTTTCAAAATTGTTATTTTCTAAAACATGGCTCAGATTTTGATTAAATTATTAAAGACATTTAGATGACCAATAAAATGTACATCTTGATTTTCCTGGGAAGTGCTCCTCATTCGAAAGGAATTTTGAGTAATTTTGTATAACTGGTAAACGCTAAGCGATAGACGAAAATGTACTACACAAAAGATGTAGATTTGTTTAACACACACAATTTATTTTAAATAACTTTATGGCATAAGTCATTTTCGAGATACTCGTTATTAATGGTTCGAATTGTTCAATAATTAGACATTCTTTTCAATTCCTGTCAACATTCAGTTGTTTCTCGCGATGTCATGGAAACAGTGTGGAGCATATAGCGTGCAGTTGTTAAACATTTGACTATCGCTGTTCTCTATTACGAAATGTGTAATGTAGCTGTTTCTGTAAAGGTTTATCTCGATAAAAATGAAGCAGATAGAAAAATAGAGGGTGGCACCATGGCCGAGTGGTTAGACCGCTCATCTCCCACCATGGCGGCCCGGGTGGACGAAGCGGCGTCTGGTCGGGTTTTCTCCGGGTTCCCATTCAAACCACCAATTGCTCTATCGACACATTTCATTTCCTGCCATCTTCTTCGTCACTCTCATCCCTGGTTCCGTTGCGGAGTAGTTGCTCTCGACCCTAGGCGCGGTGTACGCCCTACATACGTGGAGGATAAGCCACTGAGTAACAATAGTTTGTATACCTAATGAACGTTAAAAGTTAATGCCAGCATTTAAACGTCTATCACTTGTTTCCTGTACCTACAACAGAATGTGGAAACTTATTTAACATGAAGTAGATAGAAAATTAAGTTTTTTATAAACACTCATAAAAATGCATTTTGGGTAGAGAAATTCGTGTCAACAGCAGATTTTAAATTTTTTAGTTATGCTTGCTAGACTTGCGCACAAGCACGTATTTCTAAAAATGCTTCTTTATGGGTTCAGGGGTCCTCAAAACCTGTATTTGCTTTTAAATCTCGATTATCTAACTTTTGAAAGGACTACAATACTTGATCTACCTATTACAGGCAAGTGGAAGACAAACATAGAAATATTATTATTATTATTATTATTATTATTATTATTATTATTATTATTATTATTATTAAGTTACCTGGAATAGTTAAACCAGTTTATCATCTAGATGTTCTTGTTTACAAAATGTCGACACGAATGTATGGGGAGACTAAATGGAGAAAATTGCAACAACAAGAAAACTTTATTGTACCGTCTTACACATTGGAATTTCCAGTTTAATTTATACGAGTACAAACATTGTAGGCACAACACTTACATTTTAAGTAATTTTTACTTTCTCTACTACGTATAGTAAGTAGGGGAAGTATTGTATTCCACCCAAAAATTCGATACCGAGATTTCACCGGAAATACATGCTTTGAGACTCACTGAATCCAAAAAAAAAGCATTTTTGGAAACGTCCGTATGTGTCTGTGTGTCTGTCTGTGAACAGCATAACTCAAACGAACAGTCGGATAAACACCAAACTTGGTATTTAGGTTCAGTATCTTCCAGAGATGCGACACGAAGGTTTTCAAGAAAATCCTCCCACCCCAGAATACCCTTTACATGGAACATTTTTCGAAAATTTTAATTTTCTCAAAAATGGCTCTAACGGTTTTGATTAAAATATCATACGTTTAAGATATTTTTATGACAAATAAAATGTATATCTTGAATTTCCTGGGAATGTCTCCAAAAGTACTCTTCATTGTGAACGACTTTTGCATAACTGGTAAACCATAAGTTAAAATACACAATTTATGTCATATACATTTTTGTTGTTGAGTGAACCATTTTCGAGATATTACTTGTTATTCCCTTAAATTTTTCAATACTTATTTTCTCAAATGGGAATTCGTTATTCATTTTTTTGTCTTGGATATGCAAAGAGTATTAATCTATGGGAAAGGGAATGGTGCTACACCTGACATGTAACACTTCAGAGAATATAGAGGCGTATTCCAAAACTAAAGTCATATCGCCCATGAGACAACAAGGTTTTTATACAGTTATATGGGCCTACATATATACTTTACTTTTCCACATCTATACGCTTGCTGTAACGCTGCCCAACTTCTTTAACCCCTCGGCATAGAAGTCTGCCGCCTGCGATTGGAACCAGTTGGTGACCTCGTCGGTTTGAAATCGGTGTCCAACCAGTCACCGTTTCAAATGCAACAAGAACAAATAGTCGCTTAGTGCCAGGTCGGTAGTCAAAGAATTCCCAACGAATCTCTTGAATCTTCTTTGGTTTTGGCAGCGGTGTGTGGGCGTGCGTTGTCGTGCAGGAGGATGATGCCAGACGACAGTTTCCCGTGGCGTCCATTTTGTATTGCACGTCTCAGTAATTGTTGACCCACAGTCCATGAAATCAAACAAAGGACGCTCTTTTCGTCCCAAAATACGGTAGTCATCAGTTGGCGCCACTACATTGACTGCGTAGGTCTCGTTGCCCGTAACAAACCATCTCCATCTTGTCTATAGCGCTCCAAAAACCTATCGTACACTACGCATTCGTTGCTCTTTGTGCTGACCGGTGAGCTCCACCTCGCACAAAGTTTCCATATCCAAGCTCTTCAGTGACAATACTGTAAAGTGAGGTTGGAGCAATATTTGGGAATTCATCAGCCAGACCACTAATCGTCAAACGTCGATCACTTGCTCAACGATGTCGTCGGTCCGAATACCGCTCATCGTGCACATTTGTGCGGCCGACACCAGTGTCGAACCTGTTTCTCACTCATTATGACCGGTCCGTAACTCACGATGGATGTCCGCAGCTGACGATTCTGTTGCCAGCAAAAATCTAATCACACGTGGCGGCCATTGTGATCTGCTCTCACCGACTGCGTCACACCTGCGGTAGCTTCCTCAGGAACAGGTAGACAGCGCTGCAGGCCTACCATCCGGACCTTAGTTTTGGAATACGCCTCGTAATTATAACTCCCACACACTGGAGTAGAGAGGACATGTTTATGGGGAAGTTTTGCTCCATAAATGGCAATACTGTTAAGATGGAAGCTTCAAGCCATGTGGTTTCTTTCTTTGCAAGTTTATTTTCTTCTCCATTTTTACTCTCAGCGTTTTTTCTGTGAATGATACTTTCTGCTACAAACAGAAATTTTAGGATGATAAAGGCAACTCTAGGTGTTGTTAATAACATAATCCCATCTTTCTTAAAACAAACTAAACTTGTTTTATAGAAGTAGATGAGTGAACGAGTACACACACGTTAAATCGTTTCTAATCAATTCATTAGAATTAACACTGGATGGGACTTTTAATCTCTCCTTAACAAGTTATAACAAATATTTGGTAACATCATATGACACATAACCATTGCCCATGACTGGTCGCGCCTGACGACATTTGAACCGGGCGGAACTTAAGTTGTTGCAACAAATATTTGGTCTGTCACGAAGGCTACCAATCAAGTGAGGCGTGGAACAGCTCGCGCGCCGACCTTGGCGATAGACCCCATTCTAAACACACACACACACCTGCACACCGGATCCGCTCGGCTTACGTCACGATCTGGAGCAATACCCGCCGAGCACTATAGACCGGTAAACTATGACATTTCATGCAAGGCAATTAGATCGCCTTCATGTTGCTAAACGTTCCATATTTCACTGTTTGTAGTTTTAGGTGTGGAACAGCTACTAGCGTCATCCTATACCTACAACTGTATATACCAGTCGACAGTCTATTAATTGGAGTTTGGAGGGCATTTGTCTATACATTTCAAATCTGATTGTACAAAGTTAAGGGTAGTCGAGATAAAAAGCCTTGGAATAAGGTTCTGCTGAACCTAGGCTACCTAAAAGAAATATACACGTAAACGATTTGTGCTAGTTCAGTTAACATCCTCCTGTGTCAGTTATATCGACTGAATGGGAGAAGGAAAGGATTTCACCATGCAAGTAGAATAAACTAATTACTGTTGGGAGCTTTCTATTGTAAATTTATACTAGGGGGCGGCAACCCACGTCAAAATCTTAAAACATTAACAAGATATTTGAAAAATAGGGCGCAATTACAACTCATGCTTAAATTCTTGCGACTTTCTGGAGATTTTTTGTTATGAAACTGGTGACAAATGAAGCACCGGAGTTGGTCATACTAACATTATAAACAGGAAAGTTCAAGCCTTGTCCCAGGTCGCGATCATCATCAACCAGAGCAGTCGAGCACCTTCTCATTCTGTGTATCTCCTGATGAATCGTTAAAGCCGAAACATTCAACATTTTAGGTGATTTGCCTGTTTTTACCTCTCGTTCAGGACAGACTTGCTGTTGCGCCACGTAATATGTCTCTCCTGGAGCACATACACTTACGCGAGAGTCACGGGAGGGGAGGGGCGACAAAACTCCTGGAGCCGGCCCTAAAATTATCTTGAGGTATAGCTGCAGATATACACATAAACAAGTCATTCGTACTAGAACAGATATACCGATATGAAATTGTTGCATTATTTCTCACACAATTCAATTCATAAACAATACATCTAAACTTACTGTACTATAGGCAGGCACGTCGCAGATGACAAACCAGCCCCCATCCCTCGTAAAGTCTTTTGGCGTTTGCAGACAACACTCGGACTGGTGAGTGACCCTTGGTCTGTTTTTCGCAGTCTTTGGTTCGAGTCTAGATAACGATCATGACACAAAATTGTTTTTCTTCGATGCAAATATAATACAATCTAACTTTTAATTTCGGTTAAAATATTACAATTAATACAAGTATTCGGACAAGAACTATTTCATTCCAAAATTATAGCCAAAATCACAAAATTGCGATAGATTTATTTTTATTAAGAGTAAGCATCGAAACAAGCGTTTGTTTGTTCATCAATATACGCTTGCTCGTCACATTAAAAAGAAATGCTTGCATTAAATCTTGTGTTAGCTATTACAGCGTAGATGCTGCAAACTTGTCCAAAACGTGGAATATCTTCCACGTCATGTACCTAAGAAAGTGATTTTCTGAAGCCTAATAGTACTTAAACCGGCTATTCCAAAAATGCCCATGGATTCTGGTAGTGACATGACTCATCGCGAGAGAATGAGGTTCACCATATGCTTTGGTTACCAGTTGCGTAGGGAATTCCACCTAGAAATTCAATACTGGGATTTCACCGGAAATACGTGTTTAGAGACTCCGAATTAGAAGGAAAAAAAACAGAAAGGTCTGTGAAGAACCTAACTCAAAAAGGAAACTTCCTATTTAAATTCAGCACCTTCTAAGAATACGACACGAATTTTAAACAAAATCCCTCCACCCCAAACTATCCTTTACATGGACAAATGCTAGAAAGTGTTTATTTTCCCAAAAACGTCCCCATTTTTTATTAAAACATATATTTACAAAACTATTTGAAACATAACATTAATTTGTCAACATGTTTATGGCGTTAACGATTTCCGATATTCTTTTTTGTTATTATTTGAATTTTCAACTAATTTATACTTGGTTTTTCCACTGCAAAGAGAACGGAATTTCAAAGGCATCGCACAGCGATCGACTTTTGAAAAGATTTGACTATCGCTTAAAGCTACAACAAAATGAGCGTTTCACTCTATTAACAACAAGTGTCTCTTCCGTAGCGTGTGAGTGGCTCAGTTGGTTGTTCCCAAAGTCAAACCCGACTCAGATTGACAGTTTTAATGCGCTTAAAAGCGACAGTCCTGGCAATTGACAGCGTCGTTAACGTGTGAGGCTCGTATTCGTCCTCCCTGACTGACTTTTTCCTTGGTCCTCGTAAAACTCTGCCACAAAGCATTCACTTTCATCTGGAAGGAACCGCGGTGAAAGTGATCTCATTGTTATTGTTGCAGCAATAATGGCGTGAGGAGATGGACACAGCCATGATGACGACCGCGGCGGGGAACTCGTCGGACACGTGCACGGTGGACAACCTCAACTTCGCCACCGTGTTCATGATCCTGATGACCGCCATCGCCAACAACCGCAGTCCCAACAGCGGCCGGGTCGCCCGTGAACGTGCCATCGACGAGGAATATGACTTCATCATTGTCGGCGGAGGATCTGCAGGATGCGTCCTTGCTAACAGGTCAGACTCAGCCCAGCATCTTCCTACTATATTCCCCACCCACTCTTCTAGTTCGTCTTAATGGAGATAAACATGCACGTTTGCTTGTAGGGGAGTTGTTTAAAAAGCTTTGGAGTTTCATACTCCAACATGAGAAACAAAACAATTGTGATGTAGCACTCTGGAAAATTCAAACCAACAAAATACTGAAATTGATTAATGCCATACAACCGAAATTCACAAATTATATCTTCTAAAGAGATGTACATTTAAGTTTTTGTCTATCCCTTATGATTTACCATTTACATTATTTAGAGTGGCGAAACCACTCAGATAATCAAAACCGTTACAACTTGGAATAAATAAAAAATAACAACAAATCTCCCATTTAAAGTGTACTTTGGGATAGGGAGGTTATCTTCAAAATCGCATAAACACAAATCTCGATAAGCAGGTTTTGGATGGAATACACCACAGGTATATAACAAATTGTTAGGTATATTGAGCAAGCACTACCCATGGGGGGAGGGGGAGTAAAGCGACGCGCTTATGCAATAAAAGCATTTTACGTAATCGGCGAGTTCGCAATCACGGTGTTCCATCAGCTTGTCGCAGTAGGGGAACCGGAAGTCGGCCCTATCCTCTGATTTGCTCATGTCAAGTACCCCCATAGTCCTCATCATTCACCCGTGCCTCCAGTCCTAGTTTGAGGAGTGCTTCCATTTAGCAACGTTTATTATTTTCTTGGTCTGCCACTTGACTTTCATTACGCTACACAATATTATCGGCCCACGCCTCTTTGAACAAGAGATGGCAGAGAGACAGCGCAACGCTACCTTCACTTCCCCCTACTCCTATGAACGAGGGCAGGTTTTTAAAACAAGATAGGACCACGAAACACGGCATCTGTTTCCAAACCATGACAAGGCAAAATCGGAAGGCCGGTACTTTGTCTGTCACTTCTTTCTCGGGGATCTAAGGTTTTTACTGCAACACACAAGATTTCGGGAAGAAATTGAAACAATGCCTATGGAGATGCTATAGAGTAGTGGGTGCGTATAGAGGAACGATGCTCATTTGAAAGACAATTTTGGATAAAAGTCAAACTGCTTGTAAAACCAAATACTTACATGTACACTTGTGTAGCTGAGTTACAACTGCTGCATAGGCTTGTCCTACTTTGGCGTTGAAGCGTGATGAGAACTCTACTCATCAAGGTATATAAGGTGGTCTATAATCGAACATAGCCGTTTATGTTGCTCTGCCAGCGTGAGCTCCTCTAGCCATTGGATTGGTACAGTACTTTACCTTCCCCAAACATGGCCGAAGTGCAACATTACAAGCGCAGTAGCGTTAAGGTTCACAAAAATTAAATAAAGTATAACAACTATTACTTTACTTTATACCACTTAACAACGACTGTATCTTCATTTATAACACACTCCTTGCAATAAACAATGTGTAAGCACAATTTCATCAACGCTATAAATTATAATTATATACATTATTACGAGACGATTGTTAAGTACAATTCTCGCAAAAACTCCTTGTGAACATGGGTATTCAAAGACAGGATGCTTTCTGCGCAATCACTCATTATTCAGAACCAACTAGACAATTGTTGTTGATTACACAATCTAATATAGGTATATTAGTTTTGTTTCTTATCAACTAGGCTTTGGTTTATGTTTGAGTGATGCGGGATGGTCCACTCTCACCATGGTCGGCAACTGAATGCTGGGGTGGTTTCCCTTTCCTTCTCATCTTTCAAGTGTGTGTTTAGGTTTCGTGGTGTATGGCGCTGCCGAACAGAGGCTGGTGGGTCGTCCATCGGCCCCAGTCTCGAGCGTCTTGTGGCCTGTAGCCTCGCTTCATCCCTTCCTCCTGGGAGTAGTAGGTACAATAGACCTATGTAGGTGCCCCCCCTCAGTTCATGCTGTTATTTACATACAAATCAACGATGGTATCATGAAGGCAGATAAGGATATGAGCACAACTACCACACTCTCTGCTGCTACGACCTTCGTCTCCACGTTTAACGACAAATACAAACAATTCTTCAGCTTTTCCTCTAGAAGGCCGAATTGTGTCTAGTGTAGCAATCGTAACGAAACTCTTTCACAGAGGTGGTACAGAACCACTCGTCATTTCATACTGATGACAACCTCATACTCCATTTAATGTCCCAGAATTATTTTTCAGGCCAGTCACAGAGAAATCATAACGACTGGATGGAGTCAAAGGTTGGTCACCTGAAGATAGAAAACACTACTGCCACTTTTTATGCACGCAGTATACGTTCAGTCTACAAGGGATCTACGAAGTTTCTGCTGTTGCAGGTTGAGCGAGGTGCCAGAATGGAGAATCCTGCTTCTCGAGGCTGGAGACGAGGAACCCTTCGCCGCAGACGTCCCAAGTTTTGTGCCATTCCTTCAAGGGAACCAGAGTGGGATCGACTGGAACTATGTCAGCCTGCCAGAGATGAGGTCCTGCGGGTTCCGAGGGTGTCCTTACCCTAGAGGCCGGGCACTGGGTGGCTCGAGTGTCATGAACGGGATGGTATACACGAGAGGCAACAGACAGGACTACGACAGATGGGCTGCATTGGGAAACACTGGCTGGGGGTACAACGAGACCCTGCGTTACTTTATTAAGGTGAGTACATGAGACACGGACAAGTCTGGGAATCACTGGCTGGGGATACGAGACATTGCGTTGCTTTATTAAGGTGAGTACACGAGACAACGGACGAGTCTGGGAAACACTGGCTGGGGATATGAGACACTGCGTTGCTTTATTAAGGTGAGTACACGAGACAAGGACGAGTCTGGGAAACACTGGCCGGGGATAGGAGACATTGCGTTGCTTTAAGGTGAGTACACGAGACACGGGCGAGCCTGGGAAACACTGGCCGGGGATAGGAGACATTGCGTTGCTTTAAGGTGAGTACACGAGACAGGGGCTAGCCTGGGAAACACTGGCCTGGGATAGGAGACATTGCGTTGCTTTAAGGTGAGTACACGAGACACGGGCGAGCCTGGGAAACACTGGCCGGGGATAGGAGACATTGCGTTGCTTTAAGGTGAGTACACGAGACACGGGCGAGCCTGGGAAACACTGGCTGGGGGTACAACGAGACGCTGCGTTACTTTATTAAGGTGAGTACATGAGACACGGACAAGTCTGGGAATCACTGGCTGGGGATACGAGACATTGCGTTGCTTTATTAAGGTGAGTACATGAGACACGGGCGAGTCTGGGAAACACTGGCTGGGGATATGAGACATTGCGTTGCTTTATTAAAGTGAGTACACGAGACAAGGACGAGTCTGGGAAACACTGGCCGGGGATAGGAGACATTGCGTTGCTTTAAGGTGAGTACACGAGACACGGGCGAGCCTGGGAAACACTGGCTGGGGATACGAGACACTGCGTTACTCTAGTAAGGTGAGTACATGAGAAAACAGACAAGTCTGGGAAACAGTGGCTGGGGTATGAGACACTGCGTTACTCTAGTAAGGCGAGCACACGAGACGACAGACAAGTTTGGGTAACTCTGGCTGGGGTACGAGACACTGCATTACTCTAGTAAGGCGAGCACACGAGACGACAGACAAGTTTGGGTAACTCTGGCTGGGGTACGAGACACTGCATTACTTCATTAAGGTGAGTACATGAGACACAATGCAACTCTGGGATATACTACGTACGGCACAAACTGAAAGTACTTGCTCACTTGTTGCAGTCCGAGGACAACCTGGATCCCGTGTATGCAAACGACACCGAGTATCATGGTACCGGTGGAGCTCTTGCAGTGCAGAACCTGCCTTATTTGGACATTAACGTGCGAGCTATCATGGCTGCTTTTGGTCAGATGGGCTACCCCGAAAGGGACGTAAACGCCGCCGAGCAGGAAGGTGTAATGAGAGTACAGACGACCACTAGAAACGGCGAGAGACAGAGTGCAAACGCTGCCTTTCTCCGTCCCATCCGAGACATCAGACCCAACCTCAGGGTGCTGACTAATGCTACAGTCACCAGAGTGATCATAGACTCTAACAACAGGGCTGTTGGAGTGGAGTACGCCATGCAGGAGGATCGCGACACGAGACTGACAGCTCGAGCCAGCAAGGAGGTGATCCTCAGCGCCGGAGCCATCAACTCCCCCCAGGCAAGTAACTGATAGCGTGTTCCAGCTGGTCTCAATCTACACGGTGATTACAGACCTTCCGCGAACATATGGAATCAATGTCATTCATTCAGGCTGTTCACGGGAAAGTTACAATAAATCTGCTGTTGTAAATTCTGCCTGTCCGAAATAGACTTACTTGTAGCTCCAACTGTTTCGAAACTAATATTTACTTCGGGTTGCAAGGTTAACCGAGATGGTGATCTTAGCAACTCAAACAGTTGATGGAAACTGATATTTAGGGTAGTTTCTGAGCCTTACGTTTTGAATGACTGGCTTTTGTTTGACACACAAGGTTAACCGAGATGGTGGTCTTAGCAACTCAAACAGGTGATGGAAACTGATATTTAGGGTAGTTTCTGAGCCTTACGTTTTGAATGACTGGCTTTTGTTTGACACACAAGGTTAACCGAGATGGTGGTCTTAGCAACTCAAACAGTTGATGGAAACTGATATTTAGGGTAGTTTCTGAGCCTTACGTTTTGAATGACTGGCTTTTGTTTGACACACAAGGTTAACCGAGATGGTGGTCTTAGCAACTCAAACAGTTGATGGAAACTGATATTTAGGGTAGTTTCTGAGCCTTACGTTTTGAATGACTGGCTTTTGTTTGACACACAAGGTTAACCGAGATGGTGATCTTAGCAACTCAAACAGGTGATGGAAACTGATATTTAGGGTAGTTTCTGAGCCTTACGTTTTGAATGACTGGCTTTTGTTTGACACACAAGGTTAACCGAGATGGTGATCTTAGCAACTCAAACAGGTGATGGAAACTGATATTTAGGGTAGTTCCTGAGCCTTACGTTTTGAATGACTGGCTTTTGTTTGACACACAAGGTTAACCGAGATGGTGATCTTAGCAACTCAAACAGTTGATGGAAACTGATATTTAGGGTAGTTCCTGAGCCTTACGTTTTGAATGACTGGCTTTTGTTTGACACACAAAAGGAACATAAGAATAGAAGTATCCAGAGAAAAAGTCAACCGATCGAAAACATACCTAATTATTACTTCAGGACAAAATCGTTTATATTTCTGAGAAGCAGACCACCTCAGCTAGCTAACCTTCCCAGTCTGCAATGACTGAAGTATTTTTTTCATTGTTGTAAACAGTGTCTTTTTTACGTGGACCTACTTACAACTTTCATCAACTGTTGCAGATTCTGTCGCTGTCCGGAGTGGGTCCGCGGGAGTATTTAGAGCCTCTTGGGATCTCCGTCATCTCAGATCTCAGTGTGGGCTACAACCTGCAGGACCACGTCAGTACAGGAGGGATATACTACACCCTGACCGACACCTCACAAGTTCCCAACTTGGATCAGCGAATGGCGGATCTCATGCAGTACATCAGAGATGCCAACGGTCCACTCTCTTCCACAGGAGTGTCTCAAGTCGTCGCGTTTGGACGATCTCAGTACGCCCGGGCCATGGGAGACTATCCCGACCTTCAGTACTCGTTTGACTCTCAGGTCGTCATGGTCAACCGCACCACGGGTAGGTATGGAGGACACCAACTCCGATGCAACCAGCATGTCAGAGTGTAACACGAGTTTGTGTTCACAGGTCAGACGACGCCCATCAGATCGCTGAGAGCAGAAGTGCCTCCCAACGCAACATGTGCAGTACAACCCATCACCCAGGAACCAATCTGCTACTACAACCAAATCATCGCCCGCCCCACGGTGCTAAGACCTCGCTCTAGAGGACTTGTTAAAATAAACAGCACCAACCCCTTCGACCCGCCCTTGATCTACCCCAACTACTTCTCAGAGGCACCGGATATGCAGATCCTGGTGGAGGGACTCCTGGTGGCTGCCAGGTTGACGCAGACGCCAGTCTTGAGGAACATGCGCTACTTGCTCGACATCACTCCGGTTCCTAAGTGCCAGGTAAATATGTGATACAACGTTTTCACATCATCAATGTGCGCAAACGACAGTGGATACACCAATCGGGTAGAAGAAGTCCATTTACAAGAACAAAAAGGTGGATCCAATCCTTCGTCTTAACATGTTTTCCAAAATCATTCACAAGTCTATTGATTTTACTAATATAGCCTTCTTTTAATTCATGGTTAGGCGTCCAAGAATAATCTCAATCAGCCTGATTTTTATATTCACTAGCAATGGCCTTGTGTACTCTACAGCATGGCTAGTCGTCCTCCGTGGTCTAAGAGTAACATGCTAGCCTCCGATTCCCGAGGTCGCGGGTGCAAACCCGGCGGAGTACGATGGATTTCTTCGGGCGTAAAAATCCTTAGTACTGCTTTCTTCGGAAGGGAAGTAAAGCCGGTGGCCCCATTGTCGTAGAATTATAGCACGTAAAACAACCTAAATTTGATAGAGATCTCTGCGCAAAATTTCCGGATTTCACGCCGAGTATAGAATAAGACGCTAAGGACCATAGTAGTTAACGAGCGTCAATAAATAAAGCTCAATTTAATTTTTACAGCACGGATGTGTTAAGCAGTCAGGAAAAGCTTGAAAGTGACAAAATGTTCAGGTTTTCAGAACTGATGAAAGTCGCATTGTTCCGGGACCAACTAAAGGATAATAGGGAAAAGGTTGTATAATGTATCTCAAATAAACACAAATACACACCATTTCTTTCTATACTTGATTGGATTTCACTAGAGTTACTGCAGGATCACGAATCATTCTTACTTTAATGTTTTGATTTAAAAACCAAACCTATATCAGGACTCCAACGTTTCAAAAACATGATATGCGTTTTTTCCTTCTAAAATGTTTTAACCCAAACAAAATTGTGACATTTATCATTAAAGAAATTTTAGCACAAACATTCAGAGTAAAATTGTGATAGAAGATTCACAAACCTGCTTTTACATTTTCTTTTGTAGATGTTGAGTGCACTATAGTGTGTAAAAGTCTCACATCAGCAAGTAGAATGGATTTACTACCAACATATCAACTTGTTCAAAAAGGTGCTTAGACTCTAGTTTTATGGTGCACCATATTAATTGGGAGTGATGTTCATCTTCACATACTAATCGTTCTGTCCATATACGTATAATGCGGTTACTTTTTTATAAGAACAGCACACAAACTTTAAATAACTGCTCTTAAAGGCAAAGGAACAAGGCTCATATCAGCAAATAGCTTGGTAGCTTTTAAAAGGCCATGTAATAAACTTTTCATTTTTTGTTTGTTTTGTTTTTCTCTGGCGAGTGTATCTATAATGTTGCTTTATGTTTGTACATAGCGTTTAATCTATGTGATTACGTCAAACACTTTGTTTCAGAGAGTCGACATTTTTAGTGGTACATTTAATCGCAAAGATTACACAATTTTCCTTGAAAGGTTTGTACATGTTAAATCTCTTAGTATGAAGGTGTTTGATTTCCTGTACTCTTATCACTAGCAAGTCTAGCTGTTACAGCAAACATTTAGCTATTAAAAGGAATAAGATGTGCGTTCACGGTCTTAGATCTAAGAAAGGAAAGCAAGAATTAGTTGTGAATTTTATTACTTTTCTTGCATATTTATCAGTTTAAATGTTTAGCACAAATGTCATTTATGAACATAAAAGACAGTGTTTTAGTAAGGTGACATCTTCATACATAACTCTTGTTGTAGGTGTTTCAGTTCGGGTCGTTTGCCTACTGGAACTGCCTTATCCGGGAGACGACCCAGACCATGTATCACCCGGCTGGCACGTGTAAGATGGGACCTTCTTTCGACCGCAGCGCCGTCGTGGATCCCCAGCTCAAGGTGTACGGAGTGGAGGGTCTGCGCGTTATCGATGCCTCCATCATGCCTTATATCGTCTCTGGCGATCTGAACGCCCCTATCATGATGATCGCCGAGAAGGGAGCCGACCTGGTCAAGGAAACATGGTTACAACCAGTTGCCACAACCACCGTGCCTCCAGAGACAACCACTGACGCTGCCCCCACCACCACACTGCCACCGGCGGAGGAACAGCAGACCACGACAGAACCTGCTGTGGAAGAGGAACAGCAGACCACGACAGAACCTGCTGCGGAAGAGGAACAGCAGACCACTGCAGAGCCTGGTCTGGAAGATCAGCCGACCACTACGGAAACAGTCCTTGAAGAAAACGTTGAACAGTTGCCCGAGACAACAGAGGCGGGGTCTGTCAGCACCACCAGCTCACTAGAGAGCGAGTCGGAACAAACGGAAAGCTTCTTCGACAGCTTCTACATTGAGCAACCCAGACTCATGTTTGATATACGAGCCTTCGATGAGGAAACCACCACGACAGCTGTGGCTGAAGCCACCACAATGACCACAGAGATAGACTACGGTGACTGGACCACCACAACCGAGGCGCCCAGACGCAGGCGAAGAAGAAACAGAAAGCGAATACGAAGAACACATCACTGAGTGTGATCAGGCAAGCTGGGGCAGACGGAGCTTTGACCAGGGTCCAGTGCGTCCGGACACTGAAACTTGTGTCGAAATTTCGTCAAATTATTTTATGTAGCCTCTGTGAAGGACAACATTGGTGCTCTCTACCACTGAAAACATTAACACAACTTTGAGAAGACATGCTCCTAATGCTCGCCTTTCAAAAACCCAATGTTGCCAACAACGGAACCACTCCAAAGTAGGTACCGAGAAACCTCCTAAGTTGTAGAGTGAGCCACATAAATACAATATGCTTGGATTTACGTCATACAGTCGTCTACACTTTGCTTAAATTTGTAACCAATAAACAAATTATTTTCGAATGGTTACGAGGTAAAACTGTTTCCAAAAAACTACCCATAGGTAAGTTACACAGTCCTCCAAATTTGCAGTAATGCCAGTTGCAAAAACAACGCCTCAGAGTACGTTATACTTACATGGGTAGCCGAAGTCGTTAAGGCACGCGCTTGTGAACACGAGGTCTGCGGTTCAAATCCGGACAAGACCATCTCCATGACAGATTTTTCTAGACTTTCCTCAGTCCTCATAACTGACAAAAACTGCCCAAAATAAAGGCCTCAAAACGTTTCCTTCCCAACCATCATTTTTTTCGTCTATCCCCAGTGTCACCACCTGCGGTGCCGTATGAAGTATGACCGGGTGTTAAAAATAAGAAAAAGTTGCGTTTCAAAAATGAACATGATGCGAGATCTTGGAACTGTCCCTGCTTCCAAGTTACAACAGATGGCATTGTCTACTAGAAATCTCCCAGGCAGCCACATTTACATATGTTATTGAGATACACGTGATCATGGAAACTGATACAAGTGAGTTAAGTAAGAAGTAATTACAATAAGTATTCAGATGCATTGTTAACGGTATATCCGAGTCAGTCAAGTAGCAGCGGAACAGTTATAACTTTTATTGGACGTGCTTGACCGTTATTTTGGAACCGAAACGATTGGAAATATAACCGTTTTTTCCAACTGTAGATTCGTCTACATGCAGGTATTCATCCAATTTATTATGTAACAAAGGTACACGCATGGCGTTCCTATTTTAACGCCAGCACCGGATATTTTGAGAAGTGTCTACGTAAACTTTTGGAGGTACTACCCTTACTTTTGTACTAATTCTCTTCCTTAGTCAAATGCTGTCAGCAAAGGAACTTCATCTCTGCATATCGTTCGGTGCTTGTTTGAAAATATTCCTTTAGCACTCAATGTCTTGGCAAAATAACTTATTTAATTCCCAAAAAAAGCAAATGAAATTTCTGTTTCCGAGTTGGCAACACGAACAATCAAGAACCCAAACATGTTAAATCACCATAGGTCAAAATATCGCCTTGCACTGTCAGAAATATTTGAAAATTCAGATGATACAATGTCTGTAAGAACATTCTGTTTGGAAAATTTACAGTTTACTATTCTTGTTAAACCCTGTAATTATTTCAATAAAAATCTTATGTTTTGTTTTAAATTTGGCAACGCTTCCATCCCCTTACCTTCCTGAGATGAGATTTGTCGTGGCAATCCCACTTCGAGAAACGGATACAGAAAGCTTTCATTGTACCCAAAACTTCTACACTCAGATTTCACTAGAAATATGACTGGCGAATCCATGAACTAAAAAATCTTATGTGATACATTCACACGACTTTCTCTACCCTTTATCGCTTATTAGTGGGTATATAAACTATTCTTACTAAAGCTTATTTTTCTATTTTAATCTAAATAAACCTTTACACAAATAGCTAAATTATACCTACATTTCGTTATAGAGAACAGAGATAGTCAAATGTTTAACAACTGGACGCTATATGCCCATATTGTTTCCATGACATCGCGAGAAATAACTGAAAATTTATAGGAGTTAAAAAGAATGACAAGTAACGAACAATTCGAACCATTAATGACGGATATCTCAGAAACGGCTTATGCCACAACAAACTTATCTGAAATGAATTGTGTATTTTAAAGAGAACTACACTTTTTGCGTATTACGTTAACGTTTACCACTTATACAAGATTATACAAAATTCCTTCCGAATGAAGGGAACTTCACAGGCTATTGCCAGAAAATTCAACATAAACTTGTCATGTAAATATCTTTAATATATGGTATTTTAATCAAAATCGTTACTATCATTTTTTAGAAAATCAAAAATTTCGAAAAATCTTCCAGGTAAGCGTAGTTGGGGATGGAGGGATTTTCTTGAAAATCTACGTGTAGCATTCTTAGAACATGCTAATTCAAATAAGAAGTTTGTGTTTATCCGACTTTTCGTTTTTTATTTATGCTGTTCACACACACTTTTCGAAAATCCTTTTCTTTCTTTCTTTTTTTGGGGGGATACAGAGTCTTAAAACATGCATTTCTGGTGAAATGTGGGTATCGAATTTTTGGATGCAATGCAATACCTTCTCCACCCACTACCTATGTACGTGGTAGAGAAAGTGAAAAGGTGGGCGTGAAGAGCACAACTCAAAAACGAAAAGCCAGATAAGTACCAAATATGGTATTCAAGTTTAAGAGGGTGCGACACGAAGGTTTTCAACAAACATTTTCGTTATTTTGCTTTTCTCAACAATTTGGATTAAACTGCCACATGTTTGCGTGACATTGAATCTTCTGTGAAGCGCTCTTCATTGTGAATGACTTTATAACTGGCAAACCGTAACATACTAGGTCTTGTTAAAACACAATTTATGCCAAACAACATTTTTTGTGGAGATAACCATTTTTACTTTCTCTACTACGTATAGTAAGTAGGGGAAGTATTGCATTCCACCCAAAAATTCGATACCGAGATTTCACCGGAAATACATGTTTTGAGACCTCCTGAATCCAAAAAAAGCATTTTTGAAAACATGTCCGTGTGTGTGTCTGTGTGTGTGTGTCTGTGAACAGCATAACTCAAAAACTAACAGTCGGATAAACACCAAACTTGGTATTTAGGTTCAGTATCTTCCAGAGATGCGACACGAAGATTTACAAGAAAATCCCCCCACCCCAGACTACCCTTTACATGGAACATTTTTCGAAAACTTTAATTTTCTCAAAAATGGCTCTAACGATTTTGATGAAAATATCATATGTTTAAGATAATGTCATGCGAAATGAAATGTATATCTCGAAATTTCTGGGAAGGTCTCCAAAAGTATTCTTCATTATGAACGACTTTTGCATAACTGGTAAACCATAAGGGACAGACAAACTTTTACTACACAAGAAATGTAGATCGCGTTAAAATACACAACTTATATTATATACATTTTTTTGTTGAGTGAACAGTTTTCGAGATATTGCTTGTTCTTTCCTTAAATTTTCCAATACTTATACTTTTTCTCAAATTCGTTATTCATTTTTTTTATGTCCTGGACATGCAAAGAGAATGGAATGCGCCACATAGCAACCAGCGATAAAATATTTGACTATCGCTTAAAAGCTACCATATTCCCCTTGCATCTATAACAAAATTACAAATAAGATTGACATCTCGATATCTCGATTAATATGAAGCATATGGAGAAAAGGCGTTTGTAAAAATAGATTGTACAAGAGTAGAGAAAGTCATGTGAGTGTAACACATCAGATTTTTACTTTCTCTACTACGTATAGTAAGTAGGGGAAGTATTGTATTCCACCCAAAATTTCGATACCGAGATTTCAGCGGAAATACATGTTTTGAGACTCACTGAATCCAAAAAAAGCATTTTTGGAAACATGTCCGTGTGTGTCTGTCTGTGTGTTTGTTTGTCTGTGTGTCTGTGAACAGCATAACTCAGAAACGAACAGTCGGATAAACACCAAACTTGGTATTTAGGTTCAGTATCTTCCAGAGATGCGACACGAAGGTTTTCAAGAAAATTCCCCCACCCCAGACTACCCTTTACATGGAACATTTTTCGAAAATTTTAATTTTCTCAAAAACGGCTCTAACGATTTTGATTAAAATATCATATGTTTAAGATATTGTCATGACAAATAAAATGTATATCTCGAATTTTCTGGGAATGTCTCCAAAAGTATTCTTCATTATGAACGACTTTTTCATAACTGGTAAACCATAAGAGATAGACAAAATTTTACTACACAAAAAATGTAGATCGCGTTAAAATAAACAATTTATGTCATATACATTTCTTTTGTTGAGTGAACCGTTTGCGAGATATTGCTTGTTATTCCCTTAAATTTTCCAATACTTATACTTTTTCTCAAATTCGTTATTCATTTTTACTTTCTCTACTACGTATAGTAAGTAGGGGAAGTATTGCATTCCACCCAAAAATTCGATACCGAGATTTCACCGGAAATACATGTTTTGAGACCTCCTGAATCCAAAAAAAGCATTTTTGGAAACATGTCCGTGTGTGTGTCTGTCTGTGTGTGTGTGTGTGTGTGTGTCTGTGAACAGCATAACTCAAAAACGAACAGTCGGATAAGCACCAAACTTGGTATTTAGGTTCAGTATCTTCCAGAGATGCGACACGAAGGTTTTCAAGAAAATACCCGCACCCCAGACTACCCTTTACATGGAAGATTTTTCGAAAATTTTAATTTTCTCAAAAATGGCTCTAACGATTTTGATGAAAATATCATATGTTTAAGATAATGTCATGATAAATGAAATGTATATCTCGAATTTTCTGGGAATGTCTCCAAAAGTATTCTTCATTATGAACGACTTTAGCATAACTGGTAAACCATAAGAGATAGACAAAATTTTACTACACAAAAAATGTAGATCGCGTTAAAATACGCAACTTATGTCATATACATTTCTTTTGTTGAGTGAACCGTTTTCAAGATATTGCTTGTTATTTCCTTAAATTTTCCAATACTTATACTTTTTCTCAAATGCGTTATTCATTTTTTTTATGTCCTGGACATGCAAAGAGAATGGAATGCGCCACATAGCAACCAGCGTTAAAATATTTGACTATCGCTTAAAAGCTACGATATTTCCCTTGCATCTACAAGAAAATTACCAATAAGATTGACATCTCGATATCTCGATTAACATGAAGCATATGGAGAATAGGCGTTTGTAAAATTAGATTGTACAAGAGTAGAGAAAGTCATGTGAGTGTAACACATCAGATTTTTTTATGTCCTCCACATGCAAAGAGAATGGAATGCGCCACATAGCAACCAGCGTTAAAATATTTGACTATCGCTTAAAACCTACCATATTCCCCTTGCATCTACAAGAAAATTATCAATAAGATTGATATCTCGATATCTCCATTAACATGAAGCATATGGAGAATAAGCGTTTGTAAAAATAGTTTGTACAAGAGTAGAGAAAGTCATGTGAGTGTAACACATCAGATTTTTTACTTTCTCTACTACGTATAGTAAGTAGGGGAAGTATTGCATTCCACCCAAAAATTCGATACCGAGATTTCACCGGAAATACATGTTTTGAGACTCCCTGAATCCAAAAAAAGCATTTTTGGAAACATGTCCGTGTGTGTGTCTGTGTGTGTGTGTGTGTGTGTGAACAGCATAACTCAAAAACTAACAGTCGGATAAACACCAAACTTGGTATTTAGGTTCAGTATCTTCCAGAGATGCGACACGAGGGTTTTCAAGAAAATCCCCCCACCCCAGACTACCCTTTACATGGAACATTTTTCGAAAATTTTAATTTTCTCAAAAATGGCTCTAACGATTTTCATTAAAATATCATATGTTTAAGATAATGTCATGAGTAATGAAATGTATATCTCGAATTTTCTGGGAATGTCTCCAAAAGTGTTCTTCATTGTGAACGACTTTTGCATAACTGGTAAACCATAAGAGATAGACAAAAGTTTACTACACAAAAAATGTAGATCGCGTTAAAATACACAACTTATGTCATATACATTTCTTTTGTTGAGTGAACCGTTTACGAGATATTGCTTGTTATTTCCTTAAATTTTCCAATACTTATACTTGTTCTCAAATTCATTATTCATTTTTTTATGTCCTGGACATGCAAAGAGAATGGAATGCGCCACATAGCAACCAGCGTTAAAATATTTGACTATCGCTTAAAACCTACCATATTCCCCTTGCATCTACAAGAAAATTAGCAATAAGATTGACATCTCGATATCTCGATTAACATGAAGCATATGGAGAATAAGCGTTTATAAAAATAGTTTGTACAAGAGTAGAGAAAGTCATGTGAGTGTAACACATCAGATTTTTTTAGATATTTTACAATACTTGTACTTGGAGTGTACTTGTGTGATGAAACAACATCCCAGGGAGATCAATGATCCCTGACGTGATGCCCGTTTGTAAAGTCTACTTGTGACAACCTACCATTCCTTTTACTTCTTCTACAGCTTACCAAAAGTTTACTCATGAAGTCGTTATCCATTTTAGTCCATAAATATACGTTCTGAGGAACCCTGAATAATGAAACCCCCCCAAAAAAACTTGGATAGCATATGACATGCAAGTCAAAAATGTGCTGTGTTACTCAAGAGTTTCTTCAGCTACACCACGAACGCTCATAGTTTTTCGATAACTTAACTCAATTAAATTAGCGTCACATCTTGTACCAAATCTCGACATGAGAATAGTGTTCCCTAGTCGAGTCCAAGCACCAGGCTTGGTGAATACCGTACAGTGGCTGAAAGGCGTTCTCTTCTCACAAAAGCTTATTTTCCTATCTACTTCATGTTAATTGAGATAAAGGTTTACATCGCACATTCTGTTGTACTGAAGCCAGTCAACTATATAACCAACAGCAACGAACTAATGCCATTTTTTGTGAAGTAACATTTTATCTCTTAGGTTTACCAGTTATACGGAAGTGCTTTACAATAAAGAGAATTCAGAACAATTTCTTTTGTTTGCAAATATATAACGTCGTTAGAGCCATTTTTGAGAAAATAAAACTAACGAAAAATGTTCCATGTAAAGGTGGTTTTGTTTGGTAGGATTTTCTTGAAAATCCGTGTCGCATCGTTGTAATGATATGTAACAGTTATGCTGTCGACAGAAAAATACTTTGTTTCTAAAACAGAATGTTTTTTATTTATTGAGGTACCAAGTGTGCGGCGTACGGATGGAACAGTCGCATCCCTTTTATATGGAAATACTCTGATGATCTCCGGATCATTGACTGACGTTTTAACTTTCCAGCGCGACACAATTATAGTCAGTGATTACTTATTATAGCAGCGTGTCTAGTGAAAGTCATGTGCCGTTACCCAATCTTTTGTTCTCTAACACTGAAAGTATATCTAACGGCTCAATTGCCTTTCTAGTCCACTGACTCTGTCAAACAAATAACACGTTATTTCTTACTTTCGTTAAGGACTTCTAAACCTTTACCTTTCAAATGAGACTATGCTGACCTCCTAAACAACAGGTAACGTGTTTGCTTAGTGTTGCATTCCAATAAGCTCGTACACACAACTCACTAGGAATGCGAAAAACGTTCCTAATTTGAATCATTTTTTCAACAAAGAGTTCAGTGCTAACAAAAACTGACTTGCCATATACGAGTAGTTCTGTTTTGTTCCCGTATTGTGTATGTGACCACGTGAATATTCATAAATTTGATATTATTATTTCTAGTAAAAAAAAATCTGATGCGTTACATCCACGTGACTTTCTCTACCTTCCATAATTTATTAGTGGCTTTACAAAAGCTTATTTTACTTTCTACTTCATTTTACTCCGGATAAACATTTCCTACATTTCGTTATAGAGAAGAGCGATAGTCAAATGTTTAACAACTGCACGCTATATGCTGGCCATGACATCGCGAGAAACAACCGAATGTTGACAAAACAAAAGAATAACCATGTATTGAACATATCGAACCATTAAGAACTGATATCTTGGAAATGGCTGATACAAAAAAGTTATCGGAAATAAATCATGTTTTAAAAACATCTACCTCTTTTATGTAGCACGGTTTGGCCTAGCATTTAACTTTACCAGTTACACAAGATTATGTAAAATCCCTTCCAAATGAAGGACTTCACAGGCTGTTCATTTTATTTGTCATTAAATCTCTTTAACATATGATATTTTAATCAAATTCGTTAGCCATTTTTCAGAAAATCAAACATTTCGAAAAATATTGCATGCAAGAGCAGTTGGTACTCAAGGCATTTTCTTGAAAATCTTCGTGTCGCATCTTTGGAAGATACTGAACTTAGATACCAGTTTGGTATTTATCAAACTTCTGGTTTCTCAGTTATAGCTGTTCAGATACAAGCGCGAGCGCACCTTTTTCTAAAAATAGCTTTTTTATTCAGGGGGCCTCAAAACATTTATTTCCCATGAAATCTCGGTATCCAATTTTTGGGTGCAATGCAGTGTCTTCCTACTGCGATGGTGGTTGACAAAGTAAATATATCATTAGTAAGGTAACGTAAATAAATACTTTTTATATGAATACCGGGATTTCATAAATAAGGCATACGATTAACGTTTTGACAGAAATACTTCTGTTCTACAGAATATGACGTCATCGACAACTTTTAAATTGTAACCTATCTTTTTTGTCTGACGCAGTTCTTTCTTCAGCTACACGTTATCATTTGTTTTATTCAGGACGTTTGGTTGCTATGGAAACAGTCTACTACTTTACTTTATTAAACATTTTGTTTGTGAAGAAAACTGTTTTATTTCTGATATCATTCCGAAATCAAATTGAAAGGGGATATATTCTACATATATAGAGGAATTGTACATATCAAAGGGGAACCATGCATATAAGAATTGTACAGTAATAATTTAATTCACTAACATGTTAAAATATTCAACACCCAACATTTGTACAGAGCTGATTGTAAGAAACGGGCAGGCTAGAGAATTCCAAGAAATCATAAAGAGCGCACCTGTCACCAAGTGGCACAACGCTACATGATGGCGCACGGATCTGAAGCCACACATTCTCATACATGTCAGGGTAACGCGGCATAAGGGCCAATAGGAAACGTCGTTACATTTTCAAACGCAGAGGTGAGCGTCACTAGGCTCCCGTATATAAGGGCAGGCAAAGCCTCAGAGCCCGCTCTTATTCTAAATATATCTCATCGAGACGAGGTGCTACAGATGCACGTGGGTGCACAAGGGTGGGGTGCGTGTGACGACAGCTAGGCTCCTGACTAACTTAAAGTGGTGGGATTATTATTATAATGCGAAAAGCTAGCCGCCCATAAATATTCAAACTGTGAAATAAACTTCATTGATTAAGGGAAACTTGCAGCATATTTTTAACTTGCCTCGCCCACTAGAACCTGAGAGTTAATTATTAGATATTAGGAATGGAATCCGCAACGAGCGACGAGCACCAATAGCCGAGGAAGAACAACGACCCAAGGATCATCCATTTCCCGCTACAAAATGTTTTCAAAAGAAACTAAAATTCTGATAGTGACAGAACAAGTATGTATACTTTTCAGTGAAACTCGTCCAAATCTGCAGCTGCCAGCAGACCAGAAACAAAATTCAAACACGGCGACGGTATACCACAATCCATTATGCCAGCAACATTACGAAACAAAAAAATCTGATGTTACACTCACATGACTTTCTCTACTCTTGTACAAAGTATTTTTACAAACGCTTATTCTCCATCTACTTCATGTTAATCGAGATAAACATTTGCAGACTCTATCTTATTGCTAATTTTCTTGTAGATGTAAGGGGAATATATATTTACATGGGCAATATAGAAATACAGTAGCCTTTAAGCACATACATATCTCATAATAGCTGGTTACTAAGTGCAGCACCATTCCCTTTGCCACAGATTAATACTCTTTGCATATCCAAGACAAAAAAATCTGATGTGTTACACTCACATGACTTTCTCTACTCCTGTACAAACTATTTTTACAAACGCTTATTCTCCATATGCTTCATGTTAATCGGGATGTTAATCTTATTGCTAATTTTCTTGTAGATGCAAGGGGAATAAGGTAGTATTTAAGCGATACTCAAATATTTTAAGAGCTGGTTGCTATGTGGAGTATTCCATTCTCTTTGAATGTCCAGTATATAAAAAAATCATTCAAAAGATCTTATTGATTGAAAACATCCATGGATCCTTTACGCGTACACAATATTGCTGAAAGGGGATACAATACCGCATCGTAAACAACGATCCTCAATAACGTCCCCAAAGATGCATGAAAAAAGATCAGATTTCTCCAAAGCATCCAAAAGATTGTTTAAATATGCGGAATTTTTAATCAAAGTACGCGCTTCTCGCTTCACTGAACGGTTGTTATAATTACGAGGAGCGACCCGCGGTACGGTAGCTAGCCTCAAGCGACATATGTCATTGTTGCAGAACGTTACATTGAACGTCTTTCGCCAACAATGTAACCCAGGTTTTAATTAGTTTAAATCTAATACTTACTGCATGCTTACACCTCAAATGTGGCTTCTTTAGCCATATACTGCGCCTTCTAGTTAGCATTCTTAATAAATATCCACAATAAACGTAGCTACGCGCGTGTAATAAATTAGCATCGGTGTCCATTACGGAACCTTTCCAAAAAACGAAGTTGATAAAAACTTTATCAGCCTAAAAGAATCTACACCGGAATTCGTTGATTCTTAGGAACGAGCCCTAGATATGCATAATAACCGCGTTGGATACTGCATCACTCATTGGTACTTTAGAAATATTTACCTGACTGCTGCAGCTAGCTTGGGCTATGCTGCCTTGGTTTTTTGAAGGTCGGTTTTTCACTGTCCTATAACTACTTCTAGGAGATTTCAACACTTTTAGGGAGAATGTGTGCTATAAAATCACTTACAACTCGCACAATACACCAACAAATCCACTGCTATCAAATACATTCAGGACTACAGTCATTTATAAAAATCTGATGTGTTACACTCACATGACTTTCTCTACTCTTGTACACACTATTTTTAAAAAACGCCTATTCTCCATATGCTTCATGTTAATCGAGATATCGATATGTCAATCTTATTGGTAATTTTCTTGTAGATGCAAGGGGAATATGGTAGGTTTTAAGCGATAGTCAAATATTTTAACGCTGGTTGCTATGTGGCGCATTCCATTCTCTTTGCATGTCCAGGACATAAAAAAAATGAATAACGAATTTGAGAAAAAGTATAAGTATTGGAAAATTTAAGGAAATAACAAGCAATATCTCCAAAACGGTTCACTCAACAAAAGAAATGTATATGACATAAGTTGTGTATTTTAACGCGATCTACACTTTTTGTGTAGTAACATTTTGTGTATCTCTTATGGTTTACCAGTTATGCAAAAGTTGTTCACAATAAAGAATACTTTTGGAGACATTCCCAGAAAATTCGAGATATACATTTCATTTCCCATGACATTATCTTAAACATATGATATTTTCATCAAAATCGTTAGAGCCATTTTTGAGAAAATTAAAATTTTCGAAAAATCTTCCATGTAAAGGGTAGTTTGGGGTGGGGGGATTTTCTTGAAAACCTTCGTGTCGCATCTTTGGAAGATACTGAACCTAAATACCAAGTTTGGTGCTTATCCGACTGTTCGTTTTTGAGTTATGCTGTTCACACACACACAGACACACACACAGACACACACACACACACACACACACACACACACAGACACACAGACACACACACGGACATGTTTCCAAAAATTCTTTTTTTGGATTCAGGAGGTCTCAAAACATGTATTTCCGGTGAAATCTCGGTATCGAATTTTTGGGTGGAATGCAATACTTCCCCTACTTACTATACGTAGTAGAGAAAGTAAAAATGAATAACGAATTCCCATTTGAGAAAGTAAGTATTGAAAAATTTGAGGGAATAACAAGTAATATCTCGAAAATGGTTCACTCAACAAAAAAATTGTATATGACAAATTGTGTATTTTAACACGATCTACATTTTTTGTGTAGTAAAAGTTTGTCTATCTCTTATGGTTTACTAGCTATGCAAAAGTCGTTCACAATAAAGAATACTTTTGGAGACATTCCCAGGAAATTCAAGATATACATTTTATTTGTCATAAAAATATCTTAAACATATGATATTTTAATCAAACTCGTTAGAGCCATTTTTGAGAAAATTAAAATTTTCGAAAAATCTTCCATGTAAAGGGTACTCTGGGGTGGGGGGATTTTCTTGAAAACCTTCGTGTCGCATCCATGGAAGATGCTGAACCTAAATACCAAGTTTGGTGTTTATCCGACTGTTCGTTTCTGAGTTATGCTGTTCACAGACAGACACACACACGGACATGTTTCCAAAAATGCTTTTTTTAGATTCAGGGGGTCTCAAAACATGTATTTCCGGTGAAATCTCGGTAACGTATTTTTGGGTGGAATACAATACTTCCCCTACTTACCACACGTAGTAGAGGAAAGTAAAAACTGTCGCAGCTACCGTCAGAGCGAGCTGGGGTACATGAGTGATGCCTCTCGGATGCCTCTTATTACTGTATGGTGCTGACATCTAGAGTAAACTCCCACAAGTACAGTTACTTCTTGGACTAGCCACATCATTTCAGCGCGACGATCGCTTTTGTCGTATCGCTCTGCGATATCAGCGGGAAGTACAATGCGAGATTCCTAGCGTTGCTGATAGAAATCGACATAGCTGTCGACTGCAGGACTGATGTGGCTTTACATTTAGAAAATTGAAATTTTCGCCATGTTATATAAAAAACACAGTATTATACGTTCATTTGTTGTTATTTTATACGCTAATATGACAATTTGAGGGGTCCACTGCAGGAGAGTCATACCACTTAGACCGCGAAACAAGAAAAATCCTTTTGCGAAATGTTTTATACCAAATAATTTAATTATAAACATGCCACTAATAATTTATTTATATCCTTCAAACAAATATATGAATGTAAAAAAAAGATCTTAATAATGTGCATTAAGTTCAAAAACAGTAGAAATGTTAACGCAAATGCAACACGAACACAAAAGTTTGTGGCCAAGTTAATCAATGGAGCCATTCACAATGATTTTGATGAACACGAACACTATCACAGAAGCTAACGCCAAACCTTGCAATCTCCAAGCTTTCATGTTGGCGTTAATGCAATTGGAGAGAAAACAATCTGATATGATACATTCCATTCCTCTATCGTTTATTAGTGGGTATACAAACTATTAAAGTTTATTTTCCTATCCACTTCATTTTAATCGAGATAAACGTTTACAGAAACAGCTACATTACACATTTCGTTATAGAGAACAGCGATAGTCAAATGTTTAACAACTGGACGCTATATGCTGGTCTTAAAATTCCATACTGTTTCCACGACATCGCGAGAAACAACTGAATGTTGACAGGACTTTAAGAGAAAGTACTCGAACCATAAATAACGAATATCTTGAAAATGGCTCATGCCACAAATGTTATTGGAAATAAATTGTGTGTTTTAAGGAGATCTAAATTTCTTTGTAGTAGGTGTTCGTCTATCGCTTAACATGTACCAGTTAAACAAGATTTTACAAAATTCCTTATGAATGAACAAGACTTCAAGGCTATTCCCAGAAAATTCAAGACATACATTTTATTTGTCATGTAAATGTGTTTAATATATGGTATTTTAATAAAAATCGTTTGTGTTTTTTATTAAACCAAAACTTACAAAAATTATTCCGTATAAAGCGTAGTTGGGGTGGGAGAATGTTTTTGAAAATCATGTCGCATCTCTAGAAGGTAGTGAACCTAAATACCAAGTATTTATTAGACTTTTCGTTTGTGAGTTATGCTGTTCACAGACACACAGGCGGACTTTTTCTAATTTGTTTATTCTAGGGCACTCAAAACATGTATTAGTGATGAAATTGGAATTTTTGGGTGGAGTGCAATATCTTCTCTAGCTACTATGTGCGTGGTACAACCTGCACAGAAACAGAAAAGAGATGAAGTGGAGTTATTTGATGACAAGTTATGTTATATGAAAATAATGGCTGTGTTTATGACAAAAGTATAATCTTACAGTGCGAGCCCACAGATGGCGGGTGTTTCTTGGTTCCGCAACTCTCGCTTTACTTGCTCACGAGTCCGTTACAACATCCCATTCTTCCAAACTTATTAACCACACGTCCAACAGTTTCTCTACCTGTCTACACGATTCAGTTTTTGTGCGTGTATCGTGTTCAAGCGTCAATTTGTCGCCAGGCATTGCAGTGGACTAAACACACATGTCTTGAATAAACTTTAATACTTCAGAGGCACAACTCTCTTTACAGCACGAACACAAAGCACCGACTGCCGGTCTGTGGCATCTACGCCATATCTGGAAACGTATTTACAAGTGAAGTGAATAGATTATTACTACGTTGTGGAGCTACGTTATAGATCATTCCGTTTTCTTTCATGTGTGCAAAAATATAATACAAACAAAAGTTAATGCAGTTTGTGGAAACATAAAATTCACTGCTGCATACAATTTTAATTGCTTTCACACTTCCAATACACCAATTGTATTGTGAATCTTGTGATCGTTACGTATCTGTACCACTACTTGAAATGTGTGTGACGTGTGCACTGGAAAACCTGAGAGAAGAGTCTGTATGAAATGATACAGTATTCTTGTGGCATGTCTTCTGAATGTATATAATTTCTTTCAAACAAAAACAGGAGAGATGTCAATATAACGATAATTAAATCAGAGATACCAACAATGTTTTACTCTATCACTGAACTCTTCTATGCTAACAGCCAACAAAAAAGTTGCTGCTCTCTTCAGTTGTTTCTACTTATTTGCCCTTTAATGTAAAAGTATTTAACTCTCCCGTAATGTTTGTGCATTTCTTTATATCCCCTGTTATTTCTGTCACATTTTCCTGTCACCATCATGTTACCAAAGTTCCTTCTCTTTTTATAGTAGAGCACATTTGTTTTAATTCATGTAATTTTATTTCTAAATCTGTGTTTCCTCCAAGTGTAATATTATATCCTGTTCAATAATTTTATTATTGATTACAATTTTAGATCTTGCAAATTCCTTGTAGGTGTGCCCATTATTCTTGTTATGTGTATAAATTATGTATTTTATTATCTAGTTCAGTATACACATTAATTTCTGCATTTCCTCTTTCGATCTTGCAATTATCACCAAGCCAGTGGTCCCGTGTCGTAGATTTATGGCACATAAAAGAACGTCAAGCCTGATAAAGAGGCCTCTGAGCAAAATTACGAGTGTTTCACGCCCAATATAGAATGGGACGCTAAGGACCATAGTAGTTAAAGAGCGTCCATAAATAAAAACTGAATATATATATGATCATTGCATATTATAAAACAGCATTTCATATAAAATTCTCTGTAAATAGATTACTTTCTATCTGGAGCTGCCACACTTTTGTAGCTTTGTCAATATAATATTAAATATATCTACAATCTACATCTTTTGTGCACTACATTTTCATCTATCACTTAATGTTTACCAGTTATACAAGATTATACAAAATTCCTTCTGAATAAAGAGAACTTCACTGGCTATTCCCAAAAAATACACAATATACATTTTATATACCATGTAAATATCTTTAGTATATGGCATTTTAATTGTTGGAGGCATTTTTGCAAAATTCAAAAACTTTGAAAAATGTTCCATGTAAAGGGTAGTCGGGTATAGGGAGATTATCTTGAACATTGTGTTGCTACTGAACTTATCAAATTTGGTATTCATCCAAGTTTTCATTTTTGAGTTATGCCCCGCACACACACACACACGGACCTTTTTCTAAAAAATACTTTTGGATTGAGGGGCCTGAAACCATTCATTTCCAGTGAAATGTCGGTATAGAATTTTGCAATTATTTCTTCATTCCATAATTTCAGACCTTGTTCTATTTATGAATTAGTGTATCTCAGTAGTTGCACGTTTTGTTATCACCCTCTCCTCTGAGCATCTTTACCAGTATATGTCCTTATGTTTAAACAATATTATTGTTATCCTCACTTTATTATTTAATGCAAAACCTTCTGTTATTATTTAACTGTTTCACTGTGTGTTCCTAATACTACTTCGATAGGTTTATTTCCAATCTTGCATTCATGTCTCCTGCAATATAACAAAATCACTTTTATTTAAATTTTAGACCATTTCTTATAGGATCTCCTAATAATTTTCTGTGTCACCTTCTTCTGGTGCATAAGTGCCAGCAATTGTTCGTCTTTGAATTTTTATTCTTCTTACTATTATCTCGTTTTTTCTTTTTCTTTACTTGACAAGCGAATGTTCAAATACGCCCTAGTGATCTTTTTAGCATAATGGAAAGCCATCACAGAAACCACAGCTACTTAAAAGCTGGCTCACAATAACTTGGTTTAAAATGTAACTTTTCCACCCTCGTTCCGAGTGTCCTTATAACTGACCCCAAGTGTGAAACCCACATCATGAAGGTCACCGTAAGTATGCAAACATCTTCAATCATATAAAACAGGTTTAAAACTTTGTTTCTCAAATTCTCTTGGATACAAGTAAAATTCTGAATGGGTTTTGTGACAGTAAACAAGGTTTCTACCTCAAGATACACTTTATGCCAGTAAATATTTATACATAAAGTTCAAACTCTCAGAACATGTAAAAGTCAATTACATTCTCCTCATTCTATTTTTGTAACCAGAAAATAACAATAAAAATCTGATGTGCTGCAATCACATTATTTGCTCTACTCACTCTTCTACTAACTATTCTTATAAATGCTTATTCTTCTATGTCTTAATCCAGAGAAACTTTCAATTCACTTTTACATATTTCGTTGCAGAATACATGGGCTACAGCGTAATTAGATTTTTAAAAGTATGTGGCTAGAAGATAAAATCCATAAGCCACAAAAAAATATAAAATAAAATATTATTGATATTACATACGTTAATAGTTGTTGTTGTTCACCAATGGCACAGGTGATTAATTGATCTACAACATTTTCCTCTCTGGCGAGATGCTATTTGTTCAGGATGACATCTTCTTCACAGAGAGTGCACTTGGGTGTAGGTAGACATGGTATCTTGTAGAGGTGTTCTGCGAGGCAGTTGCCATCCTAAATAAGCCCACTGCAGTCTTCCTTGGCATTTTTTGTATATCAACTCTAACTTTAATAGTCTTATAATCTTCATCAAGTCTCTGCTGTCTTTTGAAATGTTATTTAATTGTTTATTTATTTCTATTGTCCTACAGGTTTTATTTGTTGTATTGCACCTTTCTTTGCTAATTGATCCGTATGTTCATTGCCCAAAAGTCCAACATGAGCTGGGATCCATTGCAGAGTGACATGATTTCTAGTTTCAACTGCTTTAATTAGGCTTCTTATTTCTTTAATATTTCTTGTTGTTTTATTATTGTAATTTACTATTCCATCTATGGCTGATAAGATGACTATTTTTTGTTTTATGTATGGTCTATATAAAATGTTCTGTAATGCTGCTTTTATAGCTGTTAATTCTCCATCATAGTGGTTTGAAGTTTCATCTAATGTTAGATATTGTGCAACAGTATACTCCTGCACCAGCATTTTTTTATTGATGAGGGATCCATCTGTATATATTCGGAGCCTTCTTTTTCTAGGTATCTTTCATTTTCCGTAGCTATTGCTATGGCTCTCATTTCATCTGGTATATTGTTTTGTTTGTGTATTGTATATATCAAGTCATTCTGATATTGTATATCAACATATTCTATTGGACTCGTTACCTCTGTTGCAATTATATTTGTTGTAATTATATTCTTGTATTTTAAGTTATTAATATATGTTCTGAAGCTTATTTGAGTTTTTAAATTGCTTATAGTATCTGCTGTGTGGTACCACTTGTATCTGTTTCTATTGATTTGCAGTTTTTGTGCTAGAGTAATTGCTTTCAACTCGTGTTCCAATTCTATAGCCATGTGAAGCTTTGTCTGGTGGTGTTTTTACAGCTCCTGTTATTATTCTTACACTTCGTTTGACCAAACGTGAGTAACTTTTACTCTCGAGTAAGCCCTTTGAGCATTTCACTGACAACTTACTCTGGAATAAATTGCGTATGCGAGAGTAAATCAGAGAGTAACGTTACTCGGCGAAATATTGTGGAATAAAGTACAGAGTAACTGCTAGCTAACATTTTACAATGGCTGCAGGTTTGATAAGAATGGTTTTTGAGGACAGTTCTAGCGATGAAGATAAGGATTTTTACCAATGAGACTGAGTACTTGGTGAATACTGGATCATCACTATGATCTGACCTTGGAGGTCCACCACCTACAAATTAGAAGAAAGAATAGAACAGACGCTTACACTACATATTCTTGTTGCATATTAAAAAGAAAACAAATGCATAACCTGTCTTATTGCAGCTATTCTTTTATTAGCTAAATCCTTCTTTGTAGATTTTTTTAGCAACCTTACCAGTGCTTTTGTTTACTTCTTTCTCCACAGCTTTAACCTTTAAAAACTTTTGTTTACTCGTTGCTCACAAACTATAAGAAACTTCGCGATTGGCACTTTTCTGGTATAATTATTGGAGTACTATAACCTCCACACAAGCATGGTGAAACAAATGCATGCCACTCGGGAGTAACAACCACCGGGTTAATGTTACTCTGGAGTTACTATTCTAGACTTTAATAGCGTTTGGTGAAACCTGCCCTTAGTGAATTATTTTGTGAAATTTGTAGTTTACTTTTAAGTCTCTTGTTTACTGTTGCTGGTAGTTCTCCTCCATACAATATGTTAGGTTTTATATGTATGTTATATTCCTGCTAAATGTTTTAAAATGTTCTTTTTGTTAATTTTATTTGTTACATTGTTTACATGTTCTTTCATTGATAGCTTTTTATCTAATTCTATTCCAACATATGCTGCTGTAGTTGCTTCTTGTAGTTTTTTGTTGTTGATTTGCACACATATATTTTCTGTTTTATGCTGCATTGTGAATAGTTGATATTGAGTTTTTCTGTATTTATTTCCATATTATTGCTATTAGTTCACTGTTCTAGGGTTATGAGTGTATTCTCCATTGTTGTTTGTAGTTTTTTGTAATGTTTCCCAGATCTTATGTTCTTTTCTGAAGTCGATATTACCATGTCGTTAGCAAACATTCCTACTTGTAAGTTACCTATTTTCTTTAGTACATCTACTAGGTTGTTTATATATTTATATTGAACAGAATAGCACTTGTAACAGACCCTTGAGGTAGTCCAACTCTCGTTTGTTTCCATTTATATGTTTTGTATTGTAATGCAAGCCATTTTTGGGATAGGAAGGTTTGAAACCAGTTTAGCATGTGGCCACATATGCCATATGTCTTCATTTTGTATAGTAGCATTTCTCGCCATACTGTGTTAAATGTATCTTTGAAGTCGACAAACAGTGCTAGTGTAGTCTTATTATTATTGAAATTTTCTTTAATGTCCTGTGTGAGTCTTACAACCTAGTGTATTGCTGAGCTGTTGTTCCTAAATCCAGCTTGTTCAAGGATTAATAGATTTTGTGTTTCTAGATAGTATATCAGTCTTGTAGCTACCATTCTTTCCAAGAGTTTTGTTAAATTTGATGTTAAGGCTATAGCTATCTATCATTTGATTTGGTTTTTCTTTCTTCTTAATGGGTATAATTTTAACATGTATAACATGTTAATAGTTAAAATAAAACATAGTTTTTACATGAATGAAAGTAAAACACAGAATATCTGTTTTACTTTAAAAACCGTTGAACAAACAGAAAATAATATAAGTGAAGCAGTCAAAACTCCTTGGTATAATTATAGATAAACATTTATCCTGGAACCCTCATATTCACCAAATAGGTATGCAAAAAATAGTCACCAGTGATGTTTTTATTAGCGAATTTAAAAAGAGTAGTGTTAAAACAAATATTGTTTTAATGGCTTACTTCTCATTCTTTCAGAGTATTTTTAGACATGCACTAATACTATGGGGCAGTAATCCAAGAATAGCCAAAATTTAAAAAATTCAAAAAGATTGATAGAATACCAACAAAATATTAAATTGCAAACCATTATTTGCTACACTGGGGATTCCAAGTTGTAAATTTGTCATCTCTAGGATGTCTTGATTAATATCCAAGAGAACTCGCACAGCTGTAAGGAATATGACACACCATACATTACAATGTGATTAAATAAAGCTTTTCAGCAAGAAGTAAGGAGCTTGAATATTTAATAACAGACTGTACGTATAACTACAATCAATGTTATTGTTTGCAACAATTTTATCAACAAAATAAGATTCAATCGTAAAGTTATTGATTGTAAATGTAAAATATGCATAATTGATAGGTCAGTTTCACAAAGAGTTTGTGGTTATGGCAATGACTAAATGACTAATATTATTATTCGTTTGTAAACCAAAAATAAGCTGTAGATGTAAGACTTGAAAGGAAAGAACATCTTATCATTAAACTATGCTATTTAAACTAATGTTATGGCTTTGAAATTGCTGCTCTTTGCCTGATGATAAGAAAAAATGCATAGCGACTTCCGATTTGAGAAAAGTATAGGTATGTGAAAACTGAAACCAACAACAAATCACACATTTCAATGTAGGTACAAAAAGAATAAAGTGATAAAGAGCATGTAATGGCTTTGAAATTCTACGTTCTTTGTATAACAAGAAAAAACAAATAGTGACTTAACACTTGAAAAAATTATAAGCATTTGAAAATTGCAAAGAATATCTCGAAATGATTAACACACAAAAAATTGTATTTGACTAAATTGTGTCTTTTAATGAGATGTACATTTCTGTGTAGTAAGATTTTGTCTAATTTTACAATTTCCCAGTTATACAAAAGTCACTCAAAATGAAGAGGACTTCACAGACTATTCCCAGAAAATCCAACATTTATACATTTTATTTGTCACGCAAACATCTTAAACATGTGGTATTTTAATCAACGGCATTAAAGCCATTCTTGAAAAAATCAAAACTAACAAAATATTTTGCATGTAAAGGGCAGTTTGTGGGATTTTCTTGAAAATCTTTTGTGTTGCATCCTTGGAAAAGGCTGACAAATGCTTGTTATAAACAACATAAAAGCATATAGCTTCAAAAATATAAAAAAAGCAATATTTTCTGAAATGCTGGCAATTGTGTTTATGGATGTTGGCAACACTTCTGCTACAATAATTAGTATAACCTCAAACTCACTGTACATTGTGGCATTATAAATATCAGTCTTCTTCACTCTTTTAGAAATGGTAGCAAACAATACATCTGGTGTGCTTTAAGGCCCTTGGACTTGTGTTTCCAAAACATAACCTATAATAAAGCTACAGACTCTATCTCAACTATTTCACAAAATTATAAAAATAAAACATTCATATGTGCAATCTGAAAAAGCACCCAACTGACTTTCATAATTCTTTTGTCATTGAAAAGCACTGTTCCTCCTGATGGACATGCGCTATAACAGAGTTTTTAATTTCAATTCCTAAGTGACTAAAAAGGATTCACAAGGCCTGGATATGCGAAGATTGCTCACAATACCGTGTGGATATTTTATTCCAAGAAACATACATAGATGGTCATGATTTACCAAGACAATCAAATCTACTTATGTATGTCACACATACAGAGTCAGACAAAAGTATTGCTACACAAATTCTTGTTTTTAAAACACCGTAAAAACAAATAGTATTACATTTTACTTGTTTTGGCAGCTTTCAGTATCTTGCATATTCTTAGTTTTACAGTTATTTGAAAAATATACCCATTTTCAACTTTTTTTGTACATGGTGTTTACTGAATTATTTTTAATGCATGGACTAGAGTGATACCCAATTTTGGTGAAAACCGGTCTTCATTTGTAGGAAAAATAAAATGTCAGTCAGGGATTTTCAATGTTTTTCTTCAACTTCAACAGCTCAAATGTTTGACAAATTTATTTCTCCACCAATTTAAATCATACCTCAATGAAAATATCAGGTAGTATACACAAAACATTGCACTGCTAACTGCATATAAAATAATTTTGTAAAAATCCGTGCAATTTTCAAAAATACAATAAGACATAAAACGTAATACTTGTGTGTAATAAGAAGGAGAATTTTGTGTCCAGTAATTTGGTAGTAGAATGTTTTAAAAGTGAAGATGAATAGTTTTCTGTATGTGAAAAGCTTGTAATAATAATGCTTATGTAATCAAGTTCATTAGCAGCTTATGAGTGTTACACTCAACTGAGAAGATTGTTTCAGTATTACAAATATCCTTGGGTAGAGTCATAACAGGTAAGGGAGGATTCAGCATAAAACAAGATTGTTAAATAAGTACATAAAGAAACAAAGTGCTGCATTAAAACTGGCAACATGACCTGCTCTCAGTCATCCAAATCCTCACTGTTGTATTCTGTAGCTCTGTGGAACATACAGGGTTTACGAGTCTAACTGAAGAAATCTTCAGCAAGTTTTACTTGAGCTTCGTTGCATTTCACATCTCAAGAAAGCTTGTCAATAGAGTCTTGGATGCCTCTCACTTTAAGATTCCCTTCAGGGGAGCGCATCACAAAAATGGGTCAAGATTTTCACTGCTTTCAAAGAAAGAAATGTGATTAGTCGGATTTGCACTTGGCGTGCCAAGATGAAACGCCTAAAGAGAAACAATTTTTTCTTTAATGAACAATAAGACGACTCTGACATGCAACAGAAGCTCTGTAAAAGCAGAAACAGTGATGTATCGACAGAGTATAATGCAAATAAATGTCAATTCACTTACGTACCTATCTCTGAAAGTTGCCACCTGATTTAACATGCAAGGTGTCAGCACGGCTCCAAGCTGCCTCAAACAAATAGAGACGTTACCTGCAACAAACACACCTGTAAGCCAGTGTTCTCGACAACTACACTTTATTATAGCAGAGCAAGTATTGCATTCCTCCCAAAGGTTCTATGCCGACATTTCACCACAAATATATGCTTAGAAGTCCCAACTAAATAGTAAAACACCGGTTTGTGTGTGTCTGTGAACAGCAAAGATCAAAGCCGAAATGGTATTCATGTTCAGCATCCTCAAAGGATGCAACATGAAGATCCCCACACCCAAAACTACCCTTTATGTTGAAATATTTTCTATCTTTTATTAAAATGTGTTTAAAACCTTTGCATGAGAAATAAAATGAAATCTTGAATTTTCTACAAATAGCCTGCCAAGTTGTCTTCACCAGGAAGGAATTTTGTATACTTTTGTAAATATAACAAAGACAAAACTTAAGTAAATGTTTTTTGTTGTGGTATTAACCATTCCCAAACTAATTGTTATTTGTTTTAATTTTCCAATATAATTTTTGAAGTCGTACAAAGCCAGCCTATGCCGAGGCACCTGACTATCACTTCAGCATTCCTCTTGGCCTACTACAAAGTGAAACCTTTTATCTCGATTAAGATACAGTTAACGTAAGACACCAGATTTGTGTCCAGTAGAGCGAGGAACATCATTTTGCATTACTATACAGAAATGGCATGAGTTAAGACTAGATATACACTTGAACACTGAAAGCCTCCTTCAAATGTTAAATGGTACCGAACATTCTGATATCTACTTATTTATTAAACTGCAATGTTTTGTTTTCTACTGTTTCAGGAACTTGCACCAAATGCAAACATGGCTTATTTTTATGATTAAAAAGTCTCTTTTCTTTTCTACACTGTATTTTGGAACTTTTCACACAAGCTTTTTCAGTGTTTGAACTATACTGCCAAGGCAACAAGAATCTCATTTATCCGGACAATGTGACCAAACTAATCTATACAAACATTAACAAGAGTAAGAAAAAGGCACCTTGGTGCTTTATCGCTATTATTTTCTGAACTAGTGTGCAAGTTCCTTTCATTTCAAATTGTGCTGCTTTTGAGAAGCAAAAAGCAATCCAGGTAAACGAGCTTCTGGTGCGCTAAAAATTAATTCTTTTTAAAAATAACATTCAACATATACAAGCCTCGTTTGAAACTTCAAACAAGGGGTGAAACATGAAACACAACTGAACTGTGATTTTAAACTTCCCCTCAATATCTAAATTGGCATGTTTCTTGTTTAAATTAAATAGAAGCTGTGCCCTTCACCAATCTTGTAAACATGCTCATACTTACGAAGTAAAGGCAGAAACACATTACAATCTGATCTAGAACTATTAGCAAGACAGAGGAAGGAGAGTTCAAATAATTTCATTACATGCATAGCTGAGATTACATTCAACTGTTGAAAAAGTAGGCCTTTATATTAGATACCGTTTGCACGAGGTCATGAAAAATAAAACAACATTACTTAAAATTTGAATACCTCAAATATTGTAAAAGTAAATAAAAATAGAGGGGATACGTTGGAAAGACTGAATTATTTGACTTTAACGAACACCTACACTAAGTTTCATCGTGACCTTTGCTCTGAAACATACATCAGAGATTCAAGGCGCATTTTAATTGTCATGTCAATATCTCAACAACATCATGTTTAATAAAACTATTTATCATTTTTGAGAATTTAAAAAAAACAAGAATATGCAAGTCAGCTGGAGTGAGAGGAATTTCTTGCATCCTGTAAACATATCTGATTTAAGTAAAATGTTGGGTATTTATTTTATTTCTGTTAGGAATGTTAAACTCAAATTGTTTTTGGGCATGTATTTATCACCCTCTCTCAAAATGTGTTTGTAATGAACATTCCCTCTATTTTTGGTAGCACTTGAAGAGCACAGAAAGTGCAAACCTACACAGAAAACATTCTTAAACCAAAATTGTGGTAAAACAGTTTTCTATGTTACCAAAAGAGATACAGTGTCTTAAACCCTATATTCTACAAAATGTAGGTAATAAAAAGGACTTTCTGATCTTAGTTGGTCTTCAACAGCGATGGAAGTGATGTCTTATATGTTCTACAGATGTCACTCTATGTCATCCTCTAGCTCTAACGTAATGTCGCCCAAGCCGGAAAGATACTCAGCCTCAAAGCGTAGCCGAGGATGTTTTTTAGAAGGAGAGGGGTGTAGCAGTTACTGCGAAGCGACGACAGGGCGTAGGCGAGGGATCTGCGCGTCTAAAACGCGAATGATTCACAACACATCGTTTATTTCGTGGATTTCACTTTTTATTTAGGTTGGCAGTTCCCATTTCGCGTGTGTTTTAGCGGGAAGATGGCTACGTTTGTTGTGTTTATAACCAATTTTCCTATAAAAGTAAAACACCTATAAAGGGCGGGCACAAGCTATTGATGAGAGCACATCTACTTCTAAATTCACTCTTAAGGTAATTTGTTCTCTTTCCTTTTGCTTTTATAAGCATTTTCAATGAAGACCAACTAACTTCAGCATAGCCAATAAAAATACACATTACTCGTATTTAATGTATACTTTTTACAATGGCTGCTTTTAATTACAGATATGTAGCTCATGGCGATATCTGATGTTTGAAGAACTTAATTTCTTGTAAACAGATGTATGTGGAAGCGGATTTATTTGCTGATCTATTAAGTACCTACCTGAAAATCTCTGATTACACTTTTCTTGAAGTACCAAGCACATCGCATTAGTAAACTCTTCCTTGTTTAATTATCGCAATACAATTGTTTGCGATGTTCCCTTGTTTGCAGTTTGTGCTCTTAGCACGGTCAACTTCATTATTACACGCGCAACTCCTCCCCTCTGTCTGCGCTTCATTGCAAAATATTGCATGTTTCGAGATTTACTCCTTTATTTATGCTGCTCCAATTTTTATACACAGGCGGATAAAAGGATTGATATACAGTTTTAAAAATTCTAGTAGCCAAATTAATGGAGATAAAAGTCTCATTTTTAATAGACAGAAAATACAATAGTATTACAGTTTACGTCTCTTGGCAGCTTTCTATGCATAGTATCAATAATTTTACAATTGTTTGAAAGATATACCGATTTTTCAACTTATATGTGCAGTTTACGGAATTATTTTTCATGCATTAAATACAGGGATGTTTTTTGTGCGATACGCGATTTTGCGATGAAAATGCATTTTCATTTGTAGGAAGAATAAAATGTCAAAGTCGACGTTTTTCCTCAATTTCTTCATTGAGAATTCACAAATTTGTTTCTCCGCCAGTTTAAATCATACGTCGATGAAAACATCAGGTAGTATACACTACTAAGTGCATCTAAAATACTTTTGTAAACACCACAGATGAAAAGGTTGCAATTTTGAGAAGACTATAACACTAATAAAATGAAATATTTTGAAAAACGCAACAACACGTAAAATATAATACCATTTGTTCTTTTCTTTCTGTGTATTAAGAAAGAGAATTTTATCTCAATTAATTTGGCTGTTAGAGTTTTTTTAAAGTGAAGGCGAATGCTTCTGTCCACCTCTGTAGTTATAACAATTCCGGACTTGACTTGGAAATACACGAGTTCTAATGTACAACAATTTGTAAGATACAGTTTCTTCCGCTGTTAATTAAGCCAAAATAGAGGAGAAAAAAGATAAATATACATTTAGATGCTTTCACTAGTTCGAAACTAGCTTGGAATAACTTAGAAGATACGTATGCATTAGCATTTAAAATTAAGATATAGGCAGAGTGTGAAAGTCGTAAACTATTAAATGAGTTAGTTATGTGTGTGGCGTAATCTCAGAAAACATTCAACCGATTTTGACAACTCTTTCGCCATTGAGAAAACGTATTCTTTCTGACGGTCACGGGACTACAAAACACCTAATTTCTGTTTCTAAATTACTAAAATATTAAAAAGGATTTAAAAAGCCATAGAGTTGCTGTACTCCACAGAGAGTGTGTGTAAAAACAAAAGCTGGTTACATTTTATTCCAAGTAATATCCACAGATGAGCACTTATGCAAACAGAAGAGAATCGATCCTGTTTACAAGGGTACGAATCGTATACTATATTCACATCTTTAATTGCCACTTATCAAATACTGAAGTTTCTGAATGTCAAAACATTGTAATAACCTTCATGTAAGAAAGTTTTACTTTGTTCCCTTTATATTCGTGTTGTAATCAAGTTCGTGGCAGGACATACTAAATAATTGTACAAAGAAGGAAAATTGCTAACATTAGAAATGAGTGAAAGGATATTTTATAATTAACAACTGGGGAGATTATTTCTCTCGATGGTCGCTATCTATGTCTTTTTCAAACAGGTTAACCTGGGAGTCTTCATATTCACCAGCTTCACCTATATTTCGTTGCACATTTTAAGGGTTTCCCTACTATGTGAAAAATATGTATGTAGCCTTTAGGTTAGGTTACACGGGCATCAAAGAAAAGGCAAGATTTAAAATTTCATCTATAGTAATTATATAAAAACTTATGTGTTTTACATTCACATGACTTTTCTACCCTCCATCGTTTATTAAAAGGTGTACAAATTATTCTTAAAAACTTTTACTTGCTTATCTACTACATTTTAATCGAGATAAACCTCTCCGTAAACAGCTACATTACACATTTCGTTATAGAGAACAGCGATAGTCAAATGTTTTAACAACTGGACGCTATATGCTCCATACTGTTTCCATGACATCGCGAGAAACAACTGAAAACCGAAAAGAGTTTAAAACAATGACTAATTGTTGAATAATTCGAACCATTGATAACGGATATCTCTAGGAAATGGCTGATGCCACAAAAAAAGTTAGTGGAAATAAATTGTGTTTTTTTAACGTTTTTGTCTATCGCTTAAAGTTTACCGGTTATACAAGATTGTATCAAATTCCTTCCGAATGAAGAGGACTATTCACAAAAATTCAAGATATACATTTTATTTGTCACGTAAATGTCTTTAATATATGGTATTTTAATTAAAATCGTTAGTCACTTCTTTAGAAAATCAGAAATTTTGAAAATGTGGCATGTAAAAGGTAGTTTGGGGCATTTTCTTGAAAATCTTCGCGTCGTATCTTTGGAAGATACTGAACTTAAATACCAAGTTTGGTGTTATGCTGTTCAGACACACACGGGCCTTTTGCTAAAACTGCTTTTATTTCTTTATTCAGACGACCTCAAAGAATGTAGGTGAAATCTTGGTATCAAATTTTTGGATGGAATGCAATACCTTCTCTGCTTACTAGGTACATGGTAAAGAAAGTAAAAACTGCGCGACCCAAAGTAGTTATAGGGTATGCAATACTGTACGACTGGGTAAAGGAAGTTTCACCCTCATTACTGGGGCTGTTCGTAATTACAAGTGTAAGGAGTAAAATGTTCTACATCCTTGTACAGCAATTTCATACAGGTAAACAAAATTAATTAGAGTTTTAAAAAGCAACGTCTGTTGTCAAGGACTGTACAGAAGCCGTACGTATCCACATTTTAAACAAGAAATAAGCGGAGGATCGGTACTTAATGTGTAAAGCCTTAAAAGAGCTGACCACAACTTTGTAAAGCTTCGTAAGACAAGAAACTGATCCCTGCCCAGTCATTATAGTTCGTCTACCTTGCTAATACTGCCGTCATTCCTTAGCCAAAGCGATAGTCACATGTTTATAAAGGCTTTCAAACTCCACGTCTTTGTATGACCAGAAGAAAACATTGGCGTTACATTCACGCGACTTTCACTACTCACTCTTCCAAAACTACTGTTACTTAAGGTGCTTCTTGTTAATACCGATAAACTTTTCATTTCACGTTATACGATGTAGTGGGTAAAGCGAAGTTCAGATCTTTGAAGAACGTGTCGCTATGTGATGACTTCTGTTTGCATGATAATAATACTGGCTTCACATTTAAGAAACGCCTAAGTACTTGAAGAGTCAAACCAGGAACAAACAACGTCCCTGAAATAGTTAATTCACATAAATTATATGTTTTAACGACAACTACACTTTTTCTTACAGTTCATCAACTATACACTACTAGGAATATTCTGTGATCTATCAAAAGCATTTGACTGTGTAATCATAACATATCAAAATTATCATATTATGGCATTAAATCAATGGATTGCATCTTACCTATCAAATAGACATCAAAAGGTCATAATAAATTCTGCAGATAATTCCAAAATATATTACAAATGGTCAGAAATAAAGCATGGTGTTCCACAAGGTTCGATTTTGGGTCCATTATTGTTTCTAATATATGTCAACGACCTCCCCAGAGTAATAAATGAACATGCTCACCCAGTTCTCTTTGCAGATGATACAAGTAATATAATTAAAGAACACAACATCACTCGCCTCTCAGAGTTGTTTAACAGTATTTTCAGTGTGCTAAATAATTGGTTCGATAGTAACAAAATTCATATAAACTTTGAAAAAACTAAGTATATCAATTTTCGCACAAAAAATAAAAGTATTACGGACATAAGAATTGAACATGAATGCAATGAAATTACTGAAACTTGTAGCATAACATTTCTTGGCCTTATTATAGATCACAATATGAATTGGAAAGACCATATTGACTACATCCTACCGAAACTAAGCTCTGCATGTTTTGCAATTAGATCATTAATTCATTTTAAAAATAAAAGCATCGTAAAACAGTATACTATGCTCATTTTCATTCAATTATGACTTATGGAATAACATTTTGGGGAAATTCAGTAAACGCAAAAAAAAAAAAAAAAAAAATCTTTTGCAAAAAAGGTAATAAGAATAATGGCAGGTGTAAAGCAATCAACTCATTGTAAACCACTATTTAAAACATTTGGAATTCTACCATTAGCCTGTGAGTATGTTTTAGCTGTAGTTTTAACCGTGGTTGACCACCCAGAAGTGTTTATAAAAAATTCAGACACACACAGCAAACAAACCAGAAATGGGCAGGACTTACACAGGCCAGGCAATAACCTACAAGTATTCCAAAAAGGGGCTTACTACAATGGTATTGTATTATTTAATTCACTTCCATCACATATTAAGGAACTGAAAACTAATAAAAATAAATTCAAGTTAGCGTTGAAAAGATAATTTAAAATAAAGAGAGTTGAAGGTTGTTACACATCACTAAAATGTTCTTACTTGAACGCGTTTTGGGAGACGGTTTGCTGCCATCGTCAGCATGTTTTCAACTGATTTTGCCGGTTATTGTCTGGGGAATGTATGTGGCTAGTGGTGTTCTGTGGTGCTGGGCTGATGAACCTCCAAAGGCTGCTGGGTGGCGGCAGTTTGAAATTCATTTGGTGATTCCTGTGTTTGACAATATGTCACACAGAAAATTATATTAAAAACAATAGCTACAATCCGACAGGCCACAAACATGCAATTTTAAATAGTATTACAAACAGGTCAGCACATATACCATTGGAGAAAGAGGAATAGCAGAAAGAATACCAACACATTATCAACATAGCCACTATGAATGGATACCAGAAAAAAAAATAGATAAGAAGATAAAAACGTTTGAAAGACAGAAATACATACAACAAACGACTACGTTACTCCGACAACAAAAACCACAAGCATATAGGAAATTCACTTATCACCCTTGGACACGTCATAAATTTCAAAGCATTTTCAAGAAATACATATCACCCTGTCTCCACAGAATAACCACAATATACAGAAACTACTATGCAACAGAACATAAGATCCTATCCCCAACGATAAATCAGCTGGTATATATAAATTTGTTTGTAATGACTGTAACCTGGTATACATAGGAAGAACCAAAAGAAATCTTGAAATAAGACTTAAAGAGCATATGAGATGCATTTACCAAAAGCAGCCAGATAAATCAGCAGTAGCACATCATTTCTGGCCTTCAAACCATGAAATCACTTCAAACATAAAACTCTTAAAACCGATCAACAGCAGTAATGAATTGGACATCTGGGAAAAATACATATTGTCAAACACAGGAATCACCTAATGAATTTCGAACTGCCGCCACCCAGCAGCCTTTGGAGGTTCATCAGCCCAGCACCAGAGAACACTACTAGCCACACACATTCCCCACATAATAATCGGCAAAATCAGTTGAAAACATGCTGACGATGGGAGCAAACCGTCTCCCGAAACGCGTTCAAGTAAGAACATTTTAGTGATGTAGTGTAACAACCTTCAACTCTCTTTATTTTAAATTATGACACATCACTGTTACTAGCTTCTCAATCTTCAAAATTAATTAATTGAAAAGATACCTCATCACTCACACCTTCTATACAGAAGAGGATTTCTTTCATCCAAAAAAATAACTGACTATAAAATGTTGCTGAATTTTATAAATATATTACGCATAAATAAAATTGTTTTAAATTTTTAGCTCTAACGTACTCTACATAAGAAGTGCAATTTATTTACATAGAAGTACACAATGTAATTATGTATTTATGACGTAATCTACATCCTACAGTAGACTAGCTTTCTTTAAGCTGGTCTAGCTCACTATAGGGTCCACAGATTGAGATGTTATGTTATGTTTAGTATCAAGAGGACTTCAGAGGTATTCCCAGAGTATCTTAAACATGTGGTATTTTAATCAAAATCAAAACTAACTAAACTTTATCAATGTAAACGGTAGTTTGGGAGTATTTTCTTCTAAATCTTGTGTCGCATCTTTCGAAAGTCAACTTTAAATACCAAATTTGGTATTCAACCGACTTTTCGTTTTTGGTTTATACTATTCACACCGACACGCACCTTTTTCCAAAAATATTTTTATTTGGGTTCAGGGCAAAAAAACGTGTACCTCCAAAGAAATCTCAACATCGAATTTTTGGGTGGAATACAGTTCCGTTCCTTTACTTACGTGCGTAGAGAAAGTAATGTGAATGTAATACCCGTGTTCTTCAACAAAAACTCAGGATACAACATTTGGTCATGTGATCAAGGAAACAAACCTTTCACGACTCCTGTCCCAATTAAAGTGGTGAGGTTTGTTATTTTGCTTCAAACAATCATCGACTTGTAATTCGCCAAGTGTATTACATAATACGTTATTTGGCTAATCGACTGTTTTGTGATATTACATCTAAAATAAAACTCCATTTTGCCCGGGTGTAATACAATCTGTAAAACCCTAATGCCACAAAATTAAACGCAACTTTCCCTGTGGCGAGTATAGCATCCCATCCAAAATTTCTATCTCGAAATTTCACCGAAAGTACGTTTAAAGTTCCTCCTAATAGAACAAGAAAACCTTTTAGAAAGAGATCCGTAAGTAAGTACACGCCTCCTAATAGCATAATTCAATAAGGAAATGTAAGATAAATATCAAACTTGGTAATTTAAAATCTTCCAAAGATACGACACGAAGATTGTCACACTTACCAACTTCATGAAACTGAAGCCAGCAAAGCTATTAACTTTGCGCTGACATAAAATGTAAAATGTATAAAATATTCAGTGCAGTAAACGTACAATAAATGGGAATTCTGTTTTATAAGAATCATTGAACACCTGGCAGTACTGCTTCTGAAACTCTTCCTGATGCCACAATAAACACGTACAACACTTCCTAGGCCATACACGACCTCTAACCCATAGCTTAAGATTCATAGCATCAACTATAAAGAAAAATTGACACAAAAATGGGAAACTTATATCCCGCAAAAAAGAACGCAAACAAGATAGGTTGACTTTCCAATCTATGTCGTCCATTACTGAAGTTTGTGCACTGGTTACTACAGGTGCACGCTATGCATTTTGCTGTAGCCCAGTGAAGGGAACCATGATCATGATGAAGGATAGACACACAGATAGGCTCTGGTCTATCATAGCACTGTATACCATTTACTAGAGGTTACTAGTGGTGCTATACATTTTGTTACAGCCTAGTGAAGGGGGATCATGATCATGATGAAGGATAGACACACAGATAAGTTCTGGTCTATCATAGCACTGTATACCATTTACTAGAGGTCACTAGTGGTGCTATACATTTTGTTACAGCCTAGTGAAGGGGGATCATGATCATGATGAAGGATAGACACACAGATAAGCTCTGGTCTATCATAGTACTGTATACCATTTACTAGAGGTCACTAGTGGTGCTATACATTTTGTTACAGCCCAGTGAAGGGGGATCATGATCATGATGAAGGATAGACAGACAGATAAGCTCTGGTCTATCATAGTACTGTATACCATTTACTAGAGGTCACTAGTGGTGCTATACATTTTGTTACAGCCCAGTGAAGGGAACCATGATCATGATGAAGGATAGACAGACAGATAAGCTCTGGTCTATCATAGTACTGTATACCATTTACTAGAGGTCACTAGTGGTGCTATACATTTTGTTACAGCCCAGTGAAGAGGGACCATGATCATGATGAAGGATAGACACACAGATAAGCTCTGGTCTATCATAGTACTGTATACCATTTACTAGAGGTCACTAGTGGTGCTATACATTTTGTTGCAGCCCAGTGAAGGGTGACCATGATCATGATGAAGGATAGACACACAGATAAGCTCTGGTCTATCATAGTACTGTATACCATTTACTAGAGGTCACTAGTGGTGCTATACATTTTGTTGCAGCCCAGTGAAGAGGGACCATGATCATGATGAAGGATAGACACACAGATAAGCTCAGCTCTATCATAGTACTGTATACCATTTACTAGAGGTCACTAGTGATGCTATACATTTTGTTGTAGCGCAGTGTAGAGGGACCATGATCATGATGAAGGATAGACACACAGATAAGCTCTGGTCTATCATAGTACTGTATACCATTTACTAGAGGTCACTAGTGATGCTATACATTTTGTTGCAACCCGGTGAAGAGGGACCATGATCATGATGAAGGATAGACACACAGATAAGCTCTGGTCTATCATAGCACTGTATACCATTTACTAGAGGTTACTAGTGGTGCTATACATTTTGTTACAGCCTAGTGAAGGGGGATCATGATCATGATGAAGGATAGACACACAGATAAGTTCTGGTCTATCATAGCACTGTATACCATTTACTAGAGGTCACTAGTGGTGCTATACATTTTGTTACAGCCTAGTGAAGGGGGATCATGATCATGATGAAGGATAGACACACAGATAAGCTCTGGTCTATCATAGTACTGTATACCATTTACTAGAGGTCACTAGTGGTGCTATACATTTTGTTACAGCCTAGTGAAGGGGGATCATGATCATGATGAAGGATAGACACACAGATAAGCTCTGGTCTATCATAGTACTGTATACCATTTACTAGAGGTCACTAGTGGTGCTATACATTTTGTTACAGCCCAGTGAAGGGGGATCATGATCATGATGAAGGATAGACAGACAGATAAGCTCTGGTCTATCATAGTACTGTATACCATTTACTAGAGGTCACTAGTGGTGCTATACATTTTGTTACAGCCCAGTGAAGGGAACCATGATCATGATGAAGGATAGACAGACAGATAAGCTCTGGTCTATCATAGTACTGTATACCATTTACTAGAGGTCACTAGTGGTGCTATACATTTTGTTACAGCCCAGTGAAGAGGGACCATGATCATGATGAAGGATAGACACACAGATAAGCTCTGGTCTATCATAGTACTGTATACCATTTACTAGAGGTCACTAGTGGTGCTATACATTTTGTTGCAGCCCAGTGAAGGGTGACCATGATCATGATGAAGGATAGACACACAGATAAGCTCTGGTCTATCATAGTACTGTATACCATTTACTAGAGGTCACTAGTGGTGCTATACATTTTGTTGCAGCCCAGTGAAGAGGGACCATGATCATGATGAAGGATAGACACACAGATAAGCTCAGCTCTATCATAGTACTGTATACCATTTACTAGAGGTCACTAGTGATGCTATACATTTTGTTGTAGCGCAGTGTAGAGGGACCATGATCATGATGAAGGATAGACACACAGATAAGCTCTGGTCTATCATAGTACTGTATACCATTTACTAGAGGTCACTAGTGATGCTATACATTTTGTTGCAACCCGGTGAAGAGGGACCATGATCATGATGAAGGATAGACACACAGATAAGCTCTGGTCTATCATAGTACTGTATACCATTTACTAGAGGTAACTAGTGGTGCTATACATTTTGTTGCAGCCCAGTGAAGGGGGACCATGATCATGATGAAGGATAGACACACAGATAAGCTCTGGTCTATCATACTACTGTATACCATTTACTAGAGGTAACTAGTGGTGCTATACATTTTGTTGCAGCCCAGTGAAGGGGGACCATGATCATGATGAAGGATAGACACACAGATAAGCTCTGGTCTATCATACTACTGTATACCATTTACTAGAGGTAACTAGTGGTGCTATACATTTTGTTGCAGCCCAGTGAAGGGGGACCATGATCATGATGAAGGATAGACACACAGATAAGCTCTGGTCTATCATACTACTGTATACCATTTACTAGAGGTAACTAGTGGTGCTATACATTTTGTTGCAGCCCAGTGAAGGGGGACCATGATCATGATGTAGGATAAACACACAGATAGGCTCTGGTCTATCATACTACTGTATACCATTTACTAGAGGTAACTAGTGGTGCTATACATTTTGTTGCAGCCCAGTGAAGGGGGACCATGATCATGATGAAGGATAGACACACAGATAAGCTCTGGTCTATCATAGCACTGTATACCATTTACTAGAGGTCACTAGTGGTGCTATACATTTTGTTACAGCCCAGTGAAGGGGGACCATGATCATGATGAAGGATAGACACACAGATAAGCTCTGGTCTATCATAGTACTGTATACCATTTACTAGAGGTCACTAGTGCTGCTATACATTTTGTTACAGCCCAGTGAAGGGAACCATGATCATGATGATAGACACACAGATAAGCTCTGGTCTATCATAGCACTGTATATCATTTACTAGAGGTCACTAGTGGTGCTATACATTTTGTTACAGCCCAGTGAAGGGAACCATGATCATGATGATAGACATACAGATAAGCTCTGGTCTATCATAGCACTGTATACCATTTACTAGAGGTCACTAGTGCTGCTATACATTTTGTTGTAGCCAAGTGAAGGGGGACCATGATCATGATGGATAGACACACAGATAAGCTCTGGTCTATCATAGCACTGTATACCATTTACTAGAGGTCACTAGTGCTGCTATACATTTTGTTGTAGCCCAGTGAAGGGGGACCATGATCATGATGGATAGACACACAGATAAGCTCTGGTCTATCATAGTACTGTATACCATTTACTAGAGGTCACTAGTGATGCTATACATTTTGTTGCAACCCGGTGAAGAGGGACCATGATCATGATGAAGGATAGACACACAGATAAGCTCTGGTCTATCATAGCACTGTATACCATTTACTAGAGGTCACTAGTGGTGCTATACATTTTGTTGCAGCCCAGTGAAGGGGGACCATGATCATGATGAAGGATAGACACACAGATAAGCTCTGGTCTATCATAGCACTGTATACCATTTACTAGAGGTCACTAGTGGTGCTATACATTTTGTTACAGCCCAGTGAAGGGGGACCATGATCATGATGAAGGATAGACACACAGATAAGCTCTGGTCTATCATAGTACTGTATACCATTTACTAGAGGTCACTAGTGCTGCTATACATTTTGTTACAGCCCAGTGAAGGGAACCATGATCATGATGATAGACACACAGATAAGCTCTGGTCTATCATAGCACTGTATATCATTTACTAGAGGTCACTAGTGGTGCTATACATTTTGTTACAGCCCAGTGAAGGGAACCATGATCATGATGATAGACATACAGATAAGCTCTGGTCTATCATAGCACTGTATACCATTTACTAGAGGTCACTAGTGCTGCTATACATTTTGTTGTAGCCAAGTGAAGGGGGACCATGATCATGATGGATAGACACACAGATAAGCTCTGGTCTATCATAGCACTGTATACCATTTACTAGAGGTCACTAGTGCTGCTATACATTTTGTTGTAGCCCAGTGAAGGGGGACCATGATCATGATGGATAGACACACAGATAAGCTCTGGTCTATCATAGCACTGTATACCATTTACTAGAGGTCACTAGTGCTGCTATACATTTTGTTGTAGCCCAGTGAAGGGGGACCATGATCATGATGGATAGACACACAGATAAGCTCTGGTCTATCATAGCACTGTATACCATTTACTAGAGGTCACTAGTGCTGCTATACATTTTGTTGTAGCCCAGTGAAGGGGGACCATGGTCATGATGGATAGACACACAGATAAGCTCTGGTCTATCATAGCACTGTATACCATTTACTAGAGGTCACTAGTGCTGCTATACATTTTGTTGTAGCCCAGTGAAGGGGGACCATGATCATGATGGATAGACACACAGATAAGCTCTGGTCTATCATAGCACTGTATACCATTTACTAGAGGTCACTAGTGCTGCTATACATTTTGTTACAGCCCAGTGAAGGGAACCATGATCATGATGATAGACATACAGATAAGCTCTGGTCTATCATAGCACTGTATACCATTTACTAGAGGTCACTAGTGCTGCTATACATTTTGTTGTAGCCAAGTGAAGGGGGACCATGATCATGATGGATAGACACACAGATAAGCTCTGGTCTATCATAGCACTGTATACCATTTACTAGAGGTCACTAGTGCTGCTATACATTTTGTTGTAGCCCAGTGAAGGGGGACCATGATCATGATGGATAGACACACAGATAAGCTCTGGTCTATCATAGTACTGTATACCATTTACTAGAGGTCACTAGTGATGCTATACATTTTGTTGCAACCCGGTGAAGAGGGACCATGATCATGATGAAGGATAGACACACAGATAAGCTCTGGTCTATCATAGCACTGTATACCATTTACTAGAGGTCACTAGTGGTGCTATACATTTTGTTGCAGCCCAGTGAAGGGGGACCATGATCATGATGAAGGATAGACACACAGATAAGCTCTGGTCTATCATAGCACTGTATACCATTTACTAGAGGTCACTAGTGGTGCTATACATTTTGTTACAGCCCAGTGAAGGGGGACCATGATCATGATGAAGGATAGACACACAGATAAGCTCTGGTCTATCATAGTACTGTATACCATTTACTAGAGGTCACTAGTGCTGCTATACATTTTGTTACAGCCCAGTGAAGGGAACCATGATCATGATGATAGACACACAGATAAGCTCTGGTCTATCATAGCACTGTATATCATTTACTAGAGGTCACTAGTGGTGCTATACATTTTGTTACAGCCCAGTGAAGGGAACCATGATCATGATGATAGACATACAGATAAGCCCTGGTCTATCATAGCACTGTATACCATTTACTAGAGGTCACTAGTGCTGCTATACATTTTGTTGTAGCCAAGTGAAGGGGGACCATGATCATGATGGATAGACACACAGATAAGCTCTGGTCTATCATAGCACTGTATACCATTTACTAGAGGTCACTAGTGCTGCTATACATTTTATTGTAGCCCAGTGAAGGGGGACCATGATCATGATGGATAGACACACAGATAAGCTCTGGTCTATCATAGCACTGTATACCATTTACTAGAGGTCACTAGTGCTGCTATACATTTTGTTGTAGCCCAGTGAAGGGGGACCATGATCATGATGGATAGACACACAGATAAGCTCTGGTCTATCATAGCACTGTATACCATTTACTAGAGGTCACTAGTGCTGCTATACATTTTGTTGTAGCCCAGTGAAGGGGGACCATGGTCATGATGGATAGACACACAGATAAGCTCTGGTCTATCATAGCACTGTATACCATTTACTAGAGGTCACTAGTGCTGCTATACATTTTGTTGTAGCCCAGTGAAGGGGGACCATGATCATGATGAAGGATAGACATACAGATAAACTCTGGTCTATCATAGCACTGTATACCATTTACTAGAGGTCACTAGTGCTGCTATACATTTTGTTGTAGCCAAGTGAAGGGGGACCATGATCATGATGGATAGACACACAGATAAGCTCTGGTCTATCATAGCACTGTATACCGTTTACTAGAGGTCACTAGTGGTGCTATACATTTTGTTGTAGCCAAGTGAAGGGGGACCATGATCATGATGGATAGACACACAGATAAGCTCTGGTCTATCATAGCACTGTATACCATTTACTAGAGGTCACTAGTGCTGCTATACATTTTGTTGTAGCCAAGTGAAGGGGGACCATGATCATGATGGATAGACACACAGATAAGCTCTGGTCTATCATAGCACTGTATACCGTTTACTAGAGGTCACTAGTGGTGCTATACATTTTGTTACAGCCCAGTGAAGGGGGACCATGATCATGATGAAGGATAGATACACAGATAAGCTCTGGTCTATCATAGCACTGTATACCATTTACTAGAGGTCACTAGTGGTGCTATACATTTTGTTGTAGCCCAGTGAAGGGGGACCATGATCATGATGAAGGATAGACACACAGATAAGCTCTGGTCTATCATAGCACTGTATACCATTTACTAGAAGTCACTAGTGGTGCTATACATTTTGTTACAGGCCAGTGAAGAGGGACCATGATCATGATGAAGGATACACACACAGATAAGCTCTGGTCTATCATAGCACTGTATACCATTTACTAGAGGTCACTAGTGGTGCTATATATTTTGTTGTAACTCAGTGAAGGGGGACCATGATCATGATGAAGGATACACACACAGATAAGCTCTGTTCTATCATAGCACTGTATACCATTTACTAGAGGTCACTAGTGGTGCTATACATTTTGTTTCAGTCCAGTGAAGGGGGACCATGATCATGATGAAGGATAAACACACAGATAGGCTCTGGTCTATCATACTACTATATGTCACTTACTCTGTAATCTTAGGTTACAAGTTAATACAAGCTAATCTAATGCTTTGCAATGTCCGTGCTGAAAATATGAATCACTTTGAATCAAGCCATAAAGCAGTAAAAAGCTTTTTTCCCGTAAAGTACTAAAGAGACTTCCGCTACCATATATTTTTATGGGCAAACCCTAAAAGTTGATAAGTATGGATTTTCAAGAAAATTCTAGCACTCGGAGGTAACCTTGGCATGGGGCAAAAATCGTCATTTTTTATTTTTAAAAAATGCCGTAACCATCTTTGTTAAAATACCACATTTTAAAGATAGTTTATGACAAAATGTTATCTTGAATTTTCTGAGAATAGCGTGTGAAGTGAAAAGGAATTTCATATAATCTTGTATAGACGTTAAGCTACATACGAAAATGTACTACATAAAAATTTAGATCTCTTAAAAATACAGACTTTATTACAAATAACCTTTTTATAGCATCGGCAATTTCCGATATATCTGTTATTATGGTTCGAATTGTACAATAGTTTTTATTCTTTTAAAGTCTTGATATTCGGTTGTTTCTCGTGATGTCATGGAAACAGTATGGAGCATATAGCGCCCAGTTGTTAAACATTTGACTATCGCTGTTCTCTATAACGAAATGTGTAATGTAGCTGTTTCTGTAAAGGTTTATCTCGACTAAAATGAAGTAGACAGAGAAATACGCTTTCGTTAGAACAGTTTGTATACCTACTAATAAACGACAGAGGGTAGAGAAAGTTACGTGAATGTAATACGTCAAATGTTGAAGTGTTCTCGCGGGCTGAGCGACCCGCATTTAAACATTTAACTGTCACTTCAGTTTGATTGTATCTTGAAAATGGTGAACATTCACCTCGCAACACACGTAAGGAAGCTGGTGTCATCGACACTCGGACATTATGAGATCGTCGTAAAAACAAAAGTTGGCGTACTGAGTCATTGATTGATGTTCAACTGTGTTTATACAATACCTTTACATAATATACAAACCGGTTTCACTTTTACGTCATAGAATGGTTCCTTGCAGAGGTTAGGTCAAATTACTTAATGCGAGGTAATGCACTGTGACAAAAAACACAACACGACAGACTGAGAGAGTTCAAACAAACTTGACAAAGAAATTGTTTGTCCCAAATCTTCCATCTCTTCACCAAACAAATCATTTCCAAAACCTTATCTCTCCTGGTGAATATTCAAAATCAACAACAAATAACAGTAACAATTTATCGTTTGTGTGAAAGAAGGCTGAGGAAGCAGCGGTCATGTAGCAGACTTAAGGCTGAGTATTAGTTTTGTTGTAATTCTACAGAAACTTAATTCAAATTACGAAACAGTACAGCACCAAGTTTCATTTTTTCATGGACTTTTATAGTCGCCAGAGGCCTGGAACAGGATTCACTCAGCCAGAGAAAGGTTCGGTAGAGTTCTGTAGGCAACTTAAGTGTAAGTATATCATAGTTACATTCACAGCACTTTCTCTACTCATCCTTACTATCAAGTTGATAAGATTTTGCACAAATAGTTTGTAGATACTGGAAACTGATGCGAGTCTTATTCACCAATCAGAACTGAACTCAGTCGATAGTTCTGAAGCATGCTGCTCAGAGTCCTCCTACATTCATTTTAATTCCTATAATCTCTGCTATGACTCGACTAGGGATCTAGGAAGCATTGGCGATTGGTACAAGCTGTAAAAATGGCGAGCAGAGGTGAGTCGCTTCACTGATTAATTACAAAACAAATGGCATTGTTCTCGTATTGGAATTATCTGATCGAATTGCGTATGCTCCATTACGCAACGTAATACTGCGTACTATTTTTACATGACATCACTTAAAGGTTAACAATACGTTTTCCTTAATTAACATAGTCTGCTGTAAACATGAAATGCGTCTATTTACATTTATACATTGGGAGTTCACTTTGGGACATCAAAGTGTATTACTTTGATAAGTGTTTACTAGAAGCTCCTCTGTCACTGACCTTGGCATCAAACAGGTGTGAGAAGTCAGTTAAATTACCCAACAAGCATTCGTTAACTTCAATTAATTACCGTAAAGCTATCGTCTTATGTGCTGGAGATGCTGGCTTTCAAATTACATACTCTTGGTATGGCATTACGAGACACAAAAGTGAGTGACGCAATTTGTAAAAGTATTGGAAAGTTAAAAGCAATCAATACCAACGAATATCTCGGAAATGGTTAACGCAAAACGAGATCTACATATTTGCTTGGCAAGTTTTTGCCTCTTCTCTTTATGTTTTTCAAGTTATACAATATTCCACCCAAAAATTCAATGCCAAGGTTTCACCGAAAACACACCTTTTGATGCCCCTGAACTAAAAAAAGCATTTTTAGAAAAATGTCTGTATGTGTTTGTGAACAGCGTAACTCAAAAACGAAAAGTTGGATAAATACCAAACGTGGTATTTACGTTCAGGATCTTGCAAAGATGCGACACGAACATTTTCAAGTAAATTCCTCCACCCGAACTACACTTTGCACGGAACATTTTTCAAAAATTTTGATTTTCTAAAAAATGACCTTAACAATTTTGATTAAAAATACCATATATTAAAGATATTTACATGATAAAAAACAAAATGAATTTGAATTTTCTGGGAATAACCTGAGAAATCCACTTCATTCAGAATTAGTTTTGTGTAACTGGTAAACCGTAACAGACAAAGTCTTACTAGGTACACTAAAATGTACATCTGGTTGAAGCATAATCGAGGAGAAATAAATTGCTTTGTGGATTTAATCGTTTCCGAGATATTCTTTGTTATTGTGATGGTGATGATGATGAGATGGGGCTTAAGGGCGCTCAACTGCTAAGGTTATTAGCACCCTTACAATGTATAAAATATAAAATTGAAAAGTCCAAAAACTAAAAAACCACACACAACCCGCTAGGTCAAAAACACTAAAAAACACAACAGACCAAAAACTAAAATCTACACACTAAAATTATGGTCAATAAAAGAACAAAACAACCTGTCAAGAACTGTAGAACGCAAGGGACATGAGCGCCTTATGTCGTCGGGGAGAAGAGCCCCATTAAAACTGACAATATAAAATCTCAAAGCTAAAAGACGCTCAGCGCATCAAATGCGCCGATTAAAACCAATGTCACTTATAAAACGTAAAAAGACATTCTACAGCATGCGCGTCGTCTGCCAAAACGTCTATGCCAACAGGCAGACCCACGCGAACGCCCAGTGGAGCTAAAACTTAACACTCAGTTAAAATGTGACGCAGCGTTAAGGGCGCATCACACTGCTGACACAGTGGAGCGGGGTCACCACTGAGCAGGTATCTATGACTAAAATGGCAATGTCCAATTCGTAAACGGGCTAAAAGTACCTCTTCCCGACGTGTAGAACGAGAAGAGGTACCCCAGACTAACGGGGCAGGTTTAACCTCCCGCAATTTGTTCCCCCGGAGGGCCGCCCACTCGTCGCGCCAAAGCGAGAGGATGCGGCGACGTAAAATAACACACGAATCTGACGAGGGAACAACAGAGGTAAAAAATCTGGGTAATAAAATCGCCGATTTGGCTGCGGCGTCGGCAGACTCGTTTCCTGAGATGCCAATATGACCTGGAATCCAGGACAATATAACATCACAAAACCAAAAGACGCTCAGTGCATTAAATGCATCGACTAAAACCACTGTCACGAATAAAACGTAAAGACATTCTACTGTATGCACGTCGTCTGCCAAAATGTGGCTAAACCAATAGCAGAGACACACGAACGACCAATTGTGATAAATCCTGACACTCTGTTAAAATGTGACGCACCGTTAAGGGCGCCGCACATTGAACACAGATTGGTACGGGATCACCACTAAGCAGGTGTCTATGACTAAAAACGCAATGTCCGATACGAAGTCGTGTTAAAATCACCTCTTCCCGACGAGAAGCACGAAAAGAGGTGGCCCAGACAACCGGGAGAGGTTTAACCTCCCGCAACTTGTTCCCGCTAAGGGACGCCAACTCATCGCGCCAACGCGAGAGGATACGGTGTCGTAAAATAACATAAGAATCTGAGGAGGGAACAACACAGGTAAAATGTCTGGAAAAGCTCCGATTTGGCAGCGGCGTCGGAGATTCGTTACCTGAGATGCCCGCATGACTCGGAATCGACACGAAGGAGACGCTGGTGTCAGCAACACCAAGCGAGTGGAGGAGATCATGTATGCGCTGTACGAGTGGGTGGTAATTGTACAGCGCGTTAATACTCTGAAGGGCGCTCAGGGAGTCAGCGCAAAGAACACAGTGCCGTAAGTCATGCCGCTGGATGTATAAAAGTGACTGATAAATACTAAAAAGTTCGGCGGTAAAAATCGCACATTGCCCCGGTAAACGAAAGGTAAAACTATGTTGACCAAAAACAAATACACACCCTACTCCAACATCAGTCTTAGACCCATCAGTATAAATAAAATGAAAGTTCCCGATTTGCGCCTGAAGTTCTAAAAACGCTGATCTAAGAACTGAAGAAGGGGTCTCATTCTTCGGCATCAACGTTAACCCAAAGTGACAGTGGGTATCAGCGCGCAACCAAGTAGGAAAACGAGTTTCCCCCCTTGGAAGGGCCGGCGCTGGCGTAATGTCCAAATGCCGAAGAAGCTGTCAAAATTCAACCCCTGGAGGGCGCAATGTAGAGGAGCTAACTAAATATTGCCGATCAAGCGAATCCTCGAAGGACGGGTGGGCAGGCAAGCTTGAGAGTCGATAGGCACAGCTGCACAAAAGCATCTCACGCCTGAAGGACAGCGGAGGCTCTGCAGCTTCAGCATACAGACTGGATACAGGATTGGTTAGAAAGGCCCCTGTAACGACTCTTATGCCACGATGAAGAATGACAGTCAGACGACGTAACACCGACAGACGCGCCGGAATAGACAATGCACCCGTAATCAAGCTTGGATCGGACCAAAGAGCGGTAAAGACGCAGAAGGACGGTCCGATCAGCTCCCCAGGATGTGTCACTTAAAACACGTAAAAGATTAAGAGAACGGTCACATTTTGCTATTAAAAACGAAATGTGCGAAGTCCAGCTCAGCTTTCGATCAAAGATGAACCCCAAAAATTTCACCTCGTCTGCAAACGGAAGCATATCCGGCCCAAGATGGAGAGAGGACGGAGGGAAATTCTTCCGGCCCAGAAATTGATATAGACGGATTTCTAGGCGGAGAAAATAAAGCCGTTGGCGTTACTCCAGGCGTAGAGACGGTCGATACAGCTATGGAGACGGCGTTCGAGCAGACAGGTCCGCCGTGGACTGCAATAAATGGCAAAATCGTCAACAAAAAGGCACGATGAAATGCCACGTGGAATACAATCAATAATGGGGTTGATAGCAATCGCAAAAAGTGTGACACTGAGTACAGAGCCCTGCGGTACACCGTTCTCTTGAATAAAACGACTACATAAAACCGAGCCCACACGTACACGAAAGACGCGTTCCGTCATAAACTCCCGAAGAAATATGGGAAGACGACCGCGGATATTCCATGCGTGAAGTGTACGTAAAATGCCGCCCCTTCAACAAGTGTCATAAGCTTTCTCCTGGTTAAAAAACACAGCCACTTTTTGACACTTTCTCAGAAATCCGTTCATGATATGCGTCGACAGACACCAGATGGTCGACGGTAGAGCGATGGCGACGAAACCCGCACTGAGCGTTCGCTAGAAGTTTCTGAGACTCAAGCCACCATATCAACCGCCCGTTGATCATGCACTCCATCACCTTCTAAATGCAACTGGTGAGGGAGATAGGGCGGTAGCTGGAAGGTAGTTGGCGATCCTTCCCAGGCTTAAGTATAGGGACAACGATGGCTTCGCACCAAACTGAAGGAAAAACGCCGCCCTGCCAAATACGGTTATAGACCTGTAAGAGAAAGAGCTTACTGTCGGCTGAAAGGTGCTTTAACATCATGCCCAGAAGCGGAGTGCCTAGATAAAAGGAGGGCGTGCTCCAGCTCCATCATTGTGAAAAGTTCATTATATCACTCCTGCTTTGGAGACCGACAACTAAAGGTCACGGAATCAAGCCGGTCTTTGAGAGTGCGAAAGCCGGCGGAATAATGGTCGGAACTGGAAACCGCCGCAAAGGCAGCACCCAGAGTGTTAGCAATGGCAGCCGGATCCACTATGGTTGTATTGGGAACCTGAAGGCCAGACACAGTACAATGCGACACTTTACCAGAGAAGCGACGAAGTTTATCCCAAACAACAGAGGAAGGCGTGAAGCGATTAAAAAACTCGACAAAACGAGTCTAAGATGCCTTCTTGCTATCCTGAATAATGCGACGAGCCCTGGCGCACAATTGTGTAAAAGTAACCAAATTATCAAGTTGGGGTGTCGCCGAAACACCCCGAGTGCAGCTCTACGGGCACGAACGGCGTTCCGGCAGTCCTCGGTACACCACGGTACAGGAATACGCCGAGGGTGGGAGGACGAACGGGGAATGGTGCGTTCGGCGGCATATAGAATCGTAGACGTAAGGTGCTGCACCCTTTGGTTACCGTCAGTGAAGGGCTGGTTCTCAAAACACACGAGGCTGGAATGCAATCTCCAGTCGGCTTTTCTGAATATCCAGATAGGTATTCTGGAATGCTGGACGTGGTGAGACAGAAGAGACACGATGCAGGGGTAATGATTGCTGGAGTAGGTGTCAGCGACGACGTTCCCTGCAGACGACAAGCAAGCTGGCGGGAGCAAACGGCAAGATACAAGTGAGAAAATTAATCAGATGAATCAGAAAGAAAAATTCGCTCACCTGTATTGAGGATGGAGAGGCTGAACTGATAGAAAATGTCGGAAAGGAGAGTTCTGCTCGCACAAGCCCTTGGCGAACTCCACAGGGAGTAATGGGCATTAAAATCTCCCAACAGGAGAACTGGTGTTGGGAGAGCGGACAAGAGACCTTGAACGTTCGCGTTAGCGAGGGGAGACGATGGAGGTGAATAGACGGAGCAAATAGAAAAGAAAAAGCAGGGTAATTGAATTCTAACGGCAACAGCTTGCAAGTCGGACATAAGTGGGAGAGTTTGAAAATAAACGCCGTTACGCACTAATAGCATGACACCTCCATGAGCAGGAGTACCTCATCCGGTGCAAGATCGTAGCGAACCGGAGAATACCCTCGGAGAACAAAAGATTCGTGAGGGTGAAGCTTGGTCTCCTGCAAACACACGACCATAGGTGAATGGGAACGCAATAAAAGTTGCAGTTTCGCCCTATGCGATCGTAACCACGTAAATTCCAAGACAGGATAGCCATAAATAAAAGGGATAAACTGTCTACTTAGAAGGGCGGCTCAAAATAACCTTTTGCTTAACCTTGGGGCTCGGGCTTTTTGTATGGAGTTGGTCAGACTCCATAGGCTCCACGAAGGGAGGACCCACGCGCTCAGTGCCACAAACCGATTCAAGCGCCGAGAATCGGTTCTGGGTGGCAATGGGTGAAGGGGCCGCTGAGCGCGGCTTGTTCCAGGAGCATCCTGGGACTGCGATCTGCGAGAAGGTGAACTTTTCTTACCGCGTGCACGCGGAGGGTCTTTAAGAAAATCTTCCCCACGAATATTCTGCTGTGATTTCCTCTCAGTGCCTTATGACTTCATAACCTTAGGACCAGATTTAGATGGCTTGATAAGTGTGCCAGAAATGGACGGCCGGATGGTAGTGGCGGTCAATGCAGTCAAGGTCCAGGTCTGAGTCTCTGCATCCTTCCCGGGTACTGGCGAGGCAACAACAGAACTGAATGTTCCCGTTCGCAGGAGCGAAGGTTGGCGCGCATGGTAACGCCTCCCGGCTTCGGCGAAGGAGAGTTTCTCCTTTACCCGGATCTCCTGGATCGCCTTCTCGTCCAAGTACCGCGGACAGCCCGCAAATGACGAAGAATGAGACGCTTTGCAATTCACGCAGACGGGGACGGGTGAACAGGTGCCATCGTGTGAGGGCTCACTACAAGAGACACATGGAAACGGCACTCTTGCAAGAGACTTGCGTATGCCCGAAACGTTGGCATTTGAAACAATGCAGAGGTCTGGGAATATAGGACCTCACCGCAATTCGTTCGTACCCTGCTGAAATACTCGTGGGCAGATCGACGCCATCGAAGGTGATAAACAGGGTACGGGTGGGTACAAACACTCCGTCGCGTTTAGCCTGCACTCGATGAACTGCCGTTACCTTTTGGTCGGAAAGATATTCGACTAGTGCTTCGTCCGACATACCATCGAGGCTATGGGTGGTGAAGACTGCTCGACAGGAATTCAAGGTGTGGTGCTTCTCAACACGGATGGGATAACCGTGGAGAAGCGCGGCGCGCAGCAAGGTCTTATTTTGTTGATCGGACTTACTTGAACCAACAATGAACCGTTTCGTAGTCGAGTGCAGGAATGAACCGGACCTGCAATTGAGTCAATGCCCTTCTGAATTATTCCTCTGTTCGCGTAATGACTAAGTAACAACTAGATGTCGGTGGTGCTACTTCTGTTACCAAAACTTTTCGGCGCTTGTTCGAAATAATGGAGAAAGAGGGCTACATAACAAAAGAAATCCTCCACCATTGCAACCGTCTCCGACCTCGGGCGTTACCCCGACTTGGGTGAGTGGCCTATCTATACCAGACTTGCCCCAGGGTCACACCTCCCAGAACATAGACAGAGGGACCCAATGGACGTCGGAAGACAGCAGTTCATGCAATGCCCCCCGCGCGACTGCAGTTGAACAGCGGATACGAACACAGGCCCTCCATGACACCCCGGGTGGTGGGGATGACGCCATTATTCACTCACCCAACTGAGCACCCAGTGTGTGGATATCCGTCATGCTGTGTCCACGGAGGATTAAAATAAACAGAATGGTAAAATAAAACAAAAAGTGTGTGGGCGTTTCGCACGCAAGATAGGCCGGCGAACAAGGAAAATAGATGTGTGAATGAATGGACGTGGGGCGAAATGTGCGTAAATAGAAGAGAGGCGAGGGCGTCATGGAGTGAAATGCACAGAACGCACGAGAGCCTACCTTGCGTCACCCGGTCATGAGGACGAACCCACCTCGACCGGACGAGGGATGACAATGACTGGCTCGGGACCCTGGGGGGAACAACATTCTGGTAGGTGTAATTTTAAATGATGTTTAATGCGATATCGACTATCATTACACAGAACGCAAGGAAACTTATACACTAACTTAAAACTTTGAAAACTACCACTGCTACGATGTTTTCACCTATTGTACAGCAATATGTTGTAAGGCCTGGTACAAATCATAGGTCACCTTTACACTTGCAGATGGACAAGCGACCGCAAGCATTATCATTTACGAGTACAAGTCACTTTAATGCTTTTACCTAAATTAACATTTAGTGTTTTCCGTTTAAAACCCCCGTCTAATAGAGATTTTAAATCAATACCGAAATGATTTATTTTAGACGAGATCGTAAAAGAAACTTGAGGCACTGTGAACGACATTAACGTTTCTGGCTGCACTTGAAATACCAACCAGACCAATTTAAGGAACCACACGTCTCCTGATATGTAATAAATATCCTAAACTTGAATGTTGGTTCCGTGTTTATACAACATGTCTCGACAACTGGATTACGTAGCTAAATTAAAACTATTATTACATGCACGGTGCCATTGGTTAGTATTCCCGGAGAAAAACTGCACACTTGTTTTTCTGATAACTTCAAGCAACAACTAGCAAGAGAGATGTTCTTTTACGATTGAATTTTAAATTTTTCATACATTTTTCATTTAAACAACAATATGCTGTACATATAATAAAACAAACTTCATGTGCGCACAAATGCCTCTCTGAACAGCAAAACACAAAAATGAAAAGGCAGACAGATGCCCAACTCTAGCATCTTCTCCCCTTTATGTGGTGAAGTTTGTTTATTTTCTCAAAAGTGGCTCTGTCGATTCTTGAAGTGAATGACTTGCACAACTGGTACAGAAACTCTCATTCCACAGAAATGTAGATGTGACGAGATATCCATTATTATTGGTCTGCATTTTTCAATACTGTGATTAGCGCTGTCGCTATTCGCTTGCTTCTCGCGATGTCGTGCAATTTGAAGGTCAGCATACAGCAACCTGCTTTTAAACATCTCGCTACCGATTCAGTTTCCTGTTGAAACTATTTCTGCTCGATTAGCATGAAGTAGACAAAAAAGAAGTTTCTGCAAGAAGAGTGGGTAAGGAAAGCTATGTGAAAACGTAACACACGAGATCTGTTCCTGTGCAGTTTCGCAAGGCAAGGGAATCAGTCCGATAAGACAGGGAAATGCGAAGAAAGTGACGGTATTGCTTCATGATGCTGGGGTAGAAGTAGAGGGGGTAGACTGGAAACTTTCTCTACAGTAGTACTGGCCACACTCACTCTATATCCAAGTGTGAGTGGCCGTCGCACGCACGAGGCTCAAGGAATGTAGGGTAAGTAACAGCAACACTCACTCAATCAAACATTCCACAATTTTTGGGACTTCAGTCACATTTGCCAACTCCTCAATGCGTTCCTTTCTATGTACCTACGTGGTATTGGGACTTTTCTAACCCAAGTTTAGTCAAAAACACTCCTTGATATGCAATTCTCCCTTCCAATTTGAAATGTTTTAAGCCTGTCCATTTACCGTTAGCTCGGAAACCAAAACTAGATTGGGTGAAATGGTTAAAGTCAATGCTGCAACTTTTTGAAAGCAAATGTTGTCTTACGCCGATCGGGCATATCACTGGTAACAAACTCTTGCGATAAAAACGTGAAACAAGAACGATGAACACTTGAAAAACGTCAAAATGCTACATGCTATATTTTGTAAACGGCTAACGGTAGGAAAAATTTTGTTGTGCTACAATCACGTGACTGTCTCTACCCTCTATCACTTATTAGTGGATGTACAAATTATTCTTACAATTTATTTTTTATCTGCTTCATATTAATGGAGATAACAGCTACATTACACATTTCGTCATAGAGAACAGCGATAGTCAAATGTTTAACAACTGGACGCTATATGCTGGCCTTCCATGACATCACGAAAAACAACTGAATGTCGACACGACATAAAAAGAATGGCTAAGTATCGAACATTTCGTACCATTTAATAACGGATATCTGGGAATTGCCTTATGCAACAAAAAACGTTGTTGAAATAAATTGTAAGTTTTAAAGAGATGTACATTTTTTGTGTGGCTATTGCTTAACGTTTACCAGTTATACAAGGTTATACAAAATGTCTTTGGAATTAAGAGGACTTTACAGGCTATTTCCGGAAAATTTAAGATATATGTAAATATCTTTAATATATGGTATTTTAATCAACATCATTACAGCCATTTTGGAGAAAATAAAAGTTTCGAAAGTTCTTCCATGTAAAGTGAAGGGAGGATTTTCTTGAGAATGTTCGTGTCACATCCTTGGAGAGTGCTGACTTAAATACCAAGTTTTATATTCATCCGACCTTTCGTTTTTGAGTTATGCTGTTCACACACCACACACGCACCTTTTCCGATTTTTTTTATTCAGGGGGTCTCAAAACATGAATTTCTGATGAAATCTCTGTATCGAACAGCTTCTCTTCCTACTAGTACATGTTTGCTATGTAATAGTTTTGTTTATTTCTTATGCTTTACCAATTATACGATACACAACGAAAAGTACTTGAAGGGACAGACTGGGTGTACACACAAATTTAAAATATGTATTCCTTTATATTTTAATCATAATCGTTGGAACAATTTGTGAGAAAATAAAAAATAACGAAACTATTTTAAGTTAAGGACATTTTGGTTTGCTCATTTTTTGAACATGCACGACTGGCGTGTTTAAACATGCATGATGTTTAGTTTTGCAGTTATGCCCATTTACTTTCACGCACGCAACCACAGTGCTTGTGTGGTATACAGTTGAGCGGTTTGTTTGTGTAATGTTCCACAGACCACGTGCGTCTTGTACACCCGGGTTCAAGGCCCAGCTGACGTTTAAATTTCTCCAGGAGTTATGCCATTTATTCTCACATTATGTATATATCCGCATGGATAGTCAATAAATGAAACTCAAAAGTTTTTCATTCGATAATCATTTATCACTATCGTAATATGATCGATACTGCCCAACAATGAGCCTTCCCCTGCACGCCTTCGAATGAGGATAAGCGATATAAACATTGTCGTGCTTCCGTCGTTCTGAGAGGATCCTCCCATCTATTTGCTCATAGGAATTTACATCCATTCCACATGCATCAACTCTGTTACGTAATATTTAACAACTATCTTTGAATATATTAAAACAAATAGTTAAGTTAAATAAGGAACTAATTCATATCGCACAACAGGCGACCCTTACGAGATACGGGACAAACCTTACAAGTGAACAGGTAGTAACATATTGTTTTGGACGGCCACCTAAAAATTCCATGTAGAGATGTCAACGGAAATACATGTTTTGAAACCCCCTAAATACGAAGCATGGTTTTAAACAAACTACCGATAATGTTTTAAAAATAACAGAACTTTATTTTCAAAATAATGTATCGTCATTGATTAGCTTATACTACTTCTGTACGTAGTCACCACCGCTGTTATTCAGGTATTCGTCGTAACGGGAAACCAGTTTTTTTTATGCCTTCGTCAAAGAATGATGCCGCCAATTCTGCACTTCATCATCGTCGTTGAAATGTTTTCCACCAAGGAATTTCTTCACATGAAGAAACAGATGAAAATTGCTTGGTGCCAAATTCGGACTGTTGGTCAACACTACCAGAGGCTAGCGCGGTCCACCTTGATACTACTTTCAACAGCTGACAGTGATTAATTCTGTTTTCACGTTCAATTATTCGCTATTTGTCAAGCTTCCTCCTCCTGGGAATACAACAGTCACACTCAAAGTTTTGACAACGAACGCAACACATTGTTTAAAATGGCACTGCAGCCTTTCAAAGCACTCTCCTGTGGATTAAAATAGTTGACCAACAATTTTTCTTTTATTTTGGGGAGTAGAAAAAAGTCGCATGGGCCAGATCTTGACTGCTGCAGTGTGGGCAACAGCATTCTACGCAGACACTTTGTGATGTGACAGTGCGAGCAGAACGAACACACCACGTGCCTGTTTCTGAGGTGTGAAGGTTACTTGAGTTTGCTGTAACTGCACTTTATCTTCGAGGAATCCCTTCCTCTTCTAAACTGTGCAAACCGTCGATAAATCTGGATAAAAGGTCTCCATCTTATCTCTAAAACGTAACCTGACATCAGTGTTGACGCTACTCTCTCAACCTCCTGTGGCTTACCACGGAGTCACCCTAAGTATACTACTTGAACAATTGTATGCAGAAGCTATATAAAAATAAACGAGAGAGGGTGGGGAGCCCTGTGAATGTAACACTTTAGATTGACAGAAACGGTTTGATTATTAACGAAGTAAACGTTTTCTCTCGTTGGTATGGCGTATGCCCACATCGACACAGCAAATCCTATCCACTTCACCTGAGTGTCCCCAAGAAACCATGTCATATTATGCAGAACTGGTTTAGTCACACGCAGTCACATGTTTTCTTTGTCTCCAAAGAAATGAATATTTTAAAAAAACTTAATGCTATAAAAATATTTACATAGCGATTTTTTGTCTATCTCACAAGTCATTCCAATGAAGAGGACTTGCCAGAGAATTCAACATACATTTTGTCATGTAAATATTTTAAACACATAAGGCGTTCTATCCTTAAAAGATTCTGATGTTTATGCGACTTTTCGTTTCTCAGTTATGTTGCGCTCTCTCTCTCCCTTTCGTCACTGAAAGTGCAAGTAAATTTTTTGAGCGATTTCATCAGACAAATCCGAGATTTGTCGACAAACTTTCTTCAAACTCCTATATACAAAATTGCAATTTCGAGGGTTGCTTCGTGCGTGCAGACAGACAAGCTATCGTTATGTTCACGACAATACATTAAGCAAGTTTTTATTGCAGTTTAACATGCCGTTACCGCCGCAGATGGAGTTTTTTCTACAGGCTTGTGAAAATCTGTCAAGGTCTGCAACAGTAAAATCCTTTTACTTTCTGAGTGGTCTTACTGAACCAGGTTACTATGGCAACACTGTGGTTCAGCCTTCGCCAAATTCTCTTTTTTAATAGCACAATAGTTTTATGTTTTGAAAATTGCTAGGATTGTTCAACCTTTTCATCTGTGATGTTTACACAATTATTTTACATACAAAGTAGTGCAATGTTTTGTGTACACTACCTGACATTTTCATCGACGTGTGATTTAAACTGGCGGAGAAATAAATTTGTAAAGTCGTAACATTTGAGGCGTTAATGGGAGGTTGAGGGAAATCTCTACTTTACTTTTTATTCTTCCACAAATGAAAACCTATTTTCACCAGAAAATCAGGTATCGCTCTATTTAATGCATTAAAAATAATTGTGTAAACACTACGTGCAAAAAAAAAAAAAATTGAAAATTGGTATATGTTTCAAACAATCGTAAAACTTTGAAACAAGTAAACTGTAATACTGTTTATTCTTTCTTTCTATTAATATGAGAATTTATGTCCATTAATTTGGCTAGTAGAACTTAAAATCCTATACGGATACTTTTGTCCGCGTATATGCAGACATAATAAAGGATATTGCAGTTCACAGATTCTGGCGTTTATAACATTATTTACATTCTTGTAATACAGCAATTTCTTGACATATTGCATTGTGAAGTGGAGGGGATATTGCACCTACAGTTTCGAGATATAAACGCCCCGGCAGTCCGACCAGGGATCGGGGGGGGGTCCTTATACCCCGACAATCAGTCCAAGGCCGACACTTCCAAACGTCAAACAGACCAAACGGGCGAAGGAGGTGAAAGAAACCTCTCCAGCATTCGCCTGGGTCAATCCCGGGACCTCCCCTCACATATGACTCCGAGGTCTTACTGTGTTACATCTCACGACTTTCTCTACTCACTCTGCTACAGAAGGCAAGTGATAGCCAGCTTTTCAAAAAGCGGGTCGCGATGCATGCCCATGAGAATAAAACCAGTAACAAAGAATATCTCCGAAGTGGTTAATGCTACCAACAAGTGTGATATGATCTGTAGTGTTTTAGCGGTTTACAAACGTCGTTCATAATGAAGAGTACTTACATCTTATTAGTCATACAAATATACTACTTTAATCAAAATTCTTAAGAGCTGCTTTTGACTAAATCAAAAATGAATTCTCTTGAAAATCTTCATCTAACATCCTTGAAGGATGCTGAACCCAAATACCAACTTTGGTATTATACTGACTTTTGCTTTTTTATTTATGTTCTTTACATACACACATTTTTCTAAACCTCCCTTTTAGTCTCTCTATTTTTTTTTATTCAGAGGACCTCAAAATGCGTTATTTCTGATAAAATGTGGGTAACGAATTTTTATGTAGAATACAATACTTCCTCTACTATATGTGAGAGTAGAGAACCTAAAATATATTTTTCTAGGAACCACTCAAGATATTGATATCAAAATACAAACTTCATTACAGACACATCACTTTTCTTTACTTGTAAATCTGATGTGTTGCACTCACATGACTTTCTCTACTCTTGTACAAACGCTTATTCTCCATCTACTTCATGTTAATCTTATTGCTAATGTTCTTGTAGGTGCAAGGGGAATATGGTAGGCTTTAAGCGATAGTCAAATATTTTAAGAGCTGGTTGCTATGTGGCGTATTGCATTCTCTTTGTATGTCCAGGGCATAAAAAAACAAATAAGGAATTCCCATTTGAGAAAAAGTATAAGTATTGGAAAATTCAAACAAATAACAAGGAATATCTCGGAAATGGTTCACTCCACAAAAAAAAGAAGTATATGACATAAGTTGTGGCTTTTAACGAGATCTACATTTTGTACATCTGTTACGATTTACTATTTATGCGAAAGTCCTTCAGAATGAAGAGGGCTGTTGGGGACATATATACATTTCATTTGCCATGAAAATAGCTAAAACATACATCCAAATCGTTAATGCCATTTTTCAGAAAATCAAAATTTTCGAAAAATGTTCCATGTAAAGGGTAGTTTGGTGTGTCGCATCCTTGGAAGATACTAAACTCAAATACTAAGTTTGGTATTGAGTTATGCTGTTGACAGACACATGTATTTCCGGTGAAATGTCGGTACGGAATGCAGAGAAAGTATTGCTTAAGAAATACACAGTTTGGTTGGCGGCAGTACATAATCAATATCTGCCGCATAATTACTCAATAGCATGTACGTACATGTAGGTCACGTGGTTTCATCTTAGACCGACAATCGCTCGCAAGGTACTCAAATATTTAACGTGGCATTGTATTATTTGAAGCAAGGAGCAATAATTAAAAACCTTGAGATCATATTCATAGCTATAAATGTTGTACGTGCCAGAAAGTACCGTTTTGAACGCTGTTGGACTATTTATTAATTGAGATTGATGCAAATGTAATGTAACAGTTTTTACTTTCCCTACCACTTAGGTACAGAAGGTATTGCATTCCACCCAAAAATTCAATACAGATTTCACAGGATTATGCGTGTTTTGAGGCCCCCAGAATCCAATAGAACCATTTTTAGAAGAATGTCCGTGTGTGTAGGATAAATGCCAAACTTTGATATTTAAGCAGTAACTTGCAAAGATGTGACACGAAGATTTTCAAGAAAATCCCCCACCCCAAACCACTTTCACGTGGAACATTTTTTCAAAATCCTTCATTTTCTAAAATATGCCTAAGGATTTTGATTAAAATACCATATTAAAGATATTTACATGAGAATTAACATGTCATGAATTTGAATTTTCTGGGAATAGCCTGCGAAGTCCTCTTCATTTGGAAGAGATGTTGTATAACTGGTAAAGGTTAAGGGATAGACGAAAACGTACTACACGAGAAATGTAGAACTCTTTAAAATATAAAATTTATTTCAAATACGTTTTTTGTAGCATAAGCTATTGCTGATATATCCGTTATTAATGGTTCGAATTGTTCAATACTTAGGCATTCTTTTAAAGTCCTGTCAACATTCAGTTGTTTCTCATGGAAACAATATGGAAGGCCAGCATATAGCGTGCAGTTGTTAAACATTTGACTATCGCTGTTCTCTATAACGAAATGTGTAATGTAGCTGTTTCTGTAAAGGTTTATCTCCATTAAAATGAAGTAGATAGGAAAATAAACTTTTGTAACACACTTATAAACGACAGAATGTAACACCTCAGATTTGCTACCTATTCTGAGGAGTTGCACAAAAGTAACGTTTCATTATCTCCAAGTCCACATTATTTGTTGCTGAAGTAACTACACACTGACCTGTGAGGTCGCGGGTCTCTCTTCTACCACAAACGACAACGGTTCGTGTGTTAGGGCAGCTCCCTGAAGCTTGCGGACCCCTTCCTTCCTGGCAAAGTCTCCAGGTTGCCGTGTCAGATACCGAGCGCGTATTGTCTCAAGGTCCTACTATGGTCCACGTGCTTCTAGCGTGATCCCTGGGAGGGATGGGCGCAAGCATGGAAGGGGGTCGCTAACGCTTCCAGATCGAACGCATCCCTCCCACAACTGAGCAGTCCCGCAAGGACGCCACGGAAGAAACGTATACAGAGCGCCTGATCGTCGACTGATCCTACAACCCTCAAACAGATGGTGGGTTCAGGAGAGTCGTAACTCCAGGTCTGTATACCTTTTCCTTGAAGCCATGTGACAAATGAAATCTTGTTGGTCATGTCCAGTATTGTTATAGACCACTTGCAGAATCTCTGTGATGTTATCTTCATACCAGGGACGTAGAGATGTATTACATACCTTATAGTTTTCCCCAAACTGGAGCAAAATTGGCGTTCATTATAATTTTGTGGTACACAATCGTTCTAATGCCATTAAAAATCGAGGTTTCTTAAATATTATGATTTGAATTCGCGCCATGCTGCGATAACTTGAACGCAGTCTGCATTGAAACAAAGCTCTGGTCAACGACTCAGCTGGAGGAAACTGGTGTTGTGTGCTTGACCCATGGTATGTACCGAGTTGGAGTACATCTCGTGTTAAAAATCGTGCTCATTCTATTGCGCTTATAAACGTGAATAGAGAGTAAATCGCGAGTTTTTTGTTACTTGTATGTGTGTTCCTTCATTTGTGAAAATTTGAGCTTGCTTTGGGCACTTGGTTACCCACTATCAAAGCAAATGTAGGTTAAGATTTGCGCGGGTTCTGGGAGAAAGGTATGTACACAGGCAGTGTACATCCGAGAGGTCACGAGGCGGATAACAGCTACAATAGCAAACAATACGTTGTTTCAGTGCAGTTGTGGCAGCGAAAATGGAAACAAACTGTTATGTGATCGGCAAACTCTAGCTAAGAAACTTTCAGTCATTAAATTTCCCTGAAAAGGAAGATGTAATTAAAACAGGTCCTTCAAAGCCCGCACTGAATATTACAACTAATATTTAAAAAATCTGATGTGTTACACTCACATGACTTTCTCTACCCTTGTACAAACTATTTTTACAAATGCGTATTCTCCATATGCTTCATGTTAATCGAGATATCGAGATGTTAATCTTATTGCTAATTTTCTTGTAGATGCAAGGGGAATTGATAGGCCTTAAGCGATAGTCAAATATTTTAAGAGCTGGTTGCTATGTGGAGTATTCCAATCTCTTTGCATTACAGAACAAAAAAAAATCTGATGTGTTACACTCACATGACTTTCTCTACTCTTGTACAAACTATTCTTACAAACGCTTATTCTCCATCTACTTCATGTTAATCGAGATAAACATTTGTAGACTCTATCTTATTGGTAATTTTCTTGTAGATGTAAGGGGAATATATATTTACAAGGGCAATATAGAAATACAGTAGCCTTTAAGCACATACATATCTCCTAAGAGCTGGTTGCTAGGTGCAGCACAATTTCCTTTCCCACAGATTAATACTCTTTGCACATCCAAGACAAAAAATGAATAACGAATTCCCATTTGAGAAAATAAGTATTGAAAACTTGAAGGGAATAACAAGCAATATCTCGAAAATGGTTCACTCAAAAAAAAATGTATATGACATAAGTTGTGTATTTTAACGCGATCTACATGTTTTGTGTAGTAAAAGTTTGTCTATCTCTTATGGTTTACCAGTTATGCAAAAGTCGTTCACAATGAAGAATACTTTTGGAGACATTTCCAGGAAATTCAAGATATACATTTTATTTGTCATAACAATATCTTAAACATATGATATTTTAATCAAAATCGTTAGAGCCATTTTGAGAAAATTACAATTTTCGAAAAATCTTCCATGTAAAGGGTAATCTGGGGTGGGGGGATTTTCTTGAAAACCTTCGTGTCGCATCTCTGGAAGATACTGAACCTAAATACCAAGTTTGGTGTTTATCCGACTGTTCGTTTCTGAGTTATGCAGTTACAGACACACACACACACACACACACACACACACACACACACACAGGACATGTTCCCAAAATTGCTTTTTTTTATTCAGGGGGTCTCAAAACATGTATTTCCGGTGAAATCTCAGTATCGAATTTTTGGGTGGAATACAATACTTCCCCTACTTACTATACGTAGTAGAGAAAGTAAAAATGTGTAAGGCATTTCAACATCAAAGTTTATGAAAGTGACTCATGACTGTGCGGGTGTAAAACCTTAAACAAACTGTTTTGTTGGTCATTTTTTTTTTCAAATGAAAGGTGCATCTGGAATTGCAGTGGTTATGAAGATTTAAATAACATTTACAGGGAACCAAAAAAACACAACTATTCTTGTAATCATGTAATATGTGAAAAAAAAACTAAAAATATTCGGGAAAACTCTCAGAATACGATGTTCATTGAATAGTTAGTATAAGCTCTCAGTTGAACAGTGAAGTGAAAAAAAATAAATAGAGCTTTACTTTCTCACTTTGTACAGGCCGTATGCTTTTTAGGAGAACAAGCACTTGCACTTCGTGGTCACAATAAGAAAGAAGGGACCTTCAAACAGTGGCAACTATATTGAGTATTTAAATGGATTACCAAAATATGATACCTCTGTGAAAGAACACTTGGAAAAGTGGACTGTTTTTCGTGCAACTTCACCTCATATTGAGAACGACTTAATTTCAAATGTGAGTGCCGTCATGACGTATGAAATTTCTGTTACTTTGTTTGTTTCACTGATATTAGATCAAACTCCTGACATAAACAGCAACTCTCTACCGTTTTACGATACATAACTATTGACAGAGAGGTTTATTTGCTGCTCTGACAGAAAAAGAGATTTGCTGTCTGTATTATTAACTTTTATTGTTCAAATAAATATAATGATCCTAAATTATGTCATTAAACTACCTTCCAGTGTACAAAGCATGCGTTAATGAATTTACTAGGTAATAAAATGAAAATCTTGTTTACACTACATATTCTCTAGTTTGGGTCACAATATACGTTGAATTACATACCCGAGTCTGATAATCAGGCTACGCCACTGCTTATCTGGGTCGCTCTTTCCTTCAGAGTTCCACAAATAACTCGCAGCCTTTCCATGGCAACTTATATTTAACGTTATTATTCTAAAACCCTGCTATTTCAACATGCTAAAGTCATATTTAACATTCTAATTTCTTCACTCTTGACATAAAACACCTAAATCCTTATAGTCCTCCCCCCCCAAAAAAAACATGTAACACGTTTAGTTATGTTTTAATTTCTCAAAAATCGACTTCATCAATGTGCCACATATGTAACGTATTTGCTCAACACATAAAATGTACATTTACATTCTGAAATGAATTTTGTAATTTGGTGCATTATAACAAATACACAGAACACGTGCACAATTTCAGTCGAATGATTTTTGGTGGCATTAACCGTTTCCGAAATACTCGTGATTATTGGCTATTCCAAAACGTTGTAATACTTTATTGAATTGCTATGTCGCATCTTTATTTTATTAGTTTCTGATAGGCATGCAAAGAGTATGGAATTTCAAAGGCCGCATATAGCGACCCACTTTTTAAACATCTGACTATTACTTCAGTCTGCTCTTGTGTGTTGTCTAGTACAAGTAGACAGTGAAATAATATTTTGTAACAATAGTTTGCTGAAGCTATATTTAAAAGTGGTGCATTTACAAACTATTGTTACAAAAGCTTATTCGACATCTGGCTTTAGGCACAAGAAGATACAGCGAGTCGCTATGTACTTGACAGTATTTGGAAGTTGAACCCAGTAGGAAAGAGGTGAAAGTCACAAGCGTCATATCAGAGCATACGTCACAATATGAGTCCGGAGTCCATAACCGACATTCATCTTTCAGGATAAGGGAAAGCCCCGGATAAAATCTTATCCAGGTAAATCACTATGACCGAGACTTGAAGGCGCGCCAAAAACAATCTTATTTCACAAAGTGGGTGCTTTAACGAGATCTACAGTTGATAGTCACTCAAGGCTGGCCTCGTACCTCAGTTCGATAAGGCTGTACGAGAGGCCCCGAGTTCGATTTCCGGCTGGGGTCTCGAGTTAAGACTACTCGCCAGAGTCTGGAAGTGCAAAAGCCAAAGAAAAACCAGAAATCCAATGAGAACTGTACGGCAAAGACCATGTGGCTGTACCTACATTTTGTCGTGAAAATAACTTGCACATATTTAGAGCCGTTTTTGAGAATAACTAAATATGTTGCATTTAATGGTAGTTTGGTCTTGAAAGATGCCTAAGTTAAACACCAAGATTGACTGACTACACGCACCTGTTTCAAAATGGGCATTTCCAGCCAAATGTGGGCGCAATAGGGTACTTCTTTGGCCTGAGCAAAACTTGATATCTAAGCCGCTTTTCTCATATGAAAGTACGAGTCTTGCTCAGGAAATCCCCGAAACTCTTTGCCTTGAGATTGTCCAAACAGTGGCTCTTGCATTAAACTTTCACTCCTCCGATCGTCACGTAGGCCAGTCTTATTACATATACTGGAATTTGGAGCCCTCCCTTCCCTTCTGGGAAAGGAGAGAAAGCTCGGGTGTGTGTCACCAGATCAAGGGCGGTTCAGCACTGTTTACCTTTCTCTACTAAAACATGTTAAATCTTACACAATGTAAATGAGTTTACACATTCATCTTGAAGTTCTCGTCTAAGAGAGTCCTCAGTATCTATAATGTCGCAAAAATATCAAATTCTAAAATTACTTCGTTAATTGCCAAAAAGTTTGACAAATATGCGTACATTTCACAGCAATATGTGTTGCGGTCAAACACAAGAAAGTGTTTATTTACCACTGAAGTTGGTAACCATGTCGCAAAATAATTTATCCGAAAAAAAAAGACGGCAGCACAAGCTTCAAGTTACTAAGCCGTATTTTTTGCGAAACTAATGCAACTTTTTTTGTCTAAATGCAGTATTCAAAATTGTGGTGCTTGTTAGATTCGAGTGCAGAATCGTTCCGTAGCATTCAAATTTGTGATAGGTATCGGTGTGTCATTCTCGACTTGCTTACATTTATATCGTTGGCCTGTAGTCAGGAATATCTTTCAAGCGTAAAATGATTCTTTATGCTAACGAAAGGTCAATGTAGTGGTAATTTCTTTAACACTGACTGGGTCGCTTATAAATACTAGGCATGTTCTCAAACGTCATGTTTTACAAAAGAAATTATTAAATTTGGAGTGGGGATTATATTCAATACCGCATTATGTTCTATTAGATGTGGTTTAATAACGAGTCATCGTCCACGGCGTGCTCAAACAGCAACAACACAGCACTATTCAACAAGAGTGGAAATGTTGCCTATGTTTTAAGTACATTTGAACATTGCAGTGTAAATGTTACTAAAAGACTGACACGTATCTACTTGTGACCTTTCCGCGAGGCTCAACTCATAGTCGAATCTTCAGAAGCAAGTGGCTATATACTGACATTGAAATTTCAGGCCAATAATAAAGAGCGTCTCGGAAACGGCTGATGCCAGTTATTTCAAGTAAATTGTGTATTCTTTTTTTTTTTTTTAAAAAAAAAGCTTTAAATTTGTTGTGTAGTGCCCTTTGTCTATCTGTTATGGTTTACGGATTTCACAAAATTTCTTCCTACTGAACACGACTTGAAGGCTATTTCCAGAGAATTCAAGGTACATATGTCGTATTAATAAATATAATTAAGCATTAATCTGGCAAATGCTCATCCGTTAAAAACAAGACGGGGCCACAAGCATATACAATAACGTCCAAGTGCTAAGACATTCGTCAAAGAGATGCGAGTGCTGAAAATGAAAACTCTATCGCACAGTTCAGTGAGGCCTGCTAAATGAAATATACATCCACTGTGAAGCAAGGCATTTTAAAAATAAAATTGTCAATGGACGTTTCAAATTCATATTGCCATAATGGTTTGCTTCATTTTCCGCGGTCACAGACAAACAATAATCTTAAGAATTTGGTGTTAAATGACTGCATTTTTCTGTATAGGTTTTTACCTATCTCTTATGGTATACCCATTATACAATATTCCTTCACAGTAAACACAATTTCAAGCCTATTTCCAGAAAATTCAAATGTACAAATTTTATTTCTCGTGTAAATATGACATAATCGAAGTCGTTGGGTCCATTTTTTTACTTTCTCTATGTATAGAGGAAGTGTTGTATTCCACCCAAAATTTCCATATCGAGATTTCACCGAAACCCACTCAAAAGCATTTTTATAAAAACGTACGTGTATATGTGTCTGTTTGTGAGCAGTATCACTCAAAAACGAAAACTCGGATAAATACCAAACTTGGTATTTAGGTTCGGTATCTTCCAAAGATGCGACGCGAAGATTTTCAAAAAAATGCCCCACTCCATACTACTATTTACTTCAGCATTTTTCGAAAGTTTTTATTTTCTAAAAAATGACTAATGATTTTTATTAAAATACCATATATTAAAGATATTTACCTTCAATTTTCTGGGAATAGCCTGCGAAGTCCTCTTCATTAGGAAGGAATTTTGTACAACTTTAAACCTTATGCGATAGATGTAATACATTCGTATACTTCCTATACCCTATCATTTATTAGTGGGTATGCAAATTCAAACTTATTTTTCTATCTACTGCATTTTAATCCAGAAAAGCCTTTACAGAAATAGCTACATTACACATTTCGTTATAGAGAACAGCGATAGTCAAATGTTTAACAACTGGACGCTATATGCTGGCCATGACATCGCGAGAAACAAGTGAATGTTGACAGGAATGACAAATTATTGAACAATTCGAACCTTTAATAACAGATATGCCACAATAAACGTATTTGAAGTAAATTGTATGTATTACAGAGATGTACAGTTTTTGTGTAGGTAGTACGTTATCGTTTAACGTTTACCAGTTGTACAAGATTTCACAAAACTTCTTCCAACTAAAGTGAACTTCACGGACTATTCCCAGAAAATTAAAGATAAACATTTTATTTGTCATGTAAATATCTTTAATATATGGATTAAAATTAAGTTTTTATTTATGGACGCTCTTTAACTGCTGTGGTTCTTAGCGTCCCATTCTATATTGGACGTGAAAGACTGGTAATTTTGTTCAGAGGCCTCTTTATAAGACTTGAGGTTCTTTTACGTGCCGTAAATCTACGACACGGGACCACCGGCTTTACTTCCCTTCCGAAGGAAGCCATGCTAATGATTTTTACGCCCGAAAAAATCCATCGCCCTCCGACCTCGGGAACTAGAGGCTAGCACGGTACCACTAGTGCACGGAGGACGACATTTAATATATGGTGCTTTAATCAAAATCGTTCCAAGTAAACGATAGTTTGGGATGGGGGATTTTCTTGAAAATGTTCGTGTCGCATCCTTGGAAGGAACTGACCCTAATTACCAAGTTTGGCATTCATCCACTTTACGCTGTTCACTCTCTCTCCCTCTCTCACGCATGGATCTTTTTCTAAGAATCTGAAGTGTTACACTCACATAACTTGCTCTACTCTTGTATAAACGCTTATTCTCCATCTACTTCATGTTAATCTTATTGCTAATTTTCTTGTAGATGCAAGGGGAATATGGTAGGTTTTAAGCGCTGGTCAAATATTTTAAGAGCTGGTTGCTATGTGGCGCATTCCATTCTCTTTGCAAGTCCAGGACATAAAAAAAACCGAATTCCCATTTGAGAAAAAGTAAAAGTATTGGAAAATTCAAACAAATAACAAGGAATATCTCGGAAATGGTTCACTCGACAAAAAAGTGTATATGACATAAATTGTGTGTTTTAATGCGTTGTACATTTTTTGTGTAGAAACAAAATCTGTCTCTCTCTTACAGTTTACAGTTATGCAAAAGCCATTCAGAAGGAAGAGGATTTCTGGTGACATTTCCAGAATCAAGATATAGGTTTTATTTATCATGAAAATATCTTAAGTATATGGTATTTTAATAAAAATCGTTACAGCCTGTTTTTGACAAAATGAAAATTTTCGAAAAATAATCCATGTAAAGGTTAGTCTGGGGTAGGGTGATTTTCTTGAATAACTTCGTGTCGCATCTTTGAAAGATATTGAACCTAAATACCAACTTTATTATTTATCTAACTTTTCGCTCTTTAGTTATGCTTTCACAGACACACACGAACCTTTTTGTAGAAGTGCTTTTTTTATTCATGGGGCCTCAAAACATGTACTTCCGTGAAATCTCGGGGTGGAATGCAATACTTCTCCTTACTATACGTAGTAGAGAAAGTAAAAACGTAGATCTCTTTAAAATACGCAATTTATTTCAAATGACTTCTTTTGTGTCATCCGTTATTATTGGTCAAATTGTTCAAAGTTTGATCATTCTTTAAAAGTTCTGTGGATTTTCAGTTGTTTCTCAGGTATAGCGTGCGATCTGTTGATCCGTCAGTCGAAGTTAATGCATCGCTTCATATTTGTGCGATTATTTGTTTTAAATCTTAGTGAAACAGACAGACTCGTTGCGAATCCCGCATTACTCAATTCTGCGGTTTGTGAAAGTTGTGTTATTCAACTTTTTTCACCACATGTATGATGGAACATACCGGCCAACTCAGTTAATGCGGCATATAGTACAGCTCAATGACATCCATCCAATTCAGTTGACAGGAGGATCTAACCGACCAACGTTCTGAGACGGAGTGAAAATAAACGGCATACAATAACAGTTTCACTGTCTGATAACAATGATTGTGATCAGGAAGGAATTCACACGCAGTTGTTTCTACAGGACATAAAAAACCGCGTTCTCTCTTATTTAAGTACATGCTTCTACGTCAGCCGACTTTCGCTGTCTTACAGCCTACTTTAACGCTGAATGTTCTGCTGATAAACTTCTCTCCGCGTTCTCTCAGCCATCTGTGTTCTTTACAGTAACCAGTGAAAAAGGTTACACGTCTTCTAGCAAGCCACTCCTATCAGTGCTATTGAACTTGCCAACAATGACGAGGGTAGAGCTATTCTTAATCCTACACGGTTGCTCTACAGTCTTGTAAAAGTTGAACATCGACTGCCGAGTGCACTCGTCAGCATTATGGACACAAGGAATTACTGTCAGCTGACCCCCCCCCACGACAATGTGCGAACTGTTGACAAGATCATCCCGCAAATTTTCGGGGATCTCCTCATTACGTTGAACTCAACGCGACCTGAGCTTACATCCACAACCCTCACAGCAGAACACAACTCAGCGCCTCTACTCCCAGGCAGCGAGATCTTCTCCTCCTCCAATACATCCACAGAATAAAACGCCTGCCGATACCACCTCGACATTTTCTTGGAGCTCGTTTGCCGATCTCTTCTCATCTCTCTCCCATTATTTCTCTATTTATGTCACAAATAACAATTCATTCGTTCTCTTCTTTCTTCCGTGCTTCAAAACGGTAGCACATAAACTTCTCACTATCCTCGACTGGAACTGTAATGGCATGCGCGCTAAGCGTGCTTCATTTATTGGCTTTCTCACGATGCATAACATCGACGTCGCTTGTGTCAGTGAAACCCAACCGCTTCCGAATGAGACGTTCATCCTTCCTGGTTACAATATTTATCGCCAAGATGGAGCAGCTACAAAAGCATCCGGCGTAATCTTATCCATCATTCCATATTTTTACCAGGCGTCCGTGACCTTGAAGTGGTTGTAATCAAACTGTGTACATCTGATTGAATTAGTCTCACTGTTATCAGCGCATACAAGAATCCGAACCGGAAGTGACTATCTTTCATTGCTTTTTACGGCCGACAGCGACACCCTTCTACTCACCTGTAAGCACTCCTCATGGGGTTGCCACTCCACTGACATCTCTACAAGCGGATTAGCTCCTAGTTACTCTTCATATTGGGATTCACACCTATGATCACTGCCAGTCCTGATTACTTTTAAACTACTACTCGTAGCTCCACGACTTATTAATGGGATCTATTTCATGCCACTACGGCAGATAGTGAAGCACTGTGCGCATTTCTACTAGCTACTAAAAGCTGCGCCCGTTAGACCCTTCCTTGCCGGTGCCATGCTACATCTTATTCGAGAAAAGAACAGTATTCGTCGGCAATGGCAACACGAAAGATGCCCTTGGCTGCGTCGAAAACTTAATAGATTAACACGTCTCGTAAAAGATTAACTGAGGGCCTTCGCCTTGGCATCTATCAACGTCAGCATTTCACCCCATGATCACATTGTGTGGGATGCTACGAGATGCCAACCCTCATACCAGCTCTTTCTGCTGATGATGGTCCTTGCTTCCCACTACGAACAACATTCACTCCAAATCCGGCTATATTTGATGCTACTATTCGAGACGTTCAACAAGAACTGCCGACACGAACCCACCGCTCCTTCACGACCCCCAATATTTAATTCGATGTCTCCCTCTAATAAATCTCCAGGACACGACCTGCTACCTAATGTAGTCCCAAAAATCTGACAAGTAAAGCCTTGCCTGCTTGTCATCCATCTTGAATGCCTGTCTCCGACTGGAACTTTCCTCACATCATAGTACTCTATAAACCAAACAAGCCTAAAAATCTATCGTCCAAACTCCTTGAAAAGGTAACACTTCGACGTCTCAGAACAACATAATTCCAGTTCGGGAAGCATTCTACTTGAGTTACGTTTGTTCATGGTTTTGAAAATCGTCAGCACACGACGGCCTTGTTCCTAGACGTATCACAGGCCTTCGATAAAGTATGGCACGATGGCTTAACTCTCAATATCTACTCACTACCAACTGCACTTTTCTATCAGAACGCACCATTGTACTGCATGTTGGTGGTATTCAGTCCTCTGGGCAGGAGTCGACACTCGCTCCGATCTTGTTCATCATCTACACCTGCGATCTTTCTCATTTCGTCCCAACTTCCACTTTTCACACGCACGTCTCCCCGAGACTATTCGCACAATTCACGCTTCGAGAACACTTCTTAACAGCGAAAAAACTGAAGCTAATTTTTTTTTTCCTTACGAAGTATCACTTGCATATTCATAACAAATAAATGCTCTGGTTATCTTCTGCAACTCTTGTCAACTATCTTGGAGTAATACTGGACGTGCCCTTATTTCATTAGCATCCGGAAGACTCTATCTACTGTTTCATAAACACACACCTCTTGGTCTCGACTTCACAAATCTCTTGTTCGACACATCCCAGCTAGGAATACTCACCTCCGTCGTTTACAAGTGCTCCGAAACAGATCCCCGAGGATCGCTACTAATGTTCCTTGGTTTGTCAGGAAGCAGGAGCTACCCACCAGCCCTCACGCCTGAAGAGACCTCCGATCACTAACATTCTCTCCGAGTATCACTTTTAATCACTACGTTATATTTTACCACATTGCATAGTTAAAGGAGGCACTTTGGTTTTCCTTGAGTGTTAATAATCAATTAGCGTATTCTATTATTCGCAGGTATCTGTAAATCATGTAATTCTGAGCGATAATATTACATTTATAAAAAAGTTCTAAAACATTTGACTATCGCTATTTTCTTTGCATATGTAATGTAGTTATTTCTACAAATGTTTACTTGGATTAAAATGTAGTAGATATAAAACAAGCTCCAGTAAGAATAATTTGTATACTCACTATTAAACGATAGAGGGCAGAGAAAGTCATGTGAATATAATACATCAAATTTTTTAATCGTGCACAGACACACGTACGTTTCTCTAAGAATGTTTTTTTTTTTATTTTTATTCCGGAGACTCAAAACATGTATTTCCTTCTGTATCCGCTGCTGAGAGAAGGCAACTGATTATGTCACTGGATGTTATGAAAGCTGATCAGCTCGAGTGGCTGCATTTCTTATTGCTATGCACTAAAACTCATAAATACATGCATTTATACAGAACAAACGTTCAAAATATGCTCTAAAAATGCATAAAAACCCAGCGAATGGCTGAGGCTCTGTGGCCTGCATTAAAGAGGTCCCGGGTTCGATCGCCGGTGGCCGCCCAGTCTGACCTATGTGTAGGGACGTGCGTTTTTCGTTTTATTTTTTGGTAGAAATCGGCGTTATTTTTGGAGAATTTCGCGTTATTCTTTTAGAATTTTGCGCTATTTTTACTAGTTTTTATTCTCATATTTTGGGATTTTAAAGGTACTTTTTCATATAAATAGATTATTGAAGAATAATGTGGTGGAGCTTTATTTTAAAGAACACACATTTTTATTCTTCATTTATCAGGGAAGAAGGCATAACATGAAAGAAAAACACATGTTCCTTTTTGTAACTGGCAAAGGAGAACATTATCGCTTTCCTGTTGCAACCCAAGTCGCTAAAAGCTCCTAGTAGCAACAGAAGAAAACTTCACAGCCAACATTAGACACTCATACTACAATGAAATGGACATAATGCCATAAAATTAAAGCACATTATGTTGCATTTCCTTCTTTCATGTCGCTCAAAACTGCTGAGTAGCAAGAAAAGAAAGGTTCAGTCAACTGGGGAGCTCTGCCACTAAACTCAAGTAAACTACGTACAACTTTCACAATGTTTATTTTTCCTTCTCGCAACATAATTTTATTGGTTTGCTCACTGTACCCTTTTGTGATCACATTTCTAAAGAATGGAATACACTTCACTTTTTTCAATAGTGCTGATGAATGCTGGACTAAACATTTCAACTGCTGAATACAACTTATTAGCAGGGTCTTCAAACATTAGTAACTGTAATTTTGCAAATGCTAATGCTGCAGCTGATCTAAAATCTCCTTGAACATCTGCGCTTCTCTTCTGTTTCACTGAAAACATTCCCTTCTTTTGCTACTTCGAAATTTTTCAATATTTTCAGCGTAGAGCTTGATCCTTCTAGTTCAGCGATGTATTCCACTAAATCACCGACATGTTCCTTGACGAATGAAATTATACTTACTTCATCGTTCCTCATTATCTTCTAACTGCACCAACTCGGCTATATCACGAAGATGCTTCTCAAACCAACATTGGTACTGGAAACCGTATAGGTATTTCCAACTTCTCTTTCTCGTATTGAGAAATACAGCCAGGCAAACACCGTCAATTCGCATTTTTGTACATATAAAATTGACATATTCGCGTTATTGGCTCCTTTCGTTTTATTTCGCCAAATAAATCTATCTAATTTTCGAATTGTTAACAGCGTTATGTATAAGTAATTGTTTCCCAAGCATTTTAGGGAATATTTTTAAAAAGTCGGCGTTATCGCAAACGCAGGTCGTCAAGCGAATGTTGAAGTGATTTCTTTCAGCCCCCGAATTTCCATTTCACTCATGCTTCAGGGTTGGAAGTGTCGGCGATGGTGTCCGGTGCGGCGCGACAGGGACAAAAGGATGCTCTCTATTGAATTTTCTCTGTCCCTCGGCCTTCGGCTGGTTGCCGGGGTAAACGGACCGGAGCGGGGGTTCCCGGTCTGCCTGTCGGGGCGTCTCATTACTGCACCATCACTCCTGGTTCCGGTCTCCGGGGGCGCCCCCTTGTGGGGCAGTTTCCTAACTGGAACAGTGCCTCCCATCATCAGCAAAAAATACCTATGCACCAAAATAGCATAATGAAGTATACAATTATCTTGGATGACTTTACTCGTTTTTATAAAGTAATAAATGCTCTCTTATATGATTTATACTTAACAGTGTAGTATGAAATATTACCCAGTTTTTGAGCAATGTTTTCCTACACCATTCTGTAAGAAGAAGAAGAAGAAGAAGAAGAAGAAGAAGAAGATATCCACTCACTCACAAGACAGTGTCAATTAAACCGTTTTTCAGATTAACACATTGTTAACATTCCGAAGATACGTTATTATTGGCTTCGAGCGTTTCCATTTTGTGACTAACACTGTTTGCAGTTTCATACCACGGAGGTAAGACTACAACTCTGCTCAGCCAATCAAAACACTCCACCTGGAGTTACATGTCTTCAAGCCTTAAGGGCCGCTTGCTAAAACGATGTAGGTATGTTTAGTGCCAAACAGTGTCTAACGCTGCATGGCAGGTGGTTTAACCTTAAACGCCACTCTTATTTCACACGAGTTTTACACCCAGAAGGGAGCCGTTCTAATCCCTTACAGAACTATACCGAAAGAGAATTGAAAGCGAGAAATCCAGAGGCATAAAGGAAGTACCTACCTCCGTAACACAAGTTAAACTAATACTTGTACGTTACGTATGCGGCTTATAACAATGTATTTCAGCACAATTTAGTGTCCTTCCTCCCGGTTAATACATACAAGTCGGTTTCAACATTAATAGGAAGAAATGTGCTCGGGCTAGCCTCGTTTTAACCAGTGAAAGCAAATGTAATGTGGACGTTAATATGATTCATTTATTCTGCTCTGTTTAGAAGGTAGATATGTAGGTATGGTACCTGAGCTTCAGTATGCACATCCATAAAATATATGGGCTTTATGATTACCGCAATGAATGCAAGTGAATGTGTGACATGAACCAGGTGCTCAAGATCAATTACAGCAATTCGTCAGATTGGATGTGCCCGCTACCAACTCCTCATTTTTTGTGAATTTCCATTTTTGACAGCACATAACCACATTCATATAGTATTTTTCAAGTTCAGCAAAGCAGCTCATGTTTTTTTAATTTTTATTTTTACGTGTTACATACTATAATGACAACAAAATTTGTGCTTTGTTACATTTAAATTTTCTAAAGCAAGCACTGTTTTGGCAATATTATACCTGATACTCTCTCAATATTTCTAACAGAGTTCCTCTTCCAGTAGTGCTGAAGTTTTCTAGTCGTTCAGACACGTTGCTGTTAGAAAAAAGACACGAAATTCCCCAAACCTTTTTTCCACTACTTCCGGAAACATACGCCGCGTGGTGTCCAATTGGAAAGCTTTAAAATGTGGTGTTGCCGCGTCCACTTTAAACGCTCCTTAGCTAAACTCCGGAATTTTGCAAGCGGCCCTTAGAGTCTGACCCGCGCGGCATTGTCACCACGGAGCGAAAAGGAACGCCGTTCGACTGTATGAAAATAAGATTGCCCACTTCCGCAAAGAAGTTGCTTTATGGAAACAAATTAATACTTAGAAAATAAGTAGAGATAAAAAACGTAATATATCCATATGCAAATATTAGTGAAGCATGCATATCACGGGGAACCTGCAAGAATCCGCCCTCTAGCCGTTACAGACGGTTTTCCACCAAGAGACCTATTTGTTTATTTCTTGCTGTATTCTACTGAGGCTGTATAAACCCTCCACAATCATGTTTCTTTTGTTTCCTTGTGCCTGTCTTCAGTTTCTCATAAAAACGCATGATTTGTTACAGAAGATGCTATGACGACATGGCGGTCGGGACCATCATCGTAGGCGCGGTCAAGGTGGCCACGGGCCTAGTGGGCGTGGGTTCGGTCCTCTGGTTCTTGCCCGTCATCATAAGCTCCCTAGCCTACTTCCACTACGACCTGTTCGACCCGGAGAACCGTCCCATCGACGCCAAGACGCTGAGGACGGAGTACGACTTCGTGATAGTCGGGGGCGGCTCGGCGGGGGCGGTGCTGGCCAACAGACTGAGCGAGGTGCCCGAATGGAAGGTGCTGCTCCTGGAGGCGGGAGGGGACGAGCCCGAGATCGCCGACGTGCCGATTCTCTCGCTGTACTTGCACAGAAGGCAAGGCTGCATGCCAATAAATCACCATCTATTAACTAGAGTACGTCACGTCTATCCTTGCCCTCACGTTTCCAGGAATGTGGCCGTGGGAAGTCCAGGTCAAGTCCTTGTTCTTATACATCTCTGTGATACACAGGTCCCCTGAATCCAATAAAAGGGCATTTTTACAAAGCATAGGGTAAGATGGGTTATTAGGGCCTCTTAAAGAGTTATCAGTAGCCCATAGTAATACATTATGCTGATATAGCTTTTCATAGTAAGAAAACCAACAAAATTACAAGAGATAATACAAATATTGACACTCTTCACAATTCAAATATGTAGGTATTGTAACTAATAAGGTGTGGAGCCCTTGGAGATGTTAACATTAAAACAAAGAAAGCAAAGTGTGCTTCATATCCAATCTGAAAATCACGACGTACCAATACTAAACTTTTCAACAGTAATGTGATTATTATATGCCCGTGAAACTTGCAAAATAAGTAAAATCATACAAAGCAAAGCACAAACATTTGTTAGAATTAAATTACATTGAGTTTTATTTGTGGACGCTCTTTAACTGCTGTGGTACTTAGCGTCCACTTCTATATTGGGCGTGAGAGACCGGCCTCTTTATCAGGCTCTATTACGTGTCATAAATGTACGACACGGGACCACCGCTTTACTTCCCTTGCTAAGGATTTTTACGCCCGAAAAAAATCCATCGCCCTTCGCCCGGTTTGAACCCGCGACCTCGGGAACTAGAGGCTACCATGGTAACCACTACACCACGGAGGACGACGATGTTTAAGAAGAATAACACGCCCAGATACAATTTCAAATCTACAATTATGGGAAATAAAAAAAAATTAAAATCTGATGTGTTACACTCACATGACTTTCTCTACTCTTGTACAAACTGTTTTTACAAACGCTTATTCTCCACATGCTTCATGTTAATCGAGATATCGAAATGTTAATCTTATTGCTAATGTTCTTGTAGGTGCAAGGGGCATTGGTAGTATTTAAGCGATAGTCAAATGTTTTAAGAGGTGGTTGCTATGTGGAGTATTCCATTCTCTTTGCATGTACAGTACGAAAAAAAAAATCTGGTGTGTTACACTCACACGACTTTCTCTACTCTTGTACAAACTATTTTTACAAACGCTTATTCTCCATCTACTTCATGTTAATCGAGATAAACATTTGCAGACTCTTATTGCTAATTTTCTTGTAGACGTAAGGGGAATACATATTTACAAGGGCAATATAGAAATACAGTAGCCTTTAAGCACATACCTATCTCTTAATAGCTGGTTGCTAGGTGCAGCACCATTCCCTTTGCCACAGATTAATACTCTTTGCATATCCAAGACAAAAAAATGAATAACGAATTCCCATTTGAGAAAATAAGTATTGAAAAATTTAAGGGAATAACAAGCAATATCTCGAAAATGGTTCACTCAACAACAAAAATGTATTTTAACGCGATCTACATCTGTTGTGTAGTAAAATTTTGTCTATCTCTTATGGTTTACCAGTTTACCAAAAGTCGTTCACAATAAAGAATACTTTTGGAGACATTCCCAGAAAATTCAAGATATACATTTTATTTGTCATGAAAATATCTTAAACATATGATATTTTAATCAAAATCGTTAGAGCCATTTTTGAGAAAATTAAAATTTTCGAAAAATGTTCCATGTAAAGGGTACTCTTTGGTGGGGGGATTTTCTTGAAAACCTTCGTGTCGCATCCATGGAAGATACTGAACCTAAATACCAAGTTTGGTGTTTATCCAACTGTTCGTTTCTGAGTTATGCTGTTCACAGACACATACACGGACATGTTTCCAAAAATGCTTTTTACTTTCTCTACTACGTATAGTAAGTAGGGGAAGTATTGCATTCCACCCAAAAATTCGATACCGAGATTTCACCGGAAATACATGTTTTGAGACCTCCTGAATCCAAAAAAAGCATTTTTGGAAACATGTCCGTGTGTGTGTCTGTGTGTGTGTGTGTGTGTGTGTGTGTGTGTCTGTGTGTGTGTGTCTGTGTGTCTGTGAACAGCATAACTCAAAAACGAACAGTCGGATAAGCACCAAACTTGGTATTTAGGTTCAGTATCTTCCAGAGATGCGACACGAAGGTTTTCAAGAAAATCCCCCCACCCCAGACTACCCTTTACATGGAAGATTTTTCGAAAATTTTAATTTTCTCAAAAATGGCTCTAACGATTTTGATTAAAATATCATATGTTTAAGATAATGTCATGAGAAATGAAATGTATATCTGGAATTTTCTGGGAATGTCTCCAAAAGTATTCTTCATTGTGAACGACTTTTGCATAACTGGAAAACCATAAGAGATAGACAAAATTTTACTACACAAAAAATGTAGATAGCGTTAAAATACACAACTTATGTCATATACATTTCTTTTGTTGAGTGAACCGTTTTCGAGATATTGCTTGTTATTTCCTTAAACTTTCCAATACTTATACTTTTTCTCAAATTCGTTACTCATTTTTTACTTTCTCTACTACGTATAGTAAGTAGGGGAAGTATTGCATTCCACCCAAAAATTCGATACCGAGATTTCACCGGAAATACATGTTTTGAGACCTCCTGAATCAAAAAAAGCATTTTTGGAAACATGTCCGTGTGTGTGTCTGTGTGTCTGTGTGTGTGTGTGTCTGTGTGTGTGTGAACAGCATAACTCAAAAACGAACAGTCGGATAAACACCAAACTTGGTATTTAGGTTCAGTATCTTCCAGAGATGCGACACGAAGGTTTTCAAGAAAATCCCCCCACCCCAGACTACCCTTTACATGGAACATTTTTCGAAAATTTTAATTTTCTCAAAAATGGCTCTAACGATTTTGATTAAAATATCATATGTTTAAGATAATGTCATGAGAAATGAAATGTATATCTCGAATTTTCTGTGAATGTCTCCAAAAGTATTCTTCATTGTGAACGACTTTTGCATAACTGGTAAACCATAAGAGATAGACAAATTTTTACTACACAAAAAATGTAGATCTCGTTAAAATACACAACTTATGTCATATACATTTCTTTTGTTGAGTGAACCGTTTTCGAGATATTGCTTGTTATTCCCTTAAATTTTCCAATACTTATACTTTTTCTCAAATTCGTTATTCATTTTTTTATGTCCTGGACTTGCAAAGAGAATGGAATGCGCCGCATAGCAACCAGCGTTAAAATATTTGACCATCGCTTAAAAGCTACCATATTCCCCTTGCATCTACAAGAAAAATACCAATAAGTTTGACATCTCGATATCTCGATTAACATAAAGCATATGGAGAATAGGCGTTTGTAAAAATAGATTGTACAAGAGTAGAGAAAGTCATGTGAGTGTAACACATCAGATTTTTATGTCATTGACATGCAAAGAGAATGGAATGCGCCACATAGCAACCAGCGTTAAAATATTTGACTATCGCTTAAAAGCTACCATATTTCCCTTGCATCTACAAGAAAATTACCAATAAGATTGACATCTCGATATCTCGATTAACGTGAAGCATATGGAGAAAAGGCGTTTGTAAAATTAGATTGTACAAGAGTAGAGAAAGTCATGTGAGTGTAACACATCAGATTTTTTTTATTCAGGGGATCTCAAAACATGTATTTCCGGTGAAATCTCGGTATCGAATTTTTGGGTGGAATACAATACTTCCCCTACTTACTATACGTAGTAGAGAAAGTAATAATATAAATACATACACGAAAGTGGAAGTGGATAGGACGCACACTAAGAAAGAAGACCAAGGAAGAGAACAGTTATCAAAGAAGGGAAAATGTGGAATGAAGTTGGCAAGAAATAGGGAGCGATGTAAATGCCTGTGCTCGTCATAACGACAATGATACACTTCTCAATTTTGTGCTGTTAAAATAATAATTACACAGGTGAAAGTACGAAAATCTCAAAACTAATGGACTTATCTTAATTTCATAGGAACTAACCGAAACATGAATATTTCAACACGAGTATTGCCCAAAACATTTTAAATCATTCTTACAGTAAGTAGGTATTGCATATATACTACACGTTTTGTAGTCCCCTGGTTTTTTTAGAAACGGGTCCATTCAAAAACGAAAACTAGGATAAATACCAAACTTGGTGTCAAGTTAAGTATCTTCCAAAGATGCGACATGAAGACTTTTAAGAAACTCCCCCCCCCCACCAACACAAACTGCGCTTTACACGGCAATTTTTTAAAAATGTATTTTCTCGTGGCTCTAACGTTTAGAGTAGTTACGTCCAAATGAAATGTATATCTTGAATGTTGTGGGAATACTTGTGAAGTCTGCAGCAATTACGTAACTGCTAGCTATAAAACGTTACTTTTGTTTCTCATGACGTCATATAGAGAATCAGTGCAGATTCCTTGAGGGAGGGGCCTCACCATTGAGCAAAATGCAGTCAGCAATAGATCAATTCTATTATAAGTCATCCATTGCATACAAACATTAATTTACATTTTGAGAAAAGTTATACAATTATTTATTAAATAAAATGTACTTTCACGTACCTTGTAGTCAAGAACTTTTCTTTTATTTCACTACTGAAATGTCCATTCTTTTCTGAAGGGTCATTGCACACTTTATAGTTGTATGTCATTCGCATATTCAAACACTAAATGCACAATTGTTGCAGTTTTTTCTTTTGCGTTTTCCGCGACTTCCAAAACATTAGAATATTGAAAAACTAATTTACTCATTTTGTGAGAAGTACTATTTTCTGGGTGGATTAGTGTTTCTATGTATTAGTTTACATGCACATTTTAAGATATTTTGTGCCCCGTACAGTGTTTGACTTCAGCGTAACATTACTCAGTCTTACTGTATGTTATACAAAATCGTCACAGCTATTTTTGAGAAAATAAAAAACAACGAAACATTTGTCATGTAAAGAGTAATTCGGGGGGTGGGGCTTCTTGAAAATCTTCGTGTCGCATTCTTCCACTTAAACATCAGCTTTCGTATTTAACCGACTTTCCGTTTTTCAGTTATGCTGTTCACAAACACACCCAAGTGTGTGCCCGCGCGAGGACGTTTTTCTAAAAGATTATGTGTTGCATTCACAGGACTTTCTCTACCCTCTATCGTTTATTAGCACGCATATAAAATATTCTTACGAAGTCTTATTTCTCTATCAACTTTATTTTAATTGAGATAAAACTATACAGAAACAGCTACATTACACATTTCGTTATAGAGAACAGCGATAGTCAAATGTTTAACAACTGGACGCTATATCTGGCCATGACATCGCGAGAAACAAGTGAATGTCGACAGGACTTTAAAACAATGACCAAGTAATGAACAATTCGAACCACTAATTACGGATATCTGAGAAACCGCTGATGCCCCAACAAAGGTTATTTGAAATAAATTGTGTGTTTTAAAGAGATGTACTTTTTTTTTGCTTAAGTTTTCGTCTATTACTTAACGTTTACAAGATTATCAAATATTGTTTCCGAATGAAGAGCACTACACAGGCTATTTCCAGAAAGTTCAAGATATACATTTTATTTGTCATGTGAATATATTATTTTACTCAAAATCGTTAGAGCCATTTCTCAGAAAATAAAAAAAATATTTAAAATCTTGCACGCAAAAGGTAGTTTATGGTGGGGAATTTTCTTGAAAAATTTCGTGTCGCATGTTTGAAAGGCAGCAAACTTTTCGTTTTTAAGTTATGCTGTTGACAGACGCAGGTTTGGGTGGCACACAACACCTTAGCACGCTATTGTAAGAATAGTCTGTGGACGGACGTTGTGATGCTGTCCCCTCCCTGCAGCCCTCACAGTACTCGAGATGGCAGCTTTCCTCACCAATTTCACAACTTACATGTTTTGATATCCCTCCGTAGGTATACAATAAAATTACTTTCTCTACTCACTCTTCTTACAAACTTCTTTATTTAGAAAATGTTGGATATTTATTTTCTCAAAAATGCCTCTAACGATTTTTACTCCAATACTATATGATTAAGATATGTACATGACAAATAAAATGTGTACCTTCAACTCCTCTTCATTCTGAATGACTTTTGTAGCAGAGAGAAAGTGTATAGCTTCTTAAAACACACAATTTACTTCAAATAACGCTTTTTGTACCATCAGCCTGTCATTAATTCGAGCTAAGTTCAGTACTTTTGTCATTTTTAAAGTGCTGTTGCTATTTATGTGTTTCTCGGATGTCGTTTCAAAGCCAGCCATTTGAGTATCTCTTTAGTCTCCTATAGCCATACAACGAAATGTGTAAACGTTTATCTACATTAACACAAGTGGATAGAAAAAGCATCTGATGTGTTATATTCACATCACTTTCTCTACCCTCTATCGTTTATTAGTGCCTATACAAACTATTCTTACACAAGCTTATTTTCCTATATATTACATTTTAATCCCAATAAACCTTTCACATTTCGGCTGGCCCCGTAGCTCAGTCGGTACAGCACCTGCCTGTTGTGCGAGGGGGTCGATTCCCGGCTGGGGGTGGGTCTCTAGCCGAGATTAATCACTATCCTCTCCAGAGTCTGGAGGTATGAACGTGTGTATAATCTAATGATTAAAAACCAAAAGTGCAAGAAACCTATCGACAAGAGTTACACGAGTTTCAAAGGAAAGGCCGCCGATAAGACCAGTGTAGTTAAAGGGGGGGTATAAATGGAACTACCAACAAAACACATTTCCTTATAGAGAACAGCGATAGTCAAATGTTTAACAACTGGACGCTGTTTCCATGACATCGCGAGGAACAACTGAATGCTGACACGACTTAACGAACAAATAATGAACAATTCGAACCATTAATAACGGAATCTCAGAAACAGGTTTTGCCACAAAAAACTTTTTTGAAATAAATTGTGTTTTAAAGAGCTCTACATTTTTTGTGCAGTACGTTTTTGTCTATCCTTTAACGCTTACCAGTTATACAAGACTATAACTACAAAATCCCTTCTGAATGAAGAGGACTTCACAGGTTATTCCCAGTAAATTCAGGGTACAAATTTTATTTGTCATATAAATATCTTTAATGCATAGTATTTTAATCAAAATCATAGAACCATTTTTTTTAAAAATAAAATATGTCAAGAAACCTTTTCATGTAAAGGGTAGTTGAGAGTGGGGGGGGGCTTAAAAATCTTGGTGTTGCATCTTAGGAAGGTAGCAAGTCCGGTATATATCCCTCTTCACAAACACAAACATTCTTATTTTTATTCAGGGTATTTCCCGTGAAATCTCGGTATCGAATTTTTGGATAGAATGCAATACCTACTACGTGCTGGTAGTGAGAACGGTTTGTAGGAGAGGTATAAACGATACTGGGTAGAGAAAGTCATGTGAATGTCGCACAGAGCAATGAAGTGTGCTCTCTCCGTAACTAAACAAGTTGACGAGAGCAGTGTACGATGATATTACTTTCGCTTGCCAAGAGAAATCAGTAATTAATTAGCTGTTTGCGAAAGTTGTAACATTCTCACAAGTTCCACATGTTCCTGGACATTCAACATGAGTAAGAGTATTATATAAATGAATAAACAACCTACTGCAACAAATCGCTATATGACCACCATTTGTGTCCCAAATTCCAAGAGTTCAGTGTCTCGTATACTAAAATGTTGATTAAATTCACTTTTCCCTCAGTTTCTGCAGCTCTAATTATTCTAGTTTAATCTGTGTGTGTTACTGTTTCTGTTGAGAGGGAGTAAATAAATTTAAATAACTGACAGAGTTTAAGATTTTTACCTCATGCTCATGGTACTGTCAACATGTTCATTAGGATAGCGCATATTGACATGACAAATGTCTCCTTGTTACAGCGCTATTGACTGGAGGTACCGCACCCAGCCGCAGCCCAGCGCCTGCCAAGCCATGAACGACATGAGATGCTGCTGGACCAGAGGGAAGGTGCTGGGAGGGTCCAGTGTTCTCAACACCATGCTCTACATCCGGGGCAACAGGAGAGACTTCGACCAGTGGGAGAGCTTCGGTAACCCTGGCTGGGGTTACGACAGCATCCTGCCCTACTTCCTCAAGTCCATGGATCAGAGGAACCCCTACCTCGCCAACAACTCCAGGTACCACGCTACCGGGGGCTACCTCACGGTCCAGGACGCGCCCTTCCACACGCCTCTGGGTATCGCTATGCTCCAGGCCGGGGTGGAGATGGGATACGAACACCTGGACGTCAACGGCGAGAAACAGACGGGCTTTGCTCTGTTCCAGTACACGATGAGACGCGGTTATCGCTGCAGCACTTCCAAGGCGTTTCTCCGTCCTGTCCGGCTCAGGAACAACCTGCACGTGGCCATGTGGAGCCACGTGACCAAGGTGATCATCGACCCCACGTCACGACGCGCTCTGGGCGTGGAGCTGGTGAGAAACGGCAGGAAGCAGAAGGTCCTGGCGAGACGTGAAGTGATCCTCTCGGCAGGAGCTTTGGCATCGCCTCACCTTCTCATGCTGTCAGGTATCGGTCCAGCTCAACACTTGCGCGAGAAGAACATCCCCGTCATACACGACTCTCCAGGAGTTGGCAGGAACCTGCAGGACCACATAGCGATAGGTGGCGTCATCTTCCTCGTGGACCATCCCGTGAGCGTCCTCATCGACCGCGTGGTCAACCTCAACTCAGCCCTTCGCTACGCGATACTCGGGGACGGTCCCCTAACCTCCAGCATCGGCATAGAGACCGTCGGCTTCATACAGACCAAGTACGCTAACCAGTCGGACGACTGGCCCGACATAGAGTTCATGATGACCTCTACCACCACTTCCTCCGACGGAGGAACGGCCGCCAAGAGAGCACACTGTCTCACAGACAGCTTCTACAACGATTACTTCGGCTCCATCAGCAAGAAAGATGCGTTTGGAATATTCCCGATGATACTGCGACCCAAGAGTCGAGGGTACATCAAGCTAAGGACTAACGACCCATTTGACTTTCCTCTCATCTACCACAACTACCTGACGGACCCGCAGGATGTGCGAGTGATGAGGGAAGGCGTCAAGTCCGCCGTGGCCGTGGGCGAGACGCGGGCGATGAAGAGGTTTGGTGCCAGGTTGCACAAAAAGCCCGTGCCGGGGTGCGAACACCTTCCACTCTTCACGGACGAGTACTGGGAGTGCGTCATACGACAATACACTCTCACCATCTACCACATGTCGTGCACGGCCAAGATGGGACCACCCTCAGACCCTCTCGCCGTCGTGGACCCCCAGCTCAAGGTGTACGGCGTGGAGGGCCTCAGGGTGATAGACGCCAGCATCATGCCGACCATCACCAGCGGCAACATCAACGCTCCGGTCATCATGATCGCCGAGAAGGGGGCGGACATGGTCAAACAGACGTGGCTGGGCAACAACACTTGACACTGGCTTGCAGGGAGGTGTTCACTAGTTTTGCAGGCGAAACTTCACCTCCCTGGTTCTGTATCATTTGTAATTTACTGACCATTAAAATGTCTTGTGCTGCTCTCCAGCGACCACTTTGTGAACTGCACTCAATTTGTTTTCTGTTGTTCTTGTGTTGCAGTCACATGACTTTATCCACTCACTCCTCTTCCACAAAATGTTAATAGTCCGCCTACTACTTATTAAGGCAATGCATCTGTGAAATTTTATCAACTGAAAAAAATAAAAAATAATTTATTTTCATTATAAAATAATATGAATTATAAAATTTTGGAAAACATGGTTTTTCCACTTGGCGCACTTAAACTACCAGTTAACTGCCCCCTCAACTTTAAACCTTGTTTTCTGGCAAATCTTTCTTCAGTATTTTTCCATACTCAAAATGTTGCATAGGATGCAGTTTTTGAGGCAATTTGTTTCAACATATTTGTACAACGTCTCAAAAGTAAATTAAAGAAAATGACCATATATTTTTTTTAAAAATAATGTTCCAATTTTGAAAAATAACTTATTAACTGTTGAAAAATGAATTATTTTGAAGAGTACAAAATGCAATAAGTTTTCTACAATAATTACGGGTTAATACAAACAAGCTTTTTGAAGACTCGTGAACCGTAAAACCTGATTTTTTTAACTGCATCGCGTGGAGTATTTTGATTGCAAGAATGAATTTACACAACAAAAAGTTGATATTTAAACAAACATGGCAAAAACATTCTTGTTAATGTGATCGAGCGGGACGTGGCCGATCTTCCTCACCCATGGGTCGCTAGGCAAATGCTGGGGAGGATCATCCTCATTTCATGTCACCTTTCAGGGTTGCAAGTGTCGGCGTGTGCATGGCAGGGGTTCCGGGCCCCACAGAGCCGCCCTGGATGTAAGCGAGATGCCAAGTCCCCTTCTGCGCCCAATCCTATCTTTGTAGGTGTTAACATACATTTTAGAGAGATATCTCACATACTGCAAACACCAAATTTCATTCATGCATTACCTTGTCCGAGATACTTTCACCAATAGTCACGTCTTTATAAAGGCTTTTAAATTCCATGTTCTTTGTATGATCTCGAGAGAAAAGCAGAGCCATTTTTGAGAAAATAAATTTGCATGTAAAGCGTATTTTCGGGTGAAGAGGTCGCAGTCTTGAAAGATACTGAATTGATTGTTAGACGACCGAGAAAGTCAGTAGCACAGAATGTTCCGCTTGCTCTAACCGACTGAGCCGGTACCATTAACATACCCGGGGACTGGTCAAGTTCCACGGTTACACAAAAAGTTACCATATCAAACCATGCAATCTGATTAGAAGACGCCATGATACATGTTTTGTGTCTTTAATCACTTCACAGATATAATATACGAGTTACAATTTCCCAATAGTTTTCGCTTCTCAAGTGCTAAGTCAACATTCATTTTCTTCTTGCGATGTCATACAAAGGGTAAGGAATTTCAAAGCCAGAATGAATATAGTGCAATGAAATGTGTAATCAAACCATTTGTTTCAAAGTCATCCCGAAGAAGTACACAAAAAAATAGCATTTTATGAGAACAATTTGTAGAAGAGGGGGTAGAGAAAGTCATGTGAATCTGGCCCATCCTACTTTCTTGTTATCACGAATAAACATTTCCGTATGTTGTAAGTAAGCACGTGAAACAATGGCTAGTAAAAAAGAATCGCTTTTTACGTGAATGGTATAACAGATATATAAAGGTGGAGCAAGTCGCGTCACATGCCAAGGTGGGGTAACCGTGGTGTTGAAACCCGAACGTGAATCAATTCCCCTTTACAACAAAAAATGGCCCTTCACGAGGATCAGTGTTTCTCTTTTTCGATGACCTTGCAGACACTTTATATAACCATATAGAAGGTTGGAGGAGAGTTATCGAAATAAAACAACTTGCCCATATTTACATGAAAGGAATGTCAAGCTTTTAAAAATAAACCACTTCCTCTGAGAGAAATAAACCAAACAGAAATAAATTCACTGCGCAGGTGATCGCATCTGCCTCGCAAGGTACTCTTATTACTGTCAAATCACCACAACTTAAAACACTTTCCACGTTATTACAAATGCTGAAAGACAGAGGCTACGTAAAAACTAGATAGCACATTTCAATAGCAGAGGCAAAGTCATTCTCTCTTACAGGAACACACAGAAATGGAATAGACAATAGTGAATAAAGGTCGTACAATAGTGAAACTACTCAACTGAGACCGTCTATCAGCAAATGCTAGTACTCACTGAGGCTATCAACAAATTCTCGAAGAACTTGCTACAACAGTGGAAGTACTCAATCAACCAATTCTTGGAGCAAATGCTACAATAGCGGAGCTACTCAATTCAGTCAGTGCAGCACCTTATACAGGAAAGTGAATATGTTAACTGGAACCAGTGAATCAAATGTGAAGACACGCACTTTACTTTCTTCATAAAGCTGTGAGGTCTGTTTCACAATATTTGCAATCCTTGTAAATCGTAGACTTTGTAATTTGTAAAAATCTGTTTAGCAATGAAAGTTTGTAAAGTCTAACTTTACATCGAAGCTTAAATATTTACAAATGAAATCTTATAGAATTTACAAGTGTTTTATTTCACATGCAAATAGTATTTTCACAGGTTTGTGAAGTAAGGAGTTTTAGTACAAATGGCTTAGGTTTATAAAGCAAACTATATATACTAGCTAAAAACGAAACACACATAAAGGTATACAATTCTTCAATGCGAACACTGAAAAGTAGATAAAGTTCGCAGTTCCTGTGTTCCAAATAATGATGGGAAGGTAGAAGGCGTAAACAACAGTAAGATTGTTAGAATGATTCATAGCAGAAAAGCTACCTTTTACACACGTACAGCCCGAGACAAAACTGCCAAGTTCGATTCGGAAAACGCCGGAAGCATTCGTTGAAGCTGCGTTCACAATACACGACTTATTACCAGCCTTCGTTCATTTCAAAGCTATGCGATCAGTAGGAAGATGCGTTTCTGCACGGTAGCAGTTCCAATGTTTCTTTATTATTTACATTTTAATTTGTTAAATATATGGCAATGCCGTACGTTTTCTATGCATATCTATTAATTTTAAGACATTCATGCATCCCATGCTGTTTCCATGCGTATGGAATTTTAAGACCAGCATATAACGTGCAGTTGTTAAACATTTGACTATCGCTGTTCTCTATAACGAAATGTGTAATGTAGCTGTTTCTGTAAAGGTTTATCTCGACTAAAGAAAAATAAGCTTTTGTAAGAATAAATTGTATACTCACTAATAAAGACAGAGGGTAGAGAACGTCATGTGAATGTATCACATCAGGTTTTTCATTTAGGACTATAATATTTCTTATTTAGTTTGGAAACGAAAAGGAGAGTGTTTCAGTTTGAAAGTGTGAGCATAAAATCAAATGCGCCTTAGCAGTTGGAAATAACACTATAAGAATCTAAGCACCTGCTTGTTTTGTCTTAGGGTGCACATGCTCCAGTTATAAATAAATGACTGTAAGCGCACATTGAAGTAAACTTAAGCCGAGTTTTGCAGTTTGGGCCCCCAACACCAACATTAAATGTTGTACAAGTGGTTACATTTAACCCCTCATGGTGTTGCACACATAAACCATGCATCGAGCATGTATACTTGCGCTTATTGTGAAAATAGACATGCCGCCACTGGAACAACTGTCACAATGAGGTTGTCGTGCCTAATTTTCTCTAAATTGGCACTTTTATTCTCATATTGAACCTAAAGTGAAAATCGCAGTCCAATCAACGTAAGAAAGCATATTGAGCAAACAGTCTACCAAATCAAAGGTCAGCCAATATACTAGCTACAATGTGTCAGAGTTCTGACGTCCTTCAGAAACACATATTTACTGGTTTTAATAGTGCAGTACGACAGAAGCGGCGGGTTTGTCAATTGTAAATAATGTGAAACAGCTCACTTAAGTCCCGAAATGGTCTCAGTTACGCCCAGTCAGGGCCACGAGTCACGTGTTTCCACTTGATTTATACATGCACCAAGTTAACTTCTTTCTTTCTCTGCGCTACCTTCTCCACTCACTCAATTTTTCTACCCACTTCATGTTAATAGAGATACAGGAGACTGAAGTGACAGTCAAATGTTTATAAATTGGGTCTCCTATACCGCATGTAACACATCGCGAAAAACAAAGAAATGCTCACTTTGCACTTCAAGTATTTAACAATTAAATTCATAGCAAGTAATATACTTAATGGCATAAGGAAATATATTTGAAGTAAATTGCGTTTTAATAACACCAACAATGTTTTTCGACTACTTCTTACGATTATTCAAACGATTCTTCACAGGTATTCCCAGAAAATTTAGCACATTTTCCAATGGAAATATCTAAAATTATATTTTAATCAGTCATTAGATCCATTTTTCAGAAATTAAAAGATTTCTGATCTGTTACTTTCACATAACTATCTCTACCCTCCGTTGTTTATTAGTGTATACAAATTACTCTTAAGAAAGTTTATTTTCCTATCACTTCATTTCAATCGAGATAAACGTTTACAGAAACGGCTACATTACACATTTCGTTATAGAGAACAGCGATAGTCAAATGTTCAACAACTGGGCGCTATATGCTCCATACTGTTTCCATGACATCACGAGAAACAACTGAACGTTGAAAGAACTTTAAAAGAATGACAAAGTATTGAACAATCGGAACCATTACTAACCGATATGTCCCTAATGGCTGTTGCCACAAAAAAGTTATTTGAAATAAATTGTGTTTTTCTAAAGCGATCTACTTTTTTGTCTGTCACTTAACGTTTACCAGTTATACAAGAGTATAGAAAATTCTTTCCGAATGAAGAGGACTTTACAGTGTGTTCCCAGAAAATTCAAGACATACATTTTATTGTTCATGTTTTAATCAAAATCGTAAGAGCCATTTTTAGAAAATCAAATATTTCGAAAAATCTTCCATACAAAGGATAGTTTGGGGTGTGGGTTTTCTTGAAAATCTTCGTGTTGCAACTTTAGAAGATACTCAACTTAAATAACAGGACCCGACTTTTCTTTTTCAGTTATGCTGTCCACATACACACGGACCTTTTTCTAAAAAAAAGCCATTTTATTCAGGGGGTCTCAAAACATGTATTTCCAGCGAAACCAGGGTATAGAACCTTCTCTACCTACTATGTACGTGATAGATCGACTGGCATAGTTAAGCAGTGACAGACACGAACCGTGTTTTCGGAAGGTGACACCCATTATCATGGATATCAAACACTGCTTGTGTCAGTTCTACTCTTCTAGTGTTGTATTCAATACCGAGATTTCACTTTTGGAGGCAGCTGAATCCAAAACAAGGAAAATAATCCGTGTGTTGTGTCTATGTATTATTTATTTATTACAGCATCTTCCATTACACATTTTAATATTACATGCTAGATTATATGATATTTCTAATTCATTACGAAAAGTAATACAATTTACTTTACTACAACTACTAGTTTCTAAGTTTCCCAAATTAATTTTGTGATGAACTGTTTGACAAAGTTGTGTTTGCACGTGCACATAGGATGTGTGGAGCTTCAGTATATTGCAAAGGTGTGACACGAAGATATTCAAGAAAATTCTCCCAACACGAGTTATCCTTCCATTTTCTCAAACATGGCTCTAACATTTTCGTTTAAATGCCACGTGTTTAACATGTTTCATTGACAAAGTGCAAGTTTCTGGGAACAGCCTCTTCATTCTCAATGAATATGTATAACTGTTTATAACTGCTTAACCAAAACAGATAGTACGGATAACATGTAGGTCTTACTAAAACACATAATTACCGAGCGAGGTCCCGGGTTCGATCCCCGGCGACCGCCTACTCTGTCCAATGAGTTTTCCGGGGTCGTCAGGTGAATGCTAGTCCCCAAATTTCCTGTCCCTCTATTTCGTCCCATTTCTCATTTCATTCATCCTTCACCCCCGTTAGGTCTGTTCCAGGGTTGGAAGAGTCGACATTGGTGTTTCGGTGCGGCGTGACAGGGGAAAAGCATGTTCTTTGTAGAACTTTCTCAGTCTTTTCGACTCTCGGCTTGTCAGGATGTACGGACCGCCCTTCAGAGCGTGATGTTGAACCCTCTCTGTGGGTTGGGGGTGCACGGTCTGCCGGGGCGGCTTAATCTGGAAGGTTGTTGTGCCGTCAGTCCTGGTTCCGGCCGTCCGGTGGCATAGGTACAATATCCTCATTTCTGGATCGGTACCGAATCCCCTCCGCTCCACAATCCAATCCAAAACGCACAATTTACGCCGAATACATTTTCTTGTGAGATTAACTATTTCCATACTTCATTACAAGCTGTAGGTGTCAAGTTATACAAAGAGTGTGGAGTTTGAAACATTTCACTGCTCTACCATGTGTAATGAAGATATTTTTGTAAATTCTCGATCAGCATGAAGTAGACACAAAAATAAGATTTCATAAGAATAGTGCGTACAAGTTATATAAAAAAAATCTGATGTGTTACACTCACATGACTTTCTCTACTCTTGTACAATCTAATTTTACAAACGCCTATTCTCCATATGCTTCATGTTAATCGAGATATCGAGATGTCAATCTTATTGGTAATTTTCTTGTAGATGCAAGGGGAATATGGTAGCTTTTAAGCGATAGTCAAATATTTTAACGCTGGTTGCTATGTGGCGAATTCCATTCTCTTTGCATGTTCAGGACATAAAAAAAATGAATAACGAATTTGAGAAAAAGTATAAGTATTGGAAAATTTAAGGAAATAACAAGCAATATCTCGAAAACGGTTCACTCAACTAAAGAAACGTATATGACATAAGTTGTGTATTTTAACGCGATCTACATTTTTTGTGTAGTAAAATTTTGTCTATCTCTTATGGTTTACCAGTTATGCAAAAGTCGTTCACAATGAAGAATATTTTTGGAGACATTCCCAGAAAATTCGAGATATACATTTTATTTGTCATGACAATATCTTAAACATATGATATTTTAATCAAAATCGTTAGAGCCGTTTTTGAGAAAATTAAAATTTTCGAAAAATGTTCCATGTAAAGGGTAGTCTGGGGTGGGGGGATTTTCTTGAAAACCTTCGTGTCGCATCTCTGGAAGATACTGAACCTAAATACCAAGTTTGGTGTTTATCCGACTGTTCGTTTTTGAGTTATGCTGTTCACAGACACACAGACACACAGACAGACAGACACACAGACAGACAGACACACAGACACACAGACAGACACACACACGGACATGTTTCCAAAAATGTTTTTTTTGGATTCAGTGATTCTCAAAACATGTATTTCCGGTGAAATCTCGGTATCGAATTTTTGGGTGGAATGCAATACTTCCCCTACTTACTATACGTAGTAGAGAAAGTAATAAAAGAAGATACGTTATTACCCAGTTATGTGCTGGTACAATGAGATAATATCAGCTAATTAACTCAACGTCATGCACCTGTTTGTGAATAATGGGCGAGGTCACTCGCACTAGGCTATGTTTGGTCATGTCCACACGTTTCTCCTTACAAATAATTCCGCAGTGTTCAAATATTTTTATAGACCAAAGTTTACATGTATGTATATTTCTTTTGTTTCGCAAGAGGTGGTTACTATGAAGTCCTCCATCATTCTGATAAAAACAAAAACATTTGTTGCTAAATCCTGGCCCTCAATATTCAGATTTGGACAGAAGTATTCATTGCTATACAGTAGCGGAATTAATGGAGATAAAATTCTCATTTTTAATAGACGCAAAGAACAAATAATATTGCAATTTACTTGTTTTGGCAGCTTTCAATATATTGCATATTATTAGCTTTAGAATTGTTTGGAAAATATACTGATTTGTGCGTGAGGTTTACAGAATTGTTTTTCATGCGTTATACAGAGCGGTACCACATTTTGCGCTGAAAATAGGTTTTAAATTTTAGGAAAAATATAATGTGAAAGTCAAGGATTTTCAACGTTTTTGCTCAACTTGCTCATTAACGCTTCAATTGTTACCACTTCACAAATGTATTTCTCCACCAGTTTAAATTAGCCACTAGACATTGCACTACTAAGGGCATATAAAATACTTTTAGACAGCATGGCCTAAAGGTGCAGACGAACTGAAGGCTTTACACCAGTGCGATATCATTGTTTCAAGTCAAATCGCTTTGTATTTGCACATGTTTAATAACTCGACTTGCTTTCGTTGTGTCTTTCTACGTGATTGGCGGTCGCACTATACAAATCGTCATCCTGTGGCGGCAATTATGAATTAATTCAGAAGAAACTGAAATGGAAGAACCAGGTGAATAACACCAGAACTACCTAGCAAACAAATCCAGAAAGCAATATGACGTAGCGTGTTGCCTGGTGTGAGGCAAAACATGTTGAAAATAATGTGACTGCTAGCGAATCAACAAAACATGTGACATCTCGCTGCACGCGAGAGTTGATCTCGTTCTAAACGTGGCCTCTTAGTTTCAGGAATCTCGCTACACGCGAGAGTTGATCTCGTTCTAAACGTGACCTCTCTTAGTTTCAGGAATCTCGCTACACACGAGAGTTGATCTCGTTCTAAACTGACCTCTCTTAGTTTCAGGAATCTCGCTAGACACGACAGTTGATCTCGTTCTAAACGTGACTTCTCTTAGTTTCAGGAATCTCGCTACACACGAGAGTTGATCTCGTTCTAGACGTGACTTCTCTTAGTTTCAGGAATCTCGCTACACACGAGAGTTGATCTCGTTCTAAATTGACTTCTCTTAGTTTCAAGAATCTCGCTACACAGGACAGTTGATCTCGTTCTAAACGTGACATCTCTTAATTTCAGGAATCTCGTTGCACGCGAGAGTTGATCTCGTTCTAAACGTGACATCTCTTACTTTCAGGAATCTCGCTACACACGAGAGTTGATCTCGTTCTAAACGTGACCTCTCCTAATTTCAGGAATCTCGCTACACACGAGAGTTGATCTCCTTCTAAACGTGACTTCTCTTAGTTTCAGGAATCTCGTTGCACACGAGAGTTGCTCTCGTTCTAAACGCGACCTCTTAGTTTCAGGAATCTCGCTACAAACGAGAGTTGATCTCGTTCTAAACGTGACCTCTTAGTTTCAGGAATCTCGCTACACACGAGAGTTGATCTCGTTCTAAATGTGACTTCTCTAGTTTCAGGAATCTCGCTACACACGAGAGTTGATCTCGTTCTAAACGTGAGCTCTAAAGTTTCAGGAATCTCGCTACACACGAGAGTTGATCTCGTTCTAAACTTGACATCTCTTAGTTTAAGGAATCTCGCTACACACGAGAGTTGATCTCGTTCTAAACGTGACCTCTTAGTTTCAGGAATCTCGCTACACACGAGAGTTGATCTCGTTCTTAACGTGACCTCTCTTAGTTTCAGGAATCTCGCTGCACACGAGAGTTGATCTCGTTCTAAACGTGACATCTCTTAGTTTAAGGAATCTCGCTACACACGAGAGTTGATCTCGTTCTAAACTTGACATCTCTTAGTTTCAGGAATCTCGCTACACACGAGAGTTGATCTCGTTCTAAACGTGACCTCTCTTAGTTTCAGGAATCTCGCTACACACGAAAGTTGATCTCGTTCTAAACTTGACATCTCTTAGTTTAAGGAATCTCGCTACACACGAGAGTTGATCTCGTTCTAAACTTGACATCTCTTAGTTTAAGGAATCTCGCTACACACGAGAGTTGATCTCGTTCTAAACGTGACCTCTCAAGTTTCAGGAATCTCGCTACCCACGAGAGTTGATCTCGTTCTAAACTTGACATCTCTTAGTTTAAGGAATCTCGCTACACGCGAGAGTTGATCTCGTTCTAAACGTGACCTCTCAAGTTTCAGGAATCTCGTTACACACGAGAGTTGATCTCGTTCTAAACGTGACTTCTCCTAGTTTCAGGAATCTCGCTACACACGAGAGTTGATCTCGTTCTAAACGTGACCTCTCAAGTTTAAGGAATCTCGCTACACACGAGAGTTGATCTCGTTCTAAACTTGACATCTCTTAGTTTAAGGAATCTCGCTACACACGAGAGTTGATCTCGTTCTAAACGTGACCTCTCAAGTTTCAGGAATCTCGCTACCCACGAGAGTTGATCTCGTTCTAAACTTGACATCTCTTAGTTTAAGGAATCTCGCTACACGCGAGAGTTGATCTCGTTCTAAACGTGACCTCTCAAGTTTCAGGAATCTCGCTACACACGAGAGTTGATCTCGTTCTAAACGTGACTTCTCCTAGTTTCAGGAATCTCGCTACACACGAGAGTTGATCTGTTGTAAACGTGACATCTCTTAGTTTAAGGAATCTCGCTACACACGAGAGTTGATCTCGTTCTAAACGTGACATCTCTTAGTTTAAGGAATCTCGCTACCCACGAGAGTTGATCTCGTTCTAAACGTGACCTCTTAGTTTAAGGAATCTCGCTACACACGAGAGTTGATCTCGTTCTAAACGTGACCTCTCAAGTTTCAGGAATCTCGCTACACACGAGAGTTGATCTCGTTCTAAACGTGACTTCTCCTAGTTTCAGGAATCTCGCTACACACGAGAGTTGATCTCGTTCTAAACGTGACCTCTTAGTTTAAGGAATCTCGCTACACACGAGAGTTGATCTCGTTCTAAACGTGACCTCTCAAGTTTCAGGAATCTCGCTACACACGAGAGTTGATCTCGTTCTAAACGTGACCTCTTAGTTTCAGCAATCAACACATTACTTTAGTGATAGTTTACAAATTCGAGCGCTGTCTATGCCACACGTGTTAAAAGTGGTTTTATTTTGCTGCTGGGATTGTGACCTTCGTTTCGCAAAACAAAACCACTTTTGATCCTTGTGTGACAATCTACTATTGTAAAGACCACAAATGAAAAGGCGCTATTTTCAATGAAACATTTTGCAAAAAGAACAACACTTAAAATATAACACAATGTGCTGTTTTTCAGTATTAAAAAAGTGAATTCTGTCTCCATTAATTTGGCCTCTGTATACTGCACGAAATGAAATACCCACGGCATTTGTTTCATTTTACTCCATGGCATTCTCAACTGTAAGTCCAATTCTTTTATAGCTTCAACGTGCGCACGTCTTTTAGTCATTTAGGGCTTAAATTACGAGAAACGTCCGTCGCGAAGAACGGGGATTTTTAATGGTAGAAGAATTATCAAAAGCAGTTGGGTGGTTCGCCAGCAAACACGTGTCACGAAACAAATGTACAGTTGTCTACAAGGGTGAGGGGGATGTTCTTGTCGCAGCCTAGCAACATTAACTTTCATGTGAAAATTGAGAGAAATGGGATACACATGTTTAAAAAGCGGGTCGCTATATACCGGCTTTCATGTTCCATAACCTGCGTATTCAAAACAATAAACAGTTAATGGTATAACACTTTTTCTTTCTCCACACGTATAGCAAGTATACCCAAAAAGGCATCTCTGTGAACAACTAACTCAAAAACGAAAACTCGGATTAACACCAAACTTGCACAATATCTTCCAAAGATGCGACAAGAACATCCCCAACTACGCTTTACATGCAACATTTTTTATTTTAAAACGAATCTAACGATTTTAATTAAATACCATATAGTAAGTATATTTACAAAACAAATAAAATGTGCATCTTCAATTTTCTGGGAACAGCCTGTCAAGTCCTCTTCATTCGGAAGCAATTTTGTATAACCTTGTGCAACTGGTAGACGTTAAGCGATAGACAAAAACGTAATGTACAAAAAGAATGTAGATCTCTTTAAAACACACAATTTATTTAAATAAACATCTGTTAGTACCAGTTCTAATTCTTCTATTCTTTTAAAGTCCTAACCATTCTCAGTTGTTTCTCGCGATATCATGGCCAGCATATAGCGTCCAGTTGTTAAACATTTGACTATCGCTGTTCTCTATAACGAAATGTGTAATGTAGCTGTTTCTGTAAAGGTTTATCTCGATTAAAATGTAACAGATAGGAAAATACGATTTAGTAAGAAAAGTTTGTATATCGAGTAATAAACGAGAGTGTTGTGAATTTAACACATCACATCTTTATGGTTTACCTACAAATTCACTGAGAAAGATGACTGCACAGAATATTCAAAACACACGTATTTTACTACTGATCATCTAAGATATGTGGTATTTTAATCAAAGCGTTAGACCGAGTTTTGAAAACAATAAAAACTAACGAATTTCTATCAACGTAATCTTCATGTCGAAGATGCTTTAGTGCTATAGAAGGAGCTGAACGATACACACATCATCTCGCCTGGAAGGGAAGAGAGGATATTTCTGGAGCAAGATGCCCCCCCTTATGATCAATATTCAAGTGAGAGACAGATTAGCGAGCTGGTGACCTATCACATTTTGTTGCAGCACGCGTGTTGCGTGACCAGGGAAACACCCTCCCGTGTATTAACAATACCGCGTTACGTGGCCTTAATAAAAGAGCTACGCCCTTCTCTACGTCTATTGCCACATTTTCATCATTTTCATTTTCTCTGCCACTTACCTATCGCAGGTAGGGGAAGTATGGCAACACAAAAGCGAAATCCTCCAACTCCAAACTACCCTTTACATGGAAAACTTTTCTTTATGTATTTTCTCAAGAATAGACCCAACGATTTTTGTTATAATACTACATATATAACATATTTACATGACAAATAAAACCTTTATCTCGAATTTTCTGGAAAGTACCTCGGAAGTCTTCATTCGGAAACAATTTTGTATAATTGCTAAACCGTAAGAGATAAACAAAAAAATGCAGATCTCGTTAGAATACGCAATTTCTCTCTTTCTCTCTCTCTCGTGGTGTTAAACCTTTCGGAGATATTCTTTGTTATTGTTTGACATTTTCAAACACGTATACTTTTCAAGTGACAAGTCGGTAATCGTTTTTTCTCTTGATATTACAAGGAGCATGGGATACACTTTTTAGAAATGTATCGCTTTAGCCTACTGTATTATTCGAAACGTGTGAATGTGCTATGAAAGTTTATCTCGATTAACAATAGATAGAAGTAGAAGAGCGAGTAGAGAAAGTCAACACATCATGTTTCAATGCAGTGTGTGAAGGACACACAAGTCTGTCTAATTTCCCTTTAATAACTGTTGGCTATTCTTTATGAAATAGAGGGTTGGTACAACTGTACTGTCGTATTCCTACCAAATGGGAGTAACAGCATGTTCCAATGTAATCTATGAAATAGAGAGTTTTGTAGACCCATGACCGTCCGAGTCGAGTGGCTGTACAAACAATACAACTCTCAACTAAGCGTTCTTCACAGGATCTTCATATTCTAATATCTACGCCTTTTTAGTATTTTAGGTAAAAAGTTTACATCGAAAATAAACATAGCTATGGTTTAAACAACAACTTTCCACCAAAATTTCTTCAGATGGTTTAATATTAATTTCTATGCAAGAGCTTGGAAACAAGAGAGGCCTAATTTTTGAATTTGCAAGAACTTTTCTTGCAAACTCCTCTGCCCAACTTTTTCTCTTTTAAGGAGAATACTTAGGCCTAATTTTGAAAAAGAAAGAAACAAACAGCATTTTTGTTTCTTTCCCTTTTAGTTACTATTGTGTTATGAGAAGATGTATATAAATTGTCGTGTATCTTCTTCTTAAGGGTACACATTGTTGAAAATTGAGCGAAATCATTCAAAAACTCATATGACTTTCTCTGCCAATTCTTCAACAAACTGTTCTTACAAAAGCACATTCTTGTATGTATTTCATGTTAATGTTGTAGGTGCAGTTGGAATACTCCAACTGTTCTAAGAGCGGGTCGCTATGTGATGACCTTGAATAAGCATGGTCAAGAGAGAGGAACGAGACAACGCAAGTATTGTCTTGTTCCATACGACTGTTTCTGGTCCAAAACTTGATCTGTTACACAAATGATCTTACCTTGTGTGTAATTAAATGCCGATAGAACAGCAGGGTCTTCAACGTGTTTTGCGAGTAGTCAAACAGATGGTAGCACCGTTGAGTCCACACGGTACTTATTGATTTTTTGCAGGTAACGTGGAAGCAACACACACTGACGCAAAGCAAATGAGCTCTGTTTATTATAATGAAGAGAATTTATTTTATTTTAAATACACATATTTCGTTGTTTATCTTGGGAATGGGCTGCCGAGGAAGGTCATAATGAGTCGCTGAGATAGGTATTATGGATGCTGTCACATACTGTAATATGGTTAACAACACAATTGTGATTCTAAATTATTTGCAGCTTACTTTGACGTCATCAGTTCACGCCTCATCAGCGTACAATACCACTATAATATGAAATTGACATGCATTAACACTTGTCACATAAACGCCATCACTGAGTTACTTGTGCACTGTGTGTTTTTAATCTCACCAATATATACATAATTTTGGCTAAACGAACACGCAATCAGTTGGACCGTTTTCACAGAAAAACGCTTCTTAACATTGAAATTAAAGCTGGCTCGTGTCTTACAAAGCATTATGAAAAGTCTTGGAATATAAACATCGAAAACGAAAGAAGGAACAAGTGCTATGAAATAAAAGTAAAATGAAACAGTGTTAAGAAACTGGTTCAATCAGCACTCCTTCGAGGCGAAAGCTCACAAAACATATCTTTAAGCGTTACCACAGATGCTTAACTTGGTAGTAAATTGATTTCTCCATGTATAGCAACAACAAGTACATATTTACATCCTCCGAAAACAGCATTCAAGTGTTTTTTCCTGTTAGCAAGCGCTTGCGATGAAGGGAGAGTAACGACTTCCCACTCGGAAAGGTACGCGTATTTGAAAATTCAAACCAATAACAAGGAATATCTCGGAAATGGTCAACTTCGCAAAAAATTAATTTGATATAAATTGCGTATTACAGTTTATCGATTACACAGAAGTCGTTCAGAATGAAGAGGACTTCACAGGTTATTCCCAGAAAATTCAACATATACTTTTAATTTTTCATGAAAACATCTTAAACATATGGTGTTCTAATAAAAATTGTTAAGAGACATTCTTTCAGAAAATTTTCCGTATAAAAGTTAGTTTGGAGTGGAGGAATTTTCTTGAAAAGCTTCTTGTTGTACGAGGGCGATACTAAACATTTTTGGAATGCCATGTTTTTAAAAACAAATGAATACCTTGACAGCTACGTTCAACTGTTTTGCCATGTAGTTTCCTCGATTTGCTCTAACAAATCGTTAATTATCATTTTAAGATTTTCTGTTCACCTAAAAATAAATTTGACTACAGAACATTTACGGCTATGCTTGTTTACGATTTTAGTGAAGCACGGCCTAGAAGCCCCATCTATGGAAACAATTTGTAATTGGTACAGCGAATTCAAAAGAGATCTTTTTTTTCTTAGTGGTGAATTTCGAGAAGGACGCCCAACAACTGAAAATATTGCCGCTGTTCGAGCAATGCTGAAGAAGATAGACGGACATGTTATGGGCGACATTGGGCATTGGTATGAGTCATATCCAAAACAGTTAGACGTGGGAAAACTTTGTTGTCGATGGATTTCACACAAACTGACTCCCCGATCAAAAACAACAACGCATCGATTGGTGCAGAAAAACTGGTGATGAATCTTGTATTTATTGTTATGATCCTTAAAAGAAAAGTTGAACAGAACCTAAGCCTACAAAAGTGCGACGAAATCGCAATGCTGCTACGAGAGACGTACCGCTACTGGTACACAAACGTCTGAAAAACGTTACATCGTCGCATACAGCAAAACTAACAACCGAGTATTTGGATGTCAGCACCATCGACCCGGACCCAGCACCTTCTGCTTCCAAAAATTAAAGATAGAGTGTGTGGTCATCACATGAAACAGAGGAACATTATAAAATCCTGGTTTCTGAAGTGCCTGAGGAAGAACGGCATACTTGCTTTAAGGGCTAGTTTCGTCGAATGCAAAAATGTATTGATGTTAAAGGAGAATATTTTAAAAACAATAACATCATTTACTTTCTCTACTACGTATAGTAAGTAGGGGAAGCATTGCATTCCACCCAAAAATTCGATACTCAGATTTCGCCGCAATACATGTTTTGAGGTGTCCTGAAAACATGTCCGCGTGTGTGACTGTCTGTGAACAGCAGCATAACTCAAAAACGAAAAGTCGGATAAATACCAAACTTGGATTTGAGTTTAGTATCCTCCAAGGATGCGACACGAAGAGTTTCAAGAAAATCCCCCCACCCCAGACTGCTCTTTACATGCAACATTTTTCGAAAATTTTCATTTTCTCAAAAATCGCTCTGATGAGATTTTGTTTAGAATATGATATATTTAAGATTTTTTATGGCAAACTAAATGTATATCTTGAATTTTCTGGGAATGTCCCCAACAGCCCTCTTCATTCTGAATCACTTTCCTATTACTGATAAATCGTAAGAAATAGACAAACTTTCACTGTAGATCTCGTTAAAACACACAACTGATGTCATTTACTTGTTTTTTTTTTTGTTTTTTTTTTGGTGGAGTGAACCATTTCTGAGATATTCCTTGTTATTTGTTTGAATTTTCCAATACTTATACTTTTTCTCAAATTGAATTCGTTATTCTTTTTTTTTTATGTCCTGGACATACAAAGACAATGGAATACGCCACATAGCAACCAGCTCTTAAAACATTTGACTATCGCTTAAAGCCTACCATATTCCCCTTGTACCTACAAGAACATTAGCAATAAGATTAACATGAAGTAGATGGAGAATAAGCGTTTGTACAAGAGTAGAGAAAGTCATGTGAGTACAACATATCAGAATTTTTAAAACCAATCCTTGTTGATTATCTAAACTTTTCAGAGGCTAAAGTCAAATATAAATTTTGGTTTTTGAGTTATGCTGTTCACACAAACAGGCACACACATACACTTTTTTGTAAAAGTTTATTCAGCGGACCTCAAAACAGGCAGTTCCGGTGAAATCTGAGCATGGAATTTTTGGGTTGGAGTGCAATACTTTCTGCACCTACCAGGAAAAATTCTTTGTCTGTTTGTTTGTTTGTTTATTTAGAGGGGCTCAAAACATGTAGAGAGAAATCTGGGAATCTCATTTTTGGTTGGAATACAACACTTCTTTGAGTGAGTAGTAGAGATTAAAAATGGTAGTCTACTATATGGTAATACGAGAAAAAATAATTAATAACACATTTATTACAATTGTGAAATACCTTTGTTTAGCAAAAACACTTGAAATATTAATACAGATTTAGGACTGAAAGGACCTGACTCGAGAAACATTGAGTCATGCGTGCAGACGCGAGCGACAGTCTGTCCTCTTTAACTCCCAAGAAGAGTGTAATAATTCCCAAATCCATAAGAGGCGAGACAAAGCCTCTTGTCTTTGGAATTTTAAATTAAACGATCCCCCCCTCCGGGCAGCACATTACTAATTTCGCTGCTCATTATCTGAGCTCGTGCTGCGCTCTGGTGGTGGCGCCAGCGTCGTCGCTAGATGGCATTGTGTGACCCAGATACGAACTGGCGCACTTTCAGTTAATATTGGAAAAGGAGAGCATTCATTCAGCAGCGGCTAGTGCAACTGAGGTGACTCCCATTGTTCTGTTTGCTCTAGGCAAACGACTTCCTTCTCAATAAATCGACCAGACTTGCCAACTCGCTGAAAATAAAACCCAGCAGGGCGTAATAATCTTGCGATGACAACTTTACGTTCAGTGTAGTAAATATACAAAACTTCCCTACAAAATAATGGAAGATTTATAAGAATCCTTGGAGCATTGTCTCTGAAATTCTTCCTGGTACATACCATATTAAAGCAATGGACATACAAACATTTCTAGCCTACATCTTAACTAGATAACAAAACCTATCACAAAAATGGGACACTTACCACCTGCAGTCATAGAACGCGTGGGAGTTCAGGCTGTCCATTTTTGAAAATTCGCATCACTAGTGATAGACACTATGCATCATCATGATGGATAGACACACAGATAAGCTCTCACCTATCATAGCACTGTAAACCATTCACGTTGTTATCTGAAGTTACAATATTATGAAACAGAATTATTGAATGTTTTGTCATAACTCTCTGAATATGCCCACAAAATCGTAAACACTCCTTTGCCTCCGCTCCCACACACTTTAAGGGCAAACCTTACATCCGGAACTACCCTTGATATGGCAATAACAATAATTATTATATTTTCCAAAAGTTTCACAACGATTTTGGTAAAATACACATGTTTAAGACATTTGCTTGACTTTGAATATCCTGGGAATAGCCTAAGGAGTCCCTACTTCTGAAGAAACTCTGTACAGTCTAGTATAAAGGGTATTTTGGAGTGGGGTTTTTCTTCAAACTATTCGTATCGCATCTTTGGAAGGTACTGAACCTAAATATCAAGTCTGGTGTTTATCTGACTTTTCGTTTTGGCGTTATGCTGTCCACGTATCTCTTTCTCTCTCTCACACACACGGACCTTCTCCTAAAAAAAATCTTACGTTCACATGACTTTCTCTGCGCTCTATCGTTTATTACTGGGTATACAGACTATTCTTACTAAAGCTTATTTTTCTATCTACTAGATTATAATCCAAATAAACTTTTATAGAAACAGCTACATTACACATTCCCTTATAGATACAAAGGGAACAGCGATAGTCAAATGTTTAACAACTGGACGCTATATGCTCCTTACTGTTTCCATGACATCGCGAGAAACAACTGAATGTTGACAGGACTTTACAGAACGACCAAGTAATGAACAATTCGAACCATTAGTAACGGATATCTCGCAAATGGCTGATGCCCCAAAAAGTTATTTGAAATACATTGTGTGTTTTAAGAAAATTTTATTTCTTGTGTAGTACGTTTTCGTCTATCGCTTAAAGTTTGCCAGTTACAGAATAGCATTTTCACCGAATAATATACCAGTACATATGTATAAAGGCTTCGTCATTAATTTTACATCCTGTTTACAAAAATGTACGTAACCTTTACAAATTGCTTTGCAGTTTCAGAGTGACAAAGTTAGTTTCACTATAAACTTTGTATTTCAATAACAGTTCTTTTACTTTATGCTTGAACATTTTACGTTTGAATACCTTGAAAGCAGTGGGTATGTTGTAGAAAATTACTGCCTTGTAAGATGACTGTTTTAATAAGTGTGTGATATAGTTGAATTGATTCGGTAGCACGTGTATTATGAGTGTAGTTGTTTTTATTTTTAATAATGCAAATTATTATGAATAAAGGACTGTTTCTAAATATATGCATAGCTGATGATGAGATGGAGTTTAAGGGCGCTAAACATCTAGGGTCATCAGCGCCCTTACAATGTACAAAATTTAAGACCCAAAAACTATAATACGGGACAATAACCCGAGGAGTCGAAAACACAAAAACAAAACACCAAATTCTAAAAACCAACACACTAAAAGCTTGGTCAATAAAAGAGTAAAACAACGTGTCAAGAACTGTAGAATGCGAGGAACTGTAGCACCATATGTCCGCCGGGGAGAAGAACCTCCATTAAAAAGGACAATATAGAAGCACAAAACCAAAAGACGCTCAGAGCATCAAATGCGCCGATTAAAATCGCTGTCACTGATAAAACGTAAGAGATATTCCACAGCATGCGCGTCGTCTACCGAAACGTTGGCTATGTCAACAGACACACACGAACGCACAACGGAGCTGAAACTTGACACTCCGATAAAATGTGACGCACCGTTAAGGGCGCATTACACTGCTCACAGAGTGGTGCGGGGTCACCGCTGAGCAGCTATCTATGACTAAAAACGCGAAGTCCGATTCGTAAACGAGCGAAAATTACCTCTTCCCGACGAGAGCAGCGAGAAAAGGCACACCAGACTAACGGGAGAGGTTTAACCTCCCGTAACTTGTTCCCCCGGTGGGCCACCCACTCATCGTGCCAAAGCGAGAGAATGCGGTGACGTAAAATAACACACAAATCTGACGAGGGAACAACAGAGGTACAAATTCCGGGCGATAAAATTACCAATTTCGAAGCGGCGTCGGCAGACTCATTACCTGAAATGCCCACATGACCTGGAATCCACATGAAGGAGACGCTGATGCCAGAGGCACCAAGCGAGTGCAACAGGTCATGTATGCGCTGTACGAGCGGGTGGTAACTGTACAGCGCATTAATACTCTGAAGGGCACTCCGAGAGTCCGTACAAACAACACAGTGCCGCAAGCCGTGCCGCTGAATGTATAAAACGGACTGATAAATACTAAAACTTTCGGCGGTAAAAATCAAGCATTGCCACGATAAACGGATGGTAAAACTATGACGACCAAAAAGAAAGGCACACCCTACTCCAACAGCAGTCTTAGACCCATCAGTATATAAAAATGACATTCCCCGAATTGCGCTTGAAGCTCTAAAAAGGGGGATTTAAGCACTGAAGCGAGGGTCTCATTCTTCGGCATCCACGTTAACCCGAGGTGACAGTGGGCCTCACGCGCAACCAAGGAGGAAAACGCGTTTCCCCCCTGGGAAGGGCCGGCGCTGGCGTAACGTCCAAATGCCGAAGAAGCTGTCGAAATCGAACCCCTGGAGGGAGCAATGCAGAGGTGCTAACTATATACTGCCGATCAAACGAATCCTCGAAAAATATCTCGAAGGACGGGCGGTCAGGCAAGCTTGAGAGTCGACATGCATAGATGCACAAAAGCATTTCACGCCTGAAGGACAGCGGAGGCTCTGCAGCTTCAGCATAGACTTGGAACAGGGCTGGTTGGAAAGGCCCCCGTAGCCACTCTTATGCCACGATGGTGAATGGCATTAAGGCGACGTAACACAGATGGACGTGCCCATGAATAGAAAATACACCCGTAATCAAGCTTGGATCGGACCAAATAGCGATAAAAACGCAAAAGGATGGTCCGATGGCTCCCCAGGATGTGCCACTTAAAACACGCAAAAGATTAAGAGAACGGTCACACTTTGCTTTATAAAAGGAAATGTGCGAAGTCCAGCTCAGCTTCCGGTCAAAGACCAACCCCAAAAATTTCACCTCGTCTGCAAATGGAAGGACCTCCGACCCAAGAAGGAGAGAGGGCGGAGGGAAAGCCTTCCGGCGACAGAAGTTGATGCAAACGGATTTCTCGGCGGAGAAATTAAAGCAGTTAGCGTTACTCCAGGCGTAGAGACGGTCGATACAGCTCTGGAGACGGCGTTCGAGTAGACAGGTCCGCCGTGAACTGCAATATATGGCAAAATCGTCAACAAAAAGGGACGATGAAATGCCACGTGGAAAACAATCAACAACGGGGTTGATAGCAATTACAAAAAGTGTGACACTGAGTACAGAGCCCTGCGGTATACCGTTCTCTTGAATAAAACTACTAGATAAAATCGAGCCCACACGTACACGAAAGACGCGGTCCGTCATAAACTCCAGAAGAAATATGGGACGACGACCGCGTAAATTCCATACATGGAGGGTACGTAAAATGCCGCGCCACCAACGAGTGCCATAAGCTTTCTCCAGGTCAAAAAACACAGCCACGGTTTGACACTTTCTCAGAAATCCATTTATAATATGCGTCGACAGGGACACCAGATGGTCGACGATAGTGCGATGGCGACGAAATCTGCACTGAGCGTTCGCTAGAAGTTTCTGAGACTCAAGCCACCATGTCAACAGCCCGTTGATTTTGCGCTCCATCACCTTGTAAACACAACTGGTGAGGGAGATAGGGCGGTAGCTGGAAGGTAGTTGGTGATCCTTCCCAGGCTTAAGTATAGGGACAAGGGTGGCTTGGTGCCAAACTGAAGGAAAAACGCCGCCCTCCCAAATACCGTTATAGACCTGTAAGAGAAACAGTTTAATGTCGGCAGAAAGGAGCTTTAACATCAGGACATGAATGTCGTCCGGCCCACTTCTGGGTGATAAAATCGCCGATTTGGCAGCGGCGTCGGCAGACTCGTTCCCTGAGATGCCAACATGACCTGGAATCCACATGAAGGAGACGCGGATGCCAGAGACACCAAGCGAGTGGACCAGGTCATATATCCGCTGTACGAGTGGGTGGTAATTGTACAGCGCGTTATACTCTGAGGGGCTCTCAGGGAGTCTGCGCAGAGAACACAGTGCTGTAATTACGCCGCTGGATGTATAAAAGAGCCTGATAGATACTAAAAAGTTCGGCGGTAAAAATCGAACATTGCTCCGGTAAACGAAAGGTAAAACTATGCTGATCAAAAACAAAGGCACACCCTACTCCAACATCAGTCTTAGACCCATCAGTGTATATAAAATGAAAGTTCCCGATTTTCGCCCGGAGTTCTAAAAAAGCTGATCTAAGACCTAAAGAAGGCGTCTCAGTCTTCGGCATCGACGTTAGCCCAAGGTGATAGTGGGCCTCAGCGCGCAGCCATGGAGGAAAAAGCGTTTCCCGCCTGGGAAGGGCCGGCGCTGGCGCAACGTCCAAATGCTGAAGTAGTTGTCGAAATCGAACCCCTGGAGGTAGTAATGCAGAGGAGCTAACTAAATATTGTCGATCAAGCGCATCCTCGTAAAATAACTCGAAGGACGGGTGGTTAGGCAAGCTGGAGAGTCGACAAGCATAGCTGCACAAAAACATCTCACGCCGGAAGGACAGCGGAGGCTCTGCAGCTTCTGCGTACAGGCTGGGTACAGGGCTAGTTGGAAAGGCCCCTGTAGCGACTAATGGCACTCAATCGACGTAACACAGATGGACGTGCCGACGAATAAACAATACACCCGTAATCAAGCTTGGATCGGACCAAAGAGCGATAAAGGCGAAGAAGGACGGTCCGATCAGCTCCCCAGGATGTGCCACTTAAAACACGTGAGGAAACGTGAGAAGTCCAGCTCAGCTTCCGGTCAAAGACCAACCCCAAAAATTTCACCTCGTCTGCAAATGGAAGGACCTCCGACCCAAGATGGAGAGAGGGCGGAGGGAAAGCCTTCCGGTGCCAGAAGTTGATGCAAACGGATTTCTCGGCGGAGAAATTAAAGCAGTTAGCGTTACTCCAGGAGTAGAGACGGTCCTTACAGCTCTGGAGACGGCGTTCGAGTAGACAGGTCCGCCGTGAACTGCAATAAATGGCAAAATCGTCAACAAAAAGGGACGATGAAATGCCAGGTGGAAAACAATCAACAACGGGGTTGATAGCAATTGCAAAAAGTGTGACACTGAGTACAGAGCCCTGCGGTACTCCGTTCTCTTGAATAAAACGACGAGATAAAACCGAGCCCACACGTACACGAAAGACGCGGTCCGTCATAAACTCCCGAAGAAATATGAGAAGACGACCGCGGAAATTCCATGCATGGAGTGTACATAAAATGCCGCCCCTCCAACAAGTGTCATAAGCTTTCTCCAGGTCAAAAAATACAGCCACCGTTTGACACTTTCTCAGAAATCCATTCATAATATACGTCGACAGGGACACCAGATGGTCGACGGTAGAGCGATAGCGGCGAAATCCGCACTGAGAGTTCGCAAGAAGTTTCTGAGACTCAAGCCACCATGTCAAACGCCCCTTGCCCATGCGCTCCATCACCTTGCAAACGCAACTGGCGAGGGAGATAGGTCGGTAGCTGGAAGGTAGTTGGCGATCCTTCCCAGGCTCAAGTATAGGGACAATGGTGGCTTCGCGCCCAACGGAAGGAAAAAAGCCGTCTTGCCAAATACGGTTATAGACCTGTAAGAGAAAGAGTTTACTGTCGGCTGAAAGGTTTTTTAACATCAGGACATGAATGCCGTCCGGGCCAGGAGCGGAGTGCCTAGAGCAATGAAGAGCGTGCTCCAGCTCCCGCATTGTAAAAAGTTCATTATAACACTCATTATTAGGAGACCGAAAATTAAAGGTGTCGGAATCCAGCCGGTCTTTGATAGAGCGAAAGCCGGCGGAATAATGGTGTGAACTGGATACCGCCTCAAAGGCAGCACCCAGAGTGTTAGCGATGACAGCCGGATCCACTATGGTGGCATTGTAAACCTGAAGGCCAGAAACAGTACAATGCGACACTTTACCTGAGAAGCGACGAAGTTTATCCCAAACAACAGATGAAGGTGTAAAGCGATTAAAAGACTCGACAAAACGAGTCCACGACGCCTTCTTGCTATCGCGAATAATGCGACGAGCCCTGGCGCGCGATTGTTTAAAAGTCACCAAATTATCAAGTGTAGGGTGTCGCCGAAACACCCTAAGTGCAGTTCTACGGCACGAACGGCGTCCCGACAATCCTCGTTCCACCACGGAAAAGGCGGTCGCCGAGGTTGAGAGGATGAACGGGGAATTGCGCGTTCGGCGGCAGAGAAAATCGTAGACGTAAGGTGCTGCACTAGTTGGTTAATGTCGGCGAAGGGCTGATCGTCAAAATGCACGAGGCTGGAATACAAGCTCCAGTTGGCTTTTGTGAATATCCAGGTAGGTACTCTCGAATGCTGTACGTGGTGTGACAGAAGAGAAACGGAGGTCGCAGCCTCCTGGGACTGCGACCTCCGAGGAGAAGGTGAACTCTGCTTGCTGTGAACACGCGGTGGGTCTTTTAAAAAGTCTTCTCTTCGAAGTTTCTGCTTCGGTTTTTTCTCAGTGGCTAGTGACTTCATAGACTTTGGACCAGGTTTATAGGGCTTGGTAACTGTAGCTTTAATGGACGGCCGGATGGTAGTGGCGGTCAATGCAGTCATGGTCCAAGTTTGAGTCTCTGCATTCTTCCGGGGTACTGGCGAGGCAACAAAAGAACTGAATGTTCACGATCGCAGGAGCGTAGTGGCGCGCATGGTAACGCCTCCGGGCTTCGGCGAAGGAGAGTTTCTCCTTTACCTGGATCTCTTGGATCGCCTTCTCGTCCAAATACCGCGGACAGTCGCCAAATGAAGCAGAATGTGACCCTTTGCAATTGACGCAGACGGGGGCTGTTGAACAGGCACCTTCGTGTGAGGGCTGGCTACATGTTGCACAGATGTTAACGGCACTCTTACATGAGACTTGCGTATGCCCAAAACGTTGGCATTTAAAACAACGCAGAGGTCTAGGAATATAAGGCCTCACAGAAATTCGTTCGTATCCTGCGGAAATGCTAGTGGGCAGATCGACGCCATCAAATGTTAGAAACAAGGTACGAGGGGTACCAATACGCCGTTGCGTTTGGCCTGCACTCGTGCACTGCTGTCACCTTTTGATCGGATAGATATTCGACTAGATCCTCGTCCGATATACCATCGAGGCTATGGGTGGTAACGACGCCCCGACAGGAATTCAATGTGCGGTGCTTCTCGACACGGATGGGATAACCGTGGAGAAGCGTAGCACGCAACAAGGTCTTACTTTGCTGATCGGACGTAGTTTGTGCCAATAAGGAACCATTCCGGAGACGAGTGCAGGATTGAACCGCACCAGCAATAGCATCTATGCCCTTCTGAATTATAAAAGGGTTCAGCTTCTCAAAGTTTTGTCCTTCTGTTCTTGAAATGACCAAGTAACAACCAGATGTCCGCGGTGCTACTTCTGTTACAATAACTTTTCGGCGCTTGTTTGTATTAATGGAGAAAGGGTGCTCCATAGCGAAATAAATCCTCCACCATTGCAACCGTCTCCGACCTCGGGCTCTGACTTCCTGGGCGTTACCCCGGCTTGGGTGAGTGGCCTATCTATACCAGACTCACCCCAGGGTCACACCTCCCAGAACATAGACAGAGGAACCCAATCGCCGTCAGAAGTCAGCAGCTCATGCAATGGCCCCCCGCGGGACTGCAGTTGAACAGCGGATACGAACACATACCCTACATGACGACCCCGGGTGGTGGGGATGACGCCATTACCCACTCACCCAGCTGTGCACCCCGTGCACGGGTATCCGTCAGGCTGTGTCCACGGAGGATTAAAAGAACAGATAAAAGAAATAAAACTGTGTGGGCGTTTCGCACGCAAGCTAGGCCGGCGAGGAAGAAAAAGAGATGTGCGAATGTCGTGGTTCGAAATAACCGGAAAGTGACAAGGGAAGAAAGAAACGATGGCGAGGGGCGGCATGGAACGAGATGCAAAGAACGCACGAGAGCCTACCTCGTATTCGCGGTCACGAGGGCGAACCCACCTCGACAGGACGAGGGTGGAGGGATGATGATGGTGATGAGAGCCTCGGGAACCCCGGGTACGCCAAACCCGTACTCACGTAAGACAAGTCCCTGGGGAGGGTATATGCATAGCAGCGGCAATGTGTTAAGCTCAGTGAAAATTGGTGTAGATGGAGGTACTTGTTTGATTGCCTTTAGAGTTGTTTTATTGTCTAAATACCGCTAACGAACCCGCAGAATGGTATTGCATGCGCAAGAAGAGAATAAACATAACCAAAGTCTCTGTGTCGCTGACTTGTGATAGCATATGTTGTGCGACTGAACTTCCGACAGAGGGCAGGAATGTGCTTATTCCCTTAAAGTCTTGCATCTACGAGAGTGATGCCTAAGAAATTTGTACAAGTTTGATTGCATATGACTGAATTATCCATAAAAATCTGATAATCGGAATTAGAGCATCCAGTGAAGTCTAGATACCTAGTCTGACACACTTGATAGACAGTGAGTTATTTGAGGTTAACCGCAACGACACTTTGCTGAAAACAAAATTTGTATCAATAAGACACAATTTGCAGGTGCAAGGTCAAGTGGAATGTCATTTATATATTATAAACATAGCAGTGTCCCGAATATAGAGCCTTGTGGGACATCACAATTTCAATATCAGACTGCTCAAGTTCCACCAGGTGGGATCTATTTCTAAGATGTGTGATGAACCATAGGTTTGCTATTTCTCTTATGCTATAGCAGTCGAGCTTTTGCAAGACAGTGTCAAATGCCTTTGATAAGTCCATGAATAGTCGTACTACATGTTCTTTTTTGTCTTTAATATCTTCCAGGAGGGAGAAAATGGTTGAGCTGATTCATTTTCCTTTTCGAAGCTCAAACTGAGTGTTAGTGATGATGTAATTATCTAGGCTGTGTATGTGACCTTTTCAATAATCTAATACAACACAGAGAGTAGTGATATAAGCCTATAATTTCTTATCTGTGTTCGTTCCCCCCTTTTTAAAAATCGGCTTTTCTGTGCTATTTTAAGGGCTTCAGGAAAGCAACCAGTTAAAAAGGATAAATTACAGGTATCCATAAGAGATTTTGCAAAATATTTTCCACGTTGCCTTGAAATTTAATGAGGAATGTCGTCATAACCACTGCAGTTTTTGCTCTTTATGGAGTTGATTCCCTCTTCAGATGTGGGATATAAGTAAATAGAGCAATGGGTTTTAATAACCTAGGGAGGAATTGTATTAACTGCTGAGTGGGGAACTGACTGCGTTAATTTCTTTACTATTCTTGCAAAATAGCTGTTGAAAAAGACAGCTATTTTTGAAGGTCTTCGATTGTCTCATCATCGTCTATCAGTGTATTTAATAGAACCTCTATTTCTATTGCTTTATATATTATATCCGAAATTGCCTTTCCTTTGTTTTTTACGATTTTCAGTACAGTTGTCGTCATTAATTTTTTTTTACTTCTTTAATGACTTTACTTAGGATGTTACGGTATTGCTTAAAATATGACTTAAAGTTCACGTTGTTTGACGTTTTATTAAGTTCTCTAAGCAGTCACCCTTGTTAGATATGTGGTATTTTCGAAGGGTCGCAATGTCTTCAGCGGGACTGTTATGTTGTAATAATGGGTTACAGTGTTTAGAAAATCATTTGCATTCTTATTTACACCGTTACTATCTAATCAGACCAATTTTGCTTGTTTAAGAGACACCTAAAGTAGTCTATGTCTTGTTGATTAAAAGTTCTATTTTTGTCGAGTTAATTCTTATTGGCGAGCATCTTCGTTATTAAAATATACTGTTGTGGTGTGAGAGGTTACAACTCATCTGCTCTAAGCATGTTTCAAAACAATTACTTACTTTAGATCGTATGAAAGAGGCATCATCTAACAGAAAGTCGATGTTAAAATCTCTACACTGCAAGAATATATAAAATTGCTTCCGAAAGAAGAGGATTTCTCAGAAAGTTCACGATACACATTTTAATCTAAAGCGTAGTGTGCTGTACGCAATAGCTTCTCTACCTACTTGCATACGCGCTACACAAAGTAGTAAGCTTTACTAAAAATAATTTGTATACACCCTAAAATAAACGATAGAGGGCAGAGAAAGTCATGTGAATCTATCACATCAAATGTTTCAACTATATAAGCTCATATTATGTATTATCAGCAACTATAAATTTATAATTTCACACAAAAAATATGTGTTGCACTCACATGACTTTCTCTACTCTTGTACAAACTATTTTTATAAACGCTTATTCTCCATCTACTTCATGTTAATCTTATTGCTAATTTTCTTGTAGATGCAAGGGGAATATGGTAGGTTTTAAGCGATAGTCAAATGTTTTAAGAGCTGGTTGCTATGCGGAGTATTCCATTCTCTTTGTATGTCCAGGACATAAAAAAACAAATAACGAATTGGAAAATTTAAACAAATAACAAGCAATATCTAGGAAATGGTTCACTCGAAAAAAATGTATATGACATAAATTGTGTATTTTTGTCTATCTGTTACGGTTTACCAGTTATGCATAACTCATTTGGAATGAAGAGGATTTTTGCGGAAATTTCCAGAAAATTTAATTAGTACATTTCATTTGCCATGAAAATATCTTAAACATATGATATTTTAATTAAAATCGTTAAGAGCTATTTTTGAGAAAATCAAAATTGTCGAGAAATGCTCAAGGGTAATCTGGGATGGGATGATGTTCTTGAAAATGTTCGTCTCGCATCCCTGGAAGTTACCAATGCGAAGTTTGGAATTATTCGACTTTTCCTTTTTGAGTTCTGCTGTTTACAGACACGGACATGTTTCCAAAAATGTTCTATTTGGATTTAGGGCACCTCAATTTTGGGTGGAATGCAGTACTTGCCACAGTAGCAGGAAAGATAAAGGTTTCTGGCTATAACAATTTAACAAACTGCTGTTTTTGTTTCTGTGTGACTTTGAATGTTCACCAATTAACTGCGTGTTTAAATTTGTCATTTTAGAGAAAGGAGATAATACATCTTAAATACATAAAATGCAATATTTAGCTTGCTGCTTTTACTGACAGCTTTTGTATTGTTTTATCTTGTGAAGATCGGTATTAAACAGACGCTGTGATTGAGGGTTGCAACCCCCTCTCCAGTCCGATGTAATATTGCAGTACTCGAGTTATATCACTCACCTACCGACTCGTCATCTAATCCACCAACTTAAAGTAGAGCAAGTATTGCATTCCACCCAAAAATGCGGTACCGAGATTTTACCGGTATCTGAGACTTCGTGGACACAAAAATAAAAATATCCGTGCGAGCGCGCGCGCGCGCGCATGTGTGTCAACAGCATAACTCAATTACGAAAAGTCTGCAAAATACCAAATTGTTAATTAAGTTCAGTATCTTCCGAAGATGCGACACTGACGTTTTAAGAAAATCCTCCACCCAAAACTACCATTTACACGGAACATTTTTCGAATTTTTTTAATTACTCAAAGTTGACTCTAATGATTTTCTTTAAAATACGATATATGAAATATATTTAATGCCACATGAAATTAATACCTTGAATTTTCTGGGAATAATCTGAGAAGTCCTCTTTGTATAATCTTGTGTAACTGGTAAACGTTAAGCGATAGACAAAAAACGCACTACATCAAGATGTAGATCTCCTTTAAGCACACAATTTATTTCAAATAACCTTTTTCGTGGCATAAGCCATTTCCGAAATATATGTATTATTAAAGGTTCGAATTGTTCTATACTTGGTCATTCCTTTAAAGTCGTGTCAACATTCAGTTGTTTCTCGCGATGTCATGGAAACAATATGGAGCATATAGCGTGCAGTTGTTAAGCATTTGACTATCGCTGTTCTCTATAACGAAATGTGTAATGTACCTCGATTACAATGAAGTATATAGAAAAGTAAACTTTATGGAATGAACTTGGGTAACCTCGACCTCATAGAGGTACAAACGGCTGTAACTGACGAAATTCTGTTATAAACTCAGTATTTGTGAACCCTTACATTTCGATTACGCAACGCTATCCAGTCTGACGTAAATACCACCATTTGCATGTTAATCAGTTTTTTTCTACCTTACGCTACAAGACAAACGGGTTAGAAATTGCTTTCAACTTTCAGAAATCTGAGATCAACACATATCACGAAGAAAACAGAAACATGAGCAGAAAAGTGGGCCATTCTCCTAGATTGCAATACTGTTTTTTTTCCCACACGGCCTTATCACTGGGAACTCCTGTTTTATACTCTGATAAAGCATTCATGCATTCAAATCTCCATAATATGCACACACACAAAAGTATCAACACATAAGATAAAAAATTAAGACAGTTTTATGTAATCTCTGCGTCAATAAAAATACTTTGGAAACCATATCAATTACTTAACTCATCAAAATTTATCTTTAGTATTGAAGAGTTACGATACATTTCCCTTAAAAAAAATAATCTGATGTGATACATTCACAGGAATTTCTCTACCCTCTCGAGATAAACCTTTGCAGAAATAGCTACATTACGTAATAGAGAACAGCGATAGTCAAATGTTTAACAACTGCACGCTATACGACATCGCGAGAAACAAATAAACATCTGAAATGCTGCACCCCGGTAGCTAGTTTCCTACACCTAGGCGTGCACTCCAAATTGTTATAATTTTATTCAAATTCATCCAAACATTTTACAAAATAATTGTTCAGACAAGTATAAAAGAATGGGGGGGAAGCTCCTGTATCTACTAACTGCAAACAAAAATAACAACACTGGTACCCACTATGCCAATGTGGGTTCAAACCCGGCGAAGGGTGATGGATGTTTCCTTAGCATGGCTTCCTTCGGAATGGAAGTAAAGCCGGTGGTCCCGTGTCGTACATTTACGGCACGTAAAAGAATTTCAAGCCTGATAAAGAGGCCTCTGAGCACATGCCCAATATAGAACGGGATGCTAAGGACCACAGCAGTTAAACAGCGTCCATAAATAAAACTCAACTTCAATATTAGCTACCAATCTTCTATAGACTACATACATACAATTTACAAAACAACCTTGACAATAACTACGAAAATCTTAAAACTAAAACATTACAATTCCTTTACCTGAAACGTTTACCGGCATCCAGCAACAACATAGGTACTGGAATCCAGCACAAGCTTTCCTGTTTTTATGAATTATTTTTAGTTATTTATTAAATTAACTGGTTTAAATTAATTATTCCTATTTTAATTTTAGTTTATTTAATTTATTTATTTTTATTACTTAATTCACTTATAGTATAATTCTTTCATTAAATTAAAATTAAATTGCTTAGTTATTTTATTAACTGTTAATTTATTAACTACTTAAATATTATTTATTATGTCTAATATTGTTTATATATTGCTTTATTACATTACTTGTTATTTGAGGAGCAAACAATCAAAAGGCAATTTGTCCACCAAATGCACAGACAACGAAGAAAACTGTTCTCTCTTTAATGATGAATAATATGGGAACGGTGTCATAAAATATAGATTTCTATGATCTTAACACGCCGCACAAATGTAGAGCATGACCCTTTCCTAAAATTAACTTTGAAAATTGGAGAAAGTAGCATGTGACTGTTTGAATATAATTTAATTGTTAACGTGGTCAAGGAATGCAATACTTGTTATGACATGAAATGGTTCCAACGGGCCACATCAACCACAATGTCGTGTCTAGCCCAACAGCTTGTACAAAATCCCAGTCTTTCTTCATTAAAATCCAACATAAACATGTCTCTTCAAACTTTACTCATTACAACCTAAAAGAATGAGCACAAACAAAATGCCTGACCAATCAAGAATCAGATTGATGCCTTTTGTTTGAAACTGTGTACAATTTTAAAAGGTTAAAGCTCCCTTTTGGGTGAAACAAGGCGATATGCAATGATGTGGATCAGTTAAAAACTTTTTTTTTTTTTGGAGAAAACGCCTTTTGATTGTTTGCTCCTCACTTATAAATTATCTATAAACATTTTCTTCTTATGTACCAACACCTTTCTTCATCTTTAGTAATCTCCCAAACTTCTATTTTACTTTAGCTGTTCTTCACTTGACTGAAATTAAACTAAACACGTTTACTTCTGTAACACTAACTTCATACAGCTGCAAACCCCTCTATCTCCCCGTTCTGCATTCACCACTGCTTTGCCTCGCTCGCTCGCCGATCCATCCGTCCTTGTCGCTCTTCTACGCTATAATTTATCTTGGTTTAATCTACTTCCGGATCGCCGTTTCTGCCTCTTCTACTCTTATATACACATAAACACTATGAAAATATATAACATATGTATAAAGACCCTATATATAGCCCTTATATTATTTTCGTGTAGGTGGCACCTGTCTTCTTTCCGCCCACTCCTACCGAGTTATGTACATTATTATTTAAATTTCTTCTTCTGTATCTGAGATTCGTTGTCATTATTTATGTTTTTTGTCAATCTCTTATTGTTGTTCATGTTGTAGAATACTTACTTATTTTATTATTTAATTTAAGTAAAGTTTGCATTTCTTAAAATGGAAGCGATTTGCTGTCGTCTCTGTTCACATTGATCATTGCTGGTAGCGAACCGTGCCCAGTCAAATAATGCAGAGTTGCTCTAGTTGGTTTTTAACTTTCATTTATGCTGCTAAATAATTCATAATCTCTCCTTCCCTCGTTTATCTTTTACCATTCTTCTTACCAGAATTGTCTCAGCTTTCTTTTTGTCTTTTGTCGAATTATAACTCCTTCCCACTATTTCTTCTACTTAAATTGCGCCTGTTAATTTAATTGGCCAAATTCCTGTCACTGCTAACATACGAACTGTTCCGGTGTATATTACTGCGTACTTCTGAGTATGTATGCCCTCGCAGCCTCGTAAGTAATTATGTGTGGTGGTACATAACATGTAACGAGATTGTGAAATTAGATGCGAGAAACAACTCAAGTTCCGTGACTTTAAACGAATGACACGATTTTACACGACTTATTATTTCAAATAAATTATGTGTTTTTAAAGAGATCTAAACTTTAGTCTATCGCCTAACGTTTAGTAGTTATACCTACAACATTATACAAAACTCCTTCCGAATGAAGAGGCCTTCAAAACTTATTTCCAGAAAATTCAAGATATGCATTTTATTTGTCATTTAAATATCTTTACTATATGGTATTTTAATCAAAATCGTCAAGGCCATTTTTTAGGAAATCAAAATTTTAAATTTTCGAAAAATGTTCCATATAAGCGGTAGTTGGACTGTTGGGGAGATACCCAACTTAAATGCCAAGTTTGGTATTTATCCGACTTTTCGTGTTTGAGTTATGCTTACGCGTGCGCAAGGACATTTTTCTGAAAATGCTTCTTTGGATTTAGGGGGCCTCAAAACACGTATTTCCGGTAAAACCTCAGAATCAAATGTTTTGGGTGAAATGCAGTAGCTTCTTTATGCAGGTACGTGGTAGAGAAACCGACCAGTAAACGTTTAGCACCTGCACTTCTGAAACCATTGTCAGGAACGGAATTTAATTTGAGGCCCCTCATCACTTTTACCTTTGGCATAATTACTCGAAAACAAGAAGCACCACAGAGTGACCTCAACTTATTTCTAAAACTATTTCAATGCTTTCCTTTGCGTGAATTAATAGGTCACAGTTTTATAAATCTTAAGAGGTACTAAACAATGATATTCAAATAAATTCGTAAACGTATAACCAGCACATTTGAACTCAATGCTCCTTGACAGCCTCCTTCATACCGCGAGGGAACGGCTACGACCAGATAAGGCAGGGATTCACAGATGTGACGTGAGCTACTGATTGGTTTGCAAGCGAGCCATCATCAGTGTTACCAAGTTTCAAAAAATACTGGATGGCACACATTTTTCATAAATATTTGTAAATCCAATATGAAGATGAAATAAGTAAATAAAAATATACTTATAAAATACATTACACAAGCAAATATGCAGCAAACTGTTGAAACATTACGGTTATTAACAAAATATGCATCATGTGCAACATAAAATATTGCTTAAACCGCTGGAAATTTAGTACTTAACTCGCATAACCTCTTTCCAACAGCATCACAATCCTGTCCCTAGTCATTACGTGTCTCTGTGTCAGGATAGGACCAATGGACTCTACTCTCACTGGTGTAAACAAACATTGTAGAGGGAGGAGTGGGTGAGAAATGAGTTACTTCTAGCACTAAAATACACAACAGTGGCCCAAACGTACATGTATAATACAGGCTGAATTATATTTCTGCATATGTATTGGGAATATTAGGTTATTGCAGTAGGTAATGGTTACTATGCAAACTGAATTACCAGAGTGCAAATGTTATCTAGTGTGTGGGGAAGAAACAGAAAACATGCAAAAAAAAATCTGATGTGTTCCAATCACATGACTTTCTCTACTCTTGTAAAACGCTTATTCTCCATCTACTTCATGTTAATCGAGATCTTATTGCTAATTTCCTTATAGGTACAAGGGGAATATGGTAGACTTTAAGCGATAGTCAAATGTTTTAAGAGCTGGTTGCTATGTGGAGTATTCCATTCTCCTTGTATGTCCAGGACATAAAAAAACGAATAACGAATTTGAGAAAAAGTATTGGAAAATTTAAGGGAATAACAAGTAATATCTCGAAAATGGTTCACTCAACAATAAACAAAAGTATACGACATAAATTGTGTATTTTAACGCGATCTACATTTTTTGTGTAGTAAATTTTTGTTCATCTCTTATGGTATACTAGTTATGCAAAAGTCGTTCACAATGAAAAATACTTTTGGAGACATTTCCAGAAAATTCGAGATATACATTTTATTTGTCATGAAAATATCTTAAACATATGATATTTTAATCAAAATCTTTAGAGCCGTTTTGAGAAAATTAAAATGTTCGAAAAATCTTCCATCTAAAGGGTAATCTGGAGTAGGGGGATTTTCTTGAAAACCTTCGTGTCACATCTCTGGAAGATACTGAACATAAATACAAAGTTTGGTGTTTATCCGACTGTTCGTTTCTGAGTTATGCTTTCACAGACACACACACACATACACAAAGACTGACACACACACACACGTTTCCAAAAATGCTTTTCTTGGATTCAGGGGGTCTCAGAACATGTATATTGTACCACCCGGCCACCGGCTCTGACCGAGGACGAGAACAGGTATACTGTACCACCCAGCAACCTGCTCTGACCGAGCCCGAGAAAAGGTATACTGTACCACCCAGCCACCGGCTCTGACCGAGCCCGAGAACAGGTATACTGTATCACGCAGCCTGGTCTGACTGAGCCCGAGAACAGGTATACTGTACCACCCAGCCTGGTCTGACCGAGCCGGAGAACAGGTATACTGTACCACCCGGTCAACGGCTCTGACCGAGCCCGAGAACAGGTATACTGTATCACGCAGCCTGGTCTGACCGAGCCGGAGAACAGGTATACTGTACCACCCAGCCACCGGCTCTGACCGAGCCCGAGAACAGGTATACTGTACCACCCAGCCTGGTTTGACCGAGCCCGAGAACAGGTATACTGTACCACCCAGCCTGGTCTGACCGAGCCCGATAACAGGTATACTGTACCACCCAGCCACCCGCTCTGACCGAGCCCGATAACAGGTATACTGTACCACCCAGCCACCCGCTCTGACCGAGCCCGATAACAGATATACTGTACCACCCAGCCACCTGCTCTGACGAGCCCGAGAACAGGTATACTGTACCACCCAGCCTCCCGCTCTGACGAGCCCGAGAACAGGTATACTGTACCACCCAGCCACCCGCTCTAACCGAGCCCGATAACAGGTATACTGTACCACCCAGCCAGCCGCTCTGACGAGCCCGAGAACAGCTATACTGTACCACCCAGCCACCCGCTCTGACGAGCCCGAGAACAGGTATACTGTACCACCCAGCCACCCGCTCTGACCGAGCCCGAGAATAGGTATACTGTACCACCCAGCCACCCGCTTTGACCGAGCCCGAGAATAGGTATACTGTACCACCCGGCCACCTGCTCTGACCGAGTCGGAGAATAGGTATACTGTACCACCCAGCCACCCGCTCTGACCGAGCCCGATAACAGGTATACTGTACCACCCAGCCACCCGCTCTGACCCAGCCCGAGAATAGGTATACTGTACCACCCGGCCACCTGCTCTGACCGAGCCCGAGAATAGGTATACTTACCACCCAGCCACCTGCTCTGACCGAGCCCGATAATATGTATACTGTAATACCCGGCCACCTGCTCTGACCAAGCCCGAGAATAGGTATACTGTAACACCCGGCCACCTGCTCTGACCGAGCCGAGAATAGGTATACTGTACCACCCAGCCACCTGCTCTGACCGAGCCGAGAATAGGTATACTGTAACACCCGGCCACCTGCTCTGACCGAGCCGGAGAACAGGTATACATACCACCAGGCCACCTGCTCTGAACGAGCATAAGAACAGGTATACTGTACCACCCGGCCACCTGCTCTGACCGAGCCTAAGAACAGGTATACTGTACCACCCGGCTCAGCCTGGTCTGACCGAGCCGGAGAACAGGTATACTGTACCACCCGGCCACCTGCTCTGACCGAGCCTAAGAACAGGTATACTGTACCACCCGGCCCAGCCTGGTCTGACCGAGCCGGAGAACAGGTATACTATACCACCCGGCCACCTGCTCTGACCGAGCCTAAGAACAGGTATACTGTACCACCCGGCCCAGCCTGGTCTGACCGAGCCCGAGAACAGGTATACTGTACCACCCGGCCACCTGCTCTGACCGAGCCTAAAACAGGTATACTGTACCACCCGGCCACCTGCTCTGACCGAGCCTAAGAACAGGTATACTGTACCACCCGGCCACCTGCTCTGACCGAGCCTAAGAACAGGTATACTGTACCACCCGGCCCAGCCTGGTTGACCGAGCCGGAGAACAGGTATACTGTACCACCCGGCCACCTGCTCTGACCGAGCCTAGGAACAGGTATACTGTACCACCCGGCTCAGCCTGTTCTGACCGAGCCGGAGAACGTGTATACTGTACCACCCGGCCACCTGCTCTGACCGAGCCTAAGAACAGGTATACTGTACCACCCGGCCACCTGCTCTGACCGAGCCTAAGAACAGGTATACTGTACCACCCGGCCCAGCCTGGTTGACCGAGCCGGAGAACAGGTATACTGTACCACCCGGCCACCTGCTCTGACCGAGCCTAGGAACAGGTATACTGTACCACCCGGCTCAGCCTGTTCTGACCGAGCCGGAGAACGTGTATACTGTACCACCCGGCCACCTGCTCTGACCGAGCCTAAGAACAGGTATACTGTACCACCCGGCCACCTGCTCTGACCGAGCCTAGGAACAGGTATACTGTACCACCCGGCTCAGCCTGTTCTGACCGAGCCGGAGAACGTGTATACTGTACCACCCGGCCACCTGCTCTGACCGAGCCTAGGAACAGGTATACTGTACCACCCGGCTCAGCCTGTTCTGACCGAGCCGGAGAACGTGTATACTGTACCACCCGGCCACCTGCTCTGACCGAGCCTAAGAACAGGTATACTGTACCACCCGGCCCAGCCTGGTCTGACCGAGCCGATTTTTACAGGTCATTGCTACTCAAGGCTAATAATAATTTCTTTGCTTCCCTTTTTATGCAACTATATTTTGTGCTGAAAACTTTCTTTTAAGGATTTTCTATGCACAGAAAAACATATACTAGCAATTTCAAAATTTAAACTGATATAGGTATATTTTACATGGTGTGTGTTACACCATTCTACCACGTAACGTGTATTTTTGGTTTGTGTAATAAGGGATTAGCTGTACCTATCATATGAAATGCAGAGATGTATAAGATACACTCACAGCTTTTGGTCACCGGAGCAGTGTATTGGCAGATAACGCTACCCTGTTTAGACATCGCAGTCAACAACTACAGTCCAGCAACTCTCTGGGTAACAACCACATCAAACTTTAATAATGCAGCTCAAAGATTCGACACCAACATTTTGTAGAAAATCCTTCCATCCCCAATACTCTTTACACAGTCCTTTTTGTTTTCTTATATTGTCAAAAATGGCTCTTAACGGTTTTTTTTAAAATACTATGCACATGTTGAAGTTTGTGTGAAGTCCTCTTTAGTGTAACTACACAGAAAATGTAGTGTAAAACGCACAATCGTGTCATGAGCCATTAATGGTTTCACTTTCTCAACGCCTCCCCTTACAACTGTTTCTGTAAACGTTTATCTCGATTAACGTGAAGTAGACAGTAGAGCAACAACGGTTTGTAAAAGTGAGTAGAGATAGCTAGACCATCCAAATTTAAAGTGGGGATTCAGCATCAACAGATGGAGAGTGGAGAAAGTGGGGAAAGTTTCAAGTACTTCACGACTATTTTGGTCTAGGTCATCTCATTGCCAAGGTAGGCCCTCGAGGAAAACCTCGACACAATTGTCAACCTGCAGGCGCGAGAGAAACATAATTCAAATCCTCTCGAGCTTATTAATACATATTACAAAAGCAAAGCTTTAGAAACAACTGGTTTAAGATCCACGAGTGCTTGTTTTATAACGTGCCACTTTTATCTTCCTTTCCTATAGTTAGCTTAATTTATTAACAAAAATAAATAGAGAGAAAATGTATGTGTGCGTGCACGCAGGGTAATCTAAAAAAATCACTCAACCGATTTTGATAATTCTTTCAAAATTCTGAATTCTGAAAAGCTCAATTCTTTCTCACTGACTGTAAAACACACTCTAATTTCATTTTATAGATTATTAAAATACTAAAAAGAATTCACAAAAACCTTGTACTTCAATACAAACACAGACTTACAGAATACTCGTAAACAAAGCCATGGAGTAGAAAATACTTGTTGTTACTCCACAGAATATGTATGTAAAATAAGGCAAATGAGACGGATATTTTATTCCAAGCTCTACATGTGTGTGTGTGTGTATGTGGGTGGGTGAGTGGGTGGTCACGCTATTGTAAAACTGTTTATAACGCTAAGATACCAACGACAAAATGTTGTAATAACTGTCATGTAACAAGGTTTGTCCTTCTACATTACAAGTCAGCGAACTAACAACCGAGAAGATGTGGTTAACTTGGTGGCCTGGGAGTGCACAATCTTCATAGTACATGCTACTGTGAACGTGTGCAACTTTTGTGTTGTTAAATAGCCAAGGGAAGGCACAAAGCTGCTGTAATTAGCTAACAAGTTGGTTGTTCCACCACCAAAGGCAATGCAGTATTCCCAGAACTTGGAAAGGAAGTCAGCCGATGTTTCATATTCTTTTGGGCGAGCATCAGTAGATATTTCATGTCTTGTTAGGAACAGTTAATTACAATTATTATTATTATTATTATTATTATTATTATTATTATTATAATAAGGGGTAAAGGGGACGATTTAGCTTAAAACTGTTATACTTTATTGTACGTCGGCTAAAGTAGTTAGTGTTAAACAATCAATGCAATTGTTGGATTGCATATACAGTGTTGGGATACACGGATCATTCTGGCAAGCAAGCAATATTTTAGGACTGTCATCAAAATTTCAGGAAACAAAATTGTTTCATCAACTTTCTGTGAGTATTAGCAATAATTCAAGAATATATGTACGTACAGCCAAGTTGTCTTTGCAATGGCTACATAAAAGTCTATAGCTTCAAGCTAAAATTTACATTCTGATTACAAAGTCCTAGTATTTATTATAATAAAGCAAATTTAGGTACAACATTGGACATTTTGAGGATTAAATTACTGTATATCACAACCAGACATGTGGTTGCTACCCAGAACATGACTTTGGAGTTCTGGGAGAAGTAACTTTTAAAAGCATAATTCTTAGAAATGAATTGCTCGTTTATAATCTAACAACAGAGTCAATGCAAAAATTAACAATATTTCCACCAACAATGAACATCTTGTGTGTAAAGTTCAACGGTTGGTCAGCAGTTCATATCTACTCAACACCAGCATGTTGTAAACGCAATTCAAGGGTTCGTGAGTTTCCATAGATTATTTTTTTTGTTCAGAGTACATTAATTTTGAAAAGAAGTGCATTGTCTTGCACATACGTCTCGGAAACAGAGCATGGGCATGGTTCAACTTCAGGCGGTCAAGTATGGAAACTTCAATCAACATTCACTTCTGCAGTCTTCCGCAACGAACAGTTTCGTCAGTGGACAGCAAAAGCTACAAGTACGAAACCACTCTGAGAAGATATCTTGTCTAGAGTGCAACAGAAGACCTCCAGAAAGCCAAGTCAAAATGTGAAAGAAGCTCTGTATATCTAGTAGTTGATGAAACGACAGATATAAAATATCGTATTCTGGTTGCTCCATTGGGTGTTTTGGACGAGAACCAAAAGTGTACAACATTGCAATGCTCATGTTACAGTCAATTTAATACTTAACACACTAAATCGTATTGGTGTTTAATATACGATAGTGCAACATATTTCTGCTGGCAGGCGATTGGTTGGAGTTGCACCTCAGCCTTTTCGTTCTACCTGTTGGGCGAATGCGTCGCTTTGTTCTGAAGAATTGCTGATGAATTCATTACGCCGTTAAGACTGCTTTACTGAAAACTCCAGCCAAAGGGACAGACTTAAAAGAACAGACGCATTTGATCTACCTCCAGTTACAGTAATTACTCGTTTGGGCACATGGCTGAAGGAGGGCAGGAAAATATCACAGCGTCGATTTTAGTGCGATGTGGAAGATGGTGAAGGTAGCGCTGCTGTAACAAATTTAAAATGAAACCCTTCAGCTTCAACTAAGAACTATATCTGAAATCTCTTATGGATTTGTAAACAAATACAGATTTACTGGTGCAACACAGACCTCGCTTATTCTGTCATCAGTTCTTCAAAATTGTGGTGCAGCTTGAGACATATATGAATGAACGCCATCTGGAAGCAAGTTCAGAATTTAGATCTAACACGAGGGAGCAGATTTGTTCCATTCTGTAACATTGATGAACCATGCAGAAAGTTTGTCTTATCCTTCTGGCAGAAACCAGCACTGACGGTTCCTCCACCATCTCGTTCAGTGGAGAGAAGCTTTTCTGAGCTCAATTGCATTTTAAATTCTAAACGGTCGTGTCTGACACAACAAAACTTGAATCTCACTTGCACTTAATCAACTTCAAGATTGATTTTCATTCTTGAGCATTCTTCTGTTATTGTATAACTTCATATTATTTTTGTAAGACAAACCTACAAAAAAGAAATCGTTTAAGATATTAAAGTTTATTTGTATGAAAGAAAAGTGCAATGTGGGTTGCTCTTATCATAACCCATTACTAATAAGATAAAGGGAAAGAAAAATTAAAAAAGTTAACTCTGATGTGCACGTTAACTAAAAATTGGTTTCGGTTCTGTACAGTGTAAATAAAGGTTACATTTGTGTTGCACGCCTGCCTTAGGTCAAGTCCGATACGCTAGCAGAAAGGCCGGTATATGTCACCTGAATGCTTCCATACTTCGGCATTCAAACTTTAACCTCTGTGACCGAATGAAACTGCGGTTCCTCATATCAACAAAGTTTATTGGTCACAAATGAGTAAAGAAATGATGAGCCACATGATCATCGTGCTAAACAAAGATACCGTTAGACAGCGCCAGCTTTAGTCCAATGTCGCCTTGAAACCATTTAGAGGACGCGAGTATTATGTTTTGGTATTCATTCTCAAAAGCAATTAATTTTCGTCACTGTCAAAGTATAATAAACACGGCTGAAGTAATTATATACCTCGGTGTGTATAAATCAGCAACACGAGGGGCATCAACATCATAATCACAAAACTACGGTAATTGATTAAAAATGTTAAAAGTTAATTCAATAAAATGATGATTTATTACTAAGGAAATTTTTTGTGTACAAGCAACAGACTGAGAGCAGAAACTTGCTGTATTAATATACACATTCACATGTTTTATTATTATAATAAAATTCTTCAAATGCCGCACCAACAATTACAGATTATAAATCTTCCTATGAAACCAAACTGTTTTATTATAAACTCTGAAGTCTTAAGTCACAGTTTCTTATGGATACAGGAGACTGTAGTGATAGTCAACTGTTTAAAAATTGGCTCACTATAATTTTGCTGGCTTTCAAATTTCGTACCTTTTATACGACATCGCAAGAAACAAACCAATGCTAACAGCGCAGCACTTAAAAAAAATATAGCATTCGAAAATTCAATTCGAAAAGAGCCAATACTTCGCGAGTGCTAATGCTACAGAAAATGTTTCACATAAATTGTGTAGTTTAACGACATCTATAGGATGTATCCTTATCGGGATCAAATATTTGGGGGACGCCCTCCCAACATGAAAACAGTAAAAAAAGAAGTCCATATGAACATGGGTCTGAAAATAGTTTGTTAGAGAGTTACTAAAGGATTTGCCCCTTATTTGACACCATTGATAATCAACTGAATTAAATTGTTTGTTGTGGAGCAGAAAGGTGCCGGACAGGCACTTACATTGTTTACAGATTCACGAGAGAGAGAGAGAGAGAGAGAGAGAGAGAGAGAGAGAGAGAGAGAGAGAAACCCAGACAGCTACGAAGCATTGCCCGTGAAGGAGTTCTTGGTGACGTGAACGCAAACCCAGCACAAGACGCGCTGGAACGCGTTAATCACCTGGAGAATTCTGCATCTTCTCTCACCTTCAGCAGAAGCAGGCTTCGAGTCAACAAGTATCGTATTGTGCCATGTTCATGAATTTACTCGCGACGGTATCTCGTAACTGGGACCTTGAAAATCCTCACCAAGTACCTACGTCAGGATAGATATCAACGATCGCCTTATTGGTCCCTATTTGTTTCCTGCACAGGCCTATCTGCAGCTTCTAACAAACGAATTGATAAGCCTCTAGATGTCATCTAACGGCTGTAGTTTTTAAACAATGGTGCACAAGCTCATTTCAATTGCACAGTACGTAATTTCTTAAATGATAAACTACTGGATAGACAGATTGGTCGAGGGGGATTCATTGCATGGCCTACTCGAACATTTGAAGTCCCTGGTTTATGCGACTCCTGTACCGGATATTGACACTCTGAGAGACCGTATCTACACTGGATTTGACCAAATAGGAAACATTCCAGCAATTGCCAACAGAGTAGGCGACAGCGTGGACATGCATCCAAGCAGGAGGAAGCAACTTTTGTAACCTTCAGTTTTGTCTCGTAACTCAGCAATAAATGATTTTCAGACCCATTTTCATATCAACTATTTGTAGTGTTATGATATTGGGAGGGCGTCCTCCAAATATTTGACACTAATAAAGATACAGGTATTTGTATGTAAGTTGCTCCTGCCTGTTATAGTTTGCAGAAATTCCAGTTATAAATGTTATAAGTCATACAAATATCGTAAAGGGACGAAGGCATTTTTATGAAAATCGTTAATATCCATTTTTGAAAAAACAAAATAATTAAGGAACCCTTTTCCATGTAAAGGGTAGCTTTGTTGAACATCTTCGTATCGCAAACTCAGTCATTTTCTTAAAAATATTTGGGATGAGGCCCTCAGTCTATTTCAAAATTAGTGTTGGATATCCCCTTCCGCTAATGAATGCGTTCCAAATAGGTTTCTCGTTAAGAAGCAAAGTTGTCCCACTGCTGTAGGTACACTAAGTTACATCAATGCCGTCCCTTCTTGTTTCACGGTCGCTCGTGGTTTGGCAAGGCGAATGATGGGGATTTGGATTCCCCTTTCATGTTTCAAGCACGCTTATGGGCTCTGCGATCGAGTTCTCCCAGGTTCCGCCGGGTAATCTGCAGTTGCTCGGTCAAGACGGAACTATGTTAATGCAGAGAACGCCAAATGCGTTGCTTTTGTTGCAACTAGCTGCCCACAGGACCTTGACAGTAACTTACAAGCCACACAGACGTGGAACAAATAACCCTTTACATGCAAAAACGTTCTCAAAATGTGGCTCTAACGATGTTCATTAACATAGCACATGACTAATATCCTGTTCATCCTGACTCAGTTTTGTTTTATGATTGGTAAACCGTAAGATATAGAAATGGCAGCATATAAACATTTGACTATCACTGCAGTAACTGTTACGTTTGCAGTGTATACCTACCTACACAGATTGGTGCGGGTTTTCCCGTAAAACATCGAGGGTAACAAACCGCATCTCTGTGACGCACGTTTCGACCTTTAACACGATTGGCTGGTTGTGTTTAAGGTAATACAACACCACCATACCTGAAACAAAAAAGAATAATTATATACTGCAACTGTATTTTTGTTCTACAAAGAGAACATTTAAAATCTCACTTAAACGTTTAATGTTTTCTGAACGTCTTAATTTGCAAGTTTTCTTTTTGAAATACCTTGCCAGCTCATTTGCATACCATCAAAAGAATGCATGCTGCCAGCTTGGTACAAATTTCCACTAATTTTTGTTGCATATTTGTTCTCATTAATTGTATAATAGAATCCATTTTCATGGCCCTGGTACCCACTTTCCGAGAAAGCAAATACTAAAAAAATCTGATGTTGCATTCACACGACTTTCTCTACTCACTCTTCTACAAACCATTCCCACAAAATCTTATTCTACTATCTACTTCTTGTTAATACAGATAAACCTCCATTACACATTTTCTTGTAGATATAAAAAGAACACACACAATAAATCGATAGTCACATTTTTATAAGGTGTGTCACTATGTGATGGCTTTTGAAACTTCACGTTATTTCTAAGATCACGAGAAAAAAATTTCTGATGTGTTACATTTACATGAGTTTCTCTAACCTCTATCGTTTATTATTGGGTATACAAACTACAGTTACTAAAGCTAATTTTCCTAACTACTTCATTTTAATCGAGATAAACCTTTACAGAAACAGCTACATTACACATTTCGTTATAGAGAACAGCGATAGTCAAATGTTTAACAACTGGACGCTATATGCTGGCCTTAAAATTCCATACTGCTTCCATGACATCGTGAGAAACAACTGAATGTCGACAGGAAGAAATGGCTAAGTATTGAGCAATCATTCAAACCATTAACAACGGCCATCTGGGAAATGGCTGATACCACGAAAAAGTTATCCGCAATACATTGTGCGTTTTACAGAAATCCACATTTTTTGTGTACTACGTTTTCGTCTATCGTTTATCACTTAGACAAGATTTTACAAAATTTCTTCGGAATGAAGGGGACTTCAAACGCTATTCCCAGAAAATTCAAGATACGTATTTTATTTGTCATGTTAATATATTTAATATATGGTACCTCAATCAAACTCATTAGAGCCATTTTTTGCAAAATCAAACATTTTGAAAAATGTTCCACATAAAGGGATGAGGTGTAGGGCATCTTTGTAAGGTACTGAACTAAGTAAAGTAGCACTAACACTGAAGGTGCTCTTCACACAACACACACATCTATCTATTTCTGATATTTTTGGATTCAGGGGGCCTCAAAACATGTATTTCACGTGAAATCTCTGTGTTGAATTTTTGGGTGGAATCTAATACCTTTTCTACCTACTAGATACGTGGTGAATGGGGACTTACCACTTAGAAAAGTAGATATAAATATTTCAAAATTCAAACCCATAATAAAAGAGTGTTGATTTGTACTCCTATCAAACTTCAGATTACGTATATAATATTTATTTATGTAAGTCACTTTTTGTACAAATCTTCAGTATTGATGTGGTCACTTGCGACCTTAGTTATTAAAATGCGACTTGAGATTAAAAAAAACAACGAATACATCGGAAATAGTTTTAACGAGATCTAATGCCTTGTGCTGTAAGATTTAATCTTTCTTACGGTTTATAACACATACATAATTGTTTCAAAATCAAGAGGACTTCCCAGGAATTTCAAGATATACGTTTTGTTATGTAAATGTCTTAGAAGGTGGGATTTTAATAAAAATCGTTACAGCTGTTTTCGAGAAGACGAAACCTAACAGAACTTTTTCGATGTAAAGGGCAATTTGGAGTGCAATCTTCGTGTAGCATCCTTACAAGGTGCTGAATTTAAATATCTAGTTTGTAGTTTATACGACTTTCCGTTTTTGAGTTACGTTATTCATAGGCACACACATACATGAAGCAATTTTTGTTAAATTCCTTTCACATTTAAATGGCTAAAAACGACTTTAACAGTAATGCTACAATGCTTGAAGATTTCTTCCGCACGAGCACTCTTAATTAAATGCGCTTGCTACTTTTTGTTTTGCTTTCCGGGGTAAAGGCGAGGATACACAATAAAAATATTCTAGCTTACTACAATAATCCGGTTCTCATTGGTATTACATGAGGTTAATTAAGAACTTCAACTGATTACCGTCCTACAAGCCAATATCTGTCGAGGAACAAGAAAACTCTGGATCATAGGATATCCAGGATGGGTGATCAAATGTCTTGTGTCAGTAGTCTGTCGAGGAGCAAGCAAACTCTGGATAGGATAACCAGGATGGGTGATCAAATGTCTTGTGTCAGTAGTCTGTCGAGGAGCAAGCAACCTCTGGATCATAGGATATCCAGGATGGGTGATCAAATGTCTTGTGTCAGTAGTCTGTCGAGGAGCAGGAAAACTCTGGAACATAGGATATCCAGGATGGGTGATCAAATGTCTTGTGTCAGTAGTCTGTCGAGGAGCAGGAAAACTCTGGAACATAGGATATCCAGAATGGGTGATCAAATGTCTTGTGTCAGTAGTCTGTCGAGGAGCAGGAAAACTCTGGAACATAGGATATCCAGAATGGGTGATCAAATGTCTTGTGTCAGTAGTCTGTCGAGGAGCAGGAAAACTCTGGAACATAGGATATCCAGAATGGGTGATCAAATATCTTGTGTCAGTAGTCTGTCGAGGAGCAAGAAAACTCTGGATCATAGGATATCCAGGATGGGTGATCAAATGTCTTGTGTCAGTAGTCTGTCGAGGAGCAAGAAAACTCTGGATCATAGGATATCCAGGATGGGTGATCAGACCACTGTCTGTCGAGGAGGAGACAAACTCTGGAACATAGGATATCCAGGATGGGTGATCAAATGTCTTGTGTCAGTAGTCTGTCGAGGAGCAAGCAAACTCTGGATCATAGGATATCCAGGATGGGTGATCAAATGTCTTCTGTCAGTAGTCTGTCGAGGAGCAGGAAAACTCTGGAACATAGGATATCCAGAATGGGTGATCAAATGTCTTGTGTCAGTAGTCTGTCGAGGAGCAGGAAAACTCTGGAACATAGGATATCCAGGATGGGTGATCAAATGTCTTGTGTCAGTAGTCTGTCGAGGAGCAGGAAAACTCTGGAACATAGGATATCCAGGATGGGTGATCAAATGTCTTGTGTCAGTAGTCTGTCGAGGAGCAAGAAAACTCTGGATCATAGGATATCCAGAATGGGTGATCAAATGTCTTGTGTCAGTAGTCTGTCGAGGAGCAGGAAAACTCTGGAACATAGGATATCCAGAATGGGTGATCAAATGTCTTGTGTCAGTAGTCTGTCGAGGAGCAAGAAAACTCTGGATCATAGGATATCCAGGATGGTGATCAAATGTCTTGTGTCAGTAGTCTGTCGAGGAGCAAGAAAACTCTGGATCATAGGATATCCAGGATGGGTGATCAGACCACTGTCTGTCGAGGAGGAGACAAACTCTGGAACATAGGATATCCAGGATGGGTGATCAAATGTCTTGTGTCAGTAGTCTGTCGAGGAGCAAGCAAACTCTGGATCATAGGATATCCAGGATGGGTGATCAAATGTCTTCTGTCAGTAGTCTGTCGAGGAGCAGGAAAACTCTGGAACATAGGATATCCAGAATGGGTGATCAAATGTCTTGTGTCAGTAGTCTGTCGAGGAGCAGGAAAACTCTGGAACATAGGATATCCAGGATGGGTGATCAAATGTCTTGTGTCAGTAGTCTGTCGAGGAGCAGGAAAACTCTGGAACATAGGATATCCAGGATGGGTGATCAAATGTCTTGTGTTAGTAGTCTGTCGAGGAGCAAGAAAACTCTGGATCATAGGATATCCAGGATGGGTGATCAAATGTCTTGCGTCAGTAGTCTGTCGAGGAGCAAGAAAACTCTGGATCATAGGATATCCAGGATGGGTGATCAGACCACTGTCTGTCGAGGAGGAGACAAACTCTGGAACATAGGATATCCAGGATGGGTGATCAAATGTCTTGTGTCAGTAGTCTGTCGAGGAGCAAGCAAACTCTGGATCATAGGATATCCAGGATGGGTGATCAAATGTCTTCTGTCAGTAGTCTGTCGAGGAGCAGGAAAACTCTGGAACATAGGATATCCAGAATGGGTGATCAAATGTCTTGTGTCAGTAGTCTGTCGAGGAGCAGGAAAACTCTGGAACATAGGATATCCAGGATGGGTGATCAAATGTCTTGTGTCAGTAGTCTGTCGAGGAGCAGGAAAACTCTGGAACATAGGATATCCAGGATGGGTGATCAAATGTCTTGTGTTAGTAGTCTGTCGAGGAGCAAGAAAACTCTGGATCATAGGATATCCAGAATGGGTGATCAAATGTCTTGTGTCAGTAGTCTGTCGAGGAGCAAGAAAACTCTGGATCATAGGATATCCAGGATGGGTGATCAAATGTTTTGTGTTAGTAGTCTGTCGAGGAGCAAGAAAACTCTGGATCATAGGATATCCAGAATGGGTGATCAAATGTCTTGTGTCAGTAGTCTGTCGAGGAGCAGGAAAACCATGGAACATAGGATATCCAGAATGGGTGATCAAATGTCTTGTGTCAGTAGTCTGTCGAGGAGCAAGAAAACTCTGGATCATAGGATATCCAGAATGGGTGATCAAATGTCTTGTGTCAGTAGTCTGTCGAGGAGCAGGAAAACTCTGGAACATAGGATATCGAGAATGGGTGATGAAATGTCTTGTGTCAGTAGTCTGTCGAGGAGCAAGAAAGCTCTGGATCATAGGATATCCAAGATGGGTGATCAAATGTCTTGTGTCAGTAATGTGTCGAGGAGCAGGAAAACTCTGGAACATAGGATATCCAGGATGGGTGATCAAATGTCTTGTCAGTAGTCTGTCGAGGAGCAAGAAAACTCTGGAACATAGGATATCCAGGATGGGTGATCAAATGTCTTGTGTCAGTAGTCTGTCGAGGAGCAAGAAAACTCTGGAACATAGGATATCCAGTATGGGTGATCAGCCCACTGTCTGTCGAGGAGACAAACTCTGGATCATAGGATACCCAGGATGGGTGATCAGCCTACTGTCTGTCGAGGAGACAAACTCTGGATCATAGGATATCCAGGATGGGTGATCAAATGTCTTGTGTCAGTAGTCTGTCGAGGAGCAAGAAAACTCTGGATCATAGGATATCCAGGATGGGTGATCAAATGTCTTGTGTTAGTAGTCTGTCGAGGAGCAAGAAAACTCTGGATCATAGGATATCCAGGATGGGTGATCAAATGTCTTGTGTCAGTAGTCTGTCGAGGAGCAAGAAAACTCTGGAACATAGGATATCCAGAATGGGTGATCAAATGTCTTGTCAGTAGTCTGTCGAGGAGGAGACAAACTCTGGAACATAGGATATCCAGGATGGGTGATCAAATGTCTTGTGTTAGTAGTCTGTCGAGGAGCAAGAAAACTCTGGATCATAGGATATCCAGGATGGGTGATCAAATGTCTTGTGTCAGTAGTCTGTCGAGGAGCAAGAAAACTCTGGAACATAGGATATCCAGAATGGGTGATCAAATGTCGTGTCAGTAGTCTGTCGAGGAGACAAACTCTGGAACATAGGATATCCAGGATGGGTGATCAAATGTCTTGTGTTAGTAGTCTGTCGAGGAGCAAGAAAACTCTGGATCATAGGATATCCAGAATGGGTGATCAAATGTCTTGTGTCAGTAGTCTGTCGAGGAGCAAGCAAACTCTGGATCATAGGATATCCAGGATGAATGATCAAATGTCTTGTGTCAGTAGTCTGTCGAGGAGCAGGAAAGCTCTGGATCATAGGATATCCAGGATGGATGATCAAATGTCTTGTGTCAGTAGTCTGTCGAGGAGCAAGAAAACTCTGGATCATAGGATATCCAGGATGGATGATCAAATGTCTTGTGTCAGTAGTCTGTCGAGGAGCAAGAAAACTCTGGATCATAGGATATCCAGGATGGATGATCAAATGTCTTGTGTCAATAGTCTGTCGAGGAGCAAGAAAACTCTGGATCATAGGATATCCAGAATGGGTGATCAAATGTCTTGTCAGTAGTCTGTCGAGGAGCAAGAAAACTCTGGATCATAGGATATCCAGAATGGGTGATCAAATGTCTTGTCAGTAGTCTGTCGAGGAGCAAGAAAACTCTGGATCATAGGATATCCAGAATGGGTGATCAAATGTCTTGTCAGTAGTCTGTCGAGGAGCAAGAAAACTCTGGATCATAGGATATCCAGAATGGGTGATCAAATGTCTTGTGTCAGTAGTCTGTCGAGGAGCAAGAAAACTCTGGATCATAGGATATCCAGGATGGGTGATCAAATGTTTTGTGTTAGTAGTCTGTCGAGGAGCAAGAAAACTCTGGATCATAGGATATCCAGAATGGGTGATCAAATGTCTTGTGTCAGTAGTCTGTCGAGGAGCAGGAAAACCATGGAACATAGGATATCCAGGATGGGTGATCTAATGTCTTGTGTCAGTAGTCTGTCGAGGAGCAAGCAAACTCTGGATCATAGTATATCCAGGATGGGTGATCAGCCCACTGTCTGTCGAGGAGACAAACTCTGGATCATAGGATATCCAGGATGGGTGATCAGCCCACTGTCTGTCGAGGAGACAAACTCTGGATCATAGGATATCCAGGATGGGTGATCAGCCCAATGTCTGTCGAGGAGGAGGAAATGAAATGCAGTGATGAAAGGAAAATTCGCCAATCAAATTATACCACTAGCGACCGAGGAAAACCGTGAAAACACCTTCGGTAGATTGGTCGGTCTCAGGGGTTTGAACCCGGAACCTCCAGATTGCGGGCCATACCTGAGCCATTAAGAGCAAGTATCAAAATCGTTTTAGTATTGTTTAACGCTTGTTTTTACCGCATAGGCAGCACAGACGGTTACATACTGATGAAGACTGGGAAGTTGGGACCTTGTGTTCCTAACAAACGCCTGAGTATGTACATGTTAACGTTATACTGTAGCAAGGGGAAGGAAAAGTTCCAGACACAAGCTGATGGTATGTCTCCGACATTTGCCAATTATCAGCACTGAACAAAGTTGAGTCCTTGGTGGAGTATGAACCGCACATCTCCCGTTGAAGAGTCGATGCCTTAGCGACCACGGCTACCGGTGTCGGTTTGAAGAAAGAAAATATATTCCCAATGCCACTGTTGGTAGCACTGGTCGCTACACATTCATACAGCAAGCCGAGTTCTGACAGCTGACACAAGGGTGATGTTATTTGTATACCTAATGTGTTACATGGAATACCTAGTTGCTAATGAATCTCATTACCTAGACGAACTTTCATATTTATCCCAATTTCTTTCTGTCTCTTGGTATTCGGGGGATAACAAAAAGTGCAATATTTGATGGCACAAAAAGAAAACCCACGGACATTTCCAGGAAGCTTTCCTTTGTTATTTTCAACAAGAGGAGGTGGTTATTAAACATTTGTTACAGGTGCTGCAACATTAATCACCGTGCACAGTTATCAAACCCAATCTTCTTATAAACGTTTATTTTTCTACTCTCGTCAACTTGCTGCAGCTATGCTATGCACAATATTTTACTCTGTCAGATTGCATCCTTTTTAGAACCTTTATAGGTTTCTGTGGACACAAATTTCTAAATAAAACGACTTTTTCAGTGAAAGTCCAATATTTGTGTTTCTATGCTTCTCATGCAGTAACTAATAAAGTAAAGGGTAGAACGCAACAATATCATTTTTCCTGGCTAGAATAAACTAGAGTGCCGATACCTGTCCAGTTTCAATTCCCTATATTTAATTAGATAAGCGTTAGAATTTTTTAAATTAAATATTTTATAAAACTTCTATACCTATGCAGTAGAAAAGTCAGCCAGTGAGAAACCTTTTTGTTATTGGGTTTACAACGGGGACCAAGCGAGGGAAAATGTTCAGGTGGGTTGGAGACAGTTTTTAAAACTAACCGGAATCCTGTAACTTCATAGTGTATGACAGACAACAGTCACCCATCTATTCAGATAACAGGCGCGAGGTGTACGTTTACAGCGTGTGGGACAATGTGAAGTGGAGGAAGAGGCGAAATGTCGCTAAACTAACAACAAATTAACAATGAATGTATGTATTAGGTTATTTTTTCAAGTAAAATAGGTGTTAGTAAGGCAGTAAAAGGGACAGTTAAGGCGACCCGGGTGTTCAGAAACAGTAATGTACATGAGAAAAAAAAGGAACGAATGAGAGGCCTGTACCTAGCGTCTTTTAAGCGTTAAACGTAATATGGATACCGTGACTTTTAACTGCCACTGTTTTAATCCTGTTCAACTGACACTTTACTTGGTTCTCAGTGTCGCTTCACTTTCTTCGTGGCAGCATGACGCAGCCTCTTCGTGCAGCAGCCGCCACAAACTCGCTCAGAGAAGAGCACCATAAACTCTCTTGCTATCTCGCTCGCTTAAATAGCCAAACCAATCCTCTACAGAAAATTCCAGAACTATCTGGATACACGTTATGGAGGCCGGAAGAATTCTGCTTATTTGCCGATAGCGCTTCCGGTATTGTACGCTGGCGAACCATAGCCGCTGTATCACAATACAAGTGATAGTCAGTTGGCCTCGAATCTAGACACTGTTTACATAACACCACCAGAAACAAAACATTGCCGACTTAACATAGTGCAAGATTCCAACAAATATCAAACCGAACTCGGAGATGGTTTACCATAAATAGTGCCGTTTAAGGAGATCTAAATTTTCATTTACCAAGTTTTTTCTTAAATATTTCTTATTTTTTATCAGTTAAATAAAATTAGGCAAACTTAACTTTATCTGAAATGCAAATATATTAAACATATTATTTTAATAAAACTCGTTAACTCATGTTGCATATTTGGAAGATAAACTCTAGCTTCACTTTTCTTTTTTAGCTACACAGACACGCTGTGGCAGGGCGTGGTTGCTTCAAGAAGAGGAGGGCGGGTCACCTCAGCTTATCTAACTGTCCAGAACTACTATCAGGATGCGAGCACAATTCCCCTCCCCTTGGTCCGGTGTGGCTGATCGCTGGAGCTGTGGCGTTGCAGTAACAGAGTCCTGAGTTAGCGACCGGAAGAGGTTGGGCGAATTGAAATGTTACGTGCAGTAATAAGACAGTACAAACGCGGACATCTCTACAATTTAACCACAGTAGGTAGCGCAAGTATTGTATTCCACCCAAACATCAGGTACCGAGATTTCCCGGAAATACACGTTTTCAGACACCCTGAAAAAAAGGCGTTTAAAAACGCACGCAGACCCAAAAACGAAAACTTGGTATTTAACTTCACCGTCTTACACGGGTGTAACATGAACATTTTCAAGAAGACCGCCACACCCTAAATTACCCTTTGTATGGAAAAAGTCGCTATTTTTTATTTCCTATAAATGACGCTAACGATTTTAATTAAAAGACCATAACAGGTTTAAGATGTCCACATGTACACGTTGAATCTTCTGTAAGTTCTCTTCATTCTGAAGTGTTACTACACAAAAATGTGGCCATCGCCTTATCCTCGTTCTACAGATGAGCCAAAAGACCCCGAACCACCTGCGCGGTGTCGTCCTCGGCGCTCGTTGCCGTCTGCTGCTATCATAGAAAGGCGCGGATGAAACCATACAACATTTTTAAAACTACTTTTAAAGGCTTTACTTACCAACTTTATGAAAGGAGATGCTGAAACTGGCCACCGTCGTTGTCCATACATTTTTGGCACCTCTTTAGGAAACTATCCTCACTCGCCGTACTTCACGTTGAGAAATTTCCTGGCGGATATTTTGTTTTAATTCTTCCAGTGTGTGTGGGTTTGTCTTATACACTTTCTTTTAAGTTACCTCGGAGGGATATTTTATGAACAATATTACCGGCTGCGCGGTGTTTTCCACTGGGCGTGTGGAAATATGATAAAAGCATGATAACGCACGGCTGCTATAAACAAAGTCACGCTGTTGTGCAGTGTGAAGTGCAGTTTTGAGTTGACGGTGATGTGAGTAGTTCAGTTATTACGAGTTATTTATTATTTTGTCCTGTATTTATTATGGCTAGTATATGTTTTCTACTGCACAGGGTGTATTTATATATGATTCGTATGTGTTAACTCGGTCAGCTCGCCAAGTGAAACTACTATTTCCAGGTGTAAAAGTTCCAGGCCCTGCTTCATTCCATGAACTTTACAGTAAATTTCAGGCCAGAGGAAGTGTTCAGGCTAAGAAATCTAAAAGACGGCGTTCGGTTCTTACCAAGAAACATCGGTCATGATGGATAGTTTCCTAAAGAGGTGCCAAACATGTATGGACGACGACGGTGGCCAGTTTCAGCATTTCCTTTCGTAAAGTTGGTAAATAAAACCTTTAAAAGTAGTTTTAAAACTGATGTATGGTTTCATCCGCGCCTTTCTATGATAGCGGCAATTGGCAACGAGCGCCGAGGCGGCACCGCGCAGGCGGTTCGGAGTCTTTTGGCTCACTCTGTAGCTACAACGAAATGTGTAACGATTATCAACAAGCACCGACATAACGCATGGTGCAGGAATGCGTGAAAGCGCACGCCAGACGCGTGACGAGAGAGCAGATTACATACCCACTTCCGGTCTCTTCTTTATTACGCAAACAATTAGGAGACAGATGCTTCTGAAGTTTAGAAAGTTGGCTGCCTTTGTTCCTCACCTTTCACTCATCAAGGATCCCTTCTTTCCTTCGCTTGGCATACAATGCTTTCAGTCAAATTCCCAACAAAACGGAATACTGAAGCAATGGCCACATGCTTTAAAACCGGGTAGCTATGTATTGACTTTGAAATTTCGTTCTGTTTGCCTGACCACAAAGAAGAAATAAAGAAAAAACCCAAACCAATTGAAAAAAATCTTGGAAATGGCATAAATTGTGTGCTTCACTGAGCTTTACATTTCTTATGTAGTAAGATTTTGTCTGTTACGGTTTACCAGTTACGACAAATGTCATTGAGAATATCGTCACATTATATTTGTCACGTAAATGTCTTAAATATATCGTATTTTTTATCAAAGCAGTTCACAGACATTTTTGACCAAATCCAAAATAACGAAAAATATTCCATATGAAAGGTGGTTTGGGAGTGCCATTTTCTTGGAAAAATAAATTCAGTTTTATTTATGGACGCCCTTTAACTGCTGTGGTCCTTGGCGTCCCATTCTATATTGGGCGTGAAAGACTGGCAATTTTGCTCAGAGGCCTCTTTATCAGGCTTGAGGTTTGAACCTGATCTCGGTAACTAGTGGCTAGTATGGCACCTTTAGACCACGGAGGGTGACTTCTAGCAACATGCTGAACTTAAATACCAGCATTGGTATTTAACCGATTTTCCGTTTTTGAGTTATGCTGTTCACACACCTTTTCCTAAAATTAATTTTTTTATTGAGGGAGTCTCCAAAGATGTACTTCTGGTGAACTCTGGGTATAGTTTTTTTTTGGAATACCTTCCTCTGCTTGCTATTAGAGAAGTAATATAAAGTGTTATGTGAACATTCACACGACATTCTCTGCCCACTACAGACTCACATAGTAGCAATAATTACAGCATATGGAAGAACTCTTGCGATGGAGCGTAAACGGATAAAGCTTGTATCTCAGACAGTAAACACGAACCTGTGCAGTGACCACACAAAATATTCTTTCCACTTTCAAAAAGTTTAGCAGCAAAACTATCATTTTTACTTGCTCTACCATGTACATAAGGTGTTGATTCGACACCGAGATTTCAGCAGAAATACATGTCTGTCTGTGAACAGCACAATTCAAAAACGAAAAGTCGAATAAACGCCAAACGTTTTATTTAAGCTCAGTCAGTATCTTCAAGAAAATTCCCACCCTAGCTACCCTTTACACGCAACATTTTTCATTTTCTAAGGAACAGCTCTAACGATTGCGTTAAAATATCACATATCAAAGACACTTACATGACAAATAAAATGTATACGTGGGAATAGTCTGTGAAGTGCTCTTCATTTGGAGGCAAGTTTGTATAATCTGGCAAACGTTAAACGATAGACGAAAACGTACTACACCAAAAAGTGTACACTTCTTTAATACAAACAATTTATTTCAAATAAGGTCTTTCTGAGGTAGCCGTTATTAATGATTGCAATGGTTCAATAGTTGCTCATTTTTTGAAGTCCTGTCAACATTCAGTTGTTTCTCATGGAAACACTATGCAGCATATAGCGTGCAGTTGTTAAACATTTAACTATCGCTGTTCTCTATAACGAAATGTGTAATGTAGCTGTTTCTGTAAAGGTTTATCTCGATTAAAATGTAGCAGACAGAACAATAAACTTAGTTGTTCATGTATCACATCATTATTTTTTTATGCAAAAAGAACAAACGATATTGCAGTTGAAATGCTGAAAGATTAATGGTATATTATGCAACAAGTAGAATTGTGGTAATTAAGGCGCGAGTATCATTAAACGAGCTGTAGCGCTCCTATAATTCTCATACGAGCGTCTTAATTAGTTTTATAGTCAAGTTGCATACAACTGTCCACCACACTGTAATTTCGAAACTTGCAAAAGGACCTTACGTTGTTAATTGTCTGTAATTAAATGCTGTTGAGTCATTCTTGCAGGTAACGTGATAATGACGTAAATGAAATGAACTCGGTTTATTAGAATATTAAAAGTACAATGAACAGGATGTACTTCATTGTTTACCTGGACTGCTGTTTTGAAAGTGTTAAAAGGTATGGGCTGCTGCGGCGGCGGCCCGAGGGGGAAGCTCAAGTATAATGGACGCCATCACAGTTCAGTTACGTCACATGTAATCAGCATATTACAGCCTATTTCATAAAACACCAATAGGGAACTTAATATGCCTGATCTAGCAGAGGCTTTGAGGAATTTGTAAAAGGAATTATTCACTGCAATTTCAGATGCTATACACAACATTTGCAAGTAGGGTACTTTTTAAAACATACGAACAAAATGCAATTTTTAAAAAGTTATAAAACTACAAAAATGAAAGATGATGTAGATTGACAGAATACGATAATTTTGTCTGTGTTGACGTTTCACTAGAGGCATTTTTCCAACACGATAGTGAACGTCTCAAGGCCAGTAATTGACCCAATTCCTGATTAACCGCCATGTTTGAGGTTCGAATCTCGGCCATGACCTCCGATCTGTTTCACTTTCCTCTGACAGTTCAGGCAACCTTTCTTATTAGAAAAACTTAACTTTAAGGCAGAACTCTAATCCTTAAGTTGCGAAAATAACATTTTTATTGATGCAATTTCTTCTTCAATTTGATACATACTTTATCATTGTACACGCAATCTTTGCGTTTTAAATATATTCCTAAAATGCTCTGCATTTGTCATTTTGTACTGTCTATTCTATAATACTCACATGATTTTCTCTACCCTCTATCATTTATTAGTGGCTATAGAAACTAGTTACTAAAGCTAATATTCCTATCTACATTTTAATCGAGATAAACGTTTACAGAAACAGCTACATTACACATTTCGTTATAGAGAACAGCGATAGTCAAATGTTTAACAACTGAACGCTATATGCTCCATACTGTTTCCTGAATATCGACTGGTGTCACCAAAAAAGCTTATTTCAAATAAATTATGTGTTTTAAAGAGAATTACAGTTTTCTGTACTAATTTTTGTCTGTCCGTTAAACAGAATTTGTTGTGAAGAAGAGGACTTCACAGGCTATTCCCAGAAAATTCAAGATATACATTTTATTTGACGTGTAATATGCAGTATTCTCATCAAAATCGTTAGACTTTTTTACAAAGTCAAACATTTCCAAAAATGTTCCATATTAAGGGTAGTTGCGGAGGGGGATTTTTTGAAAATGTTCGTGTCGTATCCTTGGAAGATACTGAACTTAAATACCAAGTTGGGTAGTTATTCTTTTTAGCTATGCTGTACACAGAAACACAAGGACGTTTTTTCAGGGGACCTCAAAACATGTATTTCCGGTGAAATCTCGATATCAAATTTTTGGGTGGCTCTAGCTTCTGTGTAGGTGGTAGAGAAAGTAAGAATGATAAGTGCTACGCACTTTGGAAGTTTTGTTCCACAAGTTGGTACTACTGCTCAAGCCACGTGGTTTCTTCTTTGTAAATATATGAGAGTATGTGTTCTGCGTTCTAAGTGACCTGCTTTGTCTGTGTTGTTGTAGATCTGTTAACAACATTTTAACCCAAGGACAAACAGTCCTATGTTTCTTAATGAACAAACTTATTGCATGCAAGTAGACGAGTGCAACAATTTCTGAGATACCGCACCCTTAAGTGTCGTACAGCTGTGTTTACATAAAACAACGAAACATGTCGTTGTACCGTATTTATCGGTAACAATTGCCGAGGCATTTTAAACGTACAGCTGTTTAATAACACACGTGGTGAAGATTTCGCACTACCAAGTTAACCTCTCTAGAAAAGAGATAATCTTCTCAGTTGTTAATATCCCTCCACTCACTTCTAATGTCAGCAATTTCTTCTCTTTGTACAAGCCTGCTAACGAACTTGATTACAACACGAGGCAGTATTTTTAACACTTAAATGATATCAGTCTAATTATATAATAACAGCCCACCTAAAGGCAATATGTGTATAATATATAAAGTGTATATTACAGTCATTTTATTACGTTTATATTATTATGTACATGTATAAAAATATTATGTGAATGTATTACGTAGTTTAACAATGTAGGAGCTGTGAGAATAGAAGCAAGCTGCTTTCCGTAGCAAACAGAATTACAAAGTAGAAGTTGAAAGTTGCTAATAATGAGGTAACCTTAAGACAATAGATTACAAAGTTTAAAAAGGCTACTAATACTTCTTGGAACAATAATAATGTAATATTTAAAACAGTTTATAAATAGCCAATCAACAACTAGAAAAGCTAAAAGTTAAATAAAGTTATTCTATTGGAGTAGGATTAGCCAATCAGAGGAAATGTACAGATTCAAGCGGTAGACGCTACAAGAAAGCAGTTCGGTATGATACGGGTTCAGTGTGAGACATAGAAAATTCATCGTGATGAGAGTAATATAAACTTTACCTGTTAAAAAGTGCAATTAACAATAATCTCACAGCTCTACAGTAGGATATATCAGTGAAGTGTTATTTAATCGGTACAATACAATTATAATTTGTGTAAGCCTTGTTCTTTAGCCATACCAGCCCTGTAAAGAGATACGTGTTCTACAAATTACTAATGACGCAGTCGAGTTGTACATACATATTAAATTAAAAGTGGGCGAAGACTCGTAGAAACAATCTCCCGCAAATTGGTGCAACAGTAACAATTAAACCCCTTCAAACATAAGTACAAAGGAAATAAAGCCAAACTTGGTTATTAGAAGATCGAGAAACTTCATCTATAGAATTAGAGCAAAGCTTATTCTGACGTTTCATTATAATACAAATCTTCAGTATCTGATGAATAGCAACACGATTCGTATCGTTCTAAGCAGGATCGATTGTCGATGTTTAAGGTCTGTTTTCTGTTTGATTATGTGTTACTTCATGGTCACCTATGTATATTGTTTGGAATAAAATGTAAGCGGCTTTTACTTTTACAGGCATTCTCTGCGGACTAAGGCATTTGTTTCTACATGCATTTTGTGTGTATACAACAGCTAACTGGCTTTTGTTCTTAAATGTACTCTCTTTAGAGTACAACAGCTAACTGGCTTTTGATTTTACATGCATTCTGTGAGGAGTACAGCAGCTAACTGGCTTTTCATTTTACATGCATTCTGTGAGGAGTACAGCAGCTAACTGGCTTTTCATTTTACATGCATCCTGTGAGGAGTACAGCAACTAACTGGCTTTTGATTTTACATGCATTCTGTGAGGAGTACAGCAGCTAACTGGCTTTTCATTTTACATGCATCCTGTGAGGAGTACAGCAGCTAACTGGCTTTTCATTTTACATGCATCCTGTGAGGAGTACAGCAACTAACTGGCTTTCGTTCTTAAATGCATTCTTTGCAGAGTACAGCCACTAACTGACTTGATTTTACATGCATTCTTTGTGGAGTGGAGCTACTACTTTGTACTGTATAGAATTCTCAAGGAAGCCTTTGTGAATCTTATTTATACGTTTTGTAATTTATGAATTAAAACTAGAAGGTATTTTACAGCCAATATGCGAATGCTAGAGATGATTACACCAAAACGTTGTGCTAATATTTTGAAGTGAGGATTGTGCTCACCCCACCAGCCAGAGAAAGTGATGAAGCAAGTTTGAGGTCGTCGAGAGAGAAACACGTCGACTTTTCATTTGTACAGAGTCTGCTGCAACTGGTTCACGAGGTAGCATGGAGCAAGGGGTACCAACTGCTGCACGGAGGTAAGTGAACACTACTTCTAAAGCGTCAACAATTACCTCTTTGTTACTCACTCTTCTAAAGACAATTTAACGGATACCAAATTCTCATTTTTAATAGTTTACGTCTTCTGGTGTTTATCAACATTTTTTCAATTACTTTCTCCACCACGGACGTAGTATTGTACTCCATCCAAACCGTTGGGATTTCACCGGAAATACAAGTTTTGAGGCCCTCTGGATAAAAATGAAGCATTTTTAGAAAATGGTCCGCGTGTGCGTGTCTGTGAACAGCGTAACTCAAAAACCAAATGTCGCATAAATACCAGACTTAGTATTTAAGTTAAGCATCATCTAAGATTTGCAAGAATATCCGCTCTCCCCAAGCTATGTTCCTTACATATCATTTTCTCAAAAATGCCTCCAACGATTTTGATTAAAATACTGTGTGTTTAAGATATTTACATGGCAAATAAAATGTATATGTTCAATTTTCTGGGAATAGCCCTCTTTATTTGGAAGGAATTGTGTAACTGGTAAATTGCAAAGAACTTTTTAAAACATACAATTTATTTCACATTATATAAATTAGGTGTGCATAAACAAAAGAGTTATCTATAAAATATAATTAGTGATTCGGAATCGATTATTGATCATCACATCTATGAAACAGAGTAATCAATTATCTATGTGGGTGTTTTTCTTTTTAAAATTCATCAAATGTATTTGATAAAATCACTGCACTGATATGGCATTCTGGGTGCAAGCAGCTCCATTTGAGTCAATAAATACTTTTGTTTTTCCTGATACTTCGTCATTTTTTAAACTCCAGTCAACATTCTTCAAGTCCATCATATACCGATCCATTTGTGACGTTTACTCCCTTTGTACCTACAGCGAGAGTGTAATGAAACCATTTCTGTAAACGTTTATCTCTATTGTTGAAGTCCTCTGAATGAAGTTTGTGTAGATTCACCTCAGTTTTATTTATGGACGCTCTTTAACTGTTGCGGTCCTTAGCGTCCCATTCTATAGTGGGCCTGAAAGACTGGGAATTTTGCTCAGAGGCCTCTTTATCAGGTTTGAGGTTCTTTTACGTGCCGTAAATATACGACACGGGACCACCGGCTTTACTTCCCTTGCGAAGGAAGCCATGCTAAGGATTTTTACGCCCGAAAAAATCCATCGCCCTCCGCCGGGTTTGAAGCCGCACACTTGTAGATGCCCCATGCTGCGTGTATGGGGAAACAGTTTAGTTTTCTGCCGACATGAATACAATCATTTTTATAAGAAAACTAAAACAGCGACTCGCAGTTTAGCTCATGTTTCATGACTCTTCACGTCAGTATTATCTGTGTGGAGGTGCCAGGCTCGTATACAGCACGCTACAACTTTTAGCATCAAGGTAATTTTCATTTACCTCAATGACGTCCCTGAAATCACGGTCATATCAATAAAAACACCTGCTACCTTTATTGTTGTTATCACTCCAAATTGGTGTTCTGAGGATAACGGGGAAAACCGATGTGTTATAGCCATACCACTTTCTCTAGCCACTATCCTTTATTTTGATATCCCCTCTATAAAATATTCTTACAAAACCTTGCTGCTTTCTCTAACATGGAAAGAAAAAGTGTTGTATTCCATCACAAAAACGCTATACACAGATTTCACCAGAAATGTATATATATATTCTGAGCTCGCTTGGTCAACATCTTAAACAATCTTAGAAAAAAATCCATATGTGTGCGTAACACAGTCCAAACTACCCTTTACATGAAAAATGTATCGCTATTTCCTTACAAAGAGCTAAATAGTTTGATTAAGATATTTACATGACAAATAAAACGCATATCTCTAATTTTCTGGGAAGACCTTTTCATTCTGAATAACTTTTATACAATTTTGTTTAGTTAATAAACGTAAGGAATGTAGACCTACACACAGTTTGTGTCGAATACATTTCTTTTCAGGCATTAACCACATCCAATATATTCTTTATTACAGGTCTGAATTGTCAAATACTCACACATTTTTCATAAGTCGCTATCAGTTTTTTCTCTGATCATGCAAACAGATTGGATTTCAAAGCCATCGCTTTAACCTACTCTATTCTTATGCCTACAACGAAGTGTGCAATGAAAGTTTAAAGGTATTAACAAGTAGACAGACGAATGTCTAAAAGCAGGTATATATATATATATATATATATATATATATAAAGTACAGTAGATACCCAAGCGGAAGGGAAAGTAAAACGGTACCGCGTTCACAACTTTCAACTAACGTGTTAATACTTTGCATTTGACCTTCAACCCTTACACGAGTTTCTCTTTGTTTCACCACAAAACAAACAAGAAAAGGCGTCCATTTACTAGACCGCGCTTTACATTGGCAATTGTTGAAACGGCTACTGCCATAAAAAACACTGTTTTATATAACTGGATATTTAGTTCTGCATTTTTCTGTTGTCTGCTTTTCTTGACCTCCCAGTTTTTCAAAATTCAAAGGGAGTGAACAAAACTTTACATATTATTCAAAGAAAATTTATTTCTAACGTCAATATCTCAAACATATGCTATTTTAATGGAAAGAGCTTTGACAAAATAAAATGTAGCGAATCTTCACCATGTAAAAGGTTGTTTGGGGTGGGGAACTTTCGTGAAAATCTTCAAGTAGAATTTTTAACGACGCTGCTACCATTTTTTGCATTCATCGGTCATTTCATTATTACATTATGCTCTTCAAAAACGTTACCTTCTTGTACTCGGCCGTGTTTCTCTTGGATGACGCGACTAGCAGCCCGCCGCTCTCACAACGCTGCTATGCGAATCCGTTAGTGCAGTAGCGGCGGACAGTCCCGCCATTCTCCCCTACTAGGCCGTGCTAAATATGTGAAACATTATGTTTCGTTATAAAAACGTGTTTTTATAGAGGAAAACCTCGACTACCACACACGGAGTTACATCTGGAGACTACTTGCCTGTCTCATCTAAGAAGTTATAAACTGTGTAGTAGCTAACGGGGAGGGGGGGTTTCTGTTGGGAGTTTTGTCCACCTCCCGCAAATCAGCCTAAAATGTTTAATGTACAACCCCATTGGAAGGGATGCTTTCATTGTTTCCCTGAACAAGTTCCAATGTCAGCATCCTTTCCTAGATCTTCTCTGGTTATAGTCTCTTTTCTTGGCAGCGATGGCCAGTTTGCTCGTCTTCCTTGCGCATTCTTCAAATGGGTTCATCCTTGTAGACGCCTATTGCTGTTCTATCCACTCTCAGGAGACTTGTCTTTGTCCAAGATAGGTTTGTCCTCAACCCATGCATGTATAAATTCTAGACGGTAGTCGAGCAAGACGACGATATCTACACACAACGTGAGCTAGGCTACCGCAGAGCAATGTCATTCATGATAAACCTGGTATTTTACTAGAAACATGCACCTGGTTACACGCACAATATGCACTGTTCACATATTCAAATCGCGATGAACGCACGTAGGAAAACATTAGCTTAGTAAACAAACATATACAGGAATACGTCCTTCAAATAGAAGGTCGCATCAATGAAATGATACTGTCACGCAGCGGCCAAGGCCCAGGCGTCAGACAAGTAGCGCTCGTCAGATAACCACAATCTTCTCCTTCTCGAACGTACTAGAACTCAATGGAAACTTCCAACGGCTGTATAAGCGAGCGCTCTCGCGACAAGCAGTCAGTGAACGAATGCGACATCAAGTGCGGTTCTACATGCGAGTGCTGCTGCAGGAGAGATTGTACAAGTCTTGTGTTCGACTCCTCACCGAGTGAACTGGCTAGGTCTGGTGTATTACATTACGCCAAATGAACCAGTTCATATTAGTGAAGTGACGCTGTGAACTTAGGGAAGTTGAACTAGATAAAAGCAGTGAAGTGACAATTGAAAAAGTGGACAAAGTCGCCGAGTGTCTCACCCTGACCGACATTCGAACTAGGGACCTGTTGAATGTAAGGCTACATTTTCAAACGTCATTCAGAATAAAGAGGATTTCGCAGTACCCACATTTTACACTTTCCAACTGCGGGTTTTCGTACAGAAGCTGCTCAACCACGTCTTGTGATACTCTTCAAGGACGTGTCATGTTGCTCCCGAATTAAGATTAGTAATGACACAGGTATTGTCAAGGACAATAAAGGATATCATGATACCCAGATGTCCCTCTTCAAACCAGTTCGCTATGGAGATGTTGTTACAGGCCAAACAATACTGCCTCCGTCTTCCGTGGTGTAGTGGTTACCATGCTAGCTTCTAGTTCCAGAGGTCGCGGGTTCAAACCCGGCAGAGGGCGATGGATTTTTTCGGGCGTAAGAATCCTTAGCATGGGTTCCTTCGGAAGGGAAGTAAACCGGTGATACCGTGTCGTACATTTACGGCACGTAAAACAACCTCAAGCCTGATAAAGAGGCCTCGTATAGAGCCCAATGTAGAATGGGACGCTAAGAACCATATCAGTTAAAGAGCGTCCATAAATAAAACTCAATTTAATTTAACAATATGCAGAAAGAAGGATAAATCAGTTTACGGATCTGGCATTTTTCAACATTTTTAAGAATGGAAACGCAAGCGAAACAGCATACAACATGCCGGGAAAACATCGACAAAAACGCGCGTATTGGGACGTCATTTGTTTGTAACTGAGCAACGATATTTTTTACTTTGTGTACCGCGGCGCACCTAGAAGGTAAGGTCCGTGTGTGTGAGCAGCATAATTAAAAAATACAAGTCTGATAAACATCAAACTTGGTATTTAGCCTCACTACCTTCCAGAGATCAGTCAAGAAACTCCCCTCCCCTCACCTCATTTTCCAAAAAATGGCTGTAGCGATTTTGATTAAAATACCATATATAAAGGATATTTACATGACAAATAAAATGCATATCTTGAATTTTCTGTGAAGTGCTCTTCACTCGGAGGAAGTTTGTATAACTGGTAAACGTTAAGCGATAGATGAAAACGTACTGCATACAAAATGTACATCTATTTAAAAAACACAATTTATTTCATATGAGTTTTCTGTGGCATCAGCTATTTCCGAGATATGCGATATTAATGGCTCGAATTGTCCAATACTAAGTCATTGTTTAAGTCCTGTCGACATTCAGTTGTTTCTCGCGATGTCATGGAATTTTAAGGTCAGCATATAGCGTCCAGCTGTTAAAAATTTGACTATCGCTGTTCTCTTTGTATCTATAACGAAATGTGTAATGTAGCTGTTTCTGTAAACGTTTATTTCGATATATAGAAAAAATAAGCCTTGGTAAAAAATACTTTTATACCGCTTAATAAATAATGGACGATACAGAAAATCATGTGAATTTAACACATTAGATTTTTTTCACGTGCTTCTAGTTGAGCCAACTCAAAATCCAATAGAGTTAACATTTTGTAAATGTAGATAGATTCTTCTACTAGTACCTCATTCCTTTATTAGTTTGAGTTGCGTATAAACAAGCTACAGATGTCACTTTCAACACACAATGCATCTGAGGGTGACGGGACGCACACATGCTAGAATTTCCCCAGCTTGCGACTAGTGGCTGTTTCACTTCACGGACGCCTTGAAGAACCTAATATGCTGTGCCCAAGACCCATTAATTTAACGCTCATATTATGTTGCGATATATTTTAACGTTGTGGTTCTCGTTCTCGGTTGTTTTGAACAATACTTCATCAATGTGGTCCACATATCATTTAAACTGATGCTGAAATAAATCCGCGGCGTTAATCAGCAAGTCCAGCAAACATTCAAATTCCTGACTTACCACATCTTTTTTAAAAACAGATTCTCATAGCAACTACGGGCATTGTACAAAAAAATTGTGCTATACTAAATTCAAGTAAAATAGAAACCACGTGCGAAAAAATACTATGTTTTCAAAAATTATAAAACTAATACAACCAAAAACGTCAAAAGAAAACTCAAATTATAATAGGTTCTGTTGTATCTACATATTAAACATATATATTTTCTTTATCTCTGCTAATTCGGCTGCTAGTATTATTAGTTAATCTGGAGACGTATAAACAAATTAAATTTATTTTGAGCTCATAATAAAATATTAAATGTCATTTTAGACTTTTCCCCATTTTGACATACAAATTTTAAATCTTAATTGGCCGGGAAGATTTTAATTCATACCGCCGCCGGAAAAGTTTCAAGTCTTGATATTTTCTTGCAGTGAGTCATGATGGCGTCTACACTGAAAGTGATATAAATGTATAGGCGGAGTATTTCGGATGGAGTTGTACAAAAAGTCACCCAGAAATTATTAATTCCATTGGTTTTATCTTAAAACCGTGCGGTTATCTGGTTCGGAATGATGTCAGAGAAACCTTCTAATGCGAGCACACCCTCATATTAGTGTAATCTGTTGCAGGAGGGGATGGCACCCTTGACCAGCTTCTTGGGGACTGTAGTGGGGGGAGGAGGAGGCCTAACCTGGGGCGTCTTCCCCCTGCTGGCTATAGGCCTTGCCTATCTCCGCTACAACACGGTGGACCCGGAGAGTCACCCGATCGACGTCCGGGACACCCTGCCAGAGTATGACTTCATCATTGTCGGGGCAGGATCAGCAGGAGCCGTGGTGGCTAACCGGCTCAGCGAAGTGTCCAAGTGGAAAGTGTTGCTTCTGGAGGCCGGCGGCGACGAGAACGAGATCTCGGACATTCCCTCGCTCGCTGGCTACCTCCAGCTGTCAGATCTGGACTGGAAGTATCAGACATCACCGCCACAGAGCTCGCCATACTGCCTGGCCATGCTAGGAGACCGCTGTAATTGGCCTAGGGGAAAAGTGTTAGGTGGATCCAGTGTCCTCAACGCCATGATATACATCAGAGGGAACAGGCACGACTATGATCTCTGGGAGTCGCTCGGAAATCCCGGCTGGAGTTACAGGTATGTACACAACAGAGAGTATGTAGGGCCATAGTCTCTGGTAGTTGCTTGACAACCCTGGCTGGAGATATAGGTATGTATATCAGAGAGAATATGTAGGGCCGTAGTCTCTGGTAGTCGCTTGACAACCCTGGCTGGAGATATAGGTATGTACATCAGAGAGAATATGTAGGGCCGTAGTCACTGGTAGTTGCTTGACAACCCTGGATGGAGATATAGGTATGTATATCAGAGAGAATATGTAGGGCCGTAGTCACTGGTAGTTGCTTGACAACCCTGGCTGGAGATATAGGTATGTATATCAGAGAGAATATGTAGGGTCGTAGTCTCTGGTAGTTGCTTGACAACCCTGGCTGGAGATATAGGTATGTACATCAGAGAGAATATGTAGGGCCGTAGTCTCTGGTAGTTGCTTGACAACCCTGGCTGAAGATATAGGTATGTACATCAGAGAGAATATGTAGGGCCATAGTCTCTGGTAGTTGCTTGACAACCCTGGCTGGAGATGCAGGTATGTACATCAGAGAGAATATGTAGGGCCATAGTCTCTTGTAGTTGCTTGACAACCCTGGCTGGAGATGCAGGTATGTACATCAGAGAGAATATGTAGGGCCATAGTCTCTGGTAGTTGCTTGACAACCCTAGCTGGAGATGCAGGTATGTACATCAGAGAGAATATGTAGGGCCGTAGTCTCTGGTAGTTGCTTGACAACCCTGGCTGGAGATGCAGGTATGTACATCAGAGAGAATATGTAGGGCCGTAGTCTCTGGTAGTTGCTTGACAACCCTAGCTGGAGATGCAGGTATGTACATCAGAGAGAATATGTAGGGCCGTAGTCTCTGGTAGTTGCTTGACAACCCTAGCTGGAGATGCAGGTATGTACATCAGAGAGAATATGTAGGGCCGTAGTCTCTGGTAGTTGCTTGACAACCCTGGCTGGAGATGCAGGTATGTACATCAGAGAGAATATGTAGGGCCGTAGTCTCTGGTAGTTGCTTGACAACCCTGGCTGGAGATGCAGGTATGTACATCAGAGAGAATATGTAGGGCCGTAGTCTCTGGTAGTTGCTTGACAACCCTGGCTGGAGATGCAGGTATGTACATCAGAGAGAATATGTAGGGCCGTAGTCTCTGGTAGTTGCTTGACAACCCTGGCTGGAGATGCAGGTATGTATATCAGAGAGAATATGTAGGGCCGTAGTCTCTGGTAGTTGCTTGACAACCCTGGCTGGAGATGCAAGTATGCACATCAGAGAGAATATGTAGGGCCATAGTCTGGTAGTTGCTTGACAACCCTGGCTGGAGATGCAGGTATGTATATCAGAGAGAATATGTAGGGCCGTAGTCTCTGGTAGTTGCTTGACAACCCTGGCTGGACATGCAGGTATGTATATCAGAGAGAATATGTAGGGCCATAGTCTCTGGTAGTTGCTTGACAACCCTGGCTGGAGATGCAGGTATGTACATCAGAGAGAATATGTAGGGCCATAGTCTGGTAGTTGCTTGACAACCCTGGCTGGAAATGCAAGTATGCACATCAGAGAGAATATGTAGGGCCATAGTCTCTGCTAGTTGCTTGACAACCCTGGCTGGAGATATAGGTATGTATATCAGAGAGAATATGTAGGGCCGTAGTCTCTGGTAGTTGCTTGACAACCCTGGCTGGAGATATAGGTATGTACATCAGAGAGAATATGTAGGGCCATAGTCTCTGGTAGTTGCTTGACAACCCTGGCTGGAGATATAGGTATGTATATCAGAGAGAATATGTAGGGCCGTAATCTCTGGTAGTTGCTTGACAACCCTGGCTGGAGATGCAGGTATGTATATCAGAGAGAATATGTAGGGCCGTAGTCTCTGGTAGTTGCTTGACAACCCTAGCTGGAGATGCAGGTATGTATATCAGAGAGAATATGTAGGGCCGTAGTCTCTGGTAGTTGCTTGACAACCCTGGCTGGAGATGCAGGTATGTATATCAGAGAGAATATGTAGGGCCGTAGTCTCTGGTAGTTGCTTGACAACCCTAGCTGGAGATGCAGGTATGTATATCAGAGAGAATATGTAGGGCCATAGTCTCTGGTAGTTGCTTGACAACCCTGGCTGGAGATGCAGGTATGTATATCAGAGAGAATATGTAGGGCCATAGTCTCTGGTAGTTGCTTGACAACCCTGGCTGGAGATGCAGGTATGTATATCAGAGAGAATATGTAGGGCCGTAGTCTCTGGTAGTTGCTTGACAACCCTGGCTGGAGATGCAGGTATGTATATCAGAGAGAATATGTAGGGCCGTAGTCTCTGGTAGTTGCTTGACAACCCTAGCTGGAGATGCAGGTATGTATATCAGAGAGAATATGTAGGGCCATAGTCTCTGGTAGTTGCTTGACAACCCTGGCTGGAGATGCAGGTATGTATATCAGAGAGAATATGTAGGGCCATAGTCTCTGGTAGTTGCTTGACAACCCTGGCTGGAGATATAGGTATGTATATCAGAGAGAATATGTAGGGCCATAGTCTCTGGTAGTTGCTTGACAACCCTGGCTGGAGATGCAGGTATGTATATCAGAGAGAATATGTAGGGCCATAGTCTCTGGTAGTTGCTTGACAACCCTGGCTGGAGATATAGGTATGTATATCAGAGAGAATATGTAGGGCCATAGTCTCTGGTAGTTGCTTGACAACCCTGGCTGGAGATATAGGTATGTATATCAGAGAGAATATGTAGGGCCATAGTCTCTGGTAGTTGCTTGACAACCCTGGCTGGAGATATAGGTATGTATATCAGAGAGAATATGTAGGGCCATAGTCTCTGGTAGTTGCTTGACAACCCTGGCTGGAGATATAGGTATGTATATCAGAGAGAATATGTAGGGCAGTAGCCTCTGGTAGTTGCTTGACAACCCTGGCAGGAGATGCAGGTATGTATATCAGAGAGAATATGTAGGGCCATAGTCTCTGGTAGTTGCTTGACAATCCTGGCTGGAGATACAGGTATGTATATCAGAGAGAATATATTGGGCCATAGTCTCTGGTAGTCGCTTGACAACCCTGGCTGAAGATATAGGTATGTACATCAGAGAGAATATGTAGGGCCGTAGTCTCTGGTAGTCGCTTGACAACCCTAGCTGGAGATGCAGGAATGTATATCAGAGAGAATATGTAGGGCCGTAGTCTCTGGTAGTCGCTTGACAACCCTGGCTGAAGATATAGGTATGTACATCAGAGAGAATATGTAGGGCCGTAGTCTCTGGTAGTTGCTTGACAACCGTGGCTGAAGATATAGATATGTATATCAGAGAGAATATGTAGGGTCGTAGTCTCTGGTAGTTGCTTGACAACCCTGGCTGAAGATATAGGTATGTACATCAGAGAGAATATGTAGGCCCGTAGTCTCTGGTAGTTGCTTGACAACCCTGGCTGAAGATATAGGTATGTACATCAGAGAGAATATGTAGGGCCGTAGTCTCTGGTAGTTGCTTGACAACCCTGGCTGAAGATATAGGTATGTACATCAGAGAGAATATATTGGGCCATAGTCTCTGGTAGTTGCTTGACAACCCTGGCTGAAGATATAGGTATGTACATCAGAGAGAATATGTAGGGCCATAGTCTCTGGTAGTTGCTTGACAACCCTGGCTGGAGATGCAGGTATTTACATCAGAGAGAATATGTAGGGTCGTAGTCTCTGGTAGTTGCTTGACAACCCTGGCTGGAGATGCAGGTATGTACATCAGAGAGAATATGTAGGGCCGTAGTCTCTGGTAGTTGCTTGACAACCCTGGCTGAAGATATAGGTATGTATATCAGAGAGAATATGTAGGGCCGTAGTCTCTGGTAGTTGCTTGACAACCCTGGCTGGAGATGCAGGTATGTACATCAGAGAGAATATGTAGGGCCATAGTCTCTGGTAGTTGCTTGACAACCCTGGCTGAAGATATAGGTATGTATATCAGAGAGAATATGTAGGGCCGTAGTCTCTGGTAGTTGCTTGACAACCCTGGCTGGAGATGCAGGTATGTACATCAGAGAGAATATGTAGGGCCATAGTCTCTGGTAGTTGCTTGACAACCCTGGCTGAAGATATAGGTATGTATATCAGAGAGAATATGTAGGGCCGTAGTCTCTGGTAGTTGCTTGACAACTCTGGCTGAAGATATAGGTATGTATATCAGAGAGAATATGTAGGGCCGTAGTCTCTGGTAGTTGCTTGACAACCCTGGCTGGAGATGCAGGTATGTACATCAGAGAGAATATGTAGGACCATAGTCTCTGGTAGTTGCTTGACTACCCTGGCTGGAGATGCAGGTATGTACATCAGAGAGAATATGTAGGGCCATAGTCTCTGGTAGTCGCTTGACTACCCTGGCTGGAGATGCAGGTATGTATATCAGAGAGAATATGTAGGGCCATAGTCTCTGGTAGTTGCTTGACAACCCTGGCTGGAGATGCAGGTATGTATATCAGAGAGAATATGTAGGGCCATAGTCTCTGGTAGTCGCTTGACTACCCTGGCTGGAGATGCAGGTATGTACATCAGAGAGAATATGTAGGACCATAGTCTCTGGTAGTCGCTTGACTACCCTGGCTGGAGATGCAGGTATGCACATCAGAGAGAATATGTAGGGCAGTAGTCTCTGGTAGTTGCTTGACAACCCTGGCTGGAGATGCAGGTATGTATATCAGAGAGAATATGTAGGGTCGTAGTCTCTGGTAGTTGCTTGACAACCCTGGCTGGAGATGCAGGTATGCACATCAGAGAGAATATGTAGGGCCGTAGTCTCTGGTAGTTGCTTGACAACCCTGGCTGGAGATGCAGGTATGCACATCAGAGAGAAAATGTAGGGCAGTAGTCTCTGGTAGTTGCTTGACAACCCTGGCTGGAGATGCAGGTATGCACATCAGAGAGAATATGTAGGGCCGTAGTCTCTGGTAGTTGCTTGGCAACCCTGGCTGGAGATGCAGGTATGCACATCAGAGAGAATATGTAGCGCAGTAGTCTCTGATAGTTGCTTGACAACCCTGGCTGGAGATGCAGGTATGTATATCAGAGAGAATATGTAGGGCAGTAGTCTCTGGTAGTCGTTTGACAACCCTGGCTGGAGATGCAGGTATGTATATCAGAGAGAATATATTGGGCCGTAGTCTCTGGTAGTCGTTTGACAACCCTGGCTGGAGATGCAGGTATGTATATCAGAGAGAATATGTAGGGCCGTAGTCTCTGGTAGTTGCTTGACAACCCTGGCTGGAGATGCAGGTATGTATATCAGAGAGAATATATTGGGCCATAGTCTCTGGTAGTCGTTTGACAACCCTGGCTGGAGATGCAGGTATGTATATCAGAGAGAATATGTAGGGCAGTAGTCTCTGGTAGTTGCTTGACAACCCTGGCTGGAGATGCAGGTATGTACATCAGAGAGAATATATTGGGCCATAGTCTCTGGTAGTTGCTTGACAACCCTAGCTGGAGATGCAGGTATGTACATCAGAGAGAATATATTGGGCAGTAGTCTCTGGTAGTTGCTTGACAACCCTGGCTGGAGATGCAGGTATGTACATCAGAGAGAATATGTAGGGCCGTAGTCTCTGGTAGTTGCTTGACAACGCTGGCTGGAGATGCAGGTATGTATATCAGAGAGAATATGTAGGGCCGTAGTCTCTGGTAGTTGCTTGACAACCCTGGCTGGAGATGCAGGTATGTATATCAGAGAGAATATGTAGGGCCGTAGTCTCTGGTAGTTGCTTGACAACCCTGGCTGGAGATGCAGGTATGTATATCAGAGAGAATATGTAGGGCCGTAGTCTCTGGTAGTTGCTTGACAACCCTGGCTGGAGATGCAGGTATGTATATCAGAGAGAATATGTAGGGCCGTAGTCTCTGGTAGTTGCTTGACAACCCTGGCTGGAGATGCAGGTATGTATATCAGAGAGAATATGTAGGGCCGTAGTCTCTGGTAGTCGTTTGACAACCCTGGCTGGAGATGCAGGTATGCACATCAGAGAGAATATGTAGGGCCGTAGTCTCTGGTAGTCGCTTGACAACCCTGGCTGGAGATGCAGGTATGCACATCAGAGAGAATATGTAGGGCCGTAGTCTCTGGTAGTCGCTTGACAACCCTGGCTGGAGATGCAGGTATGTATATCAGAGAGAATATGTAGGGCAGTAGTCTCTGGTAGTTGCTTGACAACCCTGGCTGAAGATATAGGTATGTACATCAGAGAGAATATGTAGGCCCGTAGTCTCTGGTAGTTGCTTGACAACCCTGGCTGAAGATATAGGTATGTACATCAGAGAGAATATGTAGGGCAGTAGTCTCTGGTAGTTGCTTGACAACCCTGGCTGAAGTTATAGGTATGTACATCAGAGAGAATATGTAGGGCCGTAGTCTCTGGTAGTTGCTTGACAACCCTGGCTGAAGATATAGGTATGTACATCAGAGAGAATATGTAGGCCCGTAGTCTCTGGTAGTTGCTTGACAACCCTGGCTGAAGATATAGGTATGTACATCAGAGAGAATATGTAGGGCAGTAGTCTCTGGTAGTTGCTTGACAACCCTGGCTGAAGATATAGGTATGTACATCAGAGAGAATATGTAGGCCCGTAGTCTCTGGTAGTTGCTTGACAACCCTGGCTGAAGATATAGGTATGTACATCAGAGAGAATATGTAGGGCAGTAGTCTCTGGTAGTTGCTTGACAACCCTGGCTGGAGATACAGGTATGTATATCAGAGAGAATATGTAGGGCAGTAGTCTCTGGTAGTTGCTTGACAACCCTGGCTGGAGATATAGGTATGTATATCAGAGAGAATATGTAGGGCCATAGTCTCTGGTAGTTGCTTGACAACCCTGGCTGGAGATGCAGGTATGTACATCAGAGAGAATATGTAGGCCCGTAGTCTCTGGTAGTTGCTTGACAACCCTGGCTGAAGATATAGGTATGTACATCAGAGAGAATATGTAGGGCAGTAGTCTCTGGTAGTTGCTTGACAACCCTGGCTGAAGATATAGGTATGTACATCAGAGAGAATATGTAGGCCCGTAGTCTCTGGTAGTTGCTTGACAACCCTGGCTGAAGATATAGGTATGTACATCAGAGAATATGTAGGGCCGTAGTCTCTGGTAGTTGCTTGACAACCCTGGCTGGAGATGTAGGTATGTATATCAGAGAATATGTAGGGCCGTAGTCTCTGGTAGTTGCTTGACAACCCTGGCTGAAGATATAGGTATGTACATCAGAGAATATGTAGGGCCGTAGTCTCTGGTAGTTGCTTGACAACCCTGGCTGGAGATATAGGTATGTACATCAGAGAATATGTAGGGCCGTAGTCTCTGGTAGTCGCTTGACAACCCTGGCTGGAGATGCAGGTATGTACATCAGAGAGAATATGTAGGGCCGTAGTCTCTGGTAGTTGCTTGACAACCCTGGCTGGAGATGCAGGTATGTACATCAGAGAGAATATGTAGGGTCGTAGTCTCTGGTAGTTGCTTGACAACCCTGGCTGGAGATGCAGGTATGTACATCAGAGAGAATATGTAGGGCCGTAGTCTCTGGTAGTTGCTTGACAACCCTGGCTGGAGATGCAGGTATGTATATCAGAGAGAATATGTAGGGCCGTAGTCTCTGGTAGTTGCTTGACAACCCTGGCTGGAGATATAGGTATGTATATCAGAGAGAATATGTAGGGCCGTAGTCTCTGGTAGTTGCTTGACAACCCTGGCTGGAGATGCAGGTATGTACATCAGAGAGAATATGTAGGGCCGTAGTCTCTGGTAGTTGCTTGACAACCCTGGCTGAAGATATAGGTATGTACATCAGAGAGAATATGTAGGGCAGTAGTCTCTGGTAGTTGCTTGACAACCCTGGCTGAAGATATAGGTATGTACATCAGAGAGAATATGTAGGGCCGTAGTCTCTGGTAGTTGCTTGACAACCCTGGCTGAAGATATAGGTATGTACATCAGAGAGAATATGTAGGGCAGTAGTCTCTGGTAGTTGCTTGACAACCCTGGCTGGAGATACAGGTATGTATATCAGAGAGAATATGTAGGGCAGTAGTCTCTGGTAGTTGCTTGACAACCCTGGCTGGAGATATAGGTATGTATATCAGAGAGAATATGTAGGGCCATAGTCTCTGGTAGTTGCTTGACAACCCTGGCTGGAGATGCAGGTATGTACATCAGAGAGAATATGTAGGGCCGTAGTCTCTGGTAGTTGCTTGACAACCCTGGCTGGAGATATAGGTATGTATATCAGAGAGAATATGTAGGGCCGTAGTCTCTGGTAGTTGCTTGACAACCCTGGCTGGAGATATAGGTATGTACATCAGAGAGAATATGTAGGGCCGTAGTCTCTGGTAGTTGCTTGACAACCCTGGCTGGAGATATAGGTATGTATATCAGAGAGAATATGTAGGGCCATAGTCTCTGGTAGTTGCTTGACAACCCTGGCTGGAGATACAGGTATGTATATCAGAGAGAATATGTAGGGCCGTAGTCTCTGGTAGTCGCTTGACAACCCTGGCTGGAGATATAGGTATGTACATCAGAGAGAATATGTAGGGCCGTAGTCTCTGGTAGTTGCTTGACAACCCTGGCTGGAGATACAGGTATGTATATCAGAGAGAATATGTAGGGCCGTAGTCTCTGGTAGTCGCTTGACAACCCTGGCTGGAGATATAGGTATGTACATCAGAGAGAATATGTAGGGCCGTAGTCTCTGGTAGTTGCTTGACAACCCTGGCTGGAGATATAGGTATGTATATCAGAGAGAATATGTAGGGCCGTAGTCTCTGGTAGTTGCTTGACAACCCTGGCTGGAGATACAGGTATGTACATCAGAGAGAATATGTAGGGCCATAGTCTCTGGTAGTTGCTTGACAACCCTGGCTGGAGATGCAGGTATGTACATCAGAGAGAATATGTAGGGCCGTAGTCTCTGGTAGTTGCTTGACAACCCTGGCTGGAGATGCAGGTATGTATATCAGAGAGAATATGTAGGGCAGTAGTCTCTGGTAGTTGCTTGACAACCCTGGCTGGAGATGCAGGTATGTACATCAGAGAGAATATGTAGGGCCATAGTCTCTGGTAGTTGCTTGACAACCCTGGCTGGAGATATAGGTATGTATATCAGAGAGAATATGTAGGGCCGTAGTCTCTGGTAGTTGCTTGACAACCCTGGCTGGAGATGCAGGTATGTATATCAGAGAGAATATGTAGGGCCGTAGTCTCTGGTAGTTGCTTGACAACCCTGGCTGGAGATGCAGGTATGTATATCAGAGAGAATATGTAGGGCAGTAGTCTCTGGTAGTTGCTTGACAACCCTGGCTGGACATGCAGGTATGTATATCAGAGAGAATATGTAGGGCCATAGTCTCTGGTAGTTGCTTGACAACCCTGGCTGGAGATGCAGGTATGTATATCAGAGAGAATATGTAGGGCAGTAGTCTCTGGTAGTTGCTTGACAACCCTGGCTGGAGATGCAGGTATGTATATCAGAGAGAATATGTAGGGCCATAGTCTCTGGTAGTTGCTTGACAACCCTGGCTGGAGATGCAGGTATGTATATCAGAGAGAATATGTAGGGCAGTAGTCTCTGGTAGTTGCTTGACAACCCTGGCTGGAGATGCAGGTATGTATATCAGAGAGAATATGTAGGGCAGTAGTCTCTGGTAGTTGCTTGACAACCCTGGCTGGAGATGCAGGTATGTATATCAGAGAGAATATGTAGGGCCATAGTCTCTGGTAGTTGCTTGACAACCCTGGCTGGAGATGCAGGTATGTATATCAGAGAGAATATGTAGGGCCATAGTCTCTGGTAGTTGCTTGACAACCCTGGCTGGAGATGCAGGTATGTATATCAGAGAGAATATGTAGGGCCATAGTCTCTGGTAGTTGCTTGACAACCCTGGCTGGAGATGCAGGTATGTATATCAGAGAGAATATGTAGGGCAGTAGTCTCTGGTAGTTGCTTGACAACCCTGGCTGGAGATGCAGGTATGTATATCAGAGAGAATATGTAGGGCAGTAGTCTCTGGTAGTTGCTTGACAACCCTGGCTGGAGATATAGGTATGTATATCAGAGAGAATATATTGGGCCATAGTCTCTGGTAGTCGCTTGACAACCCTGGCTGGAGATGCAGGTATGTATATCAGAGAGAATATATTGGGCCATAGTCTCTGGTAGTCGCTTGACAACCCTGGCTGCAGATGCAGGTATGTATATCAGAGAGAATATGTAGGGCAGTAGTCTCTGGTAGTTGCTTGACAACCCTGGCTGGAGATGCAGGTATGTACATCAGAGAGAATATATTGGGCCATAGTCTCTGGTAGTTGCTTGACAACCCTGGCTGGAGATGCAGGTATGTACATCAGAGAGAATATATTGGGCCATAGTCTCTGGTAGTTGCTTGACAACCCTGGCTGGAGATGCAGGTATGTATATCAGAGAGAATATATAGGGCCGTAGTTTCTGGTAGTTGCTTGACAACCCTGGCTGGAGATGCAGGTATGTACATCAGAGAGAATATATTGGGCCGTAGTCTCTGGTAGTTGCTTGGCAACCCTGGCTGGAGATGCAGGTATGTACATCAGAGAGAATATATTGGGCCGTAGTTTCTGGTAGTTGCTTGACAACCCTGGCTGGAGATGCAGGTATGTACATCAGAGAGAATATGTAGGGATATAGTTTCTGACAGTCACTTGACAACCCTGGCAGAGTTACGGTATGTATCATCAGAGATAATATGTTGGTCTATAGTCTCTGGTAGTCGCTTGACAACGAGACACACGTATGTATATCAAAGGGAACATACAGAACTATGAGTCACTTGTGGCCTTCAGACGCGTCATTCAAGAAAAACCGTGTACAAACGCGTATGAAACATCTACCACCAATGACCTATTTCCCTGTTGATAATCATTATTCTTCAGGGAAATACTCATAATTATCGCGGGGAACCACATTCTTCACATGCACTGGCCAGTATAGACATCTGATCTCAGCTTCTCGCTTCGGCGACACAGGAAGCAACAATGGATTCAAATGCACATTTTACACTAAGTTAATGCCGTAAATGAGATACCTGAAGTACTCGGCGTCAGTACGGATCAAAATCTGCTCATAACTTGCTGTTCCCAGGAGCAACGTTACGTAATTAATCCATTATTTGACGCGGGTTGTATTGTGACCTTGGAGAGGGATATACAGTTATGACCACTCTTTAAACATTACCACGGACGAACACACGGTAGACAGATTAATACACAGCAAAATTCCCAAATGTACTTAAAACTTAATGTATGAATGATTGGTTTACAGCTTGTTACTTTTGGATCCCATACAACCACTTGAAGGGAATACACAATATTTCAACCTCGCATTGTGTTTTACTGATGTACTTACACTGGAAAGCGGATATGATAACTCAACGACAGCAACTTCTAAGTTCATACACAGCAGGGCAAACTGAGACAAAATTGTAGTCAAGGGCCATATTGAATTTCGGTTTTTGCAAGGAAGTGAATATTAACCAAACTTCGCTAAATTATATTGCCGACAAATGGCTAACGAACAGATGAAGCATGGACAGACTATCTGTGGCTATTTCATAACTTTAGGTTTCCTTCACGTAAACAAGTTCTTACCAAAATATCATCAAACGAATTCCACTTATGCAACATTGCTATGATATAATTTTCTAAAGGTAAATGTGTGTCGAATATTCTTCCAAATTTGCAAACATTAAAATCAGAATTAACTATAAAATAATTAATGCTGGCTTTAAAACAGCTCTGTACTTTAGAATGTATCCTAACTTCAATACTACGTTAGTAAATGACAATTGTTATTTAAGCACTGAATACGATACACGTTAGTGAAGTTTTACTTCTCGACTTTGTTGTAACAGTAACGTGGCACCGTTAATGGGAAATGTAGTAACAAGTTTATGACAGTCCCACCGAACCTTGACTTCTTGCAATTGCCTCTCTTACGTCCTGGAGCACCAACATGAACACCATGAAAACCAGAAATTGGTTATGAGATAGGGGCGGTTGCTTCAACAGCATGTAGATCAGGGTGGTATAATGTGGATAACGTTCCAAACTAGGACGATATATGCCACAGTATTCTTTCAGTATTTCACTGTACTGTAAGCCATATCTTGTTTTCCTTCATAAACCATTTGAAGTGTAGGTTCTCTGGTCACAGTTCAAACCGATCATGGTGCTTGAGCAGTTTAGAAGTGTGGACACGTGGGAAAATATCCAACAGAGTACATGTCATACGGAGTGTGAAACAACAATGTACTGGATAGGAACATTAAACCAGTCTCCGCTTGTACAGTCATTGTCTGGAATGAAGTTCGTGCACACGCGTGTTCCTGTTATCACACTGGGCCTTTGCCTTTCTAGCGCATTATTTTTTCAGCAACCTGTACGTGATTGTCTACCCTGATTCTTCAGAGACAGTGTGGAACATTCGCGCTCAGATACATTTCTTCTCAAGTGAAATTCATTTTCTCCGTAGTAACTACAGAGACGTGTCTTTTACCACGATTCTAAATGCGCCGACCCCGATTATTCCTAGGAAGACAAAAGGAGTGTTTTAAAGTAAATATCGCTTTAATAATATTTTGCCATTGCAGTCGCTATTTTGAGCATGTACCATCACTTCATTTATTCATTAGGAAGCCAAACGCAGTGAGTGATCGTGACTTTGTGTTTTCCTGTTTTCTTTTGTTAGGCCGGCAAACATTCACCGTCAATTGTGAGGTTTATGGGGAAACAATGACTGACAATGCTCGGCCCCACACAAACTCAAGATCTGATCGCATCATCTCGTTGGGAACAATTCGACCACCTTCCCTACAATCTGAATTTGGCAACAAGCGATTTTCGTCTATTTCTTCGTCTGAATTCTTTGATAGAAAACATTTCAACGATAATGATGTTGTGAAACAAGAAAGTGTAGGCGTGGCCTCATTCTATGACGAAGAAAAACAAAAACTGGTTTCCCGTTAGGACAACTTCCTGAATAGCGGCGGTAACAATGTACAGAAGTAGTGTAAGGTAATAAATGATAGTATTTGAAATATAATATTATTTTTAAAAAAAAACGCCTTGTACTACCTAGGTCAAATACATCCCTGCAAGATGCCCTCACCCGCCCTAACCCTGTTCCCAAAACAATCACATTATAAACATGCTCCAACATCAGAGCCCAAACGAGACAGTTTAAATACACACGAGTAGGTCAGTTCAAATAGAGCAGGAATTTGATTTTATCCTATGTTGTCTTATTAAATTCTTACACGATCCAATACATTGTAGTTTTAAAGTGGATGGAGCCTTTTCTTGATAGACGACAGTTCTGCACATGAATAACGGTTTACCTCTTCTTTATAGGACCTACAAGCCGAACTCTGGATCATTCATATGCCTGGTACGGCCGTGGAGAAGAAGGAAATGATTCGCGGATCAAAATATGCAACCCAGCATTCACCTAGTCTTGAGGGAAAGCGAAAAAACGTTCAGTCAGATTGGTCGGCCTCGGGGTGCTTGAACTCGGGACCTCCCGAATGCGGAGCACAGACGTTATCTCCTGAGCCACCCGCTCGCTATACTAGTTTAGAAAATTAAATGTTCTACACAGTGTATTGTTCATTTCCAGGAAGAGTTATGTTCCACGAAACTTAATATTTTATTCCAGAGAAATAATATGCAAAATTGAAAATATTCAGACGTTTATCCCGTGAAGCACTTCACACGTGCAATGAGACTACACTTTCATTTTGTAAATTATTTTCTTGTGAAGTTAAACGGGCACTGAAAGACATTCGCCTATCAACTCAGAGGCTAAACGATGCAGATTTACTGATCAGTAATAACTTGCTTTATTAAGGAAGCTGCGATTATTTTCTGAATTATATCATCTTTGTTTAAAATTTATCAGCAATAATAACCAACCATGTTGTTAACAAGACAACACTTAAAGGTTGTTTTTAGCATCCTAAAAGTTAATTTAGCTATCTTTAATAGTTTCTGAGAAACTGGCACGTCTATATCAGAGAATGCCGGAGAAAACAAACTCGGATATATTTTCGTTACAACACAGCAAAACTTTCCCTAAAAGATAGGCTCAAGTTCAAGTGTGTACGAGTTGTTATTTTTGTTTTCTGTGAGGTGCTGCAGATGCACTATCATTTTTAAAATGTAACAATTTTGGCTACAATAATAAACCACAGAGTAAGACAAACAAACAACTAAAGGTGTAATTTTTTCAGTTAGCTCTGGATGCGTACACAGGAGAAAGAATACAAATTGTGATTAAGTAACTTGGTTGGAATTGGGAATACGCCAAGTATTTGTGACTGTTTTCAGGGATGTTCTGCCGTACTTCCTCAAGTCTGAAGACAACAGAAACCCTTACCTGGTGAAGACGCCCTATCACTCTACTGGTGGCTACCTCACCGTGCAGGAGTCGCCCTGGAGGACTCCGCTAGCCATAGCCTTCGTGCAGGGAGGCATCGAGCTGGGCTACGAGAACAGGGACTGCAACGGCGACGTTCAGACCGGCTTCATGATCGCCCAGGGTACCATCAGGAGAGGATCCAGATGTAGCACTGCCAAGGCGTTCCTGAGGCCAATACGTCTCAGGAAGAACCTCCACGTCGCGATGCATTCCCAGGCGATGAAACTGTTGCTGGAGAAGAGTCCTACTGGCGAACCTGTAGCTCAGGGCGTACAGTTCATGAGGTACGGCAAGGTGAAGACTGTGAGAGCGCGTCGTGAGGTGATACTGTCAGCCGGGGCCCTCAACACTCCGCAGTTGCTCATGTTGTCAGGGATCGGTCCCAAGGAGCATCTCGAGAAGTTTGGGATTCCCGTTATCAGGGACCTCAAGGTGAGCACAAACTAAATCCTTCCGCGTGCTGGATGCAAACATGCATATTAATCTGCTACGTTTGTGACAATATTAAACAAACGGTGCTAGTGACTGGGTTTTCGTGGGCTGGATGCAAACATGCATATTAATCTGCTACGTTTGTGACAATATTAAACAAACGGCGCTAGTGGCTGAGTTTTCGTGGACTGGATGCAAACATGCATATTAATCTGCTACGTTTGTGACAATATTAAACAAACGGTGCTAGTGGCTGGGTTTTCGTGGACTGGATGCAAACATGCATATTAATCTGCTACGTTTGTGACAATATTAAACAAACGGTGCTAGTGGCTGGGTTTTCGTGGACTGGATGCAAACATGCATATTAATCTGCTACGTTTGTGACAATATTAAACAAACGGTGCTAGTGACTGGGTTTTCGTGGGCTGGATGCAAACATGCATATTAATGTGCTACGTTTGTGACAATATTAAATAAACGGTGCTGGTGGCTGGGTTTTCGTGGGCTGATACAAACATGCATATTAATCTGCTACGTTTGTGACAATATTAAACAAACGGTGCTAGTGACTGGGTTTTCGTGGGCTGGATGCAAACATGCATATTAATGTGCTACGTTTGTGACAATATTAAATAAACGGTGCTGGTGGCTGGGTTTTCGTGGGCTGATACAAACATGCATATTAATCTGCTACGTTTGTGACAATATTAAATAAACGGTGCTAGTGGCTGGGTTTTCGTGGGCTGATACAAACATGCATATTAATCTGCTACGTTTGTGACAATATTAAATAAACGGTGCTGGTGGCTGGGTTTTCGTGGGCTGATACAAACATGCATATTAATCTGCTACGTTTGTGACAATACTAAACAAACGGTGCTGGTGGCTGGGTTTTCATGGGCTGATACAAACATGCATATTAATCTGCTACGTTTGTGACAATACTAAACAAACGGTGCTGGTGGCTGGGTTTTCGTGGGCTGATACAAACATGCATATTAATCTGCTACGTTTGTGACAATATTAAATAAACGGTGCTGGTGGCTGGGTTTTCGTGGGCTGATACAAACATGCATATTAATGTGCTACGTTTGTGACAATATTAAATAAACGGTGCTAGTGACTGGGTTTTCGTGGACTGGATGCAAACATGCATATTAATCTGCTACGTTTGTGACAATATTAAATAAACGGTGCTAGTGGCTGGGTTTTCGTGGACTGGATGCAAACATGCATATTAATCTGCTACGTTTGTGACAATACTAAATAAACGGTGCTAGTGGCTGGGTTTTCGTGGACTGGATGCAAACATGCATATTAATCTGCTACGTTTGTCACAATGTTAAATAAACGGTGCTAGTGACTGGGTTTTCATGGGCTGATACAAACATGCATATTAATCTGCTACGTTTGTGACAATATTAAATAAACGGTGCTAGTGGCTGGGTTGTCGCAGCCAGTCGCCAGGTAAACAGCAAATTCAACACCACGATTCAACCACAGATGCAATGTACCACTGAACATCCTATTTTCTAATGTCTTCGGTTAATTTAGTTATAATAAAATTTACGTTAATATTGGACTTTGTTAGATTTCATTTGTATACATACTTTTAATTTTCAAATTACTGCCTTTCAAAATAGAGGTTTATTGTCATGTTCCAATTGTTCGACATGATGAAGTTTTTACAATCACTTTTTACTTTCTCTACTACGTATAGTAAGTAGGGGAAGTATTGTATTAGACCCAAAAATTCGATACCGAGATTTCACCGGAAATATATGTTTTAGGAGACCTCCTGAATCCAAAAAAAGCATTTTTGGAAACATGTCCGTGTGCGTGTCTGTGTGTCTGTGAACAGCATAACTCAGAAACGAACAGTCGGATAAACACCAAACTTGGTATTTAGGTTCAGTATCTTCCAGAGATACGACACGAAGGTTTACAAGAAAATCCCCCCACCCCAGATTACCCTTTACATGGAAGAGTTTTCGAAAATTTTAATTTTCTCACAAATGGCTCCAACGATTTTGATTAAAACATTATATGTTTAAGATATTTTTATGATAAATAAATGTATATCTTGAATTTTCCGGGAATGTCTCCAAAAGTATTATTCATTGTGAACGACTTTTGCATAACTGGTAAACCATAAGAGATAGACAAAATTTTACTACACAAAAGATGTAGATCGCGTTAAAATACACAATTTATGTCATACATTTTTTTTTGTTGAGTGAACCATTTTCGAGATATTGTTTGTTATTCCCTTAAATTTTTCAATACTTATTTTCTAAAATGGGAATTCGTTATTCATTTTTTTTATCTTGAATATGCAAAGAGTATTAATCTGTGGGAAAGGGAATGGTGCTGCACCTAGCAACCAGCTATTAAGAGATATGTATGTGCTTAAAGGCTACTGTATTTCTATATTGCCCTTGTAAATATATATTCCCCTTACGTGTACAAGAAAATTAGCAATAAGATAGACTCTGCAAATGTTTATCTCGATTAACATGAAGTAGGTGGAGAATAAGCGTTTGTAAAAATAGTTTGTACAAGAGTAGAGAAAGTCATGTGAGTGTAACACATCAGATTTTTTCCTATAAATATCAATTTTAATTATCTGCTTGTAGTACACGAAGCTGTCACATAACTTCCTGTTTGCCACTTATATCTCAACAGAAAATAGTTTTTAAGGAAATAATTGTTTAAATTTTGTATTTGGTGCCGTGAGGAGCCGTTCACAGCACACAAACTTTATAGACAGTTTGGTGGAATTGGATGAAAACTCCGTGGCGTGGAACATTTTGAATGAGCAAAAGTACTAGGAAAAGAAATGTCCAAAAACTCATTTTTTACAAAGAAAACAGAAAGGAAACTGATCCCAGAATTCCTCATGTTCAGCGGTGCACTCCCTTACAGGAAATAGAAATAAAGTAAATGACGCAGGAAGGCGACCACTGAACGAAGGTCATATAATAAATATCTGAAGCAGACGGAACAGGTAAACCACTGCCACACTAAGGCCATTACTTTGCGCGCAAGTTCACACTTTTCGATTAAATGAATAGCGCTTTGCACATGGATGCGATTAAACAAGTGAGACCATCCATTTGGAAGTTACTTTAGCAGACCGCAAATACACAAAAGGTAATCTATCTCGCACACGTATAAAAACTTGATTAACAAATCTCCTATTCAACTAAGGGGACCATCTATGGAAATTTGGAAATTCTTTATTTCTTAAGCAATTAATTTGCCCCTTTTATCACATACTTGCACAATAAATTTTCAGAGGAATTCCTTGAATAATTCTTGAGAAAAATAAAAATCTGCTTTTTAATTCTCAATAGAAACTCTTGTGCAGTTTTCAACATTTTGAAATGAAAATTCGATTTTTTCTTCCAAAATATACACCTATAATATCACATGATTTTCCATTAAAACATTAAATTCAAAAGTATCTGCTTGTATTTTACGCTTTTTTGATTAATAAAAATTATTTCAGAAGGCTTTTAATTTTTAGTTTCGTGAAAATGTCAAGCAATTGTTGCTTGAGTTAGTAATTGATTTGTTTTGTTTCTATTCTGTAAAAAGTAGAAATGAGACTGGATGGCGCGTGTCATTTGTTTAACTTCTACTGCCATAACGGGACCTCGACTTGAATCATTTGTAGAGTCACTTCTATACTCTGTGGGGTATTAGCAATTCAACTTTTTAAACGTGCCTAATTTTGTCAAACCAATTTTAGTAAACAAATAATATTTATAACACATAGAAAAATTTGATGATATAAACATGTATTGTGTCACTTCACTTTTCTTCGCGATGTAATGAAACACGCGCAAACCAGCAGCTTCTTCCTTTCGCTTCACTCACTGGGGAGTCGAACACAAGACCTCTCTTTATCCCTCGCAGCATTCACTGTACGTCACACCTCACTCGTGACTTACCTGCACCTCAATCACTGGGATGTCGAACACAGGACTTCTCTTCTCTCTCCAGTAGCAGCACTTATTCTACATCATCGGAAAACGCACCGAATTATCAGAGCTTTATGTCGCCCCACAAACACGCTCGTTTATATACAAGTGAGAGAGGGGAAACAAGCTTCCGGAAGAATCCCGTTATCTCTCGAGAGCGCTCCTCCTCCCCGTTCAATCGGTGGTCGGCATGCAACTTCCGGACTCTAGCCTCGTCTTTTGAGACATCATTAAATGTTGTCATGTGCCTAACTCAGCGAAACGGGGTTGAAATTGACCACACCAATATGAAATACTTCCGAAATCCGTATTTAAATATTTTTTGGGAAATGTTATATAAGCTATATCAGTCAGAAAGTAGGTTGTTTTTCAATGCTGAAAGAATGTTTGTTGCAGGTTGGCTACAACCTGCAAGACCACGTGGGTCTTGGAGGCCTCACATTCGTAGTGAACGAGCCCGTCAGCTTCAAGAAATCTCGCTACCAGACGCTGCCAGTCGCCCTGGAGTACATCCTCAACGAGCGAGGACCACTTACTACCCTCGGCGTGGAGGGCGTGGCCTTCGTCAACACCAAGTATGCCAACACGTCCATAGACTGGCCGGACGTGCAATTTCACTTCGCTCCCAGCTCCATCAACTCTGACGGCGGGGAACACATCCGGAGGATTGTAGGGCTGCGCGACAGGGTGTATAACACTGTAAGTACTCTCTTTTTAACATAATCTTTACTTTCTCTACCACGTACGTACATTGTAGGTAGAGAAGGTATTCCAAAAATACATTTTCAGAAAAACGTCCGCGCGCGCCTGTGTGTCCGAACGAAAAATCGGATAATTACCAAACTTGGTAGTTTAAGTTCAGTATCTTCTAAAAGATGCAACACCAAGGTTTTCAAGAAAATCCCCAAAACTATCGTTTACATACAAGACTTTTCCAAATTTTTGATATTCTGAAAAATAGCCCTAACGATTTTGATTACAATATTAAAGGTATTTACATGACAAATAAAGCATATATCTTGCATTTTGAGGGAATAGCCTGTGGAGGAAGGAATTTTATGTAATCTGATAAACCTTAAACGACAGACGAAAACGTACGTCACAAAAAAAGTGGATCTCCAAAACACACAATTTATTTCAAATAACTTTCTTTGTAGCATTAGACATTTCAGAAATATCCTTTATTTAATGCTTCGCACTTCAGTTTTTTTGCTGACCATTTTCACTTGTTTCTCGCGATGTCATGGAAGCAGTGTGGAGCATATAGCGTTCAGTTGTTAAACATTTGACTATCGCTGTTCTCTATAACGACATGTGTAATGTAGCTGTTTCTGTAAACGTTTATCTCGATTATAATGAAGTACACAGAAAAATAAGTTTTGGTAACAAAATAGTTTATAACAATAATAATAAACGAAAGAGGGTGGAGAAAGTCATGGGAATGTAACAATATGATATTTTTCTGTTTTAACTGTTTACAATGAAAGATAATAATTACGGAAAAACTTGATTGGTGATAGTGTCGCGTATGTGATGAAGGAACCTATTATTTTATTATCTTGTCACAAGTTTCTAATTTCACAGAGAATGACATGCAAGTGTTTATACGACAGGAAATAGCGGCCTGTGACTATGTCAGCATTTCCTTATGTTTGATTCTCACTGCCACACAATAAAGCGACTATAGGATTGCGATACCTACATGTGCTGTATCGGCTCCCTTCATCACATCACGACAGTTCTTACCACATAATTCAGTAATTGCCCCTTTTCTGTAAGCTCAACACTGCTAATGCAGGGATCGACAAGTCAAGTTAAACAAGCTAAGTGAGCCAGTCATAACTTCAGTACTCACAATAGAGCACATTATATTTTGCAGTGGAAGAATTAAATTCAATCAAAAAAAGTTGTTATACATCTGGTACACCATTGTCTATTACAGAAGAGTGTGGCGCATTCTGTTGTTAAATACTTTACATAATGCTATTGTTGCAACTGTATTTACTAATAGCTATACAGAGAACACCACATTCATATGACCTACGCTTTAGGTGTCGCACTTACACTATTTGGATCTGATATTAACAACAAATCGGAATAATGATTGTGCGGAGGCAAAACCTTCATTATTCTCATCTCAGAAGGAAGATAACGTAACATTTAACCTAGGGTATCCTACAAACAATAGTGTGCTATGTTCCAACATTCCCTTCCCAATTTATCAACTAACAGCTGCGTTGCTTCGTAATGGGCACCCACAAACTTCTCCATCATACATTTAATTTGCTGGCTTACATTTCCTTTACATATAAAGTGTAAATTTTACGCTTAGTTAGTTCTTCAAAGGCTGTATTTCAGGTCGTACTCTCCACGGACCTATTGGCAATAAACACGATTTATCCTCATGAATGGTTGCCATATTTGTAACATCCGAATCAAGGGACATCACCGCAAAATTACATCATGTATCTTGTCATTAGTTGATATAATAAAGTATTAATAGCTAAAACAAACAAAATCATAACATTGACGGATGGAGCGTTTAATTGGTATATCTCCGGTCAGAAACTGTATATTAACTGGTCACTAAATGCAACTATGTGCCTCATGAATAACCACGTTACACTATTTGAGAAGCCCTTCAACATGGGAACGAACAAGCGCAAGAGCGTCGACAAACACGTTACATTGTACCAGGGGCCCGATAATCTAATTTTGTTTTAAATAACGTTACTCTGCATGTTAGTAATCACGTAGTCCTTGGTAGTGGCTGATGTGAGACAAGGATGCACTCAGGTCCTTGGGACCAACAGAAATAATGGTCCTGGAATCCTCATGTAGTATGTCACTTCTATTGCTGCACTTGGCTTTTAGGGTCACTACTTGAGCCAAAAGGAAACAAAGACAAGTGTATAGGAGTTGCGCATAGCATTACTTCAGTCATTTGAACGAGCGCGCGCGCGCTCTGCTTGGAGCCAATTCCAGATTGGCAGCGTCTACTCATAAGCATAATCGGCGCAACAGTTCTAGACACGTGAAAATCTTAATGAGAGCTATGATGCGAGTTGCTTACCAGATCAGGTGGTGACCGGTCGTCTCCATGCTGCAAGAGTGCGTGGGACAGTTATCGTCAAATATCCACACCGGTTATGCACTGCTTTGCGCTGATAAACTTAGTTATATACAGTATATTAAAATCCACGCTGTAAAAAGCGCTTAATATAAAAAACGATGTCAATCATTGCCTCCAATTCTTCCACACCTAACAACCCTTCCTCTTCTGCGGAATCACTCACATTATTGCCGTCATCACTGCCGTCACTACTTTCTGCACCATTATCCTGGATGAGAATTATTTCTATTTGATTTTCTGCAATTCCGTATTTTTCGGAATAATGATTCTTAATTTATTCAGCATGTCGCCATACATTTTCCCATTCTGGCCTTCCAATTTCAGCAAATTGCTGGCGTTATAACTGCACCACATATTTTAATTTCAAAAGTGATATTTCTGCATTGCCACCCATTTTTTGATATCAGCCCAGATTAATTCGATTGGGTTTAGATCTGGGCGATACGATGGCAGTCTAAGTACATTATGGCGATGTTGTATTACTATCTGGTCAAGTATGTATGACTTCTGAAGCTGTTTGTTGGTTTTAATTAAGTTATATAGCTTTGTTTTACTCATGCTTTCATCTAAAGCTTTATTATGTCTAAGTAACCAAGCTCTCATTTCTTCTTTCAAGGAAGTTGAGGTAGGTGGTTTGTGAATTTGAGTGTTGACGCATTGTGAAGCATTGTCGATGACCAGAACAGACCCAGCAGGCATATTAGGTATCAACATGATGAAAATCTCCTGTTGTTTGTTGCGACTTGTAAAAGAAGGGCATTTGGAACGAAGCCCTTTCCAACGAGCATGAACGATAATAAGTATTTGCCCTTTGGCAACAGGTGCCTGCAAACCTAATTCGCTATCGTCACTCCAACTTTTAGATGCTGTATGACTGCTGTGTATGTATGACTCATCTTCATACACTATAGTATTTTTCTGAAATTTGTAGCACCACCTTGAAAATTGATGCTGATATAAGTACACATTGATATATGTACATATAAAATTAGTCATTTGGAAAGGTAGAATCAGTCTGAAAAATTAAATACCATAGCCGGGATTTGAACCACAGATCTTAGGCTTTCCGTGCCGTTGCTCTAACCGACTAAACTATCATGGCAACATTTACTTTTTATTTTTATTTTTTATTTTATTATTATTATTATTATTATTATTATTATTATTATTTAATTTTATTTATTTATTTAGCTTTTCTGTTAGAACTCTTCTATTTGATTTCGGTTTCTTCCACTTGAACCCTAAATCTTTAATACTTTTTCTGAGATTTGTAGCACCACCTTGAAAGTTTCTGCTGTGTTTCAGCTGGATGAGCAATCTGCTTATTATTAGCACAGTTTTTTCTTCTACATAGGAATTGTGAATCGTGCGCCGAATGACGTATTCGAAATCGTCTATTTCTGTAATACGTTTAGGGACCTTATGTTTCTTCCCAGGCGTGTCAAATGGCATTCCTTCATCCATATGTTTTTTTTCTTATCTTTGAGAACTCTGGAAACGGAACTCGGTGAAACACCAGTTGCTTTGACTACTCTTTCTTTCACTCTCTTAAGGCTTTTGTGGAACTCGGACGAACATATATTTTCTTCCTTCATCCCTGCTTCTTGCTTCATGAAGTCGAGGACATTTGCAATTATTTTCCTACTTTGACTGTGTAACAACTTAGCACTCAACTTTGAAAACGTAGGAGCCATGGTTATAAATATAACAAATATAAAATAAGTACTGTTTAGATACTGCTCTCTTTAAAATTACAACCAGATGCAGACACTTTCTATGCAGACTGTATGTGTTACGCACTGTGAGTAAGCAAAGGTGTTATATCGCTTTCGTTGATTAAGCTAAACATAAACCATTCCTAGGCTCGGCAGCTGGGGTAGCAATCAAGGTCACGATTCCAGAAGTTTTGCGCGAGTAATACAGTGTATGGGAGAGTTGGAGCCACGATTGTTCTCACGTTCCATCGCTAGAGCGCAGTACCTAGCGACAATAGTACAACACATACCAACCTGCCTTTAATACAGTGTTACCAAGTTAATGCTAATGCATTTGGAAACGCAAATTAATGTTTAATTAAACCGAATCCATAAGCAATACAACAAAACATCCTTATAAATTCTTAATTATGTCGTAAGGTTTTGAAAAACCAAGAGGCATTACTTCAGTATTTGTATATTTCCAGGGTTTATGACTGAATCGTGCTATTTATGCAACTGTTGTTTTCTTTGAGTGAATATTCAAAGCTATTAAAATCTCAAATGAAAACATTGGGTAACCTGAATCTGCAGCAGCAAACAAACATGGATGTCGTAAATTCAGTCCGGACATTTATCAAAACAACAAATTATTTTTAGTTTTCCTTGCGTGTTATCTGGGGGAGATATCCCAAGACCGGACGGAATAAGTGATATTCGACATATATAGTCTAAAATAAAACTACATTCACTTGTTATCAATTATCTAATACTACTGCAGCAAATATTTTTGGTACCGCCAGTAGAGTACTTCAGCGGTCGCCAGTCATTTATTAGTACTGCGATAAATGTCTTTACACATTTTTGTACTTAATTTTAAAAATGTTTGTCGGGCTGGGGCTTAAAAGTAAAGTTGAAAAAAGTTAATCTATGACATTCAACATATCCATTTAAACCGACACGTAAATATATTTGATCTGCTTTAGTTGCGTACACTACCTAACTAGTGTCGTGATGGTACCGCAGTTTTAGGAGATAATAGTTTATTTGCATTTATTTCTTTAGTTGCTTAAAACGAGTATTTTAGTAGAATTGTGTTTTTCCGTGCATAGATATATGCCTAAAACTTCAAATGCTAAAGTTATATTGACATCCAGTCATAAGATTAACAATAACTAATTCGAGGTTTGAACCAAGGAGCTTATGAGCGCAAGCGGTACCTTCTTAACCTCTCGGCCAACGAAACGTTTTTCCGTGCTCTGTTTTGAGTAGCTTATAAGCGTTAAAACTAAAAACAAAACATGTACCTGCAGGATTCAAGAAGCCAGGGATTTAATTACATCTACAACCCGAAAATGAGGACAGTTATACCCGATATTAATTCTGTTTTTACTCGTATCACGAAACTCGTTGCGTACTGCGCAATACGGGATTTATTAGCAACATCTTCCTCACAACTCAAAAGTTTATTTAATTCACCTAGTACTCGTGTTCTCTATCTCACTACACACACGTAGTGTACTGTTTCAGTGATTCCTAATACCACACCTCAAATATAAACGTAATTTACTAAAGTAAATAAAAAAATCAATATTACGCATATAAAACGTTGTACGATACACATATCGTAAGTTACTATAAACATATGCTATCTTAATAAAAACATTAATGCTAATTTTGAGGAAACAAAATAACGAAAACATTTCCATATAAAGGGAAAATAAAAACGAAAAAGGTTAGTTTTTCACATTCTTTTGATCCGCGATGTAGAGATAGCAGTAAAGCAATGCGAATAACGTTACAACAGCTGCAAACTCCACCCACACCCAGGACAGAGTACAGTAACAGAGGTCGGTCAATGCGCATTTCTGGACCTCATCCGCCATTTTTGGTCTCAAAGACATGAGTCCATCCCCTACCATGCAGTCAGCAGGGACACCGGGCCCCTCGCACGGCTTCTGAACCAATAATAACTGCAATATAATTGTATTTAAACCAAACAGCGATATTTGTGCTAGTCATACTTCGCGGACCAAAATATATAGTCGTCTTTATCTTCTCAAAAATGTTGCTAATGATTTATATTAAAATGCTATACATTTAAGATTGGTAGAAATGTATATTAATTATAATTTTCAAGCCAAACCCCAACTCGGCCCGTACAGACCGCGCGCGCGCGCGGTCAACTTCTCATTTATTCAGGGGTCTCAAAACATGAATTTTCGGTAAAGATCGAATGGAAATTTTGGGTGGACTAAGTATATGGTAGAAAAGTGCGTACGGATTGGCGAAAAGCGGAATCCCGCCGCCATATCAATGAAATACTCATTGGCCAATATTTTGGGATGACGTAAGTAGTCTAAACCAGTGGTTAGATTGCTCCTGAGTGTACAGCTGAAACCTGTTTGTACACAAGCCCAGTTTTTCAACGCCAGTAAATTGCGTCGTTTTAAAAGTGAAAGTGGAATGGTATTAAGCTGTAACTTAACATCTAGAGTATTCTCTGCCGTGCCAGTTCCACTCAACAAACCGGTTTGTCAGCAGGCGGCCTACACTGTCCAGCAACACATAACATTTTAATATCTCGACGGTTTCAGCGCAAAAAACGTGCTCCGTTCTTCTGTCCCACATACGGAACTTATACTCACCCAAATATTCAACACCGACATTTTACTGGAAATACGGCTTTTGAGACTTCCTCAATAAATAAAACAAAAACGAAAAACACCAAACCCAGTATCTTCCAAGGAGCGACACAATTCCGCCACACCAGACAACACTTTTTAATATTTTCTCAAACATATATCTCTTAACGATTTTTATTAAAACATATGTTTAAGATATATACACCTCTTCTTCCTCAACGGATTACCCTTCTCTTTGTAAGGATTACAAAGTCAATGCCTGTCAAGGAAGAAGCAAACTCTGGATCATGGCATATCCAGGACGGATGATCAGTTCCATGTCTGTCGAGAGGCAAGCAAACTCTGGATCATGGCATATCTAGGACGGATGATCAGTCCCATGTCTGTCGAGAGGCAAGCAAACTCTGGATCATGGCATATCTAGGACGGATGATCAGTCCCATGTCTGTCGAGAGGCAAGCAAACTCTGGATCATGGCATATCTAGGGTGGGTGATCAGTCCCATGTCTGTCGAGAGGCAAGCTAACTCTGGATCATGGCATATCTAGGGTGGGTGATCAGTCCCATGTCTGTCGAGGGGCAAGCAAACTCTGGATCATGGCATATCTAGGACGGATGATCAGTCCCATGTCTGTAGAGAGGCAAGCAAACTCTGGATCATGGCATATCTAGGGTGGGTGATCAGTCCCATGTCTGTCGAGAGGCAAGCAAACTCTGGATCATGGCATATCCAGGACGAATGATCAGTCCCATGTCTGTCGAGGGGCAAGCAAACTCTGAATCATGGCATATCCAGGACGGATGATCAGTCCCATGTCTGTCGAGAGGCAAGCAAACTCTGGATCATGGCATATCCAGGACGGATGATCAGTCCCATGTCTGTCGAGAGGCAAGCAAACTCTGGATCATGGCATATCCAGGACGGATGATCAGTCCCATGTCTGTCAAGGAACAAGCAAACTCTGAATCATGGCATATCCAGGACGGATGATCAGTCCCATGTCTGTCGAGGGGCAAGCAAACTCTGGATCATGGCATATCCAGGACGGATGATCAGTCCCATGTCTGTCGAGGGTCAAGCAAACTCTGAATCATGGCATATCCAGGACGGATGATCAGTCCCATGTCTGTCGAGGGTCAAGCAAACTCTGAATCATGGCATATCCAGGACGGATGATCAGTCCCATGACTGTCGAGGGGCAAGCAAACTCTGGATCATGGCATATCCAGGACGGATGATCAGTCCCATGTCTGTCGAGAGGCAAGCAAACTCTGAATCATGGCATATCCAGGACGGATGATAAGTCCCATGCCTGTCGAGGGGCAAGCAAACTCTGAATCATGGCATATCCAGGACGGATGATCAGTCCCATGTCTGTCGAGGGGCAGCAAACTCTGAATCATGGCATATCCAGGACGGATGATCAGTCCCATGTCTGTCGAGAGGCAAGCAAACTCTGGATCATGGCATATCCAGGGTGGGTGATCAGTCTCATGTCTGTCGAGAGGCAAGCAAACTCTGAATCATGGCATATCCAGGGTGGGTGATCAGTCCCATGTCTGTCGAGAGGCAAGCAAACTCTGAATCATGGCATATCCAGGGTGGGTGATCAGTCCCATGTCTGTCGAGAGGCAAGCAAACTCTGAATCATGGCATATCCAGGACGGATGATCAGTCCCATGTCTGTCGAGGGGCAAGCAAACTCTGAATCATGGCATATCCAGGACGGATGATCAGTCCCATGTCTGTCGAGAGGCAAGCAAACTCTGGATCATGGCATATCCAGGACGGATGATCAGTCCCATGCCTGTCGAGGGGCAAGCAAACTCTGAATCATGGCATATCCAGGACGGATGATCAGTCCCATGTCTGTCGAGGGGCAGCAAACTCTGAATCATGGCATATCCAGGACGGATGATCAGTCCCATGTCTGTCGAGAGGCAAGCAAACTCTGGATCATGGCATATCCAGGGTGGGTGATCAGTCTCATGTCTGTCGAGAGGCAAGCAAACTCTGAATCATGGCATATCCAGGGTGGGTGATCAGTCCCATGTCTGTCGAGAGGCAAGCAAACTCTGAATCATGGCATATCCAGGACAGATGATCAGTCCCATGTCTGTCGAGAGGCATGCAAACTCTGAATCATGGCATATCCAGGGTGGGTGATCAGCTTAATGTCGGTCGAGGAGCACGCAAACTCTAGACCATGGCATATCCAGGGTGGGTGATCAGTCTCATGTCAGTCGAGGAGCAAGCAAACTCTGGACCATGGCATATCCAGGGTGGGTGATCAGTCCCATGTCTGTCGAGGAGCAAGCAAACTCTGGACTATGGCATATCCAGGGTGGGTGATCAGTCGCATGTCTGTCGAGGAGCAAGCAAACTCTGGACCATGGCATATCCAGGGTGGGTGATCAGTCGCATGTCTGTCGAGGAGCAAGCAAACTCTGGACCATGTCATATCCAGGGTGGGTGATCAGTCGCATGTCTGTCGAAAAGCAAGCAAACTCTAAATCATGGCATATCCAGGATGGGTGATCAGTCTCATGTCTGTCGAGGAGCAAGCAAACTCTGGACCATGGCATATCCAGGGTGGGTGATCAGCTCAATATCTGTCGAGGAGCAAGCAAACTCTGGACCATGGCATATCCAGGGTGGGTGATCAGCTCAATATCTGTCGAGGAGCAAGCAAACTCTGGACCATGGCATATCCAGGGTGGGTGATCAGCTCAATATCTGTCGAGGAGCAAGCAAACTCTGGACCATGGCATATCCAGGGTGGGTGATCAGCTCAATATCTGTCGAGGAGCAAGCAAACTCTTGACCATGGCATATCCAGGGTGGGTGATCAGCTCAATGTCTGCCGAGGAGCAAGCAAACCCTGGACCATGGCATATCCAGGGTGGGTGATCAGTCTCATGTCTGTCGAGGAGCAGGCAAACTCTAGACCATGGCATATCCAGGGTGGGTGATCAGCTCAATATCTGTCGAGGAGCAAGCAAACTCTGGACCATGGCATATCCAGGGTGGGTGATCAGCTCAATGTCTGTCGAGGAGCAAGCAAACTCTAGACCATGGCATATCCAGAGTGGACGCTATATGCTGGTCTTAAAACCATTACATCGCGAGAAACAAGTAAATGTCGACAGGAATTTAAAAAAATGGTTAAGTATTGAACAATTGGAACCATTAATAACCTATATCTCGGAAACGGATGATGCCGCCAAAACGTTGACGTAATTTGTGTTTTTTGAAGTCATATACAGTTTTTCTGTAGCAAGTACATTTTCTTCTATCCCTGAAGGTTACCAGTTATACAGGATTGTATAAAATTCCTCCGGAATGAAGAGCACTTCTCAGGATGTATCTACATTTTATTTGGCATGTAAGCATCTTTAATACGGTGTTTTAATCAAAATCGTTAAACCATTTTTTTGAAAATAAGCAACATGTAAAGAGTAGTTTGGGGTGGGGGATTTTCTTGAAAATCTTCGTGTCGCATGTTTGGAAGGTACTGAACCTAAGTACCGAATTTTCGTTTTTGAATTATGCTGTTCACAGAACACACACAGAAACCTTTTTATAAAGCTTTTTATTCAAGGTCCTCAAAACATGTATTTCCGGTGAAATCCTGGTATGGAATTCTTGGGTGGAATGCAATACCTTCTGTACCTACTATGTACACCGTGGACAAACAAAATGAGTCGTTCCGAGATTCCATGTGACGATCGGAGGGCTTCGTGTACCTTCGTGTTTACAACGCGCACGCAGGAACTGTAGAATGACCTCTGTCCTGTGAGCGCAATGGTCACCAGTGTTTCTTGCTGGTGACGCTTATCAGATCACGGAAAAATGTTTCGTTGGCCGAGAGGTTAAGAAGGTACCGCTTGCGTTCATAAGCTCCTCGGTTCAAATCTCGCATTAATTATTGTTACTTTCTATATTGTTAATTTTATGACTGCGTGTGTAGAACATAATATTTCATTAATATAAATTTAGCATTTGAAGTTTTAGGCATATCCATGCACGCAAAAACACAATTGTACTGAAATACTCGTGTTAAAGAAATAAATACAAATAAACTATTATCTGCTAAAACACACAAAAATAAACAAAATTTATATCGGGTGTATTATTAACCCTGAGCGCGTATAGATATAATTAAATCCCTGTAGTAACATGGACGAGAAGCTACAACATCTCAGGCTTCTTCAATTTGTACCCAGAATCCTGCACGAGTTCAACAGGATATCTCAACCGCACAGAGGGAATCAAAAGATCCTCAAGCTGCCACGACCGTCCCTTCATATCCAACAATATGCGACCATTATGAAATTGTGAAGCCAGCCACGTAACTATTCTATTATCAACTTTACAAATACCGTGTATGAAATGCAGTATATTTAAAATAAGTGGTCACTATGTGTTGATTAAACATTAGATATCAACAGAAGTGTTTGCTGCATGCGAGAATCGAACCACTGAAGTACCCTATGCTTTGTCACAACGCCACAGAGAAGACACATGGAAGGTGGTATATTTAAAAATGGTACAACAACTCGCTGCAGCGGCTACACAACTGTATTGCGTATGGTGTAAACAAGGCGCTGTGCCGTGTAGGAAAATTTGGCGTTCCAGGCATGACTCATTTGTTTTGTGTACCTGGTAGAAAAGCTATTAAGACAAAATCTAGTAATATCTCATTCCAATTAATATACATGGATGGTCACGATTTGGTATCTGCTTACAATGACACTATATCAATGTTTTAGTAACACTTATGTAAGAATGTGTGTTGTAATCAAGTTCAATACCAACGTACAGCTTCAAATACTGGAAATTCCTACTAACAGCAGAGAGAAGGATTTAAACAAAATGCACATTTTGAAATACTCTACATTTCTTTTTTCTCAAGTAAGGTTTTGTCCATTTTCTATCGTTTAATAGTTGCTGTTCGCAGAAAATTCAAGATATACGTTTTATTGGTTATTAGAGCCATTTTTGGGAAATCACAACTATCGAAAAATGTCCATGTAAAGGCTAGTTTAGAGCGCGGGGATCCTGAGCATAATTGGCATTTATAGACTTTTCGTTTTTAATTAAATGTTCACACACACGCGCACTCGCTTTACTTTATTCGGGGCCTCAAACGTGGATAAGAGTTCATGCTTCCACTACCCGCACGGTTTAGTAAGTAGAAATGGTGCTACAATAACATTTCCAGGCGGGAAAAAACGCACAAAAATAAGGTGAAGCTGAAATGATAATTCCAAGGATAAATGTTAATTTCCTAAATGCCCTTTCAGGCACAAACATTCATTAGTATATTACCTGCGTTTTTATTCGCTTTATTTTATTTGGGTCTGGTCGCCATGCCTTTGTCTCTCTCATTGGCTAGTATACAATAAGGACGGGCGCTAAACAGTCAGATGTGCTACATTCACATTACTTTCTCTACCCTCTATCGTTTGTTAGTGTGCATACAAACTATTCTTACTAAAATTTATTTTTCTATCTGCTTCATTTTAACCGAGATAAACCTTTATAGAAACAGCTACATTACACGTTTCGTTATTGAGAACAGCGATAGTCAAATGTTTAACAACTGGACGCTATATGCTGCCTTCCATACTGTTTCCATGACATCGCGAGAAACAACTGAATGTTGACAGCACTTTAAACAAGAATCACAAAGTATCGAATAAATCGAACCATTAATAACGGATATCTTGAAAATGGCTTATGTTACTAAAAAAAAAAGTTTGCTTTTGTGTAGTGCGTTTTCGTCTATCAGTTAACGTATACCAATTAAATACACGTCATTCAGAATGAAGACGACTTTATTTGTATTTAAACATAATCAAAGTCGTTAGTCATTTTTGAGAGACTGATCATTTGAACAAACTTCCATATTAACGGTAGTTTGACATATCTTCGTGTCGCATCTTCAACCAAAATACCAAGTTTAGTACTTATTGGACATTTCTAGTTAAATGTTCACAGAAACACAAACTTTTCCTACAAATCCTTTAGGGATTATAATTAAGGTATTTCAGTATTTGAGTTTTGTTAAATAACATATTTCTTGAATATTAATTTTTACAATGATTAAAAAACAGAAGAGATTGATGAAGAAATCTGGAAAAGCTTTAGAAAATCGAATTAATAAATATACTCCAGCTGTAACTAAAGTTAGGAGCAGCTCAAAAAATGTATTTTCGGTCAAAGCTCTACATCGACAATACTTCTACTTACTATAAATAATAGAGAAAGTGATAAAAATGGATGTCAGAGAACCTATTCTATTGATTCTTTATTTAAATAATACTCAGTTAATTTTGACGTCGCGTATATAAACAGCCACTGCTCTCAAATGGAAGACACACGACTCCTGCCTCACTCACAAAGATACAATATGAAACACGCATAGCGACACGCAACTGGGGGCGAAACTTCATTCATCTTTTTGTCAAAACGAGGGTTTGTATATTGTTTTCATTACAGAATTCTAGGCACTTTACTTGTATGAAAGTCTTTAACAGTGTCCGGTACATACATATTGCTAAATTCTGCAAATTTCAAATTATTCACTTCAAAGAAAAACTTTAGGGGAAAATAAGAATCACGTAACGTGGTTTGTAGATGCCACATGACAGTTCAACCTGGGAAAACTTAAAATGTGATAATCAACATTTTCAGAACTTTTAATGCTAGACAAAAAAGTATTTAACTGATAAAAACATTAAGTGAGGTTTTAGCTACAGAGTTGAGACGAATTTCGAATGTAAAATCCTGTAACGCACAACATTTCATATGAGATGAAATGCAGGGATATAGTCTCAACATGCCATTCTGAATTTTATTTAGAGGATTTTGATAATTTTTTTTCCACGACAGCCATCGGTAGGCACTAAGTTGGACACCTGGGCCAGACCATAAAAATTAAAAGCCGAGTGCACCCATAGTTAAAAGTCCCGACCGTAACATTTAAATTTTCAATCTCATTCAAATTTTTTTACCAGCATTTCTTTCTGATACTATCAAAAATGTCTCTTTCACCTCAGCTTTACACGTCACAAGGATAAAACGTTCGCATAGCCGTATTTGGTATTTAACATGTTTCACTGCCTCTGCAGGTTTACAAATGTCTGCTTCAAGACTCGGATGATCCTGGCCACATCTGAGATATGTTTCTCTGTGTCACAAGATGTACAAACATCTGCCTCAAGAAATGAGTGAACCTGGACAAATATGACATGTTTCTCTATTTCACCAGATGTACAAACCTCTGCCTCAAGAAATGACTGAACCTGGACAAATATGACATGTTTCTCTATTTCACCAGATGTACAAACCTCTGCCTCAAGAAATGAGTGAACCTGGACAAATATGACATGTTTCTCTATTTCACCAGATGTACAAACATCTGCCTCAAGAAATGACTGAACCTGGACAAATATGACATGTTTCTCTGTGTCACAAGATGTACAAACCTCTGCCTCAAGAAATGACTGAACCTGGACAAATATGACATGTTTCTCTATTTCACCAGATATACAACCCTCTGCCTCAAGAAATGACTGAACCTGGACAAATATGACATGTTTCTCTATCTCAGCAGATGTACAAACTTCTGCCTCAAGAAATGGGTGAACCTGGACAAATATGACATGTTTCTCTATTTCACCAGATGTACAAACTTCTGCCTCAAGAAATGACTGAACCTGGACAAATATGACATGTTTCTCTATTTCACCAGATGTACAAACTTCTGCCTCAAGAAATGACTGAACCTGGACAAATATGACATGTTTCTCTATTTCACCAGATGTACAAACCTCTGCCTCAAGAAATGACTGAACCTGGACAAATATGACATGTTTCTCTATCTCAGCAGATGTACAAACTTCTGCCTCAAGAAATGGGTGAACCTGGACAAATATGACATGTTTCTCTATTTCACCAGATGTACAAACTTCTGCCTCAAGAAATGACTGAACCTGGACAAATATGACATGTTTCTCTATTTCACCAGATGTACAAACCTCTGCCTCAAGAAATGACTGAACCTGGAGAAATATGACATGTTTCTCTATTTCACCAGATGTACAAACCTCTGCCTCAAGAATTGACTGAACCTGGACAAATATGACATGTTTCTCTATTTCACCAGATGTACAAACCTCTGCCTCAAGAAATGGGTGAACCTGGACAAATATGACATGTTTCTCTATTTCACCAGATGTACAAACCTCTGCCTCAAGAAATGACTGAACCTGGACAAATATGACATGTTTCTCTATTTCACCAGATGTACAAACCTCTGCCTCAAGAAATGACTGAACCTGGACAAATATGACATGTTTCTCTATTTCACCAGATGTACAAACCTCTGCCTCAAGAAATGAGTGAACCTGGACAAATATGACATGTTTCTCTATTTCACCAGATGTACAAACATCTGCCTCAAGAAATGACTGAACCTGGACAAATATGACATGTTTCTCTGTGTCACAAGATGTACAAACATCTGCCTCAAGAAATGGGTGAACCTGGACAAATATGACATGTTTCTCTATTTCACCAGATGTACAAACCTCTGCCTCAAGAAATGACTGAACCTGGACAAATATGACATGTTTCTCTATTTCACCAGATGTACAAACCTCTGCCTCAAGAAATGAGTGATCCTGGACAAATATGACATGTTTCTCTATTTCACCAGATGTACAAACCTCTGCCTCAAGAAATGACTGAACCTGGACAAATATGACATGTTTCTCTATTTCACCAGATGTACAAACCTCTGCCTCAAGAAATGACTGAACCTGGACAAATATGACATGTTTCTCTATTTCACCAGATATACAACCCTCTGCCTCAAGAAATGACTGAACCTGAACAAATATGACATGTTTCTCTATCTCAGCAGATGTACAAACTTCTGCCTCAAGAAATGGGTGAACCTGGACAAATATGACATGTTTCTCTATTTCACCAGATGTACAAACTTCTGCCTCAAGAAATGACTGAACCTGGACAAATATGACATGTTTCTCTATTTCACCAGATGTACAAACTTCTGCCTCAAGAAATGACTGAACCTGGACAAATATGACATGTTTCTCTATTTCACCAGATGTACAAACCTCTGCCTCAAGAAATGACTGAACCTGGACAAATATGACATGTTTCTCTATCTCAGCAGATGTACAAACTTCTGCCTCAAGAAATGGGTGAACCTGGACAAATATGACATGTTTCTCTATTTCACCAGATGTACAAACTTCTGCCTCAAGAAATGACTGAACCTGGACAAATATGACATGTTTCTCTATTTCACCAGATGTACAAACCTCTGCCTCAAGAAATGACTGAACCTGGAGAAATATGACATGTTTCTCTATTTCACCAGATGTACAAACCTCTGCCTCAAGAATTGACTGAACCTGGACAAATATGACATGTTTCTCTATTTCACCAGATGTACAAACCTCTGCCTCAAGAAATGGGTGAACCTGGACAAATATGACATGTTTCTCTATTTCACCAGATGTACAAACCTCTGCCTCAAGAAATGACTGAACCTGGACAAATATGACATGTTTCTCTATTTCACCAGATGTACAAACCTCTGCCTCAAGAAATGACTGAACCTGGACAAATATGACATGTTTCTCTATTTCACCAGATGTACAAACCTCTGCCTCAAGAAATGACTGAACCTGGACAAATATGACATGTTTCTCCATTTCACCAGATGTAGAAACTTCTGCCTCAAGAAATGGGTGAACCTGGACAAATATGATATGTTTCTCTATTTCATCAGATGTACAAACCTCTGCCTCAAGAAATGACTGAACCTGGACAAATATGACATGTTTCTCTATTTCAACAGATGTACAAACCTCTGCCTCAAGAAATGAGTGAACCTGGACAAATATGACATGTTTGTCTATTTCACCAGATGTACAAACTTCTGCCTCAAGAAATGAGTGAACCTGGCCAAATATGACATGTTTCTATATTTCACCAGATGTACAAACCTCTGCCTCAAGAAATGACTGAACCTGGACAAATATGACATGTTTCTCTATTTCACCAGATGTACAAACTTCTGCCTCAAGAAATGAGTGAACCTGGACAAATATGACATGTTTCTCTATTTCACCAGATGTACAAACCTCTGCCTCAAGAAATGATTGAACCTGGACAAATATGACATGTTTCTCTTTCTCAGCAGATATACAAACCTCTGCCTCAAGAAATGACTGAACCTGGACAAATATGACATGTTTCTGTATCTCAGCAGATATACAAACCTCTGCCTCAAGAAATGACTGAACCTGGACAAATATGACATGTTTCTCTATTTCACCAGATGTACAAACTTGTGCCTCAAGAAATGAGTGAACCTGGACAAATATGACATGTTTCTCTATTTGACCAGATGTACAAACTTGTGCCTCAAGAAATGGGTGACCCTGGACAAATTCGACACGTTTCTCTATTTCACCGGTTGTACAAACTTCTGCCTACCAGAAATGTGTGAACCTGGACAAATTCGACATGTTTCTCTATTTCACCAGATGTACAAACTTCTGCCTCCAGAAATGTGTGAACCTGGACAAATTCGACATGTTTCTCTATTTCACCAGATGTACAAACTTCTGCCTCCAGCAATGTGTGAACCTGGACAAATTCGACATGTATCTCTGTTTCACCAGATGTACAAACCTCTGCCTCAAGAAATGACTGAACCTGGACAAATATGATATGTTTCTCTGTTTCACCAGATGTACAAACCTCTGCCTCAAGAAATGAGTGAACCTGGACAAATATGACGTGTATCTCTATTTCACCAGATGTACAAACCTCTGCCTCAAGAAATGAGTGACCCTGGATAAATATGACATGTTTCTCTATTTCACCAGATGTACAAACTTCTGCCTCAAGAAATGAGTGAACCTGGACAAATATGATGTTTCTCTGTCACCAGATGTACAAACTTGTGCCTCAAGAAATGGGTGAGCCTGGACAAATATGACATGTTTCTCTATTTCACCAGATGTACAAGCTTCTGCCTCAAGAAATGAGTGAACCTGGACAAATTCGACATGTTTCTCTATTTCACCCGATATACAAACTTCTGCCTCCAGAAATGTGTGAACCTGGACAAATTCGACATGTTTCTCTATTTCACCAGATGTACAAACCTCTGCCTCAAGAAATGACTGAACCTGGACAAATATGATGTGTTTCTCGATTTCACCAGATGTACAAACCTCTGCCTAAAGAAATGGGTGAACCTGGACAAATATGACGTGTTTCTCTATCTCAGCAGATATACAAACCTCTGCCTCAAGAAATGAGTGAACCTGGACAAATATGACGTGTTTCTCTATTTCACCAGATGTACAAACCTCTGCCTCAAGAAATGAGTGAACCTGGACAAATATGACATGTTTCTCTATTTCACCAGATGTACAAACCTCTGCCTCAAGAAATGACTGAAACTGGACAAATATGACATGTTTCTCTATTTCACTAGATGTACAAACCTCTGCCTCAAGAAATGACTGAACCTGGACAAATATGACATGTTTCTCTATTTCACCAGATGTACAAACTTCTGCCTCAAGAAATGACTGAACCTGGACAAATATGACATGTTTCTCTATTTCACCAGATGTACAAACCTCTGCCTCAAGAAATGACTGAACCTGGACAAATATGACATGTTTCTCTATTTCACCAGATGTACAAACCTCTGCCTCAAGAAATGACTGAACCTGGACAAATATGACATGTTTCTCTATTTCACCAGATGTACAAACCTCTGCCTCAAGAAATGAGTGAACCTGGACAAATATGACATGTTTCTCTATTTCACCAGATGTACAAACATCTGCCTCAAGAAATGACTGAACCTGGACAAATATGACATGTTTCTCTGTGTCACAAGATGTACAAACATCTGCCTCAAGAAATGGGTGAACCTGGACAAATATGACATGTTTCCCTATTTCACCAGATGTACAAACCTCTGCCTCAAGAAATGACTGAACCTGGACAAATATGACATGTTTCTCTATTTCACCAGATGTACAAACCTCTGCCTCAAGAAATGAGTGATCCTGGACAAATATGACATGTTTCTCTATTTCACCAGATGTACAAACCTCTGCCTCAAGAAATGACTGAACCTGGACAAATATGACATGTTTCTCTATTTCACCAGATGTACAAACCTCTGCCTCAAGAAATGACTGAACCTGGACAAATATGACATGTTTCTCTATTTCACCAGATGTACAAACCTCTGCCTCAAGAAATGACTGAACCTGGACAAATATGACATGTTTCTCTATTTCACCAGATGTACAAACCTCTGCCTCAAGAAATGAGTGAACCTGGACAAATATGACATGTTTCTCTATTTCACCAGATGTACAAACATCTGCCTCAAGAAATGACTGAACCTGGACAAATATGACATGTTTCTCTGTGTCACAAGATGTACAAACATCTGCCTCAAGAAATGGGTGAACCTGGACAAATATGACATGTTTCCCTATTTCACCAGATGTACAAACCTCTGCCTCAAGAAATGACTGAACCTGGACAAATATGACATGTTTCTCTATTTCACCAGATGTACAAACCTCTGCCTCAAGAAATGAGTGATCCTGGACAAATATGACATGTTTCTCTATTTCACCAGATGTACAAACCTCTGCCTCAAGAAATGACTGAACCTGGACAAATATGACATGTTTCTCTATTTCACCAGATGTACAAACCTCTGCCTCAAGAAATGACTGAACCTGGACAAATATGACATGTTTCTCTATTTCACCAGATGTACAAACTTCTGCCTCAAGAAATGACTGAAACTGGACAAATATGACATGTTTCTCTAATTCACCAGATGTACAAACCTCTGCCTCAAGAAATGACTGAACCTGGACAAATATGACATGTTTCTCTATTTCACCAGATGTACAAACTTCTGCCTCAAGAAATGACTGAACCTGGACAAATATGACATGTTTCTCTATTTCACCAGATGTACAAACCTCTGCCTCAAGAAATGACTGAACCTGGACAAATATGACATGTTTCTCTATTTCACCAGATGTACAAACCTCTGCCTCAAGAAATGACTGAACCTGGACAAATATGACATGTTTCTCTATTTCACCAGATGTACAAACTTCTGCCTCAAGAAATGACTGAAACTGGACAAATATGACATGTTTCTCTAATTCACCAGATGTACAAACCTCTGCCTCAAGAAATGACTGAACCTGGACAAATATGACATGTTTCTCTGTGTCACAAGATGTACAAACATCTGCCTCAAGAAATGGGTGAACCTGGACAAATATGACATGTTTCTCTATTTCACCAGATGTACAAACCTCTGCCTCAAGAAATGACTGAACCTGGACAAATATGACATGTTTCTCTATTTCACCAGATGTACAAACCTCTGCCTCAAGAAATGAGTGATCCTGGACAAATATGACATGTTTCTCTATTTCACCAAATGTACAAACCTCTGCCTCAAGAAATGACTGAACCTGGACAAATATGACATGTTTCTCTATTTCACCAGATGTACAAACCTCTGCCTCAAGAAATGACTGAACCTGGACAAATATGACATGTTTCTCTATTTCACCAGATGTACAAACTTCTGCCTCAAGAAATGACTGAAACTGGACAAATATGACATGTTTCTCTAATTCACCAGATGTACAAACCTCTGCCTCAAGAAATGACTGAACCTGGACAAATATGACATGTTTCTCTATTTCACCAGATGTACAAACTTCTGCCTCAAGAAATGACTGAACCTGGACAAATATGACATGTTTCTCTATTTCACCAGATGTACAAACCTCTGCCTCAAGAAATGACTGAACCTGGACAAATATGACATGTTTCTCTATTTCACCAGATGTACAAACCTCTGCCTCAAGAAATGAGTGAACCTGGACAAATATGATATGTTTCTCTATTTCACCAGATGTACAAACCTCTGCCTCAAGAAATGAGTTAATCTGGACAAATATGATATGTTTCTCTATTTCACCAGATGTACAAACCTCTGCCTCAAGAAATGGATGAACCTGGACAAATATGACATGTTTCTCTATTTCACCAGATGTACAAACCTCTGCCTCAAGAAATGAGTGAACCTGGACAAATATGACGTGTTTCTCTATTTCACCAGATGTACAAACCTCTGCCTCAAGAAATGGATGAACCTGGACAAATATGACATGTTTCTCTGTTTCACTAGATGTACACACCTCTGCACCAGTCAGACACCTGGATTATCCAGGCCAAATCTGACATATGTTTCTCTATTTCACCAGGTGAACAAACCTAGATCCCAGAGACCTGAATTGATCCTTACCAAATCTGACATATCTTTGTTTCACGAGGTGCACATTCTTCTGCCCCAGAGATCTGGATGATCGTTACCTAATCTGACATGTTTGTGTTTCACCAGGTGTACAAACCTCTGCGCCAGCAACCTGGATGATCCTGGCCAAATCTGACATGTTCTGTTTCACCAAGTGTACCTGCAATCCTTTGTCCCAGAGAGCTGAATGATCCTTACCTAATCTGACATGTTTGTGTTTTACCAGGTGTACAAACCTCTGCATCAAGCAGAGACCTGGATGATCCTTACCTAATCTGACATGTTTGTGTTTTACCAGGTGTACAAACCTCTGCATCAAGCAGAGACCTGGATGATCGTTACCTAATCTGACATGTTTGTGTTTTACCAGGTGTACAAACCTCTGCATCAAGCAGAGACCTGAATGATCCTTACCTAATCTGACATGTTTGTGTTTTACCAGGTGTACAAACCTCTGCATCAAGCAGAGACCTGGATGATATTGCCTCTACTGCTGCGACCACGAAGTAAGGGCTGGGTGCGACTCAAAAGTACCGACTTCAGGGTGCAGCCCGATATCGAACCCAATTATTTCACGCACCGTGAGGATGTGAAGGTGCTAGTGGAAGGTATCAAGATCGCCATCAACCTGTCAGCCACTCCAGCCTTTCAGAGGTTCGGCTCCCGACCACACAACATTCCCATGCCGGGTTGTGGCGCACACGTCTTCATGTCTGACGAGTACTGGGAATGTGCTCTGAGACATTTCACCTTCACCATCTATCACCCGGCAGGGACTTGCAAGATGGGACCATCCTCGGACCCTGACGCTGTTGTCGACCCCAGACTGAGGGTGTACGGTGTCCAGAGACTCAGGGTGGTGGACGCTTCCATAATGCCGACCATTGTGAGCGGCAACCCCAACGCTCCGGTGATTATGGTCGGCGAGAAGGCCTCGGACATCATCAAGGAGGACTGGAATATTCCAATAACCTAGTTACTAAGGCCAGCTTTGCTCAACCCAAGTGCCAATCTTCAGCGCGGACTTTACACATTTTCTTTATAAGAGAATGTCTACACAAAGCAGATTACTGCAATATTTATGTTTTTTTACTGTGTTCTGAAGTTTTATAAATAAAACGTTTTGTTATTGTTTTCACTTTGTGCTGATTGTAATCATCTCAAATTACTGCAATTTCTAAAGATAGTATTTCACTTTGAAAACACAGAAACCCGGGTAGTATTACTCTTCACTTCGTCCATCCACTCTCGATTATTTTTACATCTGTTCCTTAATGTTAATGGAGAAGACAAGCACAAATAATGACAAGATGTAGTTGTCTAATTGTTATCATTCAATGTGAATGAAGAGTTTGGGGTGAGCGAGTTTCTAGCAAGTGTTTTCTTTAGGCAATTTTAGTGTACCTCAAAACGTGTCTTAAATCTCAATGTCGAACTTTTGGGTGCAATATAACACCTCCGCTACCAACTTGTAGCACACCAAATTCTCACTTTTAATTTACAGAACGAACAAACGATATTACAGTTTACGTACCTTTTAATTTTTTTTATTTTATCAGTTTTATAACCCTTATTAATTCTAGCGATTTTAAAACCCTTTTTAATGTGTGGTTTTTACAAAATTACTGTATATTGTGACTTCGTCCAGTCATTCTTTAGTTTTTACTTGCCGCATAACGTTGCAAAAACGACGCGCGAATAACCTCTTGTCTTTAGATAGCTCACTGGAGTGTGGAACGCAGGACTCCTCTTCTCTCGCAGATTAGCACACAGCATCAATAACTCTCGTGTCGCGGCCACTTTTCTTTCTATACGTGCAAGAGCTTCGAGAAATTTATTATGCAAACCGAGGAAAGGTCAGCTACCGAATTACGGCAACTCTTCTCGATTGACTTTCCTGAGCTGAGAGTGGCCACTTTCTCTAACTAATCATGCGCCGGCTAACGCTGAAGGACACGCCCACTATTCATGAAGCAAGGACCGTATAACCATTTTTACTTTCTCTACTGCGTATAGTAACTAGGGGAAATATTGTATTCCACCCAAAAATTCGTGTTGAGATTTCACCGGAAATATATGTTTTGAGCTCCCTGAACTCCCCCAAAAGCATTTTTAGAAAATGGTCGTGTATGTGTGTGTTTCTGTGTGACTGTGAGCAGCATAACTCGATAACGAAACGTCGTATAAATACCAAACTTGGTATTAAGGTTCAGTATCTTTCAAAGGTACGAGACGAACATTTTCAAGAAAATCTGCCAACCCAAACAATCCTTTATTTGGAAACTTTTTCGAAATTACTTTCTAAAAACTGGCTTTACCAATTTTGATTAAAACACCATATATTAAAGATATTTATATGAGAAATAAAATGTATATCTTGAATTTTCTGGGAATAGCGTGTGAAGTCCTCTTCACTTGGAAGGAATTTTGTATAATCTTGTATAACCGGTAAACATTAAGCAGTAGACGAAAACGTACTACACAAAAATATGTGGATCTCTTTAAAACACAGAATTTATTTGAAATAGTTTTTTTTGTGGCATAAGCCATTTCTAAGATATGCGTTATTAATGGTTCGAATTGTTCATTACTTGGTGATTCCTCTAGTCTTGTCAACATTCAGTTGTTTCTCGCGATGTCATGGAAACAGTATGGAGCATAGCGTCCAGTTGCTAAACATTTGACTATCGCTGTTCTCTTTGTATCCATAAAGAAATGTGTAATGTAGCTGTTTCTGTAAAGATTTATCTGGATTAAAAAAACAAGCTTTACTAAGAATAGTTTCTATGCCCAGTAATAAACGATAGAGGGTAGAGAAAGTCATGTGAATGTATCACGATGTTACTGCTATATGACTCAAACTGACGAAGAATCAATATCAGCAAACAAATTGATAATTCGTAGGATCAAAAGCAGCAATTTCAGGTGTTGTACGTAACAAGAAAAAACAGTTGTTCTGCTAAATGCACATTAAATAAAGCTATAGGTCACAAACGAAAAGTTGAAACTCTGTAATAAAAACAGATGAAGATGCACTCCGAGTTTAACACTTTGAAGTTAATGTTAGAATACTGTTGAAAACCTCTCAAACAAATTTGATAATGTTCTTCCCTGCGATGCAGGCTTCAACATTTCAATTCCTAAGTGATTAAAATACTAAAAAATCTTATGTGTTACACTCACATGACTTTCTCTACTCTTGTACAAACTATTGTTACAAACGCTTATTCTCCATATGCTTCATGTTAATCGAGATGTTAATCTTATTGTTAATTTTCTTGTAGATGCAAGGGGAATATGGTAGGTTTTAAGCGATAGTCAAATATTTTAAGAGCTGGTTGCTATGTGGCGCATTGCATTCTCTTTGCATGTCCAGTACGTAAAAAAATGAATAACGAATTCCCATTTGAGAAAAAGTATAAGTATTGGAAAATTTAAGGGAATAACAAGCAATATCTCGAAAATGGTTCACTCAACAAAAAAACTGTGTATGACATAAATTGTGTATTTTAACGTGATCTACATTTTTGGTGTAGTAAAATTTTGTCATCTCTTATGGTTTACCAGTTATGCAAAAGTCGTTCACAATGAAGAATACTTTTGGAGACATTTCCAGAAAATTCGAGATATACATTTCATTTGTCATGAAAGTATCTTAAACATATGATATTTTAATCAAAATCGTTAGAGCCATTTTTGAGAAAATTAAAATTTTTGAAAAGTGTTCCATGTAAAGGGTAATCTGGGGTGGGGGGATTTTCTTGAAAACCTTCGTGTCGCATCTCTGGAAGATACTGAACCTAAATACCAAGGTTGGTGCTTATCCGACTGTTCGTTTCTGAGTTATGCTGTTCACACACACACACACACACACACACACACACACACACACGGGCACACACGGGCATGTTTCCAAAATGCTTTTTTTGGATTCAGGGGGTCTCAAAACATGTATTACCGGTGGAATACAATACTTCCCCTACTTACTATACTTAGTAGAGAAAGTAAAAAGCATTTACTAAGCCCGGATATCGAATGCGAACATGTTGGAGCCATAGTAGAAGGCTTTCAACTCCTCGATGAAATTGCTGTTGAGTAGAAAATAGTAGTTACCTTACAGAAAATGCATGTAAAAATAAGAAAAATAATACCGCCCATGTCATTTCAAGATCTACTTATAACAGTGTGATACAACACTTGTGTAAAGAAGTTTTATTGTATTTCTTCTAGACATCACTCAACTAGTATTTATAATTAACTGAGATTATTAGTTTTCTTAATGTGTCATTAACTTGGTGGCGAATCTTTATATTCACCAATCATTTCATTGTCAGCACTTTCTGTGTCATGTGAAAAACCTGTCACCTACAAAACTCTGTGGATGGATTGGTGAGTGAATGGATGAAACAGGTAGGTTGGTGAATGGATTGGATAGATGGATGAAGTAAATAGGTGGGTGGATGGAATGGATAGATGGATGGATGAAACAGGTAGGTGAGTGAATGGATGGGATAGATGGATGAAGTAAATAGGTGGGTGGATGGAATGGATAGATGGATGGATGGATGAAACAGGTAGATAGGTGGATGGATTGGATACATGGATGAAGTAGCTAGGTGGGTGGATGTACTGGATAGATGGTGGATGGAATGGGTGGCTGGAAGGATGAAATCGATGGATGAAATGAAAAGGGATGGGTAAAATGGAATGTAATGGATGGATGCGATGGAATAAATGGATGAGATGGAATCGATAGGATGAGGTGAGATTGGATGGGATAGATTGAATGGACGCGATGGGATGGGATAAGATAGGTTGGAATGGATCAGATGGAATGGATGGGATAGGTTTGGATAAAATAGGTTGGGATGGGATGAGATTGGATGGAATGTAATGGATGAGATTAGATGGAATGGATGGGATAGAATGAGATGGAATAGAATGGATGAGATGGTTCATTTGCTAAAACAAGTACATTGTATAGTGAAATACATAATATAAAATTTATAGAGATAATAAAAAGCATTTGGCAGGAAAGTGTGCATCACTGACCTCTTGAAGGATTCAAAGGAAGAGTTTTAGTATTATTAGAAAGTGTTAAGAGAAGTTAAACAATAGAAGCTTGGCAGTCAAGCAGGACGTTAAACAATGAATGCAGACCACCAGCATGTCTATGAATGTGTTCATAATAAATGAATAGGAGATTGTTTATTTTACTAGCAGCAGGCTGTAGGTACTCAAGTTGAAAGTCTCATCTAAAAGACAATCGAGCATTCATTCTCATCATTCTGTCAACACATGACATCCGCCGATATTTCCGTCAACATCATATCTTGCACATTATAATGCAGGAAGGTAAATGCAGATAACAGAGTTAAACCAAGTATCGTCAACATACGCACCAGCCGCCACTCCCCGCACTTTCTACTTGCAACCCACATAACGACACATTCCCTCTAGCGGACTTCTACCGAACTGAGCAACCCCATGCTATGGTAATTCACGCACCTAGTTCATTAGTCCGCCGACAGTCAGTGTATTAGCGTATAAGGTTCCCAACAACTGCATCTTTTTCACGGTCTGTACCCTAGACAATGTCTGCATATGGTTACTTTCACACTAAATTCGGAAACACTTGTTTCGTTTCTATAAATAACTCAGCTGTTTTTATACGAATTACGAAAAAAGCTTAAAGTCACGCTAGCACGACTTTTTCTACACATAAATTCAGACATATTCTTTCTCGTACTACGTTATTCTCTCCAAGTACCTTATTCGCGAATACACACAACGCTCAAAAGTTAATACCTAACAGGTATCTGGTTGAAATTTAGAGAACACCCAATTGCACAAATTAACTCGTCTCGCATTATTGCAATTCTAGTTATATTAAACGGTTTTCATTTCAAAAGTTTAGTGGCATTCAAGTCACGATTGCGAAATTACTGATTCCTGTGCAAACTTTCTCAGAAATTTCTTTGTACTTCATTATAACGTTTCTCCGATGATATCACCGAGTTATTCCTCTGTAAGAACACAGTGATTTCTTATCAATCAAGAATAGATCCCGTGTTCTTAAATCTATTCAAAAGAATACGATGTGAGGCGCACATACTCTAGGAAATCTGTCCCACTTCTCTACAAGAGTTTGTTGTCACATAGGAATCATACATGAAGATTCTGTGTGCTAGTATTATAACAGTAGGAAATCTGTCCCACTTCTCTACAAGAGTTTGTTGTCACATAGGAATCATACATGAAGATTCTGTGTACTGACATAACAGCAGGGAATCTGTCTCACTTCTCTACAAGAGTTTGTTCACATAGGAATCATACATGAAGATTCTGTGTGTTGACATTATAACAGCAGGGAATCTGTCTCACTTCTCTACAAGAGTTTGTTCACATAGGAAACATTCATGAAGATTCTGTGTGTTGGCATTATAACAGCAGGGAATCTGTCTCGCTTCTCTACAAGAGTTTGTTCTCACATAGGAATTATACATGAAGATTCTGTGTGTTGACATTATAACAGCAGGGAATCTGTCTCGCTTCTCTACAAGAGTTTGTTGTCACATAGGAATCATACATGAAGATCCTGTGTGCTGGTATTATAACAACAGGGAATCTGTCTCACTTCTCTACAAGAGTTTGTTCTCACATAGGAATCATACATGAAGATTCTGTGTGTGCTGACATTATAACAGCAGGGAATCTGTCTCGCTTCTCTACAAGAGTTTGTTGTCACATAGGAATCATACATGAAGATTCTGTGTGCTGGCATTATAACAACAGGGAATCTGTCTCACTTCTCTACAAGAGTTTGTTGTCACATAGGAATCATACATGAAGATTCTGTGTGTGCTGACATTATAACAGCAGGGAATCTGTCTCGCTTCTCTACAAGAGTTTGTTCTCACATAGGAATCATACATGAAGATTCTGTGTGCTGACATTATAACAGCAGGGAATCTGTCTCGCTTTTCTAAAAGAGTTTGTTGTCACATAGGAATCATACATGAAGATTCTGTGTGTTGACATTATAACAGCAGGGACTCTGTCTCACTTCTCTACAAGAGTTTGTTGTTACATAGGAATCATACATGAAGATTCTGTGTGCTGACATTATAACAGGGAATCTGTCTCACTTCTCTACAAGAGTTTGTTCTCACATAGGAATCATACATGAAGATTCTGTGTGTTGACATTATAACAGCAGGGAATCTCTCTCACTTCTCTACAAGAGCTTGTTCTCACATAGGAATCATACATGAAGATTCTGTGTGCTGACATTATAACAGCAGGGAATCTCTCTCACTTCTCTACAAGAGTTTGTTCTCACATAGGAATCATACATGAAGATTCTGTGTGTTGACATTATAACAGCAGGGAATCTGTCTCACTTCTCTACAAGAGTTTGTTCTCACATAGGAATTATACATGAAGATTCTGTGTGTTGACATTATAACAGCAGGGAATCTCTCTGACTTCTCTACAAGAGTTTGTTCTCACATAGGAATCATACATGAAGATTCTGTGTGCTGACATTATAACAGCAGGGAATCTCTCTCACTTCTCTACAAGAGTTTGTTCTCACATAGGAATCATACATGAAGATTCTGTGTGTTGACATTATAACAGCAGGGAATCTGTCTCACTTCTCTACAAGAGTTTGTTCTCACATAGGAATCATACATGAAGGCTCTGTGTGTTGACATTATAACAGCAGGGAATCTCTCTCACTTCTCTACAAGAGTTTGTTCTCACATAGGAATCATACATGAAGATTCTGTGTGTTGACATTATAACAGCAGGGAATCTGTCTCGCTTCTCTACAAGAGTTTCTTGTCACATAGGAATCATACATGAAGATTCTGTGTGTTGACATTATAACAGCAGGGAATCTGTCTCACTTCTATACAAGTTTGTTGTCACATAGGAATCATACATGAAGATTCTGTGTGTTGACATTATAACAGCAGGGAATCTGTCTCGCTTCTCTACAAGAGTTTGTTGTCACATAGGAATCATACATGAAGATTCTGTGTGTTGACATTATAACAGCAGGGAATCTGTCTCGCTTCTCTACAAGAGTTTGTTCTCACATAGGAATCATACATGAAGATTCTGTGTGCTGACATTATAACAGCAGGGAATCTGTCTCGCTTGTCTACAAGAGTTTGTTGTCACTTAGGAATCATACATGAAGATTCTGTATGCTGACATTATAACAACAGGGAATATGTTTCACTTCTGTACATGAGTTTGTTGTCACATAGGAATCATACATGAAGATTCTGTATGCTGACATTATAACAACAGGGAATCTGTCTCACTTCTCTACAAGAGTTTGTTGTCACATAGGAATCATACATGAAGATTCTGTGTGCTGACATTATAACAGCAGGGAATCTGTCTCACTTCTCTATAAGAGTTTGTTGTCACATAGGAATCATACATGAAGATTCTGTGTGCTGGCATTATAACAGCAGGGAATCTGTCTCACTTCTCTATAAGAGTTTGTTGTCACATAGGAATCATACATGAAGATTCCGTGTGCTGACATTATAACAACAGCGAATCTGTCTCACTTCTCTATAAGAGTTTGTTGTCACATAGGAATCATACATGAAGATTCTGTGTGCTGGCATTATAACAACAGTGAATCTGTCTCACTTCTCTACAAGTGTTTGTTGTAACATAGGAATCATACATGAAGATTCTGTGTGCTGACATTATAACAGCAGCGAATCTGTCTCACTTCTCTATAAGAGTTTGTTGTCACATAGGAATCATACATGAAGATTCTGTGTGCTAACATTATAACAACAGGGAATCTGTCTCACTTCTCTACAAGAGTTTGTTGTCACATAGGAATCATATATGAACATTCTGTGTGCTGGCATTATAACAGCAGGGAATCTGTCTCACTTCTCTACAAGAGTTTGTTGTCACATAGGAATCATACATGAAGATTCTGTGTGCTAACATTATAACAACAGGGAATCTGTCTCACTTCTCTACAAGAGTGTGTTGTCACATAGGAATCATACATGAAGATTCTGTGTGCTGGCATTATAACAACAGTGAATCTGTCTCACTTCTCTACAAGAGTTTGTTGTCACATAGGAATCATACATGAAGATTCTGTGTGTTGACATTAGAACAACAGGGAATCTGTCTCTCTTCTCTACAAGAGTTTGTTGTCACATAGGAATCATACATGAAGATTCTGTGTGTTGACATTATAACAACAGGGAATCTGTCTCTCTTCTCTACAAGAGTTTGTTGTCACATTGGAATCATACATGAAGATTCTGTGTGCTGACATTATAACAGCAGGGAATCTGTCTCGCTTCTCTACAAGAGTTTGTTCTCACATAGGAATCATACATGAAGATTCTGTGTGTTGACATTATAACAGCAGGGAATCTGTCTCACTTCTCTACAAGAGTTTGTTCTCACATAGGAATCATACATGAAGATTCTGTGTGTTGACATTATAACAGCAGGGAATCTGTCTCACTTCTCTATAAGAGTTTGTTGTCACATAGGAATCATACATGAAGATTCTGTGTGCTGGTATTATAACAGTAGGGAATCTGTCTCACTTCTCTACAAGAGTTTGTTGTCACATAGGAATCATACATGAAGATTCTTTGTGCTGGTATTATAACAACTGGGAATCTGTCTCACTTCTCTATAAGAGTTTGTTGTCACATAGGTATCATACATGAAGATTCTGTGTGCTGGTATTATAACAACAGGGAATCTGTCTCACTTCTCTACATGAGTTTGTTGTCACATAGGAATCATACATGAAGATTCTTTGTGCTGGCATTATAACAACTGGGAATCTGTCTCACTTCTCTATAAGAGTTTGTTGTCACATAGGAATCAAAATGATTTTGTGGAATACGATCATGCGTCAACTGATTAGGCAGCACACGGAGAGAGAACAGAAACAGTGCATTGCAGGGCAAGCGATTCTCCGTAATGTATGGCCACGCATCCAAATGAAGCCTTAGTATATGGTATGAGTCATGGAAATACGTTATAAGGAATTTTAATCGTAGTCGTCATAGGCATTTTTGAGAAATTGAAGAATGAAAGATGCTTCATGTAAGGGGTAGTTCGATGGAAGGGGAGGGGATGTTGGTGTCGCTGGTCAAGTTTGGTATTCTATGACTGTTAAAGGTGTGAAATGTCAATCGCTGATGATTCACACAGCGACAAGACCGACGTGATGCAACACTCAAGTTGACTTGAGCATGTAGCAAGCAACTGCTTGCTAAAGAAAGCAATTAGGAGCAGGCAGGCGGGCGCCCTCTCTTCCAACACTTTCCTTCAGGCTGTATAACCTACTTTCAGCAACTTCATTATTAGTCTTTCACGTTTACCATGAGCGTATTGCATGCTAGCCTCTAGTTCCCGAGGTCGCGGTTTCAAATCCGGCAGAGGACGATAGATTTTTTTCGGGGATAAAAATCCTTATTATGGCTTCCTTCGGAAGGGAAGTAAAGGCGGGGGTCCCGTGTCGTAGATTTACGGCATGTAAAAGAACTTCAACACGACATTCTTTGCTCATGAAAAATTAAATAATTGCACCCACGATACATTTACAAGAATAGGTAGGCCTAGGTGATAAGTCAAATTTTAAAAAACCTCATCACCATTAGGTGGCTTTGAAATTACACGAGCCCAACATAAGGTAATAAAGAGCCATTTAAGGCAAGCTTGTGTGAAGTTTCCAAAATCTGTACTTCTTTAGCAATTGTTTTGAAATTTTAAGCAAGTGTTTCGGAGGTTATAGCTGAGAACAAAGTTTCATTTAGCCACTGCAAATACTTCAGGGTTACTAATTCTTGTTTATATAAACAATGTTAGTTATACAAACTGTGCTACACCTCAAACTATTGTTCCATAAAATAAAACATTTCCTGACAAGTTCTGTATGCTAGCATGCAATTTTCGAAAGATTCTGACATTTTATTTACCTTTTGAAAAACGTGGAAAATATTATTTGTTAGGGAAGCAAGTTAAAAGGTTCACTTTGTGTTTCTGGACTTGCTGTGGGGTCAAGAGATGCTGTTACAAACTCTAGCAGATACTTCAAACAAAACACACAGGGCTGCCTTATGAGGTGAGCATCTTATGCAATAACCATGCACAATAAACAGGGTTTCAATGGTTAGGCACTCAATATTTGATACATTTTACAGGAAATAATTAAACAAATTCATGTAAAGGGTAGTTTAGAGTGGAAGTATTTCCTTGAAAAGTTTCCTGTCCCATCCTTTGAAGATGCTGAAACTTAAATACCAAGTGAGGTATTTAACGGACTTTTCATTTTTGATTATGCTGCTTACAGACACACACAAAAATGTTTTCTAAATTTCTTTTGGATTCAGGAACCTGAAAACTTGCACTGAAATCTACATATGAAATTTTGGGGGGCAAATAAAACGCTTGCTCGTTATGTTTATGCTCCCTAACGGAGGGCACTGGGCATGGAACCAGAGGGCATATTGTATCCCTAAAATTGGTATGTTATGTTATGTTCCCTAACGGAGGGCACTGGGCATGGAACCAGAGGGCATATTGTATCCCTAAAATTGGTATGTTATGTTCCCTAACGGAGGGCACTGGGCATGGAACCAGAGGGCATATTGTATCCCTAAAATTGGTATGTTATGTTCCCTAACGGAGGGCACTGGGCATGGAACCAGAGGGCATATTGTATCCCTAGAATTGGTATGTTATGTTCCCTTACGGAGGGGACTGGGCATGGAACCAGAGGGCATATTGTATCCCTAAAATTGGTATGTTATGTTCCCTAACGGAGGGCACTGGGCATGGAACCAGAGGGCATATTGTATCCCTAAAATTGGTATGTTATGTTCCCTAACGGAGGGCACTGGGCATGGAACCAGAGGGCATATTGTATCCCTAGAATTGGTATGTTATGTTATGTTCCCTAACGGAGGGCACTGGGCATGGAACCGGAGGGCATATTGTATCCCTAAAATTGGTATGTTATGTTCCCTAACGGAGGGCACTGGGCATGGAACCAGAGGGCATATTGTATCCCTAAAATTGGTATGTTATGTTCCCTAACGGAGGGCACTGGGCATGGAACCAGAGGGCATATTGTATCCCTAAAATTGGTATGTTATGTTCCCTAACGGAGGGCACTGGGCATGGAACCAGAGGGCATATTGTATCCCTAGAATTGGTATGTTATGTTATGTTCCCTAACGGAGGGCACTGGGCATGGAACCGGAGGGCATATTGTATCCCTAAAATTGGTATGTTATGTTCCCTAACGGAGGGCACTGGGCATGGAACCAGAGGGCATATTGTATCCCTAAAATTGGTATGTTATGTTCCCTAACGGAGGGCACTGGGCATGGAACCAGAGGGCATATTGTATCCCTAAAACTGGTATGTTATGTTCCCTAACGGAGGGCACTGGGCATGGAACCAGAGGGCATATTGTATCCCTAGAATTGGTATGTTATGTTATGTTCCCTAACGGAGGGCACTGGGCATGGAACCAGAGGGCATATTGTATCCCTAAAATTGGTATGTTATGTTATGTTCCCTAACGGAGGGCACTGGGCAAAGAACCAGAGGGCATAATGTACACCTGGTATTGTTATGTTCCCTAACGGAGGGCACTGGACAAAGAAACAGAGGGGATAATGAACAGCTAGTATTGTTATGTTCCCTAACGGAGGGCACTGGACAAAGAAACAGAGGGGATAATGAACACCTAGTATTGTTATGTTCCCTAACCGAGGGCACTGGACAAAGAAACAGAGGGGATAATGAACACCTAGTATTGTTATGTTCCCTAACGGAGGGCACTGGACAAAGAAACAGAGGGGATAATGAACACCTAGTATTGTTATGTTCCCTAACGGAGGGCACTGGACAAAGAAACAGAGGGGATAATGAACACCTAGTATTGTTATGTTCCCTAACGGAGGGCACTGGACAAAGAACCAGAGGGGATAATGAACACCTAGTATTGTTATGTTCCCTAACGGAGGGCACTGGACAAAGAAACAGAGGGGATAATGAACACCTAGTATTGTTATGTTCCCTAACGGAGGGCACTGGACAAAGAAACAGAGGGGATAATGAAAACCTAGTATTGTTATGTTCCCTAACGGAGGGCACTGGGCAACGAAACAGAGGGGATAATGAACACCTAGTATTGTTATGTTCCCTAACGGAGGGCACTGGACAAAGAAACAGAGGGGATAATGAACACCTAGTATTGTTATGTTCCCCAACGGAGGGCACTGGACAAAGAAACAGAGGGGATAATGAACACCTAGTATTGATATGTTCCCTAACGGAGGGCACTGGACAAAGAAACAGAGGGGATAATGAACACCTAGTATTGTTATGTTCCCTAACGGAGGGCACTGGACAAAGAAACAGAGGGGATAATGAACACCTAGTATTGTTATGTTCCCTAACGGAGGGCACTTGACAAAGAACCACATGGGATAATGAACACCTAGTATTGTTATGTTCCCTAACGGAGGGCACTGGACAAAGAAACAGAGGGGATAATGAACACCTAGTATTGTTATGTTCCCTAACGGAGGGCACTGGACAAAGAAACAGAGGGGATAATGAACACCTAGTATTGTTATGTTTCCTAACGGAGGCCACTGGACAAAGAAACAGAGGGGATAATGAACACCTAGTATTGTTATGTTCCCTAACGGAGGGCACTGGACAAAGAAACAGAGGGGATAATGAACACCTAGTATTGTTATGTTCCCTAACGGAGGGCACTGGGCAACGAAACAGAGGGGATAATGAACACCTAGTATTGTTATGTTCCCTAACGGAGGGCACTGGACAAAGAAACAGAGGGGATAATGAACACCTAGTATTGTTATGTTCCCTAACGGAGGGCACTGGGCAACGAAACAGAGGGGATAATAAACACCTAGTATTGTTATGTTCCCTAACGGAGGGCACTGGACAAAGAAACAGAGGGGATACTGAACACCTAGTATTGTTATGTTCCCTAACGGAGGGCACTGGACAAAGAAACAGAGGGGATAATGAACACCTAGTATTGTTATGTTCCCTAACGGAGGGCACTGGACAAAGAACCAGAGGGGATAATGAACACCTAGTATTGTTATGTTCCCTAACGGAGGGCACTGGACAAAGAAACAGAGGGGATAATGAACACCTAGTATTGTTATGTTCCCTAACGGAGGGCACTGGACAAAGAAACAGAGGGGATAATGAACACCTAGTATTGTTATGTACCCTAACGGAGGGCACCGGACAAAGAAACAGAGGGGATAATGAACCCCTAGTATTGTTATGTTCCCTAACGGAGGGCACTGGACAAAGAAACAGAGGGGATAATGAACACCTAGTATTGTTATGTTCCCTAACGGAGGGCACTGGACAAAGAAACAGAGGGGATAATGAACACCTAGTATTGTTATGTTCCCTAACGGAGGGCACTGGGCAACGAAACAGAGGGGATAATGAACACCTAGTATTGTTATGTTCCCTAACGGAGGGCACTGGACAAAGAACCAGAGGGGATAATGAACACCTAGTATTGTTATGATCCCTAACGGAGGGCACTGGGCAACGAAACAGAGGGGATAATGAACACCTAGTATTGTTATGTTCCCTAACGGAGGGCAATGAGCAAAGAACCAGAGGGGATAATGTACACCTAGTATTGTTATGTTCCCTAACGGAGGGCACTGGACAAAGAAACAGAGGGGATAATGAACACCTAGTATTGTTATGTTCCCTAACGGAGGGCACTGGGCAAAGAACCAGAGGGCATAATGTACACCTGGTATTGTTATGTTCCCTAACGGAGGGCACTGGGCAAAGAACCAGAGGGCATAATGTACACCTAGTATTGTTATGTTCCCCAACGGAGGGCACTGGACAAAGAAACAGAGGGGATAATGTACACCTAGTATTATTATGTTCCCTAACGGAGGGCACTGGACAAAGAAACAGAGGGCATAATGTACACCTAGTATTATTATGTTCCCTAACGGAGGGCACTGGGCAAAGAAACAGAGGGGATAATGTACACCTAGTATTATTATGTTCCCTAACGGAGGGCACTGGACAAAGAAACAGAGGGCATAATGAACACCTAGTATTGTTATGTTCCCTAACGGAGGGCACTGGACAAAGAAACAGAGGGGATAACGAACACCTAGTATTGTTATGTTCCCTAACGGAGGGCACTGGACAAAGAAACAGAGGGGATAATGAACACCTAGTATTATTATGTTCCCTAACGGAGGGCACTGGACAAAGAAACATAGGGCATAATGAACACCTAGTATTATTATGTTCCCTAACGGAGGGCACTGGACAAAGAAACAGAGGGCATAATGTACACCTAGTATTATTATGTTCCCTAACGGAGGGCACTGGACAAAGAAACAGAGGGGATAATGTACACCTAGTATTATTACGTTCCCTAACGGAGGGCACTGGACAAAGAAACAGAGGGGATAATGTACACCTAGTATTATTATGTTCCCTAACGGAGGGCACTGGACAATGAAACAGAGGGCATAATGTACACCTAGTATTATTATGTTCCCTAACGGAGGGCACTGGACAAAGAAACAGAGGGGATAATGTACACCTAGTATTATTATGTTCCCTAACGGAGGGCACTGGACAAAGAAACAGAGGGCATAATGTACACCTAGTATTATTATGTTCCCTAACGGAGGGCACTGGACAAAGAAACAGAGGGCATAATGAACACCTAGTATTGTTATGTTCCCTAACGGAGGGCACTGCACAAAGAAACAGAGGGGATAGTGAACAACTAGTATTGTTATGTTCCCTAACGGAGGGCACTGGACAAAGAAACAGAGGGGATAATGAACACCTAGTATTGTTTAATGTTCCCTAACGGAGGGCACTGGACAAAGAAACAGAGGGGATAATGAACACCTAGTATTGTTATGTTCCCTAACGGAGGGCACTGGACAAAGAAACAGAGGGGATAATGAACACCTAGTATTGTTATGTTCCCTTACGGAGGGCACTGGACAAAGAAACAGAGGGGCTAATGAACACCTAGTATTGTTATGTTCCCTAACGGAGGGCACTGGACAAAGAAACAGAGGGCATAATGTACACCTAGTATTGTTATGTTCCCTAACGGAGGGCACTGGACAAAGAAACAGAGGGGATAATGAACACCTAGTATTGTTATGTTCCCTAACGGAGGGCACTGGACAAAGAAACAGAGGGGATAATGAACACCTAGTATTGTTATGTTCCCTAACGGAGGGCACTGGACAAAGAAACAGAGGGGATAATGAACACCTAGTATTGTTATGTTCCCTAACGGAGGGTACTGGACAAAGAAACAGAGGGGATAATGAACACCTAGTATTGTTATGTTCCCTAACGGAGGACACTGGGCAAAGAGCAAGAGGGGATAATGAACACCTAGTATTGTTATGTTCCCTAACGGAGGGCACTGGACAAAGAAACAGAGGGGATAATGTACACCTGGTATTATTATGTTCCCTAACGGAGGACACTGGACAAAGAACCAGAGGGCATAATGTACACCTAGTATTGTTATGTTCCCTAACGGAGGACACTGGGCAAAGAACCAGAGGGCATAATGTACACCTAGTATTGTTATGTTCCCTAACGGAGGACACTGGGCAAAGAACCAGAGGGGATAATGTACACCTAGTATTGTTATGTTCCCTAACGGAGGACACTGGGCAAAGAACCAGAGGGCATAATGTACAACTAGTATTGTTATGTTCCCTAACGGAGGACACTGGGCAAAGAACCAGAGGGCATAATGTACACCTAGTATTGTTATGTTCCCTAACGGAGGACACTGGGCAAAGAACCAGAGGGCATAATGTACACCTAGTATTGTTATGTTCCCTAACGGAGGACACTGGGCAAAGAACCAGAGGGCATAATGTACACCTGGAATTGTTATGTTCCCTAACGGAGGACACTGGGCAAAGAACCAAAGGGCATAATGTACACCTAGTATTGTTATGTTCCCTAACGGAGGGCACCGGACAAAGAACCAGAGGGCATAATGTACACCTAGTATTGTTATGTTCCCTAACGGAGGGCACTGGGCAAAGAACCAGAGGGCATAATGTACACCTAGTATTGTTATGTTCCCTAACGGAGGACACTGGGCAAAGAACCAGAGGGCATAATGTACACCTAGTATTGTTATGTTCCCTAACGGAGGGCACTGGACAAAGAACCAGAGGGCATAATGTACACCTAGTATTGTTATGTTCCCTAACGGAGGACACTGGGCAAAGAACCAGAGGGGACAATGTACACCTAGTATTATTAAGTTCCCTAACGGAGGGCACTGGGCAAAGAACCAGAGGGCATAATGTACACCTAGTATTGTTATGTTCCCTAACGGAGGGCACTGGACAAAGAACCAGAGGGCATAATGTACACCTGGTATTGTTATGTTCCCTAACGGAGGGCACTGGGCAACGAACCAGAGGGCATAATGTACACCTAGTATTGTTATGTTCCCTAACGGAGGAGACTCGGCAAAGAACCAGAGGGGACTCGGCAACGAACCAGAGGGGATACTGTACACCTAGTATTGTTATGTTCCGTAACGGAGGGAACTCGGCAACGAACCAGAGGGGATATTGTACACCTAGTATTGTTGTTATGTTCCCTAACGGAGGAGACTCGGCAACGAACCAGAGGGGATACTGTACACCTAGTATTGTTATGTTCCGTAACGGAGGGAACCCGGCAAAGAACCAGAGGGGACAATGTACACCTAGTATTGTTGTTATGTTACCTAACGGAGGAGACTCGGCAACGAACCAGAGGGGATACTGTACACCTAGTATTGTTGTTATGTTCCGTAACGGAGGGAACTCGGCAACGAACCAGAGGGGATATTGTACACCTAGTATTGTTGTTATGTTCCCTAACGGAGGAGACTCGGCAACGAACCAGAGGGGATACTGTACACCTAGTATTGTTGTTATGTTCCCTAACGGAGGAGACTCGGCAACGAACCAGAGGGGATACTGTACACCTAGTATTGTTGTTATGTTCCCTAACGGAGGAGACTCGGCAACGAACCAGAGGGTATATTGTACACCTAGTATTGTTGTTATGTTACCTAACGGAAGGGACTCGGCAAAGACCCAGAGGGGATACTGTACACCTAGTATTGTTGTTATGTTCCCTAACGGAGGGAACTCGGCAACGAACCAGAGGGGATACTGTACACCTAGTATTGTTGTTATCTTACCTAATGGAGGGCACTCGGCAACGAACCAGAGGGGATATTGTACACCTAGTATTGTTGTTATGTTACCTAACGGAGGAGACTCGGCAACGAACCAGAGGGGATACTGTACACCTAGTATTGTTGTTATCTTACCTAATGGAGGGGACTCGGCAACGAACCAGAGGGGATATTGTACACCTAGTATTGTTGTTATGTTCCCTAACGGAGGAGACTCGGCAACGAACCGGAGGGGATATTGTACACCTAGTATTGTTGTTATCTTACCTAATGGAGGGGACTCGGCAACGAACCAGAGGGGATATTGTACACCTAGTATTGTTGTTGTTCTGTTACCTAACGGAGGAGACTCGGCAACGAACCAGAGGGGATACTGTACACCTAGTATTGTTGTTATGTTACCTAACGGAGGAGACTCGGCAACGAACCAGAGGGGATACTGTACACCTAGTATTGTTATGTTACCTAACGGAAGGAACTCGGCAACGAACCAGAGGGGATACTGTACACCTAGTATTGTTGTTATGTTCCCTAACGGAGGAGACTCGGCAACGAACCAGAGGGGATACTGTACACCTAGTATTATTATGTTACCTAACGGAGGGAACTCGGCAACGAACCAGAGGGGATACTGTACACCTAGTATTGTTGTTATGTTCCCTAACGGAGGGGACTCGGCATCGAACCAGAGGGGATATTGTACACCTAGTATTGTTGTTATGTTACCTAACGGAGGGGACTCGGCATCGAACCAGAGGGGATATTGTACACCTAGTATTGTTGTTCTGTTCCCTAACGGAGGGGACTCGGCATCGAACCAGAGGGGATATTGTACACCTAGTATTGTTGTTATGTTACCTAACGGAGGGAACTCGGCAACGAACCAGAGGGGATACTGTACACCTAGTATTGTTGTTATGTTACCTAACGGAGGAGACTCGGCAACGAACCAGAGGGGATACTGTACACCTAGTATTGTTGTTATGTTCCCTAACGGAGGGAACTCGGCAACGAACCAGAGGGGATACTGTACAACTAGTATTGTTGTTGTTACCTAACGGAGGGGACTCGGCAACGAACCAGAGGGGATATTGTACACCTAGTATTGTTGTTATGTTACCTAACGGAGGAGACTCGGCAACGAACCAGAGGGGATACTGTACACCTAGTATTGTTGTTCTGTTACCTAACGGAGGAGACTCGGCAACGAACCAGAGGGGATACTGTACACCTAGTATTGTTGTTCTGTTACCTAACGGAGGAGACTCGGCAACGAACCAGAGGGGATACTGTACACCTAGTATTGTTGTTATGTTACCTAACGGAGGGAACTCGGCAACGAACCAGAGGGGATACTGTACACCTAGTATTGTTATGTTCCCTAACGGAGGGAACTCGGCAACGAACCAGAGGGGATACTGTACACCTAGTATTGTTGTTATGTTACCTAACGGAGGAGACTCGGCAACGAACCAGATGGGATACTGTACACCTAGTATTGTTGTTATGTTACCTAACGGAGGGAACTCGGCAACGAACCAGAGGGGATACTGTACACCTAGTATTGTTGTTATGTTCCCTAACGGTGGGGACTCGGCAACGAACCAGAGGGGATACTGTACACCTAGTATTGTTGTAATGTTACCTAACGGAGGGGACTCGGCAATGAACCAGAGGGGATACTGTACACCTAGTATTGTTGTAATGTTACCTAACGGTGGGGACTCGGCAACGAACCAGAGGGGATACTGTACACCTAGTATTGTTGTAATGTTACCTAACGGAGGGGACTCGGCAAAGAACCAGAGGGGATAATGGACACCTAGTATTGTTGTTATGTTACCTAACGGAGGGGACTCGGCAACGAACCAGAGGGGATACTGTACACCTAGTATTGTTGTTATGTTCCCTAACGGAGGGAACTCGGCAACGAACCAGAGGGGATACTGTACACCTAGTATTGTTGTTCTGTTACCTAACGGAGGGAACTCGGCAACGAACCAGAGGGGATACTGTACACCTAGTATTGTTGTTATGTTACCTAACGGAGGGGACTCGGCAAAGAACCAGAGGGGATACTGTACACCTAGTATTGTTGTTATGTTACCTAACGGAGGGGACTCGGCAACGAACCAGAGGGGATACTGTACACCTAGTATTGTTATGTTCCGTAACGGAGGGAACTCGGCAACGAACCAGAGGGGATATTGTACACCTAGTATTGTTGTTATGTTCCCTAACGGAGGAGACTCGGCAACGAACCAGAGGGGATATTGTACACCTAGTATTGTTGTTATGTTCCCTAACGGAGGAGACTCGGCAACGAACCAGAGGGGATACTGTACACCTAGTATTGTTGTTATGTTCCCTAACGGAGGAGACTCGGCAACGAACCAGAGGGGATACTGTACACCTAGTATTGTTGTTATGTTCCCTAACGGAGGAGACTCGGCAACGAACCAGAGGGGATACTGTACACCTAGTATTGTTGTTATGTTCCCTAACGGAGGAGACTCGGCAACGAACCAGAGGGGATATTGTACACCTAGTATTGTTGTTATGTTACCTAACGGAAGGGACTCGGCAAAGACCCAGAGGGGATACTGTACACCTAGTATTGTTGTTATGTTCCTCTAACGGAGGGAACTCGGCAACGAACCAGAGGGGATACTGTACACCTAGTATTGTTGTTATCTTACCTAATGGAGGGGACTCGGCAACGAACCAGAGGGGATATTGTACACCTAGTATTGTTGTTATGTTACCTAACGGAGGAGACTCGGCAACGAACCAGAGGGGATACTGTACACCTAGTATTGTTGTTATCTTACCTAATGAAGGGGACTCGGCAACGAACCAGAGGGGATATTGTACACCTAGTATTGTTGTTATGTTCCCTAACGGAGGAGACTCGGCAACGAACCGGAGGGGATATTGTACACCTAGTATTGTTGTTATCTTACCTAATGGAGGGGACTCGGCAACGAACCAGAGGGGATATTGTACACCTAGTATTGTTGTTGTTCTGTTACCTAACGGAGGAGACTCGGCAACGAACCAGAGGGGATACTGTACACCTAGTATTGTTGTTATGTTACCTAACGGAGGAGACTCGGCAACGAACCAGAGGGGATACTGTACACCTAGTATTGTTGTTATGTTACCTAACGGAGGGAACTCGGCAACGAACCAGAGGGGATACTGTACACCTAGTATTATTATGTTACCTAACGGAGGGAACTCGGCAACGAACCAGAGGGGATACTGTACACCTAGTATTGTTGTTATGTTCCCTAACGGAGGGGACTCGGCATCGAACCAGAGGGGATATTGTACACCTAGTATTGTTGTTATGTTACCTAACGGAGGGGACTCGGCATCGAACCAGAGGGGATATTGTACACCTAGTATTGTTGTTCTGTTCCCTAACGGAGGGGACTCGGCATCGAACCAGAGGGGATATTGTACACCTAGTATTGTTGTTATGTTACCTAACGGAGGGAACTCGGCAACGAACCAGAGGGGATACTGTACACCTAGTATTGTTGTTATGTTACCTAACGGAGGAGACTCGGCAACGAACCAGAGGGGATACTGTACACCTAGTATTGTTGTTATGTTCCCTAACGGAGGGAACTCGGCAACGAACCAGAGGGGATACTGTACACCTAGTATTGTTGTTATGTTACCTAACGGAGGGGACTCGGCAACGAACCAGAGGGGATATTGTACACCTAGTATTGTTGTTATGTTACCTAACGGAGGAGACTCGGCAACGAACCAGAGGGGATACTGTACACCTAGTATTGTTGTTCTGTTACCTAACGGAGGAGACTCGGCAACGAACCAGAGGGGATACTGTACACCTAGTATTGTTGTTCTGTTACCTAACGGAGGAGACTCGGAAACGAACCAGAGGGGATACTGTACACCTAGTATTGTTGTTATGTTACCTAACGGAGGGAACTCGGCAAGGAACCAGAGGGGATACTGTACACCTAGTATTGTTGTTATGTTCCCTAACGGAGGGAACTCGGCAACGAACCAGAGGGGATACTGTACACCTAGTATTGTTGTTATGTTACCTAACGGAGGAGACTCGGCAACGAACCAGAGGGGATACTGTACACCTAGTATTGTTGTTATGTTACCTAACGGAGGGAACTCGGCAACGAACCAGAGGGGATACTGTACACCTAGTATTGTTGTTATGTTCCCTAACGGTGGGGACTCGGCAACGAACCAGAGGGGATACTGTACACCTAGTATTGTTGTAATGTTACCTAACGGAGGGGACTCGGCAACGAACCAGAGGGGATACTGTACACCTAGTATTGTTGTAATGTTACCTAACGGTGGGGACTCGGCAACGAACCAGAGGGGATACTGTACACCTAGTATTGTTGTAATGTTACCTAACGGAGGGGACTCGGCAAAGAACCAGAGGGGATAATGGACACCTAGTATTGTTGTTATGTTACCTAACGGAGGGGACTCGGCAACGAACCAGAGGGGATACTGTACACCTAGTATTGTTGTTATGTTCCCTAACGGACGGAACTCGGCAACGAACCAGAGGGGATACTGTACACCTAGTATTGTTGTTCTGTTACCTAACGGAGGGAACTCGGCAACGAACCAGAGGGGATACTGTACACCTAGTATTGTTGTTATGTTACCTAACGGAGGGGACTCGGCAAAGAACCAGAGGGGATACTGTACACCTAGTATTATTATGTTACCTAACGGAGGGAACTCGGCAACGAACCAGAGGGGATACTGTACACCTAGTATTGTTGTTATGTTACCTAACGGAGGGGTCTCGGCAAAGAACCAGAGGGGATACTGTACACCTAGTATTGTTGTTATGTTACCTAACGGAGGGGACTCGGCAAAGAACCAGAGCGGATACTGTACACCTAGTATTGTTGTTATGTTACCTAACGGAGGGGACTCGGCAAAGAACCAGAGGGGATACTGTACACCTAGTATTGTTATGTTACCTAACGGAGGGAACTCGGCAACGAACCAGAGGGGATACTGTACACCTAGTATTGTTATGTTACCTAACGGAGGGAACTCGGCAACGAACCAGAGGGGATATTGTACACCTAGTATTATTATGTTACCTAACGGAGGGAACTCGGCAACGAACCAGAGGGGATACTGTACACCTAGTATTGTTATGTTACCTAACGGAGGGAACTCGGCAACGAACCAGAGGGGATACTGTACACCTAGTATTGTTATGTTACCTAACGGAGGGAACTCGGCAACGAACCAGAGGGGATACTGTACACCTAGTATTGTTATGTTACCTAACGGAGGGAACTCGGCAACGAACCAGAGGGGATACTGTACACCTAGTATTGTTGTTATGTTACCTAACGGAGGGAACTCGGCAACGAACCAGAGGGGATACTGTAGACCTAGTATTGTTGTTATGTTCCCTAACGGAGGGAACTCGGCAACGAACCAGAGGGGATACTGTACACCTAGTATTGTTGTTCTGTTACCTAACGGAGGGAACTCGGCAACGAACCAGAGGGGATACTGTAGACCTAGTATTGTTGTTATGTTACCTAACGGAGGGAACTCGGCAACGAACCAGAGGGGATACTGTACACCTAGTATTGTTGTTATGTTACCTAACGGAGGGAACTCGGCAACGAACCGGAGGGGATACTGTAGACCTAGTATTGTTGTTATGTTACCTAACGGAGGGAACTCGGCAACGAACCAGAGGGGATACTGTAGACCTAGTATTGTTATCTTACCTAACGGAGGGGACTCGGCAACGAACCAGAGGGGATATTGTACACCTAGTATTGTTGTTATGTTGCCTAACGGAGGAGACTCGGCAACGAACCAGAGGGGATAATGGACACCTAGTATTGTTGTTATGTTGCCTAACGGAGGAGACTCGGCAACGAACCAGAGGGGATACTGTACACCTAGTATTGTTGTTATGTTGCCTAACGGAGGAGACTCGGCAACGAACCAGAGGGGATAATGGACACCTAGTATTGTTGTTATCTTACCTAACGGAGGGGACTCGGCAACGAACCAGAGGGGATATTGTACACCTAGTATTGTTGTTATGTTCCCTAACGGAGGAGACTCGGCAACGAACCAGAGGGGATAATGGACACCTAGTATTGTTGTTATCTTACCTAACGGAGGGGACTCGGCAACGAACCAGAGGGGATATTGTACACCTAGTATTGTTGTTATCTTACCTAACGGAGGGGACTCGGCAACGAACCAGAGGGGATATTGTACACCTAGTATTGTTGTTATCTTACCTAACGGAGGGGACTCGGCAACGAACCAGAGGGGATATTGTACACCTAGTATTGTTGTTATCCTACCTAACGGAGGGGACTCGGCAACGAACCAGAGGGGATAATGGACACCTAGTATTGTTGTTATCTTACCTAATGGAGGGGACTCGGCAACGAACCAGAGGCGATATTGTACACCTAGTATTGTTGTTCTGTTACCTAACGGAGGGGACTCGGCAACGAACCAGAGGGGATATTGTACACCTAGTATTGTTGTTATCTTACCTAACGGAGGGGACTCGGCAACGAACCAGAGGGGATAATGGACACCTAGTATTGTTGTTATCTTACCTAATGGAGGGGACTCGGCAACGAACCAGAGGCGATATTGTACACCTAGTATTGTTGTTATGTTACCTAACGGAGGGGACTCGGCAACGAACCAGAGGGGATATTGTACACCTAGTATTGTTGTTATGTTACCTAACGGAGGAGACTCGGCAACGAACCAGAGGGGATAATGGACACCTAGTATTGTTGTTATGTTACCTAACGGAGGGGACTCGGCAACGAACCAGAGGGGATATTGTACACCTAGTATTGTTGTTATGTTCCCTAACGGAGGGAACTCGGCAACGAACCAGAGGGAATAATGGACACCTAGTATTGTTGTTATCTTACCTAACGGAGGGGACTCGGCAACGAACCAGAGGGGATATTGTACACCTAGTATTGTTGTTATCTTACCTAACGGAGGGGACTCGGCAACGAACCAGAGGGGATAATGGACACCTAGTATTGTTGTTATCTTACCTAACGGAGGGGACTCGGCAACGAACCAGAGGGGATATTGTACACCTAGTATTGTTGTTATGTTACCTAACGGAGGGGACTCGGCAACGAACCAGAGGGGATATTGTACACCTAGTATTGTTGTTATCTTACCTAACGGAGGGGACTCGGCAACGAACCAGAGGGGATATTGTACACCTAGTATTGTTGTTATCTTACCTAACGGAGGGGACTCGGCAACGAACCAGAGGGGATAATGGACACCTAGTATTGTTGTTATCTTACCTAACGGAGGGGACTCGGCAACGAACCAGAGGGGATATTGTACACCTAGTATTGTTGTTATCTTACCTAACGGAGGGGACTCGGCAACGAACCAGAGGGGATATTGTACACCTAGTATTGTTGTTATCTTACCTAACGGAGGGGACTCGGCAACGAACCAGAGGGGATAATGGACACCTAGTATTGTTGTTATCTTACCTAACGGAGGGGACTCGGCAACGAACCAGAGGGGATATATTTACACCTAGTATTGTTGTTATGTTACCTAACGGAGGGGACTCGGCAACGAACCAGAGGGGATAATGGACACCTAGTATTGTTGTTATCTTACCTAACGGAGGGGACTCGGCAACGAACCAGAGGGGATAATGGACACCTAGTATTGTTGTTATGTTCCCTAATGGAGGGGACTCGGCAACGAACCAGAGGCGATATTGTACACCTAGTATTGTTGTTATGTTACCTAACGGAGGGGACTCGGCAACGAACCAGAGGGGATATTGTACACCTAGTATTGTTGTTATCTTACCTAACGGAGGGGACTCGGCAACGAACCAGAGGGGATAATGGACACCTAGTATTGTTGTTATCTTACCTAACGGAGGGGACTCGGCAACGAACCAGAGGGGATATTGTACACCTAGTATTGTTGTTATGTTACCTAACGGAGGGGACTCGGCAACGAACCAGAGGGGATAATGGACACCTAGTATTGTTGTTATCTTACCTAACGGAGGGGTCTCGGCAACGAACCAGAGGGGATAATGGACACCTAGTATTGTTGTTATGTTACCTAACGGAGGGGACTCGGCATCGAACCAGAGGGGATATTGTACACCTAGTATTGTTGTTCTGTTCCCTAACGGAGGGGACTCGGCATCGAACCAGAGGGGATATTGTACACCTAGTATTGTTGTTATGTTACCTAACGGAGGGAACTCGGCAACGAACCAGAGGGGATACTGTACACCTAGTATTGTTGTTATGTTACCTAACGGAGGAGACTCGGCAACGAACCAGAGGGGATACTGTACACCTAGTATTGTTGTTATGTTCCCTAACGGAGGGAACTCGGCAACGAACCAGAGGGGATACTGTACACCTAGTATTGTTGTTATGTTACCTAACGGAGGGGACTCGGCAACGAACCAGAGGGGATATTGTACACCTAGTATTGTTGTTATGTTACCTAACGGAGGAGACTCGGCAACGAACCAGAGGGGATACTGTACACCTAGTATTGTTGTTCTGTTACCTAACGGAGGAGACTCGGCAACGAACCAGAGGGGATACTGTACACCTAGTATTGTTGTTCTGTTACCTAACGGAGGAGACTCGGAAACGAACCAGAGGGGATACTGTACACCTAGTATTGTTGTTATGTTACCTAACGGAGGGAACTCGGCAAGGAACCAGAGGGGATACTGTACACCTAGTATTGTTGTTATGTTCCCTAACGGAGGGAACTCGGCAACGAACCAGAGGGGATACTGTACACCTAGTATTGTTGTTATGTTACCTAACGGAGGAGACTCGGCAACGAACCAGAGGGGATACTGTACACCTAGTATTGTTGTTATGTTACCTAACGGAGGGAACTCGGCAACGAACCAGAGGGGATACTGTACACCTAGTATTGTTGTTATGTTCCCTAACGGTGGGGACTCGGCAACGAACCAGAGGGGATACTGTACACCTAGTATTGTTGTAATGTTACCTAACGGAGGGGACTCGGCAACGAACCAGAGGGGATACTGTACACCTAGTATTGTTGTAATGTTACCTAACGGTGGGGACTCGGCAACGAACCAGAGGGGATACTGTACACCTAGTATTGTTGTAATGTTACCTAACGGAGGGGACTCGGCAAAGAACCAGAGGGGATAATGGACACCTAGTATTGTTGTTATGTTACCTAACGGAGGGGACTCGGCAACGAACCAGAGGGGATACTGTACACCTAGTATTGTTGTTATGTTCCCTAACGGACGGAACTCGGCAACGAACCAGAGGGGATACTGTACACCTAGTATTGTTGTTCTGTTACCTAACGGAGGGAACTCGGCAACGAACCAGAGGGGATACTGTACACCTAGTATTGTTGTTATGTTACCTAACGGAGGGGACTCGGCAAAGAACCAGAGGGGATACTGTACACCTAGTATTATTATGTTACCTAACGGAGGGAACTCGGCAACGAACCAGAGGGGATACTGTACACCTAGTATTGTTGTTATGTTACCTAACGGAGGGGTCTCGGCAAAGAACCAGAGGGGATACTGTACACCTAGTATTGTTGTTATGTTACCTAACGGAGGGGACTCGGCAAAGAACCAGAGCGGATACTGTACACCTAGTATTGTTGTTATGTTACCTAACGGAGGGGACTCGGCAAAGAACCAGAGGGGATACTGTACACCTAGTATTGTTATGTTACCTAACGGAGGGAACTCGGCAACGAACCAGAGGGGATACTGTACACCTAGTATTGTTATGTTACCTAACGGAGGGAACTCGGCAACGAACCAGAGGGGATATTGTACACCTAGTATTATTATGTTACCTAACGGAGGGAACTCGGCAACGAACCAGAGGGGATACTGTACACCTAGTATTGTTATGTTACCTAACGGAGGGAACTCGGCAACGAACCAGAGGGGATACTGTACACCTAGTATTGTTATGTTACCTAACGGAGGGAACTCGGCAACGAACCAGAGGGGATACTGTACACCTAGTATTGTTATGTTACCTAACGGAGGGAACTCGGCAACGAACCAGAGGGGATACTGTACACCTAGTATTGTTGTTATGTTCCCTAACGGAGGGAACTCGGCAACGAACCAGAGGGAATAATGGACACCTAGTATTGTTGTTATCTTACCTAACGGAGGGGACTCGGCAACGAACCAGAGGGGATATTGTACACCTAGTATTGTTGTTATCTTACCTAACGGACGGGACTCGGCAACGAACCAGAGGGGATAATGGACACCTAGTATTGTTGTTATCTTACCTAACGGAGGGGACTCGGCAACGAACCAGAGGCGATATTGTACACCTAGTATTGTTGTTATGTTACCTAACGGAGGGGACTCGGCAACGAACCAGAGGGGATATTGTACACCTAGTATTGTTGTTATCTTACCTAACGGAGGGGACTCGGCAACGAACCAGAGGGGATATTGTACACCTAGTATTGTTGTTATCTTACCTAACGGAGGGGACTCGGCAACGAACCAGAGGGGATAATGGACACCTAGTATTGTTGTTATCTTACCTAACGGAGGGGACTCGGCAACGAACCAGAGGGGATATTGTACACCTAGTATTGTTGTTATCTTACCTAACGGAGGGGACTCGGCAACGAACCAGAGGGGATATTGTACACCTAGTATTGTTGTTATCTTACCTAACGGAGGGGACTCGGCAACGAACCAGAGGGGATAATGGACACCTAGTATTGTTGTTATCTTACCTAACGGAGGGGACTCGGCAACGAACCAGAGGGGATATATTTACACCTAGTATTGTTGTTATGTTACCTAACGGAGGGGACTCGGCAACGAACCAGAGGGGATAATGGACACCTAGTATTGTTGTTATCTTACCTAACGGAGGGGACTCGGCAACGAACCAGAGGGGATAATGGACACCTAGTATTGTTGTTATGTTCCCTAATGGAGGGGACTCGGCAACGAACCAGAGGCGATATTGTACACCTAGTATTGTTGTTATGTTACCTAACGGAGGGGACTCGGCAACGAACCAGAGGGGATATTGTACACCTAGTATTGTTGTTATCTTACCTAACGGAGGGGACTCGGCAACGAACCAGAGGGGATAATGGACACCTAGTATTGTTGTTATCTTACCTAACGGAGGGGACTCGGCAACGAACCAGAGGGGATATTGTACACCTAGTATTGTTGTTATGTTACCTAACGGAGGGGACTCGGCAACGAACCAGAGGGGATAATGGACACCTAGTATTGTTGTTATCTTACCTAACGGAGGGGTCTCGGCAACGAACCAGAGGGGATAATGGACACCTAGTATTGTTGTTATGTTACCTAACGGAGGGGACTCGGCATCGAACCAGAGGGGATATTGTACACCTAGTATTGTTGTTCTGTTCCCTAACGGAGGGGACTCGGCATCGAACCAGAGGGGATATTGTACACCTAGTATTGTTGTTATGTTACCTAACGGAGGGAACTCGGCAACGAACCAGAGGGGATACTGTACACCTAGTATTGTTGTTATGTTACCTAACGGAGGAGACTCGGCAACGAACCAGAGGGGATACTGTACACCTAGTATTGTTGTTATGTTCCCTAACGGAGGGAACTCGGCAACGAACCAGAGGGGATACTGTACACCTAGTATTGTTGTTATGTTACCTAACGGAGGGGACTCGGCAACGAACCAGAGGGGATATTGTACACCTAGTATTGTTGTTATGTTACCTAACGGAGGAGACTCGGCAACGAACCAGAGGGGATACTGTACACCTAGTATTGTTGTTCTGTTACCTAACGGAGGAGACTCGGCAACGAACCAGAGGGGATACTGTACACCTAGTATTGTTGTTCTGTTACCTAACGGAGGAGACTCGGAAACGAACCAGAGGGGATACTGTACACCTAGTATTGTTGTTATGTTACCTAACGGAGGGAACTCGGCAAGGAACCAGAGGGGATACTGTACACCTAGTATTGTTGTTATGTTCCCTAACGGAGGGAACTCGGCAACGAACCAGAGGGGATACTGTACACCTAGTATTGTTGTTATGTTACCTAACGGAGGAGACTCGGCAACGAACCAGAGGGGATACTGTACACCTAGTATTGTTGTTATGTTACCTAACGGAGGGAACTCGGCAACGAACCAGAGGGGATACTGTACACCTAGTATTGTTGTTATGTTCCCTAACGGTGGGGACTCGGCAACGAACCAGAGGGGATACTGTACACCTAGTATTGTTGTAATGTTACCTAACGGAGGGGACTCGGCAACGAACCAGAGGGGATACTGTACACCTAGTATTGTTGTAATGTTACCTAACGGTGGGGACTCGGCAACGAACCAGAGGGGATACTGTACACCTAGTATTGTTGTAATGTTACCTAACGGAGGGGACTCGGCAAAGAACCAGAGGGGATAATGGACACCTAGTATTGTTGTTATGTTACCTAACGGAGGGGACTCGGCAACGAACCAGAGGGGATACTGTACACCTAGTATTGTTGTTATGTTCCCTAACGGACGGAACTCGGCAACGAACCAGAGGGGATACTGTACACCTAGTATTGTTGTTCTGTTACCTAACGGAGGGAACTCGGCAACGAACCAGAGGGGATACTGTACACCTAGTATTGTTGTTATGTTACCTAACGGAGGGGACTCGGCAAAGAACCAGAGGGGATACTGTACACCTAGTATTATTATGTTACCTAACGGAGGGAACTCGGCAACGAACCAGAGGGGATACTGTACACCTAGTATTGTTGTTATGTTACCTAACGGAGGGGTCTCGGCAAAGAACCAGAGGGGATACTGTACACCTAGTATTGTTGTTATGTTACCTAACGGAGGGGACTCGGCAAAGAACCAGAGCGGATACTGTACACCTAGTATTGTTGTTATGTTACCTAACGGAGGGGACTCGGCAAAGAACCAGAGGGGATACTGTACACCTAGTATTGTTATGTTACCTAACGGAGGGAACTCGGCAACGAACCAGAGGGGATACTGTACACCTAGTATTGTTATGTTACCTAACGGAGGGAACTCGGCAACGAACCAGAGGGGATATTGTACACCTAGTATTATTATGTTACCTAACGGAGGGAACTCGGCAACGAACCAGAGGGGATACTGTACACCTAGTATTGTTATGTTACCTAACGGAGGGAACTCGGCAACGAACCAGAGGGGATACTGTACACCTAGTATTGTTATGTTACCTAACGGAGGGAACTCGGCAACGAACCAGAGGGGATACTGTACACCTAGTATTGTTATGTTACCTAACGGAGGGAACTCGGCAACGAACCAGAGGGGATACTGTACACCTAGTATTGTTGTTATGTTACCTAACGGAGGGAACTCGGCAACGAACCAGAGGGGATACTGTAGACCTAGTATTGTTGTTATGTTCCCTAACGGAGGGAACTCGGCAACGAACCAGAGGGGATACTGTACACCTAGTATTGTTGTTCTGTTACCTAACGGAGGGAACTCGGCAACGAACCAGAGGGGATACTGTAGACCTAGTATTGTTGTTATGTTACCTAACGGAGGGAACTCGGCAACGAACCAGAGGGGATACTGTACACCTAGTATTGTTGTTATGTTACCTAACGGAGGGAACTCGGCAACGAACCGGAGGGGATACTGTAGACCTAGTATTGTTGTTATGTTACCTAACGGAGGGAACTCGGCAACGAACCAGAGGGGATACTGTAGACCTAGTATTGTTATCTTACCTAACGGAGGGGACTCGGCAACGAACCAGAGGGGATATTGTACACCTAGTATTGTTGTTATGTTGCCTAACGGAGGAGACTCGGCAACGAACCAGAGGGGATAATGGACACCTAGTATTGTTGTTATGTTGCCTAACGGAGGAGACTCGGCAACGAACCAGAGGGGATACTGTACACCTAGTATTGTTGTTATGTTGCCTAACGGAGGAGACTCGGCAACGAACCAGAGGGGATAATGGACACCTAGTATTGTTGTTATCTTACCTAACGGAGGGGACTCGGCAACGAACCAGAGGGGATATTGTACACCTAGTATTGTTGTTATGTTCCCTAACGGAGGAGACTCGGCAACGAACCAGAGGGGATAATGGACACCTAGTATTGTTGTTATCTTACCTAACGGAGGGGACTCGGCAACGAACCAGAGGGGATATTGTACACCTAGTATTGTTGTTATCTTACCTAACGGAGGGGACTCGGCAACGAACCAGAGGGGATATTGTACACCTAGTATTGTTGTTATCTTACCTAACGGAGGGGACTCGGCAACGAACCAGAGGGGATATTGTACACCTAGTATTGTTGTTATCCTACCTAACGGAGGGGACTCGGCAACGAACCAGAGGGGATAATGGACACCTAGTATTGTTGTTATCTTACCTAATGGAGGGGACTCGGCAACGAACCAGAGGCGATATTGTACACCTAGTATTGTTGTTCTGTTACCTAACGGAGGGGACTCGGCAACGAACCAGAGGGGATATTGTACACCTAGTATTGTTGTTATCTTACCTAACGGAGGGGACTCGGCAACGAACCAGAGGGGATAATGGACACCTAGTATTGTTGTTATCTTACCTAATGGAGGGGACTCGGCAACGAACCAGAGGCGATATTGTACACCTAGTATTGTTGTTATGTTACCTAACGGAGGGGACTCGGCAACGAACCAGAGGGGATATTGTACACCTAGTATTGTTGTTATGTTACCTAACGGAGGAGACTCGGCAACGAACCAGAGGGGATAATGGACACCTAGTATTGTTGTTATGTTACCTAACGGAGGGGACTCGGCAACGAACCAGAGGGGATATTGTACACCTAGTATTGTTGTTATGTTCCCTAACGGAGGGAACTCGGCAACGAACCAGAGGGAATAATGGACACCTAGTATTGTTGTTATCTTACCTAACGGAGGGGACTCGGCAACGAACCAGAGGGGATATTGTACACCTAGTATTGTTGTTATCTTACCTAACGGAGGGGACTCGGCAACGAACCAGAGGGGATAATGGACACCTAGTATTGTTGTTATCTTACCTAACGGAGGGGACTCGGCAACGAACCAGAGGGGATATTGTACACCTAGTATTGTTGTTATGTTACCTAACGGAGGGGACTCGGCAACGAACCAGAGGGGATATTGTACACCTAGTATTGTTGTTATCTTACCTAACGGAGGGGACTCGGCAACGAACCAGAGGGGATATTGTACACCTAGTATTGTTGTTATCTTACCTAACGGAGGGGACTCGGCAACGAACCAGAGGGGATAATGGACACCTAGTATTGTTGTTATCTTACCTAACGGAGGGGACTCGGCAACGAACCAGAGGGGATATTGTACACCTAGTATTGTTGTTATCTTACCTAACGGAGGGGACTCGGCAACGAACCAGAGGGGATATTGTACACCTAGTATTGTTGTTATCTTACCTAACGGAGGGGACTCGGCAACGAACCAGAGGGGATAATGGACACCTAGTATTGTTGTTATCTTACCTAACGGAGGGGACTCGGCAACGAACCAGAGGGGATATATTTACACCTAGTATTGTTGTTATGTTACCTAACGGAGGGGACTCGGCAACGAACCAGAGGGGATAATGGACACCTAGTATTGTTGTTATCTTACCTAACGGAGGGGACTCGGCAACGAACCAGAGGGGATAATGGACACCTAGTATTGTTGTTATGTTCCCTAATGGAGGGGACTCGGCAACGAACCAGAGGCGATATTGTACACCTAGTATTGTTGTTATGTTACCTAACGGAGGGGACTCGGCAACGAACCAGAGGGGATATTGTACACCTAGTATTGTTGTTATCTTACCTAACGGAGGGGACTCGGCAACGAACCAGAGGGGATAATGGACACCTAGTATTGTTGTTATCTTACCTAACGGAGGGGACTCGGCAACGAACCAGAGGGGATATTGTACACCTAGTATTGTTGTTATGTTACCTAACGGAGGGGACTCGGCAACGAACCAGAGGGGATAATGGACACCTAGTATTGTTGTTATCTTACCTAACGGAGGGGTCTCGGCAACGAACCAGAGGGGATAATGGACACCTAGTATTGTTGTTATCTTACCTAACGGAGGGGACTCGGCAACGAACCAGAGGGGATAATGGACACCTAGTATTGTTGTTATCTTACCTAACGGAGGGGACTCGGCAACGAACCAGAGGGGATAATGGACACCTAGTATTGTTGTTATCTTACCTAACGGAGGGGACTCGGCAACGAACCAGAGGGGATATTGTACACCTAGTATTGTTGTTATCTTACCTAACGGAGGGGACTCGGCAACGAACCAGAGGGGATAATGGACACCTAGTATTGTTGTTATCTTACCTAACGGAGGGGACTCGGCAACGAACCAGAGGGGATATTGTACACCTAGTATTGTTGTTATCTTACCTAACGGAGGGGACTCGGCAACGAACCAGAGGGGATATTGTACACCTAGTATTATTGTTATCTTACCTAACGGAGGGGACTCGGCAACGAACCAGAGGGGATAATGGACACCTAGTATTGTTGTTATCTTACCTAACGGAGGGGCCTCGGCAACGAACCAGAGGGGATATTGTACACCTAGTATTGTTGTTATCTTACCTAACGGAGGGGACTCGGCAACGAACCAGAGGGGATATTGTACACCTAGTATTGTTGTTATCTTACCTAACGGAGGGGACTCGGCAACGAACCAGAGGGGATAATGGACACCTAGTATTGTTGTTATCTTACCTAACGGAGGGGACTCGGCAACGAACCAGAGGGGATATTGTACACCTAGTATTGTTGTTATGTTACCTAACGGAGGGGACTCGGCAACGAATCAGAGGGGATAATGGACACCTAGTATTGTTGTTATCTTACCTAACGGAGGGGACTCGGCAACGAACCAGAGGGGATAATGGACACCTAGTATTGTTGTTATGTTCCCTAATGGAGGGGACTCGGCAACGAACCAGAGGCGATATTGTACACCTAGTATTGTTGTTATGTTACCTAACGGAGGGGACTCGGCAACGAACCAGAGGGGATATTGTACACCTAGTATTGTTGTTATGTTACCTAACGGAGGAGACTCGGCAACGAACCAGAGGGGATAATGGACACCTAGTATTGTTGTTATGTTACCTAACGGAGGGGACTCGGCAACGAACCAGAGGGGATATTGTACACCTAGTATTGTTGTTATGTTCCCTAACGGAGGGAACTCGGCAACGAACCAGAGGCGATATTGTACACCTAGTATTGTTGTTATCTTACCTAACGGAGGGGACTCGGCAACGAACCAGAGGGGATATTGTACACCTAGTATTATTGTTGTTCTGTTACCTAACGGAGGGGACTCGGCAACGAACCAGAGGGGATACTGTACACCTAGTATTATTGTTGTTATGTTACCTAACGGAGGGAACTCGGCAACGAACCAGAGGGGATATTGTACACCTAGTATTGTTGTTATGTTACCTAACGGAGGGGACTCGGCAACGAACCAGAGGGGATATTGTACACCTAGTATTGTTGTTATCTTACCTAACGGAGGGGACTCGGCAACGAACCAGAGGGGATATTGTACACCTAGTATTATTGTTGTTCTGTTACCTAACGGAGGGGACTCGGCAACGAACCAGAGGGGATACTGTACACCTAGTATTATTGTTGTTATGTTACCTAACGGAGGGAACTCGGCAACGAACCAGAGGGGATACTGTACACCTAGTATTATTGTTGTTATGTTACCTAACGGAGGGGACTCGGCAACGAACCAGAGGGGATACTGTACACCTAGTATTGTTGTTGTTCTGTTACCTAACGGAGGGGACTCGGCAAAGAACCAGAGGGGATATTGTACACCTAGTATTGTTGTTCTGTTCCCTAACGGAGGAGACTCGGCAACGAACCAGAGGGGATACTGTACACCTAGTATTGTTGTTATGTTACCTAACGGAGGAGACTCGGCAACGAACCAGAGGGGATACTGTACAGCTAGTATTGTTGTTATGTTACCTAACGGAGGAGACTCGGCAACGAACCAGAGGGGATACTGTACACCTAGTATTGTTGTTATGTTACCTAACGGAGGAGACTCGGCAACGAACCAGAGAGGATACTGTACACCTAGTATTGTTATGTTCCGTAACGGAGGGGACTGTGCAACGAACCAGAGGGGATATTGTACACCTAGTATTGTTGTTCTGTTCCCTAACGGAGGAGACTCGGCAACGAACCAGAGGGGATACTGTACACCTAGTATTGTTGTTCTGTTCCCTAACGGAGGAGACTCGGCAACGAACCAGATGGGATATTGTACACCTAGTATTGTTGTTCTGTTCCCTAACGGAGGAGACTCGGCAACGAACCAGATGGGATATTGTACACCTAGTATTGTTGTTATGTTACCTAACGGAGGAGACTCGGCAACGAACCAGATGGGATACTGTACACCTAGTATTGTTGTTCTGTTACCTAACGGAGGAGACTCGGCAACGAACCAGAGGGGATACTGTACACCTAGTATTGTTATGTTCCGTAACGGAGGGGACTGTGCAACGAACCAGAGGGGATATTGTACACCAGTAAAATGTCTGAATGGAACGTTGAGGAGTTGCTAGCCGCAAGTTTCAAGGCAGTCCGCGTGACCAGGATGTTCTAACAATATTTAGATGTGTAGAGGAAGATTTGGCACTGAAAATGCTCCGTCCCTGGACTGGACTAGTGAACGTAGGGGGCATCTAGCACTGAGGAACGGATGAGGTGAGGGAACTGCAGGAGATGTAATGAGTTGCAAACTGAACAGAGTTGCAGGCTCGGAGTCGTCTCTCTAGTGGATGGGGGAAACACTTCCGAAGCACAGCCACGGAGTCAACCTGAAAGATTAGCCTTTGTGAACCCATGGTCAGTCAGGGGGGATTGAACTCAGCACCTCCCGAATGCCGTCCTTGACTACAACTTGTAAATGAACGCACATTTCTGCATAACTGCTAAATCCCTTCCGAAGTCAGTATGTATGGTTTATTACTTTTTCACCAATATGAGGTTTCTCTGGAAATAAATGTTTTGAGACTCCCTGAATAAGTGCGTGTGTGTTTGTGGAGAACTTAACTCGAGGTAAAATATGAAACTTTTAGGTTGAGTATCTTTTAACGATACAACATAAACATTTTCAACAAAATCGTCCCACTCCAGACTACCCTTCATATGAACAATTTTTACTTTCTCTACTACGTATAGTAAGTAGGGGAAGAATTGTATTCTACCAAAAATTCGATACCGAGATATCACCGGACATACATATTTTGATATCCCCTGAGTCCAAAAAAACATTTTTGGAAACATGTCCGTGTGTGTGTCTGTGTGTGAACAGTAGGTATAACTCAGAAACGAACAGTCGGATAAACACCAAACTTGGTATTTAGGTTCAGTATCTTTCAGAGATGCGACACGAAGGTTTTCAAGAAAATCCCCCCACCCCAGATTACCCTTTACATGGAATATTTTTTGAAAATTTTAATTTTCTCAAAAATGGCTGTAACGATTTTGATTAAAATATCATATGTTTAAGATATTTTCATCATAAATTAAATGTATATCTTGAATTTTCTGGGAATGTCTCCAAAAGTATTCTTCATTGTGAACGACTTTTGCATAACTGGTAATCCATAAGAGATAGACAAAATTTTACTACACACAAAATGTGGATCGCGTTAAAATACACAATTCATGTCATATACATTTTTGTCCTGGTAATGCCAAGAAAATGGAATACTCCACATAGGAAACCAGCTCTTAAAATATTTGACTATTCCTTAAAGCCTACCAATTCCCTTGAACCTACAAGAAAATTAGCAATAAGATTAATATCTGGATTAGCATGAAGCATATGGAGAATAAGAGTTTGTACAAGAGTAGAGAAAGTCATGTGAGTGTAACACATCAGATTTTTTTAGTTATTTTTCATTTTCTCGAGATTTGCTGTAAGAATTTTTTATTAGAATAACACAATTAAAGTTATTTACATGAAAAATAAAATGTACGTGTTGAAATGCTCTTCTTTAGGAAGAAACAGTGGAGATTTATTTCAAATAAATGTGGTCAGGTACGGAATATTTGTTATTCTCGAGTGACAGTGTTTCTCAATGAGCATTTGTTCCAAAGGCAGAGCCTTACGTCTTAATCTCCCCAAACCAAACTGCTCTTTACATTTCTCAAATTTGCAATTTTCTAAAAAATGGCTTTAATGATTTTGATTAAAATATCGTATATTAAAGATATTTATATACAAAACGTATATCTTGAATTTTCTGGAAATTGCCTCAACTTTTCATCTGGAAGGAATTTTGCCCAATCTTGTATAACTGTTCAACGTTAAACGAAAACGTGCTACACAAGAAATGTAGATGTCTTTAATACACAAAATTTATATGAAATTAATTTTTTGTAAATCAGCAGTTTCCAACATATCAACTTAATGGACCGAATTGTTCAATACTTGGTCATTCTATTAAAGTCCTGTCGACATTCAGTTGTTTCTCGCGATGTCATGGCCAGCATATAGCGTCCAGTTGTTAAACATTTGACTATCGCTGTTCTCTATAACGAGTAATGTAGCTGTTTCTGTAAAGGTTTATCTCAGTTAAAATCAAGTAGTTAGGAGAATAAAGTTTCATGAGAATAATTTGTATAGCCACTAATAAGCGATGTTATGTGAAGTCATCACTCTTAACCTAAGTTAAGACATTGTGTGACGCAATACCAAGTGTTTACACGATGATGCAAAGGAAAGTCATCTCACCGGTCCGTCCACATTCCGTCGGCGACACTTTCTTCCTCAGTAGTGTACAAAAAGCAAAGTTACGCGCGCTCTTAGTGAAAGTAAACCTTTGGTTAGCGCAGAGTACAACAATGATCGCCCCGTGTACTGGTGACCTCTCGCGATCTTTCTGGTTTTCCCCACGGTCGCCTAGGAGAACACGGCGTGGGTCGGGTAGATGCCGTTGTACCGTCCATTAGGGTCGGACTTGCGACCTGCTACAGCTAGTTCCGGGGGGTGTACCACAGTAGATCAAACTGGTCGCAGTGGCGAGGTGTCCCCCTCCGATAAACACGTATTACCCAAACAGATGCACAGGAAGGTGACTATGAATCTAAGGTCATTTATCAACAAACTACTCAAGCAGATGATACAGGAAGGAGACTACGTAACGAGATCATCTGCATGGTACAGCAAGGCGACTATGAAACTAAGGTCATTTATCAACAAACTACTCAAGCAGATAATACAGGAAGGAGACTACCTAACTGAGATCATCTGCATGCTACAGCAAGGCGACTATGAAACTAAGGTCATATATCAACAAATTACTCAAGCAGATGATACAGGAAGGAGACTACGTAACTGAGATCATCTGCATGGTACAGCAAGGCGACTATGAATCTAAGGTCATTTATCAACAAATTACTCAAGCAGATGATACAGGAAGGAGACTACGTAACTGAGATCATCTGCATGCTACAGCAAGGCGACTATGAATCTAAGGTAATTTATCAACAAATTACTCAAGCAGTTGATACAGTCTGGAATATATCGAAAACGGCTAATCGTATGGGAAAACACTGACATAAGCTATATTTTTGAGCTTTAGAATTCTCTATGTAGTAATTTTTTGTTTATCGATTATACAAAAGTCATTCAGAATGTTCCCAGAAATTCAAGTTATAGATTTTGTGATGAAAACATTTTAAATGTATGGTATTTGCATGAAATAAGCACCACGTAATGTCGCTAGCAATGAAGACAGTTTCACCTACAGGGAAGTATGCAAACTTTCACTGCGGACACGCGCCGGCTTGCACGTACTTCCTCCTCTTCAATGTCATACACGGCTTGCTCCAAGTAAAGTTACCATTTCTCAAGATCGAGGCCACACATTCGTGTCACAACTTTTAATTTTGGATACGTGTATGAAACGAAAGGTCATGCCGTAGGGAGTAAACAAATCAATACACTGTAGTAGCACTCGTGAACTACCATCCACGTTATGTCTGCGGTTCAAACCTCAAAAGTGACAAACGCCGGGGAGCTATCCTACGGTTACCCTGGAACTGTCCTTGTAAATTATCATTTCATTTCACGCATCATCAAGTGGTGCCATGCATAGTTACATAAAACATGCAGAAATCACCTTCAGCTGTCTTCTTCTCCTTTCTTCTGAATGGGCTCATGGCGAAGGAAAATAGAACACAAAGAAGGCAATTCTTCAAAATGTTACCCCAAATGACGAACTTTATCTGAAATAATCTAACCTTCTCTAGCCTGTAGCGTTTATTAATGGGTATAAAAACTATTTTTAGGAAGGTTTCTTTTTCCTATCTACTTCACTTTAATCGAGATAAACAGCTACATTATACATTACATTATAGATGCAAAGAGAACAGCGATAGTCAAATGTTTAACAACTGACGCTATATGCTCCATACTGTTTCCATGACATCGCGAGAAACAACTGAACGTTGACACGACTTTAAGAGAACGATAGAAGAGCCTGGCCCCGTAGCTCAGTCGGTACACACCTGCGGGTCGCGGGTTCGATTCCCTGGTGGGAATTTTTCTCTAGCCAAGATTATCCTGTATCCTCTGGAAGTATGAATGACAGTGTCATCTACTGTACAAAACCCAAAGAAATGCAACAAGTGCGTGCGAGTTTAACACCAATGCCGATAAGGCAATAGACTCCAAAGGTAAAACGCCGCCGATATGACCACTGCAGTATAAACAGACCAATAAAAAAACTATAAAAGTATTGAACAGTTCCAACCATTAATATCTAACTATATCTTGGAAATGGCTTGTGTTTTAAAGAGATCTACATTTTTTGTGTAGTACGTTTACCAGTTATAGAAAAGTCGTTCCGAATAAAGGGGACTTCCCAGAAAATTCAACATATACGTTTTATTCTTAATGTATCTTTAATATGTGTTACTTTAATCAAAATTGTTAAGAAAATAAGTTTCGAAAAAGGTTCTATTAATGGGGGATTTTGAACAGTAGTAGCACTAGACTCCAGCGCTGCAGATTGAAACATAAGGTGACTAACTGAGGTTAGCTCATTATTTCATACAAGTGATGACGCATCTTTTACTTCCCCTACCACGTACAGAAGGTATTGCATTCCACCCAAACACTCGATAGCGAGATTTCACCGCAAATAAATAATAAAAAAACATTTTTTTAAATGTATGTCTGTCTGTGAGCAGCATAACTCAAAAACCAAAACTCACATAAATACCAAAGTCGGTATTTAGGTCCTAGTACCTTTCAAAGATGCGACATAAAGATTTTCAACAAAATTGCCAAACCCCAAATTACCTCTTACATGGAGCATTTTTCGAAATTTATTTTCAAAAATGACTGCAACGAGTTTGATTAAAATACCATATATCAAATATATATATTTGCATGCCAAATAAAATGTATATCTTGAATTTTCTGGAAATTAATTCGAAAGGAATTTTATATAACTGGTAAACATTAAATGTTATTTGAAACCGTGCTTCACAAAAATGTATCTCTCTTTAAAACACATAATGTATTTCAAATAAGTTTTTTTCGTAGCATAAGCCATGTCTGGGATATGCCTTATTAATAGTTCGAACTGTTCATTTCTCGGTCATTACTTAGAGTCCTGTCAACATTCAGTTGTTTCTCGCGATGTCATGGAAACAGTATGGAGCATATAGCGTTCAGTTGTTAAACATTTGACTATCGCTGTTCTCTATAACGAAATATGTAATGTAGTTGTTTCTGTAAACGTTTATTTGGATTAAAATGTAGTACATAGAAAAATAAGCTTCAGTAAATATAGTTTGTACACCCACTAATAAATGAAGGTCATGTGTGTTATTGAGTAACAGTCACATTACTGGCCATGATCGGTCGGTGAAAGTTGCCTACCTATCGCTTTAATCCGCGAAATTTAAATGTACCACTCTAACTGGTGTACGTCGGCTGCAGACGTTTGGGACCTTACTTTCTCTATAAGCTGTTCCAATTCTTCTATCTTGAGATAAATGTTTTCATTGTGATGTGCTGATCAACAACTTTGGAGATGTTTAATGCCACGAAAAAGTAACTTAAACTGGTAGTATTTTCATTTTCTCAACTACATATAGTAAGTAGGGCAAGTATTGTATTCCACTAAAAAATTCGATATCAATAGTTTACCGGAAGTGCTTATTTTGGGAGCCCCTGAACCCAAAAAGAGCATTTTTAGGAAAACGTCCGTGTGTCTGAGAACAGCCTAATTCAAAAATGAAAGGTCAGATAAGTACGAAACTTGTATTTAGCATCAGTATCCTCCAAAGATGAGCAGGATACTCACTCGGCCTCACCCCAACTACCCTTTACAGGAAACTTATCCCAAATTTTTGATTTCATAAAAATTGCCTGTAACGATTTTGATTAAGATACCAAATCTTAAAGGTGTTTACATGACAAAAAATGTATATCTTGAATTTTCTGGGAATAACCTATGAAGTCCTCTTCATTCGGAAGGAATTTTCTATAATCTTGTATAACTAATAAACGTTAAGCGATACACGAAAACGCACTATGCAAAAAAATGAGATCTCTTTAAAACACAGAATTTATTTAAAATAAGTTTTTTGTGGCATAAACCATTTCCGAGATATCCGTTATTAATGACTCGAATTGCTCATTACTTGGTCATTCTCTTAAACTCCTGTGAACATTCAGTTGTTTCTCGTGATGTCATGGAAACCGTGTGGAGCATATAGCGTCCAGCTGTTAAAACATTTGACTATCGCTGTTCTCTATAACGAAATGTGTAATGTAGCTGTTTCTGTAAAGTTTTATCTCGATTAAAATGAAGTAGATAGAAAAATTAGCTTTAGTAAGAATAATTTTATACCTAGTAATAAACGACAGACGGTAGAGAAAGTTGTGACACATTCACACATCAGATTTTTTTAAATAAAAGATCGTTAGAGGCTTTTTTTTTTTAAAAAAAATGCAGAATAAGGATATATTCAATAGTTTGAATTTCGTTTTTAACTTACACACACACACACACACACACACACACACACACACACACACACACACACACACACACAGCGCAGGCTGTTTCAACAACTATTTTATTTTTAGTTTCTGGGGACCTCAAAACATATATTGAATTTTTGGTTGTGATACAACTCTTCCTCTACTTAATACAGAGAAACTAAGAAGTTATTATGGTAAATGTTAGGCCTTTCAGAAAAAGTTACGACATCCTCGGCAATAAAATGTTTTGAACATTGTAAAACGTGAAATCAGCTTTAAAAAATGCAAGATTGTGCATCCGTGATGTCGTGAAGTTTATTTTTGTGAATACATCCACAAGGGTGGGATGAGCAACTACTTGGCAGAGATGACTCCGTGTGACCGCCCACTTTTTCGTTTCTAGGTTTCGTGGTGTATGGCCGTGCCGCGTCTGCTTGCTGAAGAGAACGAGTATTCCCGTCGAGGACTGCTTGGTTAAACGGACCTCTGGGCAGCTCCTAGCAACACTTCAAGTTTGCTCTGTGGTAGCGGCGCGTGGTCTCACCGCATTAAGATAAGCAAGGTCATTTTGTATGGTCCAGCGCAGTATCGTTTTTGACCACATATTGCTATATAACGTGGCAGCGGTAGTTTTTGTTGCGCACGCGCACAAAGTTTCATGTAATAGGCCAAACAATGTCGATTTGTCTCATAGGGATAGCTTAGTTTTGTCAACATCGTGCCAAAAACGTCAGTGAAGTATGAGGGAATTGTGGTTCATACCATTTACCCTAGTAAAAAGTCCGATATCGATATACAACGCAACAGGAGGTGACATTAATATAAAAAACAAAGCCCTAACTCCCCTAGTTTTCAAATTTTGCAAACATATAGTCTGTGAACATCTATTTTTAAAATCGGTTGAGATTACCTTAGACACACATACACATTTATTTGACAAGGTAATTGACTGAGCTGATGAACATGGCTTCCTTCATCAACAAGTGACATTTACCTACATCTCAGTAATCACTTTCTTTACAAAAACCCATTTGAGGGTAATTACCCCCACACAGCTTCTCTACCGCTTACCTATACTAACTACCTTGCATTCCACCCCATAGTGTCATATAAAAGTTTCACATTTCTAGAGCGCGCGGACTGCATTATTCATAAACGAAATGTCGGATGAATACCAAAGCTGGCCATTTCAAAAGATACGATACAAACATTTTCAAGGAAACCTTCCCCCAAACTACCTTTTACATGAAGAATGTAAACCGTAAGAGTTGTCGTTAAGGTCGCCAGCTTAGCGGTAGGTGTAATCACATTAACAAGTACAAACTTGGACACCTGTCTCTGATTGGCTGACCGAGGCCCCAGGAATGTTCACCAACTGGTCCTTGCCCCTTCATTACCTCGGGTATTTGTCACTTCCAAGAAACCAAAGGAGGTTCAACAACCCCTTCTTCGGGCTGGCTAGTTCTCAATTGACCTGGATCGTGTTCTCAGCCCTGAACTTCATGCTTTCACTGACAAGTTCATTACCTTGAATTATCGAAAATTGGCCCCGAAGTTTTGGGACATTGACCATCCGGAAAACAAGCGAGCGAGCGATCAGTCATGGTCGGCATATCGTGTACGAAAGTTGACTCAAACTACCGCGTATTGTCAACACAAATCTCCATTCATATACTTTTTAAATTACTGGTACAGAAAGTATTGCATTCCATCCAATAACCAGATTTCGCCGGAAATACACGTCTTGAGGCCCCCCGAATAAAAAACACATATTTGTGTGTGTGTGTGAACGGCATAACTCAAAAATGAAAAGTCACAACTTCATATTTTCAGTACCTTTCTAAGATGCGAAACGAAGATTTTCTATCTCCAAATACCCATTGCACTGAACTTTTTTCGAAATTTTCGATTTTTTTAAAAAGTTAACGATTTTGATTAAATTAAAGATATTTACATGACAAATAAAATGTATGTTTTGAATTTTCTGGACATAGCCTATAAATTACTCTTCATTTGGAAGCAAGTTTGTATAATCTTGTATAACTGGCAAACGTTAAACGATAGACGAAAACGTACCACACAAAGAATTTAGATCTCTTCAAATAACCTTTTAAAGGCATATGCCATTCCTGAGATATCCATTATTAATGATTTCAATTATTCATTACTTTTGTCATTCTTTTAAAGTGCTGTCGACACTCGGTTGTTTCTCGCGATGTCATGGCCAGCATATAGCGTCCAGTTGTTAAACATTTTGACATATCTATAACGAAATGTGTAATGTAGCTGTTTCTCGATTAAAATGAAGTAGATAGGAAAATAAACTTTTGTAAGATGTCTTTTTTTACCTATTAATAAATGATACAGAGTAAAGAAAGTCATGTAAATGTGAGTTGTTTCTCGCGAGACTATGGTCAGCATATACCGACCCGTTTGAGTATCGCATCTCCTCCTGTATCTACAAACAAATGTATAATGAAAATATTTTGTAACAATAATTTGTACCAGAGGTATGGGTAAAGAAAGTCGTGTGAATGTCAATTTCTACAATGCATGCCGTGAAACAATTTCTGTAACATTTCAACTGGAATAATATTACTTTCTCTGAGGACAAGGGTTTCAATGAAATATTCCAGAGAAAGTAGTGACAGGAGACATGGAACTATTCCTCTGCTTTAAATGCCAATTTTTCTTATCTTATATTTTCTCAAAAACTTGCTCCAATACCTAATGCTACATGACTAATAAAGTGGGAACAGACTGCGAACTTGTCTTCATTTTGTATAACTCGTAAACCATAATAGATACAGAAAATGTATAGATTTTGTTAAACACACAATTTATGTCAAATTAATTTTGGCTTCAGCAATATTGTTGCTATTGGCTTTAATGTTACCGGTGCCACTGTTTTGTTTCTCATGGTGATGCAGAGCGAATGAAACATCTGACTATCACTACTTCAGCCCGAAATGAAACTACTTCTCGATTAACGTGAAGTAGATACAAAAATACGATAGTTTGTAGAAGGGCTGTAAAAATGAACGACAGTGGGTAGAGAAAGTCCCCATTAAAAGCCATCCACATTTGCAACCATACATATTTTGGGGAGGGAGTTCAAAACGTTTGGAATGTTTCAGGGCATATTTTAGGAGAAGTTTTGCTGTACAAGTTGGTACTACTGCTTCTAAGTAGTTTGTTTTTTCCGTTTTTACTTTTTCTGATAAAAAGGACTCCCTTTCTCAGTAACTATTCAAGACAGCTAAATTAAATTTTAGGATGATAAAAACAACCCGTAAGTAATGTTAAGGATCTACTTTCATGTTAAAAAGCTGGTTCGTTTTGTTTTAATCTGTTGTGATACATTTACACGACATTCTCTACCCTCTATCGTTTATTAGTGCGTATACCAAGTATTTTTACTAAAGCTTATTTTCCTATCTACTTCATTTTAATCGAGATAAACCTTAACAGAAACATCACACGTTATAGATACAAAGAGAACAGCGATAGTCAAATGTTTAACAACTGTTTCCATGACATCGTGAGAAACAACTGAATGTTGACACGACTTTAAAATGATGACCAAGAAATGAACAACTTAATTTCAACCATTAATAATTAATCTCTCAGCAATAGCTTACGCCAGAAAAAAAGTGATTTATAATAAATCGTGTGTTTTAAAGCGCTCTACATTTTTTTGTGCAGTACGTTTTCGTATTATCGTTTAACGTTTACCAGTTGTACAGAACATTCGTTCCGAATTGAGGGCACTTCAGATTATTGACAGTAAATTTAAGACAAACACTTTATTTGTCACAAAAATACCTTAATATATGCTATTTTGACAAAAATCGTTAGTCATTTTATAGAAAATTAAAACAAAATTTTGGAAAAATGTTTCATGTAAACAGTAGCTGGGGTGGTGCATTTGCTTGAAAATCTTGCTGTCGCATCTTTTCGTTTTTGAGTTATGGTATTCACACTTTTTTCTGAAAATGTTCTTTTTGGGGCACAGGGGGTCTTAAAACCTATATTTCCAGTGAAATCTCGACATTAAACTGTTGCATACAAACAATACTTCTATTTACTATACGTAGTAGTGAAAGTAAAAATGATTGTTGATTAATTTTAATCGAAAAGATTGCTATCTTCGCTAATAAACAGAAGAGGTTCATCTATCAGTGTTAAATAGGAGGTTTGGGGGTCCTCTAGAAGAGCGGCTGAGGAAGGGGAAAGGCTGAGCGGCCATGTCCCACTTTCATCTTCACCACCAGGTAGAGAGAGAGACACACACACAGTACAGTAAGTGCTGTGGAGGAGTGAAGCTGTGTAGTGTAACAAGCACGTGGTCACGCACTGGTATGTCACTTCCTGCATTTCTTTCTAATTCTAAATGTTGGTCTTAAAGCTCCGAACACCTGCCAGCCTTTATTATTGTATTCATGTCCAGGTTTTGTCTGAACTAAAACAAAAGCACTGTTAGAAAACGGTTTGTGAACCGAAAACAACAAACTTGATATTTAAGTGCAGTATTCTCCAAAGATGTGACACTAACATTTTCAAAAAATTCCTTTACGTCAACAAATTTTTGATATTCTTCATTTTCTGAAAAGTGGCTTAAACGATTTTGATTAAAATAATGTATATTTAAGATATTTACATGACAAATAAAATTCATATCTTGAACTTTTTTACGAATAACCTGTGAAACCCTCTTCGTTCTGGATGACTTTTGTATAATTGGTAGACTGTAAGGGATGTAGATCACGTTACTTGCTTTAGTTTTTCTCGTGATCATGGACTTTCGGCGATCCCCTTTTTAAAACTCTGATATCTTACAACGAAAAGTTCATCTGGATTAACAAGTACATACAAGAATAAGGTTCTGTAGGAGAGTGGGTGGTGAAAGCCATGTGAATGCAGCACATCGGCAATTTAAGGTATGCTCGGTCAGGGTCCTTGAAACAAACGGGCAGTGCAATGTCTCTACACATTTGCTAACTTTGCATTCATAACGAGTTGTTTTAGAGCACGTCGTGATCCCGAAAACTAAACACATCTCAATCGATATTTGTTTAATTACAAAGTTTACTACCAAACGTTAAGTATTTTAAATAAAGATACAGCGCACCTTTTGACACTATACGCTGGTCTTTTCTAATCTTTCTGACGATACACGCTTCTCATCCTTCTGAACAGAAAAGTAATTCACCTCCTCCCCCAGTATTTAAGAATTTATTTTACAATATCTTAATAGCGTGTATTACTTTTGACGCAATTAAGAAATAGAAATAACTTTAAGAATGGCGTGAGAAATTGTAACGTTAACTTGACGCTTGAGATACAAGTTTTTTTTTTGTAATTGATAACACCGACAATAAGTTAAAGAGGAGGCCATTTACCCCTTACAGCCCACGATACTTGCCGATATCGGTAGATCTCCTTAGCTACCGCTGACGGTCTTCCAGGTTCAGCCTTTACGTATATTTTGATACTGAACAAGTTATCACAATGGTCGAACATTGTATGGTTCTGTTTGGTCATGTACTTATTTACCAACATACAGAGACAGACAAAAGTATTGATATACAGTTTTAAAAATCCTAGCAGCCAAATTAATGGAGATAAAGTCTCATTTTTAACAGACAGAAGGAACAAATAGTATTGCAGTTTACTTGCTCTGGCAGCTTTCAATATCTTGTACACTATTAGTTTTACAATTGTTTGTAAAATATACCGATTTTCCAACTTTTTTGTGCTTGGTGTTTACAGAATTAGTATTTCATGCCTTTAATGGTGCGATACCTCATTTTGCGGTGAAAATAGGTTTTTATTTGTAGGAAGAATAAAATGTCAAATTCCTCAACTTCGTCATTAACAGCTCAAATTTACGACTTCACACCTGGATGAAAATATCAGGTTACTAAGTGCATATAAAATACTTTTGTAAACACCGCGCTGGAAACATTGCAAAATCCATGCAATTTTCAAAACATCATAAAACTAATAAAATGAAACGCAACAAGACGTAAAATGTGATATCATATTTGTTGTTTCTCTGTATTAAAAACAGAATTCTATGCCCAATAATTTGGCTGATACAATAGTTTTGTTGGCCTATGTAAAGACTACAGTGTTGCACATTCTGAGAATTGAGACTCGAGCGATGCGACCAACATTTCTATTTATCAATTGCTCAAAAGCAGTACACGGTTTTCACTTTCGCATTTGCTTACATTTTTGAATGATCTGCTTTAACGAGCCCCTCGCCTACTTTAGTTGAGACATGCCTGCGGTATCAAGGCGCACTCCAAGGGCTGTCGTTACGTAAGTGTCGTGCCGTTATCAAGTTTTTGGTGATTTAGCAGTGACCCGAGACTACCGTTACTCCAGTCATCTGGTCGGCGCGGCGCTGAGCGGCTGCTAGATGATGATGCTCTTTTAGAAAGCAAGTCCATTGTTCTGCTAATTAAAGCAACATTCCGCGGCCAGCCAATACCAAGGACGGCAATCACTTCCGGTGTAGAAAGTGCGCTCTTCTGCTGCCGGTACCGGGTTCGAGCGCGTGCGTATACATGGGTTAGCACGTATAGCAGTTTCTTCTACAAATTTGTTCTAAGTACAAGAGGCACAGAGGAAATGGAATCGACAGTCACATGTTTAAAAGCGAGCTTCAAATTGCATGACAGCAATGTCGACAGGACAAATTCTAGCCAATAATAACGGATGCCACAAAAAAGTTATTTAAATTAACTGTGTGGTATATCGTTCACAGTAAATTACACGTTACGAAAAATCTTTGTGTCTTTGGAACATACTGATCGTAAATACCAAGTTTGGTATGTATGGCACGCACACACTTCTTTATTCGGACCTCAAAACATGTATTTCCAGTGTAATCTCGGTATCGAATGTGGAATGCAAAACCTCCTCTACCTAGTAGAGAAAGTAAAGACGTAAAGTTAGAAGCCAGCCAATGACAGAGTGACGGTAGACTGCATGTACATAACCTCTTTTAGCGTCAAGTAGGTACATCACTTTGAACAACATTTCTCCACGCGTGTGACAATTGCTAACACTTCCTCACCCTTACTTCAACCTTAATGGACTAAAGATTTGGAGTTTTTTAAAAGTACATCAAGATGCGCCCGGAACACCAGATATCTTCACAAGTTAAAATAATGCAAAAACTACAATTAAAAGTAAATAAAAGGACATCCTATCACACAACCTGTTCGTATTCTTTATGTGACGAGAGAACAAGTGAAAGTATTGACAAATGCTAAGCGAATATTCATTGATACAAGAGTAGATGCAAGTTCACTGATAAGGTTTATCTATTTAGGGAGATAGCATCATCTTTTGATTAAAATTTATCAACAATTATTTGTTTAAAAAAAATCTGATGTGTTACACTCACATAACTTTCTCTACTCTTGTACAATCTAATTTTACAAACGCCTATTCTCCATATGCTTCATGTTAATCGAGATATCGAGATGTCAATCTTATTGGTAATTTTCTTGTAGATGCAAGGGGAATATGGTAGCTTTTAAGCGATAGTCAAATATTTTAACGCTGGTTGCTATGTGGCGAATTCCATTCTCTTTGCATGTTCAGGACATAAAAAAATGAATAACGAATTTGAGAAAAAGTATAAGTATTGGAAAATTTAAGGAAATAACAAGCAATATTTCGAAAACGGTTCACTCAACAAAAGAAACGTATATGACATAAGTTGTGTATTTTAACGCGATCTACATTTTTTGTGTAGTAAAATTTTGTCTATCTCTTATGGTTTACCAGTTATGCAAAAGTCGTTCACAATGAAGAATATTTTTGGAGACATTCCCAGAAAATTCGAGATATACATTTTATTTGTCATGACAATATCTTAAACATATGATATTTTAATCAAAATCGTTAGAGCCGTTTTTGAGAAAATTAAAATTTTCGAAAAATGTTCCATGTAAAGGGTAGTCTGGGGTGGGGGGATTTTCTTGAAAACCTTCGTGTCGCATCTCTGGAAGATACTGAACCTAAATACCAAGTTTGGTGTTTATCCGACTGTTCATTTTTGAGTTATGCTGTTCACAGACACACAGACACACACACGGACATGTTTCCAAAAATGCTTTTTTTGGATTCAGTGATTCTCAAAACATGTATTTCCGGTGAAATCTCGGTATCGAATTTTTGGGTGGAATGCAATACTTCCCCTACTTACTCTACGTAGTAGAGAAAGTAATAATCAAGTATGTTATTTACACCAAAGTAGATCCACAGGAGCACTTAGATGTTTTTATCATCCTAACAATTAATTTAGATGCATAATTTGTACATTTTTTATACACAATCTTTTTTACAGCTAACTTAACCTATGCTGCTCATTTTACCTGGCACCTGGCCTTCTGGCTCATCTAAGCATCCCTTGCTACCCTTAATCCCTATTGCCCATCCTCGCCCTTCTACCTTTCTTATCTCTCTTACTTTTCTAATCCATTTCTCTTTTACTTTCTTTAAGAACCCCCCCATATTCTTATTTTCTTTTCTTGTTAACATTTTAATTGCTACTATTTTTCCTCCCATACTTTTTGTCTCCATTGTGCTAATTCCTTGCATTCTGTCGTATAATGTTCTGTGCTTTCATTACCTCCGCATAGTTCACAAATTCCGTTTTTTCTGCCTCTTAGCCCTCTCAGGTACATTGATCCTGTTCTCATCCATGCAGACGCTTCTTTTTCTGCTCCATTACAATAATCCACATGCTCTTCTGTTCCCCACTTCCTTTTTACTAATCTATAGAAACCTAGTGACTTTTTATTCTCTAAGCTTCCCCAAATCTTTCTATGTGCTCCACTCTGTTTCTTACCGTTATCCAGAAGGCATTGCTATTATCTCCCATTCCTATCTTCTCCGTAGTTTTTTCTACCCCTGTCCACCAGCTATTATTATTTTTCGTACTCTTTTGTTGTTCCATGCATATCTTTAAACTTTCCCCTTCAACTTTTTTTCAGGCATCTAAACCAAAATTTCAATATCCTTTCCAGCATCACTCCCTTTCTTCTTGTTCTTCCTAATTCTACTAATGCTACTTCCCCTGGTAACCCCAATAGCTTTTTACACAACGTTCTATAGCTCTGGTCTATTTTCTGCTTAATTCACACCCCCCCCCCAATTTCTACTGCATATAACATTCTTGTTTCTACCAATGCTTCATTCATTCTTTCTATCCATTTACTTGGCATTTCTAATTTATATTTGCACATCCTTACTCCTGTCATTGCCGCCTTTCCTTTAGCCATAACTTTCCCCATTCACCATTACTGCTCATCGTCGCCCCGAAATAATCAAACTCCTTGACAACGTCTAACTTTAAACCCCCATCTGCCATTTCTCCTCTTTTTTTAGTTTATTTCCTCTTTTAACTTTTGATTTATTTATATTTAGTTTAATTCCGCAGAATTCATGTATTGATTGCTTTCTGTAACCCAATTACGGTTATAGCTCCAACCATAAGATGATCCGCGTTTAGTAAACGTGGTATCTCTCTATTTGCTATTATGGGACTAGTATATTAAATAATACAGGGCTCAATTTGCAATCTTGTCTTAATCTCAGTCATTTCTGTAATTACATTATTTTTACACCTTATACAAAATTTTATATCTTTATAAACCTTATGGATTTCTTTTATAAAATTTTCGCTTACCCCTTTCTTGCTTAATTTATAAGCTAACGTTTCTCTATTTATTGTATCAAATGTTTTTTGAAAATCTTCAAAAAAAACATGTATATTCTTCCTTTTTTGCTGCTCAAATACTTATCTATTGTAGTCTTTATTATAAATATATTGTCTACCTTTCCTAAATCCTGCTTGATATTCTGACAGTTTTCCTTGCTCTTCCACCCAGCTTCTTAATGTGTCGGCCATAACTTATTCCCATATCTATTTGCTCCTGCCTTCCGTTTGTAGATTGGTACCACCATTCTTTTCTTTCATTTTATTTAATACTTTTGTCATCACTTTGCATTTCCCCTGGTATTCCATCTATTCCTGCTAACTTGCCTTATTTGCTGGTAAACTTCCATCTCGGTGACTTAGCGCTCTTCAATAGTTTCCGAGAAAACCGCTTTATTTCTGTCATTCACCGAAAAAGATGCTCAAAGCAAAAACATGGCTTGAAGTGGCAATTTGTAGAGCAAACCTTCCCCAAAGTGTGTGGCACGGCAACACCTTTTAAAAGAATACACTCCGATTTATAAAACTGAAGTTTAGTGTCCACTTGTACCTACCCACCACAAGCAGCGCTATCAATGTTATCTTCCAAGAAATTGCACGCTTTCATATGTACCACAAGTTGGAGTCACATGTTCAAGAACAATTAAAACTCCGTTCTTCTATGTTAATCGAGATAAACATGTGTAGAAAGGATTCTATTACATATTTCCTTGTAGCTACAAGAGAAAAACAGTACATGTGACGTAATCACTGCAATCTTTCCATCCGGTTCTCGATCGCTCTACAACTGTTTCTGAAGAAGAACCTTCGCTTATCGTTGTTTACTCCACCTCCGCATAGCCCTCGGCCAAAGCCGCTGCGCCACAGAATGGCCAACAGAAACAAACGAATAACGACTTAACGAATCACAAGGAAATGGTTAATGCTACCGAGAAAAGTGTTTGACATAAATTGCGCAATCTAACGACATCTAAGTTTTTTGTGCAGTAAGATTTTGTTTATCTCTTACGGTTTACCAGTTCAACAAAAGTCCTTTAGAATGAAGACTTCAATTTTCCCATGTTTAGAAAATCAAAATTTTCGAAAAAAGTTTCTATCTAAGGAGTAATTTGGAGTGGGCGAATTTTCTTGAAAATCTTCGTAACGCAACTTGAAAGATGCTGAATTTGAATACCAAGTTTGGTTTTTAACTTATGCTGTTCACAGAAACACACGCCTTTTTACATTCAAGGGGGCTCAAAATATATATTTCCGGTGATATCTTGACATCGAATTCTTGGGTGTAATACAGTACTTCACATGTTTATACTCTTCATTTTAAACCACATTTGCATAGACAAATTGTTCATCTCCTTAAACCGCTTAAGCGGCATTAACAATTTCCAGACATTCCTTGTAATTTTCAAACACGTATACTTTATTCAAGTACAAGTCGCTGTTCGTTACAAAGAGCATGCGACACGCCTGCTGTATTCTCCTTACATCTACAACAAAAGTTTATCTGAAGATATTGTTCACGATGTTGGCTCACCTTGGGCAAGCAGTAACCCTGATAACTTTCTCATGCGAACTTTACCGTGATGGTCCCAGGACACCGGAAGTTGCGTTACGCAATCAACTTTCTCCCAACCGGTTGCAGACCTCCTCGGCTTTCAGTTCCTGTATGACATCAGTGAAGAGCCAAATATTGCTGATGAGGCATGTGTGTATCGTTGCAGATGATGTACCGAGTCAAGGACGGTCCGCCAGGCTAGACCGACATGTTGCTGAGTCTCGTCGCTACAACTGCTGCCCTCAAGACGGCCCTGGGTGTGGTCGGCACGAGTCTATGGCTCATCCCCTTGCTCATCGCCGGCGTGGCGTACTACCGCTACGACAAACTTGATCCGGAGTCGCGCCCCATCGACAGATACCCGCTCTACAAAGAGTATGACTTCGTGATCGTGGGCGGAGGGTCGGCAGGGGCCGTCGTCGCCAACAGACTGAGCGAGGTGCCCCACTGGACCGTGCTGCTTCTCGAAGCGGGACCGGACGAGAACGAGATCAGCGATGTTCCTTCTCTGGCAGCCTACCTGCAGCTCTCCAACCTAGACTGGCAGTACAAGACCGAGCCCACGGGCAAGGCGTGTCTGGGGATGCGTGGGGGCCGCTGTAACTGGCCCCGGGGCAAGGTCCTGGGAGGATCCAGTGTCCTCAACTACATGCTGTACGTGAGAGGCAATCGGCAAGACTACGATCACTGGGAGTCACTGGGGAACCCGGGCTGGGGATATAGGTGAGTACATATACAACTGGTCCTGGGACATGGGGGGATCCAGTGTCCTCTACTACATGCTGCACGTGAGAGGCAATCGGCAAGACTACGATCACTGGGAGTCACTGGGGAACCCGGGCTGGGGATATAGGTGAGTACTTGATATAACTAGTCCCGGGACAAGGTCCTGGGGGAACCAGTGTCCTCAACTACATGCTGTACGTGAGAGGCAATCGGCAAGACTACGATCACTGGGAGTCACTGGGGAACCCGGGCTGGGGATATAGGTGAGTACATGATATAACTAGTCCCGGAACAAGGTCCTGGGGGATCCAGTGTCCTCTACTACATGCTGTACGTGAGAGGCAATCGGCAAGACTACGATCACTGGGAGTCACTGGGGAACCCGGGCTGGGGATATAGGTGAGTACATGATATAACTAGTCCCGGGACAAGATCCTGGGGGATCCAGTGTCCTCACTACATGCTGTACGTGAGAGGCAATCGGCAAGACTACGATCACTGGGAGTCACTGGGGAACCCGGGCTGGGGATATAGGTGAGTACATGATATAACTAGTCCCGGGACAAGGTCCTGGGGGATCCAGTGTCCTCACTACATGCTCTACGTGAGAGGCAATCGGCAAGTCTACGATCACTGGGGAACCCGGGCTGGGGATATAGGTGAGTACTTGATATAACTAGTCCCGGGACAAGGTCCTGGGGGATCCAGTGTCCTCAACTACATGTTCTACGTGAGAGGCAATCGGCAAGACTACGATCACTGGGAGTCACTGGGAACCCGGGATGGGGATATAGGTGAGTACTTGATATAACTAGTCCCAGGACAAGGTCCTGGGGGATCCAGTGTCCTCTACTAAATGCTGTACGTGAGAGGCAATTGGCAAGACTACGATCACTGAGAATACAGATGAGTGCTTGATATAACTAGTCCCGGGACAAGGTCCTGGGGGATCCAGTGTCCTCTACTACATGCTGGACGTGAGAGGCAATCGGCAAGACTAACATCACTGGGGAAACAGGTGAGTGCATGTAGCTTGTCCCGGGACAAAGTCCTGGGGGATCCAGTGTCCTCTACTACATGCTGGACGTGAGAGGCAATCGGCAAGACTAACATCACTGGGGAAACAGGTGAGTGCATGTAGCTTGTCCCGGGACAAAGTCCTGGGGGGATCCAGTGTCCTCTACTACGTGCTGGACGTGAGAGGCAATCGGCAAGACTAACATCACTGGGGAAACAGGTGAGTGCATGTAGCTTGTCCCGGGACAAAGTCCTGGGGGATCCAGTGTCCTCTACTACATGCTGTACGTGAGAGGCAATCGGCAAGACTAACATCACTGGGGAAACAGATGAGTGCATGTAGCTTGTCCCGGGACAAAGTCCTGGGGGGATCCAGTGTCCTCTACCTCATGCTGTACGTGAGAGGCAATCGGCAAGACTACGATCACTGGGGAAACAGGTGAGTGCATGTAGCTTGTCCCGGGACAAAGTCCTGGGGGGATCCAGTGTCCTCTACCTCATGCTGTACGTGAGAGGCAATCGGCAAGACTACGATCACTGGGGAAATAGGTGAGTGCATGTAGCTTGTCCCGGGACAAAGTCCTGGGTGGATCCAGTGTCCTCTACTACATGCTGGACGTGAGAGGCAATCGGCAAGACTAACATCACTGGGGAAACAGGTGAGTGCATGTAGCTTGTCCGGGACAAAGTCCTGGGGGGATCCAGTGTCCTCTACCTCATGCTGTACGTGAGAGGCAATCGGCAAGACTACGATCACTGGGGAAACAGGTGAGTGCATGTAGCTTGTCCCGGGACAAAGTCCTGGGGGGATCCAGTGTCCTCTACCTCATGCTGTACGTGAGAGGCAATCGGCAAGACTAACATCACTGGGAAAACAGGTGAGTGCATGTAGCTTGTGCTGGGGCAAGGTGTTGGGGGAGGGGATCCAGTGTCCTCTACTACATGCTGTACGTGAGAGGCAATCGGCAAGACTACGATCACTGGGGAAACAGGTGAGTGCATGTAGCTTGTCCCGGGACAAAGTCCTGGGGGGATCCAGTGTCCTCTACCTCATGCTGTACGTGAGAGGCAATCGGCAAGACTACGATCACTGGGGAAATAGGTGAGTGCATGTAGCTTGTCCCGGGACAAAGTCCTGGGTGGATCCAGTGTCCTCTACTACATGCTGGACGTGAGAGGCAATCGGCAAGACTAACATCACTGGGGAAACAGGTGAGTGCATGTAGCTTGTCCGGGACAAAGTCCTGGGGGGATCCAGTGTCCTCTACCTCATGCTGTACGTGAGAGGCAATCGGCAAGACTACGATCACTGGGGAAACAGGTGAGTGCATGTAGCTTGTCCCGGGACAAAGTCCTGGGGGGATCCAGTGTCCTCTACCTCATGCTGTACGTGAGAGGCAATCGGCAAGACTAACATCACTGGGAAAACAGGTGAGTGCATGTAGCTTGTGCTGGGGCAAGGTGTTGGGGGAGGGGATCCAGTGTCCTCTACTACATGCTGTACGTGAGAGGCAATCGGCAAGACTACGATCACTGGGGAAACAGGTGAGTGCATGTAGCTTGTCCCGGGACAAAGTCCTGGGGGGATCCAGTGTCCTCTACCTCATGCTGTACGTGAGAGGCAATCGGCAAGACTAACATCACTGGGAAAACAGGTGAGTGCATGTAGCTTGTCCCGGGACAAAGTCCTGGGGGGATCCAGTGTCCTCTACCTCATGCTGTACGTGAGAGGCAATCGGCAAGACTAACATCACTGGGAAAACAGGTGAGTGCATGTAGCTTGTGCTGGGGCAAGGTGTTGGGGGAGGGGATCCAGTGTCCTCTACTACATGCTGTACGTGAGAGGCAATCGGCAAGACTACGATCACTGGGGAAACAGGTGAGTGCATGTAGCTTGTCCCGGGACAAAGTCCTGGGGGGATCCAGTGTCCTCTACCTCATGCTGTACGTGAGAGGCAATCGGCAAGACTAACATCACTGGGAAAACAGGTGAGTGCATGTAGCTTGTGCTGGGGCAAGGTCCTGGGGGAGGGGATCCAGTGTCCTCAAGTGCACACTGTACGTGAGGGGCAACCGAAGGACACAGATCCCTGGGAGTCGCTGGGGATAGAAGGGAGTACATAATATAACTCTTGGGCTCCAATGATCTCGAGGGGCAACCGATAGAGTACGTTACTGGGGATGCACGAGGATCTAGGAACACGGAAGTCATTAATCAGCGGGATACCCTTGGTAGTGCCTTATCTTTTGTTTACCACACTTTTATGTCAGCGTAAGAGTTTATTAAGGCACAGAAACCTGTACATCTCTTTCAAAAAATTATTTTTCTACATACCTCTTTGCTATACATATGAATTTCCTTTTTCCCAAAAGAAGGAGGCAGTTTTACCCAGAGACGTTTCGGCAGTACCTGAACTGCCGATGATGCAGTAGTTTTATCCAGATAAGAGGTGAATGATTAAGGTTATATAATAATTCTCTGCTAGAGGATCAATAATTTGGTGCAAGGATTACTCTCAGCAATGTTGTTCTTTCGATAGTGATGGGCCCAGAATGCCCCTTCTTTCTTTTACAACAGTAAGTGTACTTGTTGCTGTGAAAGGCTGGCACGGTTTAAGATCATAGTTCAGGACTGTAGGACATGTCCTTGATGGTATGGATAACTGGAGGAAAGGAAGGCTGGTTTAACAAATAGTAGCAATTCCTTCTCATACCACTGACTTAGATTTTAACCTAACTCCTAACTGTTATCTTATTGTTCGTCTCATAGTTATTATTACTGCTACAGCATTTTGTGAGACCAAATAGTTTGTTTTTATCTGTTATTTTTGTCTATTGCAGAAACTGCAGGAAGTTTTTCTCTCCAAATAAGATTTAATTTGTAGACACTATATAAAACTGATTTGTAAAGTATACACCTTATTACTGCAACTTTAAAAGTAGCAATTTAAGGCAGGCCGATGATGGAAAGGGTTTTCATTTACTACAACATGACTGGTTTATGTAAATAGTTCATGATTTACTTTTATGTAACTTTTAAATACAAGGATGGATATTTTGCATATGTAACAAACTTGCTTGGCAACAACTGAAAGTAAACGTGTAGTACTGAATGTTCACAGCAACCAATTCTTCCTGTTGGTAATCTCAGATTATACATGTCAGGAATTAACCTCACAATATACTTCGTGATTCTCATGTTTCAATGTTTTTATTTTCTTTTCAAACACAGCAACCTTTTGGAATAAAATTTTGTATTATCTCCACACCTGTAATTTATCAAAATACTCAAATGCTTGGTGAAATCTAATAATGTATCTCTAGAAAGCGATGGTAATGTCTGACTAAGATTAGTAATATGTCCCTAGAAATCAATGGCAATATATCTTGACAAAGGAATGGAATATTTAACGATCTTCAACTGTTATACCCTGAAATCCATGACGAAAATCAACAGTGCATCTGCAGAAAGCAATGGGACTCACTAGCACTCTTTTGCAGGGACATTCTACGCTACTTCAAGAAGTCTGAAGACAACAGGAACCCATATCTGGCGAGGACACACTATCACGGCCGGGGAGGTTACCTGACGGTACAAGAGTCGCCCTGGAGGACGCCCTTATCCCTTGCCTTCATCAGGGCCGGAGAGGAGCTCGGTTACGAGAACAGGGATATCAACGGGGAGACGCAGACTGGCGTGATGATCGCACAGGGCACGATCAGAAGAGGATCGCGTTGCAGCACGGCCAAAGCTTTCCTGAGACCGGTGCGACTGAGGAGGAACCTGCACGTGGCCATGAACTCGCACGTGATACGAATTCTCATCAACCCCAGCACAATGAGGGCGTACGGGGTGATGTTCGTGAGGAACGGCGTCAGACAGATAGTGATAGCGCGACGGGAAGTCGTCCTGTCAGCCGGAGCTATTGGGTCACCACAGTTGCTCATGCTGTCTGGAATTGGACCAAAGGAACATCTTCACAAAGTGGGCATTCCCACCCTCAAGGACCTCAGGTACAGTAGGATGCATGCTCTCTCAACTACTATGAGCACATTCGTCTCTCTCTACCACATACCTAGCGGAAGTACTGCATCCTCCCCATATTTCACACAAAATACAGACAATGAGATCCAAACTTGGTATTTAAGTTCAACATCTCTCAAGGATGCAACATGAAGATTTTCAACAACTCTTCCAAAAACAACTGCATTTTTATAAAAAAACACATTCAGCTGCGTTACATTCACACCACTCTCTCTACCCTCTACTATTTAGTAGTGGGTTTAAAACCTGGTTTTACGAAAGCTTAATTTTCTATATAGGTACTGCATTTTAATAGACTTCAACTTTTGCAGAAATAACTACATTACACGTTTCGCTATAGATACAAAGGGAACAGCGATAGTCAAATGTTTAACAACTGGACACTATATGCTGGCCTCAAAATTCCACTCACGAGAAACAACTGAATGTCTACAGGACTTAAAATTGCGAACAGTTGATAACGCACATCTCTGAAAATGCCACAAAAAGTTATTTGAAGTATACTGTGTATTTTAAAGAGAACCATATGTTTTGTGTACTGCGTTTTCGTCCATCGCTTAACGTTTACCTTAAACAAGATTCGAAATAAAGAGGACTTTACAAGCTATCAAGAGAACTATTTGTCATGTAAATTTCTTTTGTATATAATGTAATCAAAATCGTTAGAGCCATTTTTCAAACAATAAAAAAAAATCCGATAAACTTCCATATCAATGGTAGTTGGGGTAGAGGGATTTTCTTGAAAGTCTTTGTGTCACATCTTTGTAAGGTACTGAACATAAATATCGGGTTTAGTATTTATCCGACTTTTCGTTTTTTGAGTTATGCTGTTTACAGAACACAGAGACTGACAAAAACTATATGTTTTAATGAGATGTACATTTTTGTTGAAAACGATCGCAAGCCATTTTTGGGAAAAACCGAAACAAAGAAACGTTTTCTATGTAAGGGGCGGGAAATGTTGGTGTCGCATCCTCGGAAGATGGTGATTCACACACACACACACACACACACACACACACATGCGCACTCGGGAGTGTGAGAGCAGATAGACGAGGAGAAAGTGACGTGGCATGTACCAACAAACACCAATTATTCTTCTCCTTACTGACGCAACGGCCAAACTGCAATCACATTCACACGGCTTTCTATACCCCCCTATCGCTTACTAGTGCGTGTACAAATTATTCTCACCAAAGTTTATTCTTCTATCTACTTCACTTTAATAAACCTTTACAGAAACAGCTACATTACACATTTCGTTATAGAGAACAGCGATAGTCAATTTTTAACAACTGGACGCTATATGCTCCACACTGTTTCCATGACATCGTGAGAAACAACTGAATGTTGACAGAACTAAAAGAATGGCCAAGTATTGAACACTTCCAACCATTAATAATGAATATCTCGGAAATGGCCAATGCCACACAATACTTATTTGAAATAAATTGCGTGTTTTAAAGAGATCTACATTTTCTGTGTAGTACGTTTACCGGTGATACAAGATTATACAGAATTCTTTCCGAATGAATAGCACTTCACTGATGTGAAAATTCAAGATATACATTTTATAGTCGTGCAAATACTTTTAATATACGGTAATTTAATCAAAATCGTTATAGCCATTTTTAAAAAATAAACAAAATTCGAAAAATGCAGTTTGGTGTGGTTCTCGAAAATCTTCGTGCCCCACCTTTGCAAGGCACTGAACCTAAATAGCAAGTTTGGTGTTTATCGTATTTCCGTTTTTGAGTTACGCTGTTCACAGAACCAGACACCTTTTTGTGAAAAAGACTTTTTTTTACACAGAAGCCTCAAAACACGACTTTCCGATGATATCTCGGTATCGAATGTTTTACCTACTGTACGTGCTATTAATAATATGTATTCTATTCAAATTCACTCAATAAACTATTACTACAAAAGTGTATTTTTCTATGTACTTCATGCCAATAGTCAAACGTCTGCAGAAATGGTGTGAACCACGGATATTCGGCTCTCCGTGCCTTCTTCAACTACCATGACAACACGCATCCCCAACCGACTCACATTTTCTCCTGTAGTAAACCACAAGGTGCTCTCAAATTCCTTTTGAGACAATAGCGACGTCATTCCATCTCGTCCAGATCCAGCGTAAGTCATCCACAAATGCGATGTGTGGGCTGCATCTTGTCATGGTAGCTCACTTGGATAGAGTACGGCACGGAAACCTGATCAGCCCTACTTCAAATCCCGGCTATGCCATCGGCTTTTCAAACTACTTTCTATTGACTTGAAGAATTAAATTCCTGTATTGCATTCAGTCATATTGCAGTAAAAACGCAGCAGTATTCAAATGCGTGTTGTGACTAACTTAACATCCTTAATGTTTTATTTGTTTCCAGTCACAATATGATGTTGTGTTTATTACTAGCTGACATATGTGATGTTGTGACTAACTTAACATCCTTAATGTTTTATTTGTTTCCACAGTCACAATATGATGTTGTGTTTATTACTAGCTGACATACCTGATGTTGTAACTAACTTAACATCCTTAATGTTTTATTTGTTTCCACAGTCACAATATGATGTTGTGTTTATTACTAGCTGACATACCTGATGTTGTGACTAACTTAACATCCTTAATGTTTTATTTGTTTCCACAGTCACAATATGATGTTGTGTTTATTACTAGCTGACATACCTGATGTTGTGACTAACTTAACATCCTTAATGTTTTATTTGTTTCCACAGTCACAATATGATGATGTGTTTATTACTAGCTGACATACCTGATGTTGTGACTAACTTAACATCCTTATTGTTTTATTTGTTTCCACAGTCACAATATGATGTTGTGTTTATTACTAGCTGACATACCTGATGTTGTGACTAACTTAACATCCTTAATGTTTTATTTGTTTCCACAGTCACAATATGATGTTGTGTTTATTACTAGCTGACATACCTGATGTTGTGATTAACTTAACATCCTTATTGTTTTATTTGTTTCCACAGTCACAATATGATGTTGTGTTTATTACTAGCTGACATACCTGATGTTGTGACTAACTTAACATCCTTAATGTTTTATTTGTTTCCACAGTCACAATATGATGTTGTGTTTATTACTAGCTGACATACCTGATGTTGTGACTAACTTAACATCCTTAATGTTTTATTTGTTTCCACAGTCACAATATGATGTTGTGTTTATTACTAGCTGACATACCTGATGTTGTAACTAACTTAACATCCTTAATGTTTTATTTGTTTCCACAGTCACAATATGATGTTGTGTTTATTACTAGCTGACATACCTGATGTTGTGACTAACTTAACATCCTTAATGTTTTATTTGTTTCCACAGTCACAATATGATGTTGTGTTTATTACTAGCTGACATACCTGATGTTGTGACTAACTTAACATCCTTAATGTTTTATTTGTTTCCACAGTCACAATATGATGTTGTGTTTATTACTAGCTGACATACCTGATGTTGTGACTAACTTAACATCCTTATTGTTTTATTTGTTTCCACAGTCACAATATGATGTTGTGTTTATTACTAGCTGACATACCTGATGTTGTGACTAACTTAACATCCTTAATGTTTTATTTGTTTCCACAGTCACAATATGATGTTGTGTTTATTACTAGCTGACATACCTGATGTTGTGACTAACTTAACATCCTTATTGTTTTATTTGTTTCCACAGTCACAATATGATGTTGTGTTTATTACTAGCTGACATACCTGATGTTGTGACTAACTTAACATCCTTAATGTTTTATTTGTTTCCACAGTCACAATATGATGTTGTGTTTATTACTAGCTGACATATGTGATGTTTCGACTAACTAAACATCTTTATTGTTTTATTTGTTTCCACAGTCACAATATGATGTTGTGTTTATTACTAGCTGACATATGTGATGTTTCGACTAACTAAACATCTTTATTGTTTTATTTGTTTCCACAGTCACAATATGATGTTGTGTTTATTACTAGCTGACATATGTGATGTTTTGACTAACTAAACATCTTTATTGTTTTATTTGTTTCCACAGTCACAATATGATGTTCTGTTTATTACTAGCTGACATGTGATGTTTTGACTAACTTAACATCTTTATTGTTTTATTTGTTTCCACAGTCACAATATGATGTTGTGTTTATTACTAGCTGACATATGTGATGTTTTGACTAACTAAACATCTTTATTGTTTTATTTGTTTCCACAGTCACAATATGATGTTGTGTTTATTACTAGCTGACATATGTGATGTTTTGACTAACTTAACATCTTTATTGTTTTATTTGTTTCCACAGTCACAATATGATGTTGTGTTTATTACTAGCTGACATATGTGATGTTTTGACTAACTAAACATCTTTATTGTTTTATTTGTTTCCACAGTCACAATATGATGATGTGTTTATTACTAGCTGACATATGTGATGTTTTGACTAACTTAACATCCTTAATGTTTTATTTGTTTCCACAGTCACAATATGATGTTGTGTTTACTACTAGCTGACATATGTGATGTTTTGACTAACTAAACATCTTTATTGTTTTATTTGTTTCCACAGTCACAATATGATGTTGTGATTATTACTAGCTGACATATGTGATGTTTTGACTAACTAAACATCTTTATTGTTTTATTTGTTTCCACAGTCACAATATGATGTTGTGTTTATTACTAGCTGACATACCTGATGTTGTGACTAACTTAACATCTTTATTGTTTTATTTGTTTCCACAGTCACAATATGATGTTCTGTTTATTACTAGCTGACATACCTGATGTTGTGACTAACTTAACATCTTTATTGTTTTACTCGTTTCCACAGTCACAATATGATGTTGTGTTTATTACTAGCTGACATACCTGATGTTGTGACTAACTTAACATATTTATTGTTTTATTTGTTTCCACAGTCACAATATGATGTTCTGTTTATTACTAGCTGACATACCTGATGTTGTGACTAACTTAACATCTTTATTGTTTTATTTGTTTCCACAGTCACAATATGAAGTTGTGTTTATTACTAGCTGACATACCTGATGTGACTAACTTAACATCTTTATTGTTTTACTTGTTTCCACAGTTACAATATGAAGTTGTGTATATTACTAGCTGACATACCTGATGTTGTGACTAACTTAACATCTTTATTGTTTTATTTGTTTCCACAGTCACAATATGATGTTGTGTTTATTACTAGCTAACATATGTGATGTTTTGACTAACTTAACATCCTTACTGTTTTATTTGTTTCCACAGTGACGATATGGGGCTCTGTTTATTACTAGCCGACATACCTGATGTTGTGACTAACTTAACATCTTTATTGTTTTACTTGTTTCCACAGTTACAATATGAAGATGTGTTTATTACTAGCTGACATACCTGATGTTGTGACTAACTTAACATCTATACTGTTTTATTTGTTTCCACAGTGACGATATGGAGCTCTGTTTATTACTAGCTGACATACCTGATGTTGTGACTAACTTAACATCTTTAATGTTTTATTTGTTTCCACAGTGACGATATGGAGCTCTGTTTATTACTAGCTGACATACCTGATGTTGTGACTAACTTAACATCTTTACTGTTTTATTTGTTTCCACAGTCACAATATGAGGTTGTGTTTATTACTAGCTGACATACCTGATGCTGTGACTAACTTAAGATCTTTATTGTTTTACTTGTTTCCACAGTTACAATATGAAGTTGTGTTTATTACTAGCTGACATATCTGATGTTGTGACTAACTTAACATCTTTACTGTTTTACTTGTTTCCACAGTCACAATATGAAGTTGTGTTTATTACTAGCTGACATACCTGATGTTGTGACTAACTTAACATCTTTATTGTTTTACTTGTTTCCACCGTTACAATATGAAGTTGTGTTTATTACTAGCTGACATACCTGATGTTGTGACTAACTTAACATCTTTATTGTTTTATTTGTTTCCACCGTCACAATATGATGTTGTGTTTATTACTAGCTAACATATGTGATGTTTTGACTAACTTAACATCCTTATTGTTTTATTTTTTTCCACAGTCACAATATGAAGTTGTGTTTATTACTAGCTGACATACCTGATGTTGTGACTAACTTAACATCTTTATTGTTTTACTTGTTTCCACAGTTACAATATGAAGTTGTGTTTATTACTAGCTGACATACCTGATGCTGTGACTAACTTAAGATCTTTATTGTTTTATTTGTTTCCTCAGTTACAAATTGAAGTTGTGTTTATTACTAGCTGACATACCTGATGTTGTGACTAACTTAAGATCTTTATTGTTTTATTTGTTTCCACAGTTACAATATGAAGTTGTGTTTATTACTAGCTGACATACCTGATGTTGTGACTAACTTAACATCTATACTGTTTTATTTGTTTCCACAGTGACGATATGGGGCTCTGTTTATTACTAGCCGACATACCTGATGTTGTGACTAACGTAACATCTTTATTGTTTTACTTGTTTCCACAGTGACGATATGGGGCTCTGTTTATTACTAGCCGACATACCTGATGTTTTGACTAACTTAACATCTTTATTGTTTTACTTGTTTCCACAGTTACAATATGAAGATGTGTTTATTACTAGCTAACATATGTGATGTTTTGACTAACTTAACATCTTTACTGTTTTATTTGTTTCCACAGTTACAATATGAAGATGTGTTTATTACTAGCTAACATATGTGATGTTTTGACTAACTTAACATCTTTATTGTTTTACTTGTTTCCACAGTTACAATATGAAGTTGTGTTTATTACTAGCTAACATATGTGATTTTTTGACTAACTTAACATCTTTACTGTTTTATTTGTTTCCACAGTTACAATATGAAGATGTGTTTATTACTAGCTAACATATGTGATGTTTTGACTAACTTAACATCTTATTGTTTTACTTGTTTCCACAGTGACGATATGGGGCTCTGTTTATTACTAGCCGACATAGCTGATGTTTTGACTAACTTAACATCTTTATTGTTTTACTTGTTTCCACAGTTACAATATGAAGATGTGTTTATTACTAGCTAACATATGTGATGTTTTGACTAACTTAACATCTTTATTGTTTTACTTGTTTCCACAGTTACAATATGAAGATGTGTTTATTACTAACTAACATATGTGATGTTTTGACTAACTTAACATCTTTATTGTTTTACTTGTTTCCACAGTTACAATATGAAGATGTGTTTATTACTAGCTAACATATGTGATGTTTTGACTAACTTAACATCTTTACTGTTTTATTTGTTTCCACAGTGACGATATGGGGCTCTGTTTATTACTAGCTGACATACCTGATGTTTTGACTAACTTAACATCTTTATTGTTTTACTTGTTTCCACAGTGACGATATGGCGCTCTGTTTATTACTAGCCGACATACCTGATGTTTTGACTAACTTAACATCTTTATTGTTTTACTTGTTTCCACAGTGACGATATGGGGCTCTGTTTATTACTAGCCGACATACCTGATGTTGTGACTAACTTAACATCTTTATTGTTTTACTTGTTTCCACAGTGACGATATGGGGCTCTGTTTATTACTAGCTGACATACCTGATGTTTTGACTAACTTAACATCTATACTGTTTTACTTGTTTCCACAGTGACGATATGGGGCTCTGTTTATTACTAGCCGACAAACCTGATGTTTTGACTAACTTAACATCTTTATTGTTTTACTTGTTTCCACAGTTACAATATGAAGATGTGTTTATTACTAGCTAACATATGTGATGTTTTGACTAACTTAACATCTATACTGTTTTATTTGTTTCCACAGTGACGATATGGGGCTCTGTTTATTACTAGCTGACATACCTGATGTTGTGACTAACTTAACATCTTTACTGTTTTATTTGTTTCCACAGTGACGATATGGAGTTGTGTTTATTACTAGCTGACATACCTGATGTTGTGACTAAGTTAACATCTTTACTGTTTTACTTGTTTCCACAGTTACAATATGAAGTTGTGTTTATTACTAGCTGACATACCTGATGTTGTGACTAACTTAACATCTTTACTGTTTTATTTGTTTCCACAGTGACGATATGGGGCTCTGTTTATTACTAGAAGACATACCTGATGTTTTGACTAACTTAACATCTTTATTGTTTTACTTGTTTCCACAGTTACAATATGAAGATGTGTTTATTACTAGCTGACATACCTGATGTTGTGACTAACTTAACATCTATACTGTTTTATTTGTTTCCACAGTGACGATATGGAGCTCTGTTTATTACTAGCTGACATACCTGATGTTGTGACTAACTTAACATCTTTACTGTTTTATTTGTTTCCACAGTCACAATATGAGGTTGTGTTTATTATAAGCTGACATACCTGATGTTGTGACTAACTTAACATCTTTACTGTTTTATTTGTTTCCACAGTCACAATATGAGGTTGTGTTTATTATAAGCTGACATACCTGATGTTGTGACTAACTTAACATCTTTACTGTTTTATTTGTTTCCACAGTCACAATATGAGGTTGTGTTTATTATAAGCTGACATACCTGATGTTGTGACTAACTTAACATCTTTACTGTTTTATTTGTTTCCACAGTCACAATATGAGGTTGTGTTTATTATAAGCTGACATACCTGATGTTGTGACTAACTTAACATCTTTACTGTTTTATTTGTTTCCACAGTCACAATATGAGGTTGTGTTTATTATAAGCTGACATACCTGATGTTGTGACTAACTTAATATCTTTATTGTTTTATTTGTTTCCACAGTCACAATATGAGGTTGTGTTTATTATTAGCTGACATACCTGATGTTGTGACTAACTTAACATCTTTATTGTTTTACTTGTTTCCACAGTTACAATATGAAGTTGTGTTTATTACTAGCTGACATATCTGATGTTGTCACTAACTTAACATCTTTACTGTTTTACTTGTTTCCACAGTTAGAATATGAAGTTGTGTTTATTACTAGCCGACATACCTGATGTTGTGACTAACTTAACATCTTTATTGTTTTACTTGTTTCCACAGTTACAATATGAAGTTGTGTTTATTATTAGCTGACATACCTGATGTTGTGACTAACTTAACATCTTCACTGTTTTATTTGTTTCCACAGTTACAATATGAAGTTGTGTTTATTACTGGCTGTCATACCTGATGTTGCGACTAACTTAACATCTTCACTGTTTTATTTGTTTCCACAGTTAGAATATGAAGTTGTGTTTATTACTGGCTGTCATACCTGATGTTGCGACTAACTTAAGATCTTTATTGTTCTATTTGTTTCCACAGTCACAATATGAAGTTGTGTTTATTACTAGCTGACATACCTGATGTTGTGACTAACTTAACATCTTTATTGTTTTATTTGTTTCCACAGTTACAATATGAAGTTGTGTTTATTACTAGCTGACATACCTGATGTTGTGACTAACTTAACATCTTTATTGTTTTATTTGTTTCCACAGTTACAATATGAAGTTGTGTTTATTACTAGCTGACGTACCTGATGTGACTAACTTAACATCTTCACTGTTTTATTTGTTTACACAGTCACAATATGAAGTTGTGTTTATTACTAGCTGACATACCTGATGTTGTGACTAACTTAACATCTTTACTGTTTTATTTGTTTCCACAGTTACAATATGAAGTTGTGTTTATTACTAGCTGACATACCTGATGTTGTGACTAACTTAACATCTTCACTGTATTATTTGTTTCCACAGTTACAATATGAAGTTGTGTTTATTACTAGCTGACATACCTGATGTTGTGACTAACTTAATATCTTTACTGTTTTATTTGTTTACACAGTCACAATATGAAGTTGTGTTTATTAATAGCTGACATACCTGATGTTGTGATTAACTTAACATTTTTGTTGTTTTATTTGTTTCCACAGTGAAGATATGGAGCTTGTTTATTATCAGCTGACATAGCTGATGTGAGTAACTTAACATCTTTATTGTTATATTTGTTTCCACAGTCACAATATGAAGTTGTATTTATTACTAGCTGACATACCTGATGTTGTGACTAACTTAACATCTTTATTGTTTTATTTGTTTCCACAGTGACGATATGGGGCTCTGTTTATTACTAGCCGACATATCTGATGTTGTGACTAACTTAACATCTTTATTGTTTTACTTGTTTCCACAGTTACAATATGAAGATGTGTTTATTACTAGCTGACATACCTGATGTTGTGACTAACTTAACATCTATACTGTTTTATTTGTTTCCACAGTGACGATATGGAGCTCTGTTTATTACTAGCTGACATACCTGATGTTGTGACTAACTTAACATCTTTAATGTTTTATTTGTTTCCACAGTGAAGATATGTAGCTTGTTTATTAATAGCTGACATACCTGATGTTGTGACTAACTTAACATCTTTATTGTTTTATTTGTTTCCACAGTGAAGATATGTAGCTTGTTTATTATTAGCTGACATACCTGATGTTGTGACTAACTTAACGTCTTCAATGCATGCTCACCAGTAGACTATAATGTCTTTCTGCTCTATCGGCGCGCGGGAGATAACAGATAAATTGAACACCCTGTACCCTTTGACAACAAAACGATATGGATCACCACCTCCAATAACTCAATATTAAGGATGTTAGGTTTCCCGATTTGCTCCTTAATGTTGGAAGTCATTAAAGAACCGTTATGTTCTCAATAATGCGCCAAAAATATCGTTTCATATTGAATGGTATACAATTGAAATTGGGTGACATGAAATGAAACTCTCCAAAAGCCCCGTTTTAGCTATGTCCGATAGGAGGAACAGCGCTTTCCAATGTTGAAAGAATGATCAAAATCGATTAGTGGTTTTTACTATTATCCTACTCACAAAATTTCTGTTAACACCTTGTTCCAGGGTTGGCGAGAATCTACAGGACCACGTTGGACTGGGAGGTATGACGTTCCTGGTCAACAAACCCGTTGCTATTGTCCAGGAGCGGTTCCAGACCGTTCCAGTAACAGCGCAGTACATCATACGTGAGCGGGGCCCCATGACAACACTAGGAGGCCTGGAGGGCCTTGCCTTCGTCAACACCAAGTACGCCAACGGGAGCGGTACATACCCAGATATTCAGTTTCACTTCGCGCCCGCATCCGTCAACTCCGACGGCGGCCTTCAGGTGCGTAAGATCTTGGGTCTCACAGATCGTGTCTACAACACCGTGTACCGCCCCATTGCCAACCGCGACTCCTGGACACTACTGCCTCTCTTGCTCCGTCCGCGTTCCAGAGGATGGGTCCGCCTCAGAAGTTCCAACCCCTTTCATTACCCCGTAATAAACTCCAATTACTTCGACGATCCTTTGGACGTGGCCACTCTCGTAGAGGGTGTGAAGATCGCCGTCAGGATGGGACAGACGCGGGCATTCAAAGAGTTCGGGTCGCGGTTACATCGTATACCCCTTCCAAACTGCAGGAAACATCCTTTCGGCTCAGATGAGTACTGGGAGTGTGCGGTCCGCACCATCTCAATGACTATTTACCACCCGGTGGGGACCTGCAAGATGGGTCCTTCCTGGGACCCGGATGCCGTTGTGGACCCAAGGCTTAAGGTGTACGACATTAAAGACTTGAGGGTTATCGATGCGTCTATCATGCCAACAATAGTGAGCGGCAATACAAACGCTCCCACTATCATGATCGGCGAAAAGGGGGCAGATCTAATCAAGCAGGATTGGCTGAATAAAGGTAGCACCAAGCTCAAACTAGTTCCAAATTGATCATCAGATGGGAAGACTCGCTGGGAGTTATTATTATGACTATTGATAAAACAGAGCTGGCTTTGTAAAGGTTGTTGCAGACGACTGCGTTCAGAGTATCATCATTATCGTAAGTGATAAGATGGCATTCTTTCAGCAAAGGTTGAGATGAATGATGTGTCGAGACTTCAAATTAAGATCATCAGATATGATGAACTGCAAAGTTGAGACCGTTCTATAATCATTAATGTGGATCAAAATGAAATGTGATGAAGTGTAAGCAAAGTTGAAAGATGATTCTCATTGAAGACACTCTTGTCCAGATTTCACATGATTTACTGGTCAAACAGAACTGAAGACACCGTTGAGGCTTTTCATTATGATAAAAGATGACTTGGCCAGTATAGATAGCACCAATTTTAGACTTGTTCGAAACTGAAAAGACCGTGTTCTCAAGATAATTAAATGTGATAAAACTGGGATGAGTCAGTAAGGTAGTATCGAGTTGAGACCAGTTCTACACTGAAGGCTGCTTTGAGGCTTCATGACCAAGCAGAACTGGCCAGCATAACTGAGACTAGCTCCACACAGAGGAATGCATTTAGAGTTGTTGTCAAATATAATCATATGTGATAACACAGGTACAGATGACACCTAGTTGATGACTATGCATTATCATTACTAAGAACACATTCTTTCAGCAAAGACTAATCTGCAACAAATAGTATCATAAAGATCAGCTGTAATGAAATAGAAATGGCAGAGTTGAAGGCCGTATCACACTGAAGACGGTGTCGAGATTTCATACAATCGTATCCGATCAAACAGGACTCGCTTAGTAAGGGCAGCTCCAAGTTGAGACTATTGAAGTTCCCATCAGATTAAGCAGAACTGGATCAGGACAACTGAGACCTACTGTATGCTTTCAGGCTTCTGGTTATGATCTTCAGATTGATGAAATAACATTTGACCATCAAAGGTTGAGGCTGATTCACAGTGAAGATCAAGCAGGACTGATCTGAAATGTTGAGGCCAACTGGCTGCGTTGGGACTTCTGGTTATGATTTTCAGATATGATAAAAAGTATCCGTTTATCAAAGATTGAGGCTGACTGACAGTGAAGATGAAATAGGACTGGATCAGGAAAGTTGAGACCTACTGGCTGCTTTTGGGCTTTCTGCTTATTATCTTCAGGTGTGATAAAATATCATTCGTTTATCAAAGTTGAGGCTGACTGACAGTGAAGATCAAGCAGGACTGGAACAGAAATGTTGACACCTACTGGATGTTTTCAGGCTTCTGGTTATGAGCTCCAGACATGATGAAATTGCATTCGTTCATCAAAGGTTGAGGTTAATGCACAGTGAACATCAAGCAGGACTGGATCAGGAATTTTGAGAGCATCGGACTGCGTTGGGACTTCTGGTTATGATCTTCAGATGTGATAAAAAGCATCCGTTTATCAAAGATTGAGACCGATCTACAGTGAAGATAAAGCAGGAAGTTTAGCCTACTGATTGTTTTCGGGTTTCTGATTATGAGCTACAGGTGTGATAAAATATCATTCGTTCATTGAAGATTGAGCTGATGCACAATGAAGACAAGCAGGGTTGGATCAGAAAAGTTGAAAGTTGTTTCACATGGAAGTCCCTGTTGACATGTATATGATTACTCAATATATTCTAGTCCTTGTTAAAGTTCAAACATAGTTTCGTTATTATTTCAAGTCAACAAGTAGAGAGCATTGTAAATTGCGACACAGACTGTCACAACAGGAATGTCAGTGGTGAAATTTGTGCAATCCCACGAGTGTGCAGAACTGGAAACATGTTTTTTTTTCTGCCCGTATATTTCTAGTTATTTACGCAAGAACACACCAGAAACCTGTTTAATGTAGAAACACGTTTATATGCCTCATACAAAACATATTTGAAATTCAAATTAAAACAGTTTGAATGTATCGTAATATTATATAAAAGTTGTTAATTGAATCGCTATATTATTGTTTTCTTGTGTACATCACAAATATCCGGATGCTAAATAAGCCGCCTATTTTCTGTTGTTACACACATTTCCTCATACGCTTGAAACCTATTCAAGGCAAACATAAACACAAATCAATTCCCCACAGTATAGACGTAAAAAGAAAGACAAGTTGATCCACCAGTCCAATCTGCATACTTCATGGGTTATCCTTAGCGGAAAAATCTGATGTGTTGACTTTCCCTACTCAACTCATCTACAAAAGCTTGTTCTTCTATCTCTTTTGCTAATGCAGATAAAGCTTCCTTTCCTTGCAGGTACAACAACTGTAGAAAAACCTAAAGTGGTAGTCGCTATATGATGCTCTTCTCTTTGCATCAACACGAAAACAAAACAAAACAAAATGTAAGAATTGCTGTTGAGAAAATTAATACACTATCTAAAAATTGAAACAAATTACATAGAATATCTCGGGTATGGTTAATGCCACAAACATTTTTGACATAAATTGTATGTTTCAAGATAGCTACACTTTTTGAGTAGTAAGATTTTGTCTCTCTTACAGTTATACAAAAGTGGCTCAGAATGAAGAGGACTTCAGAAGTTATTCCCAGAAAATTCAACATATACATTTATCATGAAAATATCTTAAACATAAGGCATTTTAATCAAAATAATTGGGGCCATTTTTTTAGAAAATCAAAATGCTTCAAACATTTTTCTATGTAAGGGGTAATTCGGGTTAAGGAATTTTGTTGAAAATCTTCGTGTCACATTCTTAGAAGGTCGTGAACTTCCAAAGATGCGACACGAACAGTTTCAAGGAAATCGTATAGGGAATCTTCGTGTCCATCTTTGGAAGTTTTGTATTTATCCCACTTTTCGTTTTTTATTTCTGCTGTTCTCTCTCTCTCACACACACACGGACCTTTTTTCTAAAAATGCTCTTTTTTGGACCCCTAAATATATATTTCCGGCAAAAACTCGACATGGAATTTTTGGGTGGAATACAATACTTGCCGTGTAGTAGAAGGTAAACATGTGACTACTGCATATTGTTACGTGTTCGTGTGTATTAACAATAATCTTTTGTAAGAATAGCTTGTAGAAGAGCATCAGATCATCATTCGCAACACTTGAACAAGAGGACTTTTTATGTGAACGAGCTTATGATTGGTGAACGCCAGATTGCTTTCAATAAAAACACAAACCTTGTGCAATTTAAAACATTAAAGAAACCAGTTTGTGATTGTGCATATAGTAATGTTTTGTCCAAGGAACAACTTCCGTTATGAAACAAGGCAAGACGGGAACTTGTGTTTATATCGAGAAATCTCAGGCCCACTAATAGCAGGGGGGACACGTTTGGCAACCAGGGAAAACCACGACAAAACCCAGGGTTAGAGTGGACGAGCCTCACACGTCACGCTGACACGAATGCAAACACAGAAAACATTTTCCCGCTCATTAGTATGGTCAAATTTCTGAAATCCTTCAATTCTTAACCAACTATTTTGAAATGTTAACCTCATGCTGAAGACAAAGTTTGATGTGGTGGGTTCGATTCCCGCGGCCGAACTTCTGATCCATGGGTTTCTCCGGGTCGCTACACGAATGCATTCTCATTTTAGTTCACCTTTCAATTGCTGAGTGTTGCAGGGCCCCCCCGTACCTAGTGCAAATACTTTACACGTCAAAACATTACCTAACACACTCAAATCGGCCCTTTTCCCATATTTGTTTAACTTTACACAATACACATTCTTCTCTGTTGCATAAAAACAAAACGCAAAATTTCACTTATTTATGCAATATTATGTGGCAACGATTCGCGTATTTAAAAAAACTGGTGATACATTCACATGACTTTTTCTACCCTCTAACGTCTATTACTGGATAAACAAAATATTCTTACTAAAGCTTACTTTTCTATCTACTTCATTTTAACCGAGATAAACCTTTACAGAAACAGCTACATTACACATTTCGTTATAGAGAACAGCGATAGTCAAATGTTTAACAACTGGACGCTATATGCTGGCCATGACATCGCGAGAAACAACTGAATGTCGACAGGACTTTAAGAGAATGACAAAGTACTGAACAATTCGAACCATTAATAACGCATATCTCAGAAATGACTTAGGTCACAAAAAACTTATTTGAAATAAATTGTGTTTTTTGAAATATATTTAATTTAAGGTATTTTAATTAAAATCGTTAAGAACCATTTTTAGGAAATAAAAAAGTTGAAAAAATATTCCATATGCAGAGTAGTTTCGTATGGGGGAGGATTTTCTTGAAAATCTTGGTATCGCATCTTTGAAAGGTACTGATTGCTTTTAAATACCAAGTTTGGTAAGTTTGGTATTCATATGACAGTGTTTTGTGTTTGTGGTCTTGATATGGGGCGAGGCAACATGCTGTTATAGCTTCCAAATTATTAAAATGCAAAAACAAAAGGTGTGAAGCATAGGGTTCCCTTAAGAACGTGTCCTTGTCCTATACAACTATGTATCTGCAGGACGATCAGCAAACACACACTAGAGACGTATGCTAAACTTTTATTCAGAATTGGCCGTTCAGAAAATAGTATAGCATTTCACTGAAATACACGTTTTGAGGTACACTGACATCCCCGAGAGTATGTATCTGTCTATGAGGATCACAAATTTGCTCTTCAAGTGCATGTGACACCAACATTTTCAAGAAAATCCCCAAACTGGCCTTTACGTGGAACGTTTTTAGAAATTTTTGATTTTTATTAAAATATGTCACGAGGTGAGGTGGTCTTATTTCCGAATCAATTTTGTATAACACTTAAACAATACGACAGAGAAAAACATACCTCACAGAATTGTAGACCTCAAATTTCAAATGATGATATGTTTCAAATAACTTTCTTTCTGACATCAGCCAACTGCAACAAATTGTTATTTGTTTAAATGTTTCAATACGATTATATGTTTCCCCTCTTGTATCTACAACCAAATGTATTTCCGTAAACGCTTTTCCTCGATTAACAAGTAGACAGAATATAAACACTCGTAAGAAAAGTTTGTAAAAGTTATATACAAAAAAATTTGATGTTACATTCACATGACTTTCTCTACTCTTTTACAAACGCTTATTCTCCATATGCTTCATGTTAATCGAGATGTTAATCTTATTGCTAATTTTCTTGTAGATGCAAGGGGAATTGGTAGGCTTTAAGCGATAGTAAATTTTTACTTTCTCTACTACGTATAGTAAGTAGGGAAAGTATTGTATTCCACTCAAAAATTCGATACCGAGATTTTACCGGAAATATATGTTTTGAGATCCCCTAAATCAAAAAATAACATTTTTGGAAACATGTTCGTGTGTGTGTCTGTGAACAGCATAACTCGGAAACGAACAGTCGGATAAACACCAAACTTGGTATTTAGGTTCAGTATCTTCCAGAGATGCGACACGAAGGTTTTAAAGAAAATCCCCCACCCCAGTTTACCCTTTACGTGGAACATTTTTCGAAAATTTTAATTTTCTCAAAAATGGCTCTACCGATTTTGATTAAAATATCATATGTTTAAGATATTGACAAATAAAATGTATATCTTGAATTTTCTGAGAATGTTCCAAAAGTATTCTTCATTGTGAACGACTATTGCATAACTGGTAAACCATAAGAGATAAGACAAAATTTTACTACACAAAAACTGTAGATCGCGTTAAAATACACAATTTATGTCATATACATTTTTTTGGTTCAGTGAACGATTTTCGAGATATTGCTTGTTACTCCGTTAAATTTTTAAATACTTTCTCAAATGGGAATTCGTTATTTATTTTTTTTGTCTTGGATATTCTGTGGCAAAGAGAATGGTGCTGCACCTAGCAACCAGCTATTAAGAGATATGTCTATCCTTAAAGGCTACTGTATATATTGCCCTTGCAATTACAAAACAAGGGGAACATAATACGCCTTAAGCGATAGTCAAATATTTTTAGAACTGGTCGCTATGTGTAAAATGTAATTCTCTTTACATGTCAAAAGTTTGTTTCTGGAAATGTTTATCTCGATTAATATGAAATAGATGGAGAATAAGAGTTTGTAAAAATAGTTTGTACAAGAGCAGACAAAGTCATGTGAGTGTAACACATCAGATTTTTTAAAAGCTGGTTGCTATGTGGAGTATTCCATTCTCTTTGCATTATCAGGACAAAAAAATGAATAACGAATTTGAGAAAAAGTATAAGTATTGGAAAATTTAAGGAAATAACAAGCAATATCTCGAAAATGGTTCACTCAACAACAAAAAATGTATATGACATAAATTGTGTATTTTAACGCGATCTACATTTTTTGTGTAGTAAACTTTTGTCTATCTCTTATGGTTTACCAGTTATGCAAAAGTCGTTCACAATGAAGAATACTTTTGGAGACATTCCCAGAAAATTCCAGATATACATTTCATTTGTCATGAAAATATCTTAAGCATATGATATTTTAATCAAAATCGTTAGAGCCATTTTTGAGAAAATTAAAATTTTCGAAAAATGTTCCACGTAAAGGGTAAACTGGGGTGGGGGATTTTCTTGAAAACCTTCGTGTCGCATCTCTGGAAGATAGTGAACCTAAATACCAAGTTTGGTGTTTATCCGATTGTTCGTTTCTGAGTTCACAGACACACACACGCACACACGGACATGTTTCCAAAAATGCTTTTTTTTGGATTCAGGGGGTCTCAAAACATGTATTTCTGGTGAAATCTCGGTATCGAATTTTTGGGTGGAATACAATACTTCCCCTACTTACTATACGTGGTAGAGAAAGTAATAAACGATAGTGGGTAGAGTGTCTTGTGAATGTAACACATCAGAAAAAGTACTTTCATTACCGGTTTTGAAAACATCACACCGCTTGTCACATAGGAGACAAGTTGTGCCACTGGATGGGCTGGCTCGAGCCCAACAAAGCTCACTTGCGACACCTTCGTCCAAGCAAAAACCTTGAACACTGCACCTGTTTTCCTGAAACGCTGACAGATCTATTGTTAATTCACATCTCGTTGCTGGTACAAGGGAGATGTTTAATGCTTTGTATGAAATACAGATGCCGACAAAAGTATGTCTTCACTTTAAAAACTTCCAGCAGCCAAATTAATACACAGAATGAACAAATAGTATTGCAGGATCTTGCATAATATTAGTTTTACAACTGAAAAATATACCGATTTCTCTACTTATTTTGTACAGGGTGTTTACAGAATTATTTTTCATGCATTAAGTACAGTGTTACTTGATTTTCCAGTGAAAATACGTTTTCATTTGTTGGAACAATATAATATAAAAGTGAGGAATTTTCAGCGTTTTTCCTCAACTTCCTCATTAACGCCTCAAATGTTACGAGTTCACGAATTTATTCCTCCACCAGTTTAAATCATACGCGGATGAAGATATCCGGTAGTATATACAAAACATTGCACTACTATGTGCATATAAAATAATTTTATAAACATCACACATGATAAGGTTGAAAATTCGGTACAATTTTCAAAACATTATAAAACTAATAAAATGAAAGGTTTTGAAAAGGCAACAACAGCCAAAACGTAAACACTTTGTTCCTTCTACGTATTAAAAAACAGAACCTTATCTCATTAATTTGGCTGCTAGAAGAATACTCTGTACAAAAGAATGCTGAACCAAAGCACTTATGATAAAGTATTGGAACATTTAAATGAGTAACAATGAATTTGTCACAAATGATTAATGACAGGGAAATTTTACATAGATTCTAACCTATAACGAGATCGTACAGCAAGCCCTTCTTTCCCTCTTCTGGTTTACAAAAGTCATTGAGAATTCAGAGAGATTCCCTGGAAATTCAACACATACCTTTTATTTCTCACCAAAAGATCTTAAAAAGCATATTTTAATTAAAATTTTTGAAAAAATAAAAAATACGACGAAATGTTTGGAAATAAATGGCAATTTGGAGTGTAAAATGTTGGCCTAGGTTTCCTGAAAGATACTGAACATGTATACAGGACTGTACATAAGCAGTTTTGTTGGCAGAGTGACAGAACGTGCAAGTAAATGATAATTTAGCATGACATGTTCACCTTGCACAACCCTCCTCTCGTGAAAGTTCAAAAAGGGGAGGTCTCGGCGACACCCACCTTCCTCGAGGCATATGGAGAAAGTTGGACACAGCAAAACACTCCGTTATTGTCACAAAACACGCAAAATATAGAGAAAAAAGTCACAAAATATTACGAAATATACATTCTAAGCCATGACATTTTACTCTTCAAGGGACTGCAGCGCATTCACTTTATTAGTTTAAAAAATTTGATGTCTTACATTCACAGAACTTTCTCTACTCTATCGTTCACCAGTGGGCAAGTATACAAATTCTGCTTACGAAAATTTATTTTTCTATCTGCTTCACTTTAATTGAGATAAACCTTTGCAGAAACAGCTACATTACACACTTCCTTATAGATACAAAGAGAACAGCGATAGTCAAATGTTTAACAACTGGACGCTATATGCTGGCCTTAAAATTCCTTACTGTTTCCATGACATCACGAGAAACAAGTGAGTGTTGACAGGACAAGGAGGAGGCCATGCCAGTAAACTATTTTGTTTTACTTCTCGTCGCTCTTAGTAATTTATTGTCATTTTAAACTGCCTACAGGTAGGAAGTGTCTATTGGGAGTATAACTAAGACGGAACGTGTAGAATATATGGCAACTGCTGACTTTACCTTCGCAGAACGTTAATACTAGCTCAGTGAACACCCATGACCATCCTCGCAGACTTACAGCACCAACTCCATATTTAACTTCCTAAAAAGTAGCAGAAACTCTAGTAACCCATATACGTATCAACAATGTTTCTCTCCACTAATTACACCGAACAAAAGGGTAGCAATGTTTGTCCCACCCAATGTGATATGGGGTCAAACATAACTTACATAAGGACTGTAACTGCCGATCCTCAGGATACACCCAGCAAGCAGGAAGGGCACCTTGCCGAACACAAGAAACGGCCTCCGAGGTCTTGAGTACCTACACACAAATTTCCTGAGTTACCCAAATGCCAATAGAAAAACACACGTTCATACTTCTGCTCCAACTACTTCTAGTGCTAAAGAGAACGTTCCTGAGCCAACCAGCTTCATTCCCCCCACTACCATCCCACGGTGAAGCTAACAACACCCAAAATTCCACCCGTATGGAACAAGAGTCACAAACGGCCACCTTTAAGCAGCACAACCGACACAAACATCGGCCCCCGAAAAGAATGTCAGGTTACTATGTCCGAAGAAGAAATATCTGATTTGCAAATTGTTCCCACACATTGGCCCCCCCCAAAAGTTAAAAGATCTGAGGTTATTCCGTCAAATGCTCCAACCGATTCGAGTCATAATCGAGCCAGACCCTCGCTATAGAAAACATGGCATAACAAAATTGTTCAAGAGTACACCACAGACCTTGAGTCTCAGGCGAACCTTTATCACCACCCACTATAAACACCGAAGCATTAACATTAGAAATAGCGGACATGGATCGAAACACGTCACCCTTGGAACAGTTAGCTACTTGATGCTAAGTGCTGTTTAAACTCGATAATAGAATAAAAACAATGGAACATTAATGGCTTCCATGCTAACTTAAGATCTTACTAAGCAAACATAATCCTGCAGTCATCTGAAACACACCACAAAAGTTGAGACGACTAGTGGGGGCGTAATTACGTACATTAAAGAACATGTTAATACCTCAATTTGAAGCAGCTCCATCACCAAATAAAATTACGTTAGACACATATAAATTGCAACATTTAACACATTTACTTCGATAGTTACAATACAAACACACGAAGAACTCCTCACCAACAGTTTTAATGCAGCAAATGGCACTCTCAGTGCCACAACCTTAACATCAAGTACCCCTGACATCCAACATCAATTTGAATGAACAAATATACGGCAGTGATCTCTTCCCCATTCTATTTATCAATGTAAATGACATTCCTCAGTTTCACAAATTGGAAAAAGTTCAAGGCACACAATGTCTGCCTCCAATCCGCGGATAACAGCAGAAACACCTAACCTCCAAGAAAACTGTAAGCTGTTGGAGTCAAGAGTGCAAAATAGCGATAGCCGCCAACACGGCAACCCACGCCAGAACACAAAACTGAGTCCCACGCCGGAACACAAAACTGAGTTCCAAAAAGCAAGAGCTAAGGCACGCAAGTGGCTAAAACAAGCAAAAATGACTCTTGGTCAACTTTTATTTCATCTCTAAATAATCAAACACCTCAAAAATTGGTAAGGCAAAAAACCTCGTAAAATAAGAGGCTCATATGGAACAATACAAAATATAACTATATGATCGTATGGAAAATACTACATTACAGAACCGCAAACAATTGCGAATACCTTCGCATCTACTACCAAAGAAGAATCGGGTAAAAGTAAATTATCCGAAAATCAGATTCAGACTACAACGATGAGACTCTTAAAAAGTGTAAATGTTCCAGCCCGATAATATATCTTATGCGTTATTTAAACTTTTACCTCCAGGTGGACTAATCTACCTGCATGAAATTCTAAACTCCACAACGTTTCCTGATCAATGGCGCATTGCAATTGTGGGTGCCTATTCCCAAACCAAAGAAAGATCCATCTTCATCTGAATAGCCCTCACTTGCATAATGTGCAAAGTATTTCAAAAAAATAGTCAATAACCGACTTCGACGGGGAATTAAAGAAACTATTTTTTTTCCCGAACATGAAAATGGATTTCGCCACTTTCGTTCCAGCACTGACCAATCTACTAATAATGGAATGTGAAATAAGACCTGTATTTATAGAGAATCAGCAGTAAGCTTGGACATAAATCTTACGACACAATGTTGCGAAAATTCACACTTAAAAATATTACAAAGCATCGGTATTATGTACCATTTTATTTACAATGTTCTCCGTGAACGTAAATAAGGGTACGTTATAAAGGAGTCATGTCCATAGAAAGAGGTGTTCTGTCATCAGCGTTACACTGTTTCTTATAGCCATCAACAACATTTCACCACTGGACCGTTGCTTATTATTTGACTATCTTCTGCAAGGCCTCACCAACACTTCTTCAGAAAAACTCCACGCATGGGCAACTCACCTTGATCTTAATCAGTCATACCACTACTCCAAATGCATATGCTTCTCCAGTTCACCTTTTAATGTTTTAAACCCTACATTGTCTATAGATAATTAAAGTTGCCAAAACTATGAAAATTTTGGGATTAACATTTGACTCGACGTTAAGCTGGAAGTACCATATAGCCCAATTCAGAAATGAGTGCATAAAAAGACTACATGTTCTAAAAACCCTGGGCATAAAAATTGGGGTGCAACGTTCTTTTACAGACTTACCAAGCCCTTATTAGAACAAATGGTGCCCAGATATACAACTTAGCTAAACCAACAGCTTTAAAACAATAAATACATTTCAAACAACGGCTCATTGAACATGCTTGGGAGCATTTAGAAGCAGTCCTGTGGCCAGAACTGTCGCTGGACTTCAGCAAGATCTAACTCGGCAACCTACCGACACGTCTTCTCTGACAGTCATTACCATTTCATCTTAAAATAAGAACATACACCGAAGAAGTTGGTCTAGACAATGCCAGGGATGTTTCACGAATTACCGCCATGGAGAGTATCTCTTCCCAAAGTTAACTTGCATGTTACACATCTACATATAACAGACTAGTCTTCCACGAAATACAAAGTATTCATTCTAACCGTAAATTCACCTACACCGATGGATACAAAACAGAAAAGGGAGTGGGCGTGATAACAACACTCCTGACTCATATTCCGTATTTTCCTGCGAGGTTTATGCCATCAAGCAAGCTTTGACATACATAACCCAATCCAGCCACAGTAACTTACTGATTCACTAAGCACTCTTAAGAGACCGCTCGAGTGATTTACAGTTACTCCAACCCCAATCTCTTACAAATAATAACGACGTGGATGCAAACTATTGTGGCGTCAAAGGCAACGAAGAAGCAGACAGCGCAGCCAAAGAAGCAACTCTAACACTTATCGTGACGCCATAACACAGTTTTCGAGGCAAATGGAGCCGACAAGTTGAACGTGGTAAGGAAAGATGACATTAGTAGTTCTTGTCCCATACGCTCCCGCAAGTCTCGCCTTACTGCCAAACATGCTTTCACAGAATGCAAACGCTATGCTACAGAACGACAGCATCACTGAACATCTATCCACGACATTCAATCTTCATCTTAATAGGCACCACAACTTCATTTGGCTTTCTCTTCCATTCTGTACGATCTTTGGTCAGTCCAACCCAATTTCTCATCTGCATATTTTTCGGATCTCAATCATCAAACCATCTGGTTTTGGGTCGGCCTCTTTATCTGGATTCGAGAGGATTCCATTTATATATTCTCTTTGACAGTTCTCCCCCTGGCATTCTATGCAAATGTCCAAACCATCTTAGTGTCTGAGCTGTTATAACATTTATAATGGCTTATTTTTTAATTTTATTATGTCACTCTTCATTTCTCAGGGTCCTCCATGTTTAATTGGTCCGTATATTCTTCTTAAAATCTTTCTTTCAAATATTAAAAGCCTTTCTTAGCAGCCAGCTTTCACAACCGTACGTTACTACAATTGTGTTATAAATTCTTATTTTTGCACTTAAAGATATCAACTTACTTTTAAATAATTGTTATACATCACATATACTTTACTCTTTCTTCTTCTTCTTCTATCGAGTTATTACTACTATTGACCCCAGGTATTTAAAGGGGTTTACTGCCTATCTATCACTAAATCTTCCAGTTAATTTGACCCTTAGTGCATTTTAAATGTTTTGTTTTTTCCATATTTACCAATGGTCTCATCTCTTAGCTTTTGAAATGTTTCTATTGCTGCTGCATCTTTTGTCCTGGCCATACTAACGAAATGCTATGTAACACTGAATCTACTACAATGCTAAGTAATGTAGGGTGTCCGTCCGTTTCAATTTTAAATGATTCACTTACTTTGTTGGCTATGCAATTAATGTCATACAACTTGTGCTGACCTTGTCCACCTTATACTCCTAACACTTTTCAAATATTTGTCTCGCTATTATCGATTGTTGATCGACCCGGTCGAAAGTCTGCCTGGCAATCATTTAATTTATTTCCAATAATGTCAAACAGTCTGATTGCGAAGATATTCAAGTAAGGTGATGCAATTAGTGTATTCCAACAAGTCCACAACGTTCAAGTTCTCCAGCTATAAAACTTGATTTCAAACTTTAATATACTTGTTAACAATCTTTCTTTAATTGTGTATTGACAGTTTTGCTTGTAATATAATGAACTGAATTATGACCAAGCTGTCAAAGCGACGTAAAGAATGACAAAGAATTGAACAAATTGAAGCATTAATAACGGATATCTCGGAAATAGCTGATGTCACAGAAAAGTATTTGAAATAAATTGTGTGTTTTAAAGAGATCTACATCGTCAGTTATACAAGATTATACAAAATTCCTTCTCAATGAAGACTTCACAAGCTATTCCCAGAAAATTCAAGATATACACATGTAATGAAAGTGTCTTTAATCAACCCATGTAAATGTTCGTGTGGCAACTTTGCAAGGTACTGAACTTTCATACCTATTTATCCGACATTTCGTTTTTCAGTTATGCTATTCAGAGACGCGCACGCACACACGACCTGTTTCTAAAAATGTTTTTCCTTTTTAGGATCCAGGGGACCTCAAAACATGCATTTCCGGTGAAATATCAGTATTTTGTGTGCAATGTCTTCTGTAGTATGTACGTGGTGGAGAAAGTGTAGAGTTTTGTTCACGTTTAATAATATATCAAGTGAGATACAATAAATAAGAAGTTACTGGTTGGTGTAGCCTTGCTTAAAATGTCACCAAAAGTCCAGGTTCGCGAAAATAAAAACCCTTTCAGAATACAGGACGTTTAATTTCTCACGTGACGTCACACAGAGGAAAATCTGCTACGCTTTCTGGAAGATGCCTGAATTTTAGGAAAGAGTGGTTTGGGTTTTTTATGTGTGTTAACACGGAAAACTGCCCAAAATAGAATACCTTGAAAGCCGGTTCATTTTAAAAGCGAAAAATGCAAATCTTACAAAATATAAAAAGTATTACATTTTTTTATCAGATACATAGCATTATACACGCTGGCAAACGTGAAAATACCGACATCAAGGTTGGTATAGAATGGGAAGTTTGATATTGTGCCTGTCTCTTTGTTATTATGATTCAGTTACTACACGGAACATATAACTTTGTCGCGGCTGGTATCTGTCGTACAGAAGAAAACACCCGCGTTTACTGCCGAGCAACTGTCGGTACATTCCCACTCTCGTATCGCAAGCATTGTCAACAAAACAGTGGCGCCTTCCTTCCCAATCATGTGGTTACACTTTAAGTTCAAAGTTTAATGTATCACTCCGCCGGAGCCTCATCTTCCCGCCCTGCTACTCCTATACGCCCGCGGAGGCGAGTCCACTATCATTGTGGAGTGCCTAGAGATCTTCCTGCTGGAAGCTGCAAAGCACCACTGGCGCTCTGCTATTCGGGCCTTCCGAATAACGTCTAACAGAGGACCAACGCCTCGGACCTTAGTCGGCCCCGAGATCGAGCCTGCCTCTGCTTGGGCAGCGTTTGCGTGTCGGGGCCAGCAGGAGTCAACGTTCGATCACACAGCGGAGGCATGCAGCGCTGCACCTCGGTGCCCTTACTGCGGGGTAGGTTGTCTCACAGCAAACTGCACCGCCCACGACGTCGCCGATTCTGCGCCATGTGCTCCGAGCATACGCACTTCACAGGGCAGGCTCAATGCCCCCTGTACCCCCGGAGCAAACAACCAACTGGATCATCTATACTGACAAGGGCCACTCAACTGCCTCCGCCGACGTTGACCCCACCCCGTGGAAGGGCGAAGCCTCAACCACCAGCTCCTGGCTCTACAACACAACCAGATCTGCAAGTCACTCTGTCTGCAATGCAGGCAACGTGATGATGATGATGATGAGAAGCGGTTTAAGGGCGCAAAACAGCTAAGGTCATCAGCGCCCTTACAAGTATAAAATGTACTGTCCAAAAATAAAAGTCCAATAAAAAACCGCATAATTAAAAACGGGACACAAACCCACGAGTCCTAAAGGTAAAAAACAAAGCACCAAATACCAAATACGAACACACTAAAAACATGGTCAATAAAAGAGTAAAACAACGTGTCAAGAACTGTAGAATGTCAGGGACACGAGCGCCAATGTCCACTGGGGAGGAGATGCCCATTAAAAACAAGATCAAATTACACAGTCAAAAGACGCTCAGCGCATCAAATGCGTCTGGTAAATCCAATGTCATTGATAAAACGTACAGCACGCGCGTCGTCTGCCAAAAGTTGGCTAGACCAACAGGCAGACCAACACGAACGCGCAAAGGAGCTAAAACTTGACACTCTGCTAAAATATGACCGTTAAGGGTGCATCACACTGCTCACAGAGTGGTGCGGGGTCGCCACTGAGTAAGTATCTATGGCTAAAAAGACAATGTCCGATTCGTAAACGAGCTAAAATTACCTCTTCCCGACGACACGAACGAGAAGAGGTACCCCAGAGCAACGGAAGAGGTTTAACCTCCCGCAACTTGTTCCCCCTAAGAGCCGCCCACTCATCGCGCCAGCGCGAGAGGATACTGTAACGTACAATAACACAAAAATCTGAGGAAGGAACAACACAGGTAAAACATCTGGGTGATAAAATGGCCGATTTGGCAGCGGCGTCGGCAGACTCTTTGCCTGAGATGCCCACATGACCTGGAATCCACAGGAAGGAGACGCTGATGCAAGAGGCACCAAGCGAGTGGAGCAGATCATGTATACGCTGTACGAGAGGGTGGTAACCGTACAGCGTGTCAATACCCTGAAGGGCACTCAGAGAGTCGGTACAAATAACACAGTGCCGTACACAGAGCTGGATGTATAAAACAGATTGGTATATACTAAAAAGTTCGGCGGTATAAATCGAACATTGTCCAGGTAAACGAAACGTAAAACTCTGTACACCAAAAACAAAGGCACATCCTACTCCAACATCAGTCTTAGACCCATCAGTATATATAAAATGGCAGTCCCCGAACTGCGCCTGTAGCTCTAAAAAGGCGGATCTAAGAACAGAAGCAGGGGTCGCATTTTTCGGTATTGACGTTAGCCCAAGGTGGATGCGGGCCTCAGCGCGCGACCATGGAGGAAAACGCGTTTCCCCTCGGGTAAGGGCAGGCGCTGGCGTAACGTCCAAATGCCGAAGTAGCAGTCGAAATCGAACCCCTGGAGGGAGCAATGCAGAGGAGCTAACTAAATATTGCCGATCAAGCGAATCCTCGTAAAATGTCGGGAAGGACGGGTGGTCAGGCAAGCTGGAGAGTCGACAGGCATAGCTGCACAAGAGCATCTCACGCCTGAAGGACAGCGGAGGCTCTGCAGCTTCAGCATACAGGCTAAGAACAGGGCTGGTTGGAAAGGCCCCTGTAGCGACTCTTATGCCACGATGGTGAATGGCATTCAATCGACGTAACACAGATGGACGTGCCGACGAATAAACAATACACCCATAATCAAGCTTGGATCGGACCAAAGAGCGATAAAGACGAAGAAGGACGGTCCGAGCAGCTCCCCAGGATGTGCCACTTAAAACACGTAAAATATTAAGAGAACGGTCACACTTTGCTTTTAAAAAGGAAACGTGAGAAGTCCAGCTCAGTTTCCGGTCAAAGATCAACCCCAAAAATTTCACCTCATCTGCAAATGGAAGGACCTCCGACCCAAGATGGAGAGAGGGCGGAGGGAAAGCCTTCCGGAGCCAGAAGTTGATGCAGACGGATTTCTCGGCGGAGAAATTAAAGCCGTTAGCGTTACTCCAGGCGTAGAGACGGTCGATACAGCTCTGGAGACGGCGTTCGAGTAGACAGGTCCGCCGTGAACTGCAATAAATGGCAAAATCATCCACAAAAAGGGACGATGAAATGCCAGGTGGAATACAATCAACAATGGGGTTGATAGCAATCGCAAAAAGTGTGACACTGAGTACAGAACCCTGCGGTACTCCGTTCTCTTGAATAAAACGACTAGATAAAACCGAGCCCACACGTACACGAAAGACGCGGTCCGTCATAAACTCCCGAAGAAATATGGGAAGACGACCGCGGATATTCCATGTGTGAAGTGTACGTAAAATGCCGCCCCTCCAACAAGTGTCATAAGCTTTCTCCAGGTCAAAAAATACAGCCACGGTTTGACACTTTCTCAGAAATCCATTCATAATATGCGTTGACAAGGACACCAGATGGTCGACGGTAGAGCGATAGCGACGAAATCCGCACTGAGCGTTCGCTAGAAGTTTCTGAGACTCAAGCCACCCTGTCAACCGCCCGTTGATCATGCGCTCCATCACCTTGCAAATGCAACTGGTGAGGGAGATAGGGCGGTAGCTGGAAGGTAGTTGGCGATCCTTCCCAGGCTTAAGTATAGGGACAATGGTGGCTTCGCGCCAAACGGAAGGAAAAATGCCGTCTTGCCAAATACGGTTGTAGACCTGTAAGAGAAAGAGTTTACTGTCGGCTGAAAGGTTCTTTAACATCACGACATGAATGCCGTCCGGCCCAGGAGCGGAGTGCCGAGAGCAATGAAGAGCGTGCTCCAGCTCCCTCATTGTGAAAAGTTCATTATAACACTCAATATTAGCAGACCGAAAATTAAAGGTGTCGGAATCCAGCCGGTCTTTGATAGAGTGAAAGCCGGCGGAATAATGGTCTGAATTGGATACCGCCTCAAAGGCAGCACCCAGAGTGTTAGCGATGGCAGCCGGGTCCACTATAGTGGCATTGGAAACCTGAAGGCCAGAAACAGTACAATGCGACACTTTACCTGAGAAGCGACGAAGTTTATCCCATACAACAGATGAAGGCGTAAAGCGATTAAAAGACTCGACAAAACGAGTCCACGACGCCTTCTTGCAATCCTGAATAATGCGACGAGCCCTGGCGCGCGATTGTTTAAAAGTCACCAAATTATCAAGTGTAGGGTGTCGCCGAAACACCCTAAGTGCAGTCCTACGGGCACGAACGGCGTCCCGACAATCCTCGTTCCACCACGGAACAGGTGGCCGCCGAGGTTGTGAGGATGAACGGGGAATTGCGCGTTCGGCGGCAGAGAAAATCGTAGACGTAAGGTGCTGCACTAGTTGGTTAATGTCGGAGAAGGGCTGATCGTAAAAATGCACGAAGCTGGAATACAAGCTCCAGTCGGCTTTTGGGAATATCCAGGTAGGTACTCTGGAATGCTGTACGTGGTGGGACAGAAGAGAAACGACGCAGGGGCAATGGTCGCTGGAGTAGGTGTCAGCGACGACGTTCCACTGAAGACGACTAGCAAGCTGGAGTGAGCAAATGGCAAGGTCCAGGTGAGAGACGGTACCAGAAGAATCAGAAATAAAAGTAGGTGCACCTGTATTGAGGATGGAAAGATTGAACTGGTAAAAAATGTCATAAAGAAGAGTTCCCCTCGCACAAGCCCTTGGCGAACCCCACAGTGGGTGATGGGCATTAAAATCTCCCAACAGAAGAAATGGTGTTGGGAGAGCGGACAGGAGAGCTCGAATGTCCCGGGAGCGAGGGGAGACGATGGAGGTGAATACACAGAGCAAACAGAAAACAAAAAGCCGGGTAAGTGAAGGCGAACGGCAACAGCTTGCAAGTCGGATGTAAGTGTGACAGGTTTAAAATGAACGTCGTTACGCACTAACAACATGACACCTCCATGAGCAGGAGTACCCTCCTCCGGTTCAAGGTCGTAGCGAACCGGAGTATATCCTCGGAGATCAAAAGGATCGTGTGGGCGAAGCTTAGTCTCCTGCAAACATACGACCATAGGCGAATGGGAACGCAATAAAAGTTACAGTTCCGCCCTATGCGATCGTACACCACGTACATTCCAGGTCAGGATAGCCATGAATAAAAGGAATAAACTGTTTACTTAGAAGGGCGGCTTAAAAGAATCGTTTGCTTAACCTTTGGGCTCGGGCTTTTTGTATGGAGTTGGTCAGACTCCATAGCTTCCTCGGAGGGAGGGCCCACGCGCTCAGTGCCAGAAACCGATTCAAGCGCCGTGAATCGGTTCTGGTTGGCGATGGGTGAGGGGTGCCGCTGAGCGCGGCTTTCCCAGGAGCTTCCTGGGACAGCGACCTCCGAGGAGGAGAAGGTGAACTTTTGTTACCGCGCGCACGCGGAGGGTCTTTCAAAAAATCTTCCCTACGAAGTTTCTGCTTGGGTTTCTTTTCAGCGGCTTGCGACTTCATTGACTTTGGACCAGGTTTATACGGCTTGGTAACAGTAGGCTTAATGGACGGCCGGATGGTAGTGGCGGTTAATCCAGTCATGGTCCAGGTCTGAGTTTCGGCATCTACTCGTGGTACTGGCGAGGCAACAACAGAACTAAATGTGCCAGATCGCAGGAGTGAAGGTTGGCGCGCATGGTAACGCCTCCGGGCTTCAGCGAAGGAGAGTTTTTCCTTTACCCGGATCTCCTGGATCGCCTTCTCGTGCAAGTACAGCGGGCAGTCGGCAAACGAAGCAGAATGAGACCCTTTACAATTAACGCAGACGGGGGCTGTTGAATAGGTACCTTCGTGTGGGGGCTGGCTACATGTTGCACAGATGTTAACGGCACTCTTACATGAGACTTGCGAATGCCCAAAACGTTGGCATTTAAAACAACGCAGAGGTCTAGGAATATAAGGCCTCACAGAAATTCGTTCGTACCCTGCGGAAATGCTCGTGGGCAGATCGACGCCATCAAATGTTAGAAACAGGGTACGAGTGGGTACCAATACGCCGTCGCGTTTGGCCTGCACTCGATGGACCGCTGTCACCTTCTGGTCTGCAAGATATTCTACCAGGTCCTCGTCCGATATACCATCGAGGCTATGGGTGGTAATGACGCCTCGACAGGAATTCAATGTGCGGTGCTTCTCGACACGGATGGGATAACCGTGGAGAAGCGTAGCGCGCAACAAGGTCTTACTTTGCTGATCGGATTTTGTTTGTGCTAATAAGGAACCATTCCGTAGACGAGTGCAGGACTGAACCGCACCAGCAATAGCATCAATGCCCTTTTGAATGATGAAAGGGTTCACCTTCTCAAAACTTTGTCCTTCGGTGCGTGAAATGACCAAGGAACAACCAGTTGTCAGTGGTGTCACTTCTGTTACATAAACTTTTCGGCGCTTGTTGGTAGTAATGGAGGAAGGGTGCTCTATAGCGAAATAAATCCTCCACCATTGCAACCGTCTCCGACCTCGGGCTCGGACTTCCCGGGCGTTACCCCGGCTTGGGTGAGTGGCCTATCTATACCAGACTCACCCCAGGGTCACACCTGCCAGAACATAGACAGAGGGACCCAATCGCCGTCAGAAGTCAGCAGCTCATGCAATGGTCCGCCGCGGGACTGCAGTTGAACAGTGGATACGAACACATACCCTACATGACGACCCCGGGTGGTGGGGATGACGCCATTACCCACTCACCCAGCTGCGCACCCCGTGCGCGGGTATTCGTCAGGCTGTGTCCACGGAGGATTTAAATAAAAAGATAAAAGAAACTAAAACTGTGTGGGCGTTTCGCACGCAAGGTAGGCCGGCGAAGAAGTAAAATACAGGCGTAAATGAATGAACGTAGGGCGAAATGCGCAGGGGAAGAAAGAAACGATAATGAGGTGCGGTATGAATGTGATGCAAAGAACGCACGAGAGCCTACCTTGTGTCCCCTGGTCACGAGAACGAACCCACCACGACCGGACGGGGGTGGAAGGATGATGATTGCGATGATTGGCTCGGGTACCCCGGGTGCGCCTAACCCGTACTCACATAAGGTGAGCCCCTGGGGGGGCAGGCAACGTTCCAGGACTTCACCTCGTTACACGCGCCTTGCGGCAGTGGAGGCCAAGCAATCCAAGGTGATGACGGGATCCTCGCATCAAGTGCCATCTCGTCGAACCAGATGGAAGCCTCAGTTGCGGAGCTTCGAGAGCTCCAAACCGGCTACATCTTCTTGTCCAAACTACACCTACAGAGAGAGCACTTTAAAGAATGGGGAGTTGCAGCGCCTCAATACAAACAATTGTCAAAGAAGAACTTATCCTCTTCCTCAGGAAGTTTCATATCAACCAGTCACAGAACCACCCAAGGAACTACTGAACAGCACCACACCAATATATCCTCACCACAATAGCGTTACAGCAACACGATCACTCATTAATTCCTCTTTTTCAGTCCGGTGGAGGAGCTTATAGTGGGTATGCCGAATATTGCCATCGGAACTAGGGAAGTGACTAAATTATTTTCTGCTTCACTAGGAAAAAAAAACGACTCAGCTATAGGTGAATCGGAAGGAACACATTTTGAACCGTTACAATAATGCGCGTTTTAAATTTCTCTGGAGCACGAGAAAAACCAGAAAATGTTATCATGTGAGCCGAAGAGACGACATGCTAAGTGGGAAAGTCCACCACTCCCTTGTCACGTTGGCTTTCTTTAAACTTCAAGTGAAACCACTTTAGTACGGTTTAGACACCACAGAAAAGGAAGTCGACTACGCAACTTACACCATCTATCAACAAGTGCCACGTGTACATTAAACAAGTAGAACGTTACGGGAGGCTGTCTATCAAACTCAACCTAACCGTAAGCTAATCGGACGTTAAACATAAACATCTGTTATTCATTCTTTGTCATACAAATGTGGAAGAAGCGGTTCTCAACCAAGTGTAGATTCAAAAAAAAAATTGATGTGCTACGTTCACACGACTTTCTCTATTACTCTTCTACAAACTATTGTTACGAAAACTTATTTTTCTGCTTCAGGTCAATCGAGATAACGTTTACAGAAATAGTTGCGTTTCACATTTCGTTGTGGTACACTCGCTTCCATTTATGTGGTCATTTCGCTTAGCTTCGGGAGATTTTTTACCAACATCCTCAGAGGGCGCATACAAGTTGCTGTTCGACCAAGCTGTGGTGTGTGGCAACTATAGCTTACGCGATGCATGCCGATATTTCGGAAGTGCATCATTGTGGATATATGGGAAGACAATTTGCCATTGGAAAAACATTCCTAGGGCAATTCCATCCAACATTCGCATCGACAGGTTATTAAAATATAAGAGTAAAAATTATAATTTAATTCAAATTTACATTATACTGTCATTAAAATATTTGTTTTCATGGAGAAATTGTGCAAAACAGTGATTTATTTTGTTGTATATTTAGATGATTCCAATAATGTCTAGTAAATACGTCCTCTTTGAGAGTAGAAACTACAATGTATTTCAGTTTTACCTTCTGTTGCCATAAAAATATTTTATGGAGAAATTGTGCAAAACAGGGTTTATTTAGTTATATATTTAAACATCGTTATTACGTAAGTGATGAAGAGTAAAGAAAGTTGTATACCCATATGTGAATAATGTAGAACTGTGCACGTAAAACAGGAGTCACTGCAAGGTAAACACACACACACACACACACACACACACACACACACACACACACACACACACCTCCTCTTTGCTATACATACTCCACCTGTGAAGGCCAGCCTGAAACTGCGTGACAGCATATATGGAGGGACACTGAATTGATAGTCGGATGTTTAAAAAATGGTTCAGTATGTGATGATAATCTTTCCATGATTGCAAGACACAAATGAATACCCACATCACTTTTAAACACCATTCTTCTATCGTGTTACTACAGATTATGTTACCAGTATTAGAAGTGTACAATAGGTTAAAAGCAATGCTGATATGTTTATAAACCGTGTCGCTATGTGATGGATATTGAAACTCCATGCTCTTTCCACGACCAGGAGAAGGGGAAAAAACGAATAGCGACTTTCCACTTGAAAAAAGTATTTCATAACTCAAACCACCAACAACAAAGAAAATCTCGCAAAAGGATATCCGTAGAAGAACTTTATTTGACATAAATGTTGTGTTCTAATCATATCTAATTTTTGTGTAATAAAATCTTGTCTTTATGGTTTACCAATTGTACGAAAGTCCTTAGCAATGAAAAGGACTTCACAGGCTATTCTCAAAAAGTTCAAGAACAATTAGTTAATTTATCATGTAAATGCGGTGTTTTAATAATCATCCCTAGACGCATTTTTCACGAAATCTAAATTAACCAAACTGTATTTTAGTGTAAAAGATAGTTTGTGGGTGGGAGAGTTACCTGAAAGTCTCGCGTCGCATCACTGGAAGATACTGAACGTAGATGTTACCAAGATTGGTATTCATCCAACACACACACGGACGCGGTTGTAATTTTTTTTAAATTCAGGGATCCTTAAAACATTTCGTGTGAAATGTTGATGTACAATTTGTGGATGGAATACAATACGAAGGAAAACGCGCAGTTTATCACTAACAACAGGCTATCGTTTCTCACATCATCGGGCGAGGTGCTTTCCTCTCTACCACTCCTAGGTTTCGTCGCGGCCTGTTACGGACTGTGCACACAAGCATTCACTCCAACAAACTAACGTTTATTTACCTAAGTGTTAACTATGACATTGTAGCTTACCATTCGAGTGGTTTATTGGAACAAAAAGCTCAATTAGTTAGAGCAAACATCTGTGGTACAAATCCCGGCTATGAGACTGAATCTACCTTTCATCTTTGTATAAACTCACACTGACTTGCTTGCAATATGATGATGTGAAAGAGCGGCGCAGACAAGAGTTAAACCTCAAGCAACAATAATGTCGATTCCAACAACAGAAAGATTACGTATTATCCAATGTCAACACTACGGTACGTGTGCCCAAACACGTGATACACGGTGTTCACTTTTCCTTGCATTTGCACGTAGAGGAAGTATTCCATGCCACTCAAAAATCTCACACCTAGATTTCATCACAATTATGTTTTGGAGCTCCCTAAAACAGACATGTTTACGTACAGCACAACTCAAAACAGAAAAGTGGCCGAAATTGGTATTTAAGTTCACCATGTTCCAAGGATGGGACACGAACATCCCCTTCACATGCAAAGGTTTTATAAAATTTCCATTTTCTTAAAAATGGTTCTAACGATTTCGGTTAAAATACGACATAATTAAGAAATTTTCACGATAAATGAAATGTATATTTTGAATTTTCTGGCAATAGTGTGTAAAGTACTCTTCATTTGGAATTGGTAAACCGTAAGAGAGACAGAAAAAGTAGATCTCGTTAAGACACAATTTATTGATATACTTTCTTGGGGAGGAGCGATAATCACTTCCGAGATATTCTTTGTTATTGTTTTCAATTTTCAAAAGCTTCTATACTTTTGTTAAGAGGAACATTGCTATTTATATTTTTCTCGTGGTCATACAAAGAGAATGGAATTTCAAAGGCATCACATAGGGACCAGCTCTTGAAACATTCGACAATCGGTTAAGCCTACTGTATCTACAAGGAAATGTGCAAGAGGGCAGCTTTGAAAATGTTTATCTCGATTAGCGTGAACACAGATAGAAAAAAAAGCTTTCATAAAATTAATTTGTTAAGAATGGATAGAGAAAGTCATGTGAATTTAATACATCAGAAACATTTTTTCTTGAATACCGACCCAATAGGGTTGCGTCAATCCAACCCTGTTCGATTTATGACAAGATGCTTCTGCCAGACTTGACATGTAACATCCGCTCTTCTTGTGGCCAGAACGTCAATAGATGTTTTCCGACCGGTCTTCTAGAAGCCGTCTGCGTACTCCTCAATCCCTTTATGTAAATCAAAGCTGGTTCTGATTACATTGACGTTCGGCAACACCCAAACTCATTCTTCCTCCTAATGAACCACACATACTTGATAAGTATATCTACTATAAGCGTTCTTTGTTACTTTTTTAGGATAAATTGTTTCTGACTGCCTCGAACAACCCTTATAGGTATATAATATTGTCATTAATTTGAGAACTGACATCTTTTTAACACATTCTCTTGGTAAACTAATTCTCTCGTCTGACCATGGTTATTCGGCATCTCTTAACTAGTCGTCCTCCGTGATGTAGTGGTTACCATGCTAGCCTCTAGTTCCCGAGGTCGCGGGTTCAAACCTGGCGGAGGGCGATGGATTTTTTTCGGGCGTAAAAATCCTTAGCATGGCTTCCTTCGGAAGCGAAGTAAAGCCGGTGGTCCCATGTCATAGATTTACAGCACGTAAAAGAACCTCAAGCCTGATAAAAAGGCCTCCGAGCAAAATTACCGGTCTTTCATGCCCAAAGTAGAATGGGACGCTAAGAACCAAAGCAGTTAAAGAGCGTCCATAAATTAAAAAAAACAACTAAAAAACTCTCTTATCTAAACGACGTTCCCAGCTATCCGAAGCACTGTTTTGTATTGTTTACAACCCGCAAGCAGGCAACTTCATCAGCTGTCGCCTCCTACAATAATTTCGATAACATTTTCCCAGTCGGGTTCTTTCAACTTCGGGAACCCTTTTTCTGGAATTTTAACGGGGATTGAAAAAGGGTTATTTGGTAATCCTAGCCGTCTGTCTCTTGACTCACTCTACTAAATTCATGCAGGATTATGATGCCACCTCTATTTTTAGTTGAAAGATCCATTATACATACACACGGTATGCTTGCTAAATAAAACGTTAAAACACAAGTAAATTCCCAAATTTCTAGTACAACCAATAAAAACAATAGCTACAATTAACTCTCTCAACAATGGGTATAAATAATAAGGTGTAGAGTTGCAGGGACAAAGTTTACTAGCACATTATCATTTCAACAATGGGTATAAATAATACGGTGTAGAGTTGCAGAAAGTTATTAGAACATTATCATTTGAACAATGGGTATAAATAATACGGTGTAGAGTTGCAGGGACAAACGTTACTAGCACATTATCATTTCAACAATGGGTATAAATAATACGGTGTAGAATTGCAGGGACAAACGTTACTAGCACATTATCATTTCAACAATGGGTATAAATAATACGGTGTAGAATTGCAGGGACAAACGTTACTAGCACATTATCATTTCAACAATGGGTATAAATAATACGGTGTAGAATTGCAGGGACAAACGTTACTAGCACATTATCATTTCAACAATGGGTATAAATAATACGGTGTAGAATTGCAGGGACAAACGTTACTAGCACATTATCATTTCAACAATGGGTATAAATAATACGGTGTAGAATTGGAGGGACAAAGGTTACTAGCACATAATCATTTCAACAATGGGTATCAATAATGCGGTGTAGAGTTGGAGAAAGAAGTATTAGTTATAAAACAAAACCTAGCTGTCTGTTCACATTAATTAGCACAACACACTCGAGAAATAACCTGACTCACGAAGCAACTTTTTGCACAGGCTGTATCCAGGATGCTGTTAGGTCACGTCAGATCTAACTGATAACCGGAAATCAATGTCCCTCCCGTACTTCAGTGTTGTCACGTCGACACTTCTGGCTTCCGGTTCAGTTTGGCAAACGTGGCTCTGTTTTAATTGTTACCGCTCTGATCGCGCTATTTCCACATTATACATTCTGTATTTACAAGCAAACTTTGTTTTACCTGCTGCATTAACATTTGGTTTTCACTTTCTCTACCCCCTGCACTTCACATCATTCCACTCAACACATTACAAAACATGGAAACAGCTGTAACGTACTTCCCAGGACTTACTTATTGTAATCCGTGTGTGTCTGTCAACAGCACAAATAAAAAAATCGCGTAAATACGCTATGGAACTTCGGGATACGACACCACATTTTCAATAAAATACCCCACCACAAACCACCCTTTATCGCATTATTTTTTCGAAACTTTTGCTTTTTTAAAAAATGGCTAATATTTTAATTAAAATACTATACTCAAGAGGACAAATGAAACAAAAGACAACAAATTACAGATGTTGTTAAAGCACCCGATGTTATTGGTTTGAATTTTCAAATACTTATACATGCACAGAAGCACATAGCGACCGCTTTGGCCTGCAACAGAATGTTTATAATAAGCAGACAGAAGAAGGGTACATCGCATGGCCATGAGAGACGGAACAAACCGGCGTTCTGCAGGCGCCACGTCGAGCAACACAAGATGTTTTGGTCATCTCGCTCAGGACGTTGTGTAACTACATCAGGAAAAACCTCCAGGGACCCGCCACCTTCTTCCTGACGTAATAGTTACGATCAGGAGAGTAATTGAGGGGGGGGGGGTTACACAAAACTTGATATCTGCAAAAATATAAATTTCCAGGATATTTTTTTTTAATAATTTGCAAATGAAACACATTATTTTCACAGCTTATATTACTTTACAGAAAAGAATATAAGTGAAATAGACACTAAAATTTTTACATATTTTTATAACTAAATACTGTCTCTAAATTAGCCGTGAAAGTGGCAAATTTTCACAAAAGTCAACATGTACATGCTTTTCTCGTCATTTTCTAAACTTCTTAATCAAGATTTTCCAAAGAAGAAATCTACTGCACTTTGACATTTAAATCGTATTGTGCAGTAAAAAGGTATAATAATAAATGTCAGGCCTTTGTATCATTGATGAACACAATATTACCATCGAACAAGGGCACTCGTCGTCAAACTATTACAGTTTTCAGCGCAAACGTCATTTATGAATGCAAGATGTCAAAATGCCCTGATATTTACATTTAACGTTAAATATTTGATCAAGAAAGTTATCGATGTGTACATGTTCCACTGTTAACGTTCGACTACGCCAAGCAATTCGGTTGGATGCACCAACATTTGACAATGTTTTGTGAAACGCCTCAAACATACAATACTCTCCATCATTCCTGGGGACGAAACATTTTATGGAAAAGCTCCGTGTCAACGTATTGTCCAATAAGTACCAAACTTGGTATTTACGCTCAGCACCTCCTAAAGATTCCACACCAACCCAAACTACCCTTTACATGGAACATTTTCAAGTGTTTGATTTTCTGGAGAAAAAAAACAGCCCTAACGATTTTCATTAAAATGCATGTTTAAGATATTTGCATTATTATGTATACCTTAAATTTTCTGGGAATGGGCTTGAAGTCCTCTTCATTCGGAAGGAATCTATTTAAAACACAATTTATTTCAAATAGCGCGTTTTGTGCATCACAAGTTTGGGTTATTATGTTTCTCGCGATGCCATGCACAACCAAATGTGTAACGAAAACATTAGTTTCTATATAAATATACGAAAATTACGTAAAGGCAACACACCAGAGTGTGCATGAAAAAGTTAATATTTGGGAAGAAAACGGTCATCTTCTTCAGAATCAATTCCGCTTGTGGTATGCACTCCCAAGGGCAGCTTCAAAGTCACCTTGTGCTATAAGACGAACTTGACCTCTAATGCGTGTGGACCGGTCTAGATTCAAACAAGGTTTCCAAGGATGGTCCCAACGCCAATGAACTCAGACCGCAGCACGGCTCGCCACAAAACTTATTCTTATTATTTAATTTGTCATAGATTAGCATTGCATCCCATTAAAAAAAAAAAAAAATCTCAAGTGAAAAAGGATACAGTAGGCTGCTAAAGCGATATGCAATCACATTTTATGTTATGGCATTGAAATTCCATGCTCTTTACATGAATATAAAAAAATAGCGACTTTAAGGCTAGAAAAAAGAACAACTATTTGAAAATTCAAACTCATAACAAAGAGTATCTGGGAAAAGGTTAACGTCAGAATTGTGTGCTTGTTTGTATCTCGTCATTAGCAATGAAGAGACTATTCCCAGGAAATTAAAGCTATACATTTACCATATGGTGGATATTTTTCAACAAGTCAGAAATATCGAACATTTTCCATAAAAAGGGGGCAATTTCGTTAGAAATGTTCTTGTCGCACCCTTATAAGACCCCAAGTTTGCTATTTTTGTCTTCTTATTGAGGTTTCACAAAACATGAATTTCCGTGAAACCGAAGTTTTGGGTGGAATGACTGTTACACAACCAAAACTGTAATGACGTAACTGACCGAATGTTTTTGTCTCAATTCTACCGCCGCCGCCGATGCGTACAACCCGCTCAGCAAGCGACGAGTCAATTTATCATGCCGTTTAAACGTTGTTACAAAATATCCTCCTACGATAATCTTTACAATTTTAACTAAAACGTAATTGTGTTACATTCATATGACTTTATTGTTTATTAGTGCCTACACAAACTATTCTTACTAAAGCTTATTTCCTTACGTAGTACATTTTAATTCAAGTAAACTTTACAGAAACAGCTACATTACACATTTCGTTATAGAGAACAGCGACAGTCAAATGTTTAACAACTGAACGCTATATGCTGGCCTTAAAATTCCATACTGTTTCCATGACATCGCGAGAAACAAGTGAATGTCGACAGGACTTAAGGGAACCTAGGATAGATTTTTTAGTCAAAATGACCAACATTTTCAGTTTTTTGATTTCTGCAAAACTTAACTCTTTATAATGTTAGTCAAACATTTAAATTCGTTTGATGGTGATAAAAACCTTTTTAAAGGGTTTGGCAGGCGTTTTTAAAAACCATGTACCGAAATTTAAATGCCTGCCACGCCTATTTTTGTTCTCGCTTGCAAAATAGTTACTTTCTTTCCCAAAAATCATTCAAATTTGTGCCAAGAGGATGGGTACAGGATTAAGAACACCGGGAAGTGAATTTCCGCGAAAATATTGATTTTTTGTTTGTTTTCTATTCTATAAAAAAGTACAACTCCTTAGCTTTTCAAATGATATTTATAACATGGTATGTTACACGATCAGTATGCCCTTTAAATATGGCGGCCCATCTTCCACAACCTCGTGCACAATGAGTTAGAAGGTTTCTCTCGCTTAGAATTTCTGAACGAACACAGAACATTGCATTAAACATTCTGCTATACACTGCAACTTGACTTCGACATCGGGATTTATGGCCGTGCGGTCTAACCTATCAGAACCAAGGATCGTAAGATCGAAACCCGGTAAAATGCATATTCTGCATTCAATTGAAACTGTGGTAAAGTATGGGGAGGGCCCAACTAAAGCAAGCGGTGTGACGCATGGTTGGATGCATTTTAAACTTTGAAGGTGGTTTAATGTTATTTGTATATATTGTTGTTTATTGAGCCCTACGTTGGGAGTCAATTTGTAGTGGTATTATTAATGTTTGTGTATTTGTGTTTACTTCACGCGTTGAAGCCATCTTGTGACGTGATTCATTTGTTAGGTTTGTTAGCTCCATCTGGTGTTAGCAATTTGCGGTAGTATTAGTGTTCGTTTGAAAGAATGCGCCTGTTATTTGATTTAATTTTTGTTTACTGTCCTCCGGCTAGCTATTATCTTTTCTTGGGTCGAGCACTTCTCTTTATACAGGTTGTGTAAACGGAAAGGAATCTTTTATCCAAAGATAACACTGATGAAGAAATTTATTATACACTTTTATTGTCGAAACACAGTCACTATCACATTTACATATTGATCTTGACACTCGCCAAACTGAAACTGTTATAATAACTTCATTACTGATATTTCTTAATTCGCGTACTTCAACTTTTTGTATAATTAACTTTACCATACTTGAGAATTTTCATAACTCTATTACGCGTAACCTGCAAATTGATATCCGAAGTGTGCCGTACAAATACTTTCGACGAACTGACAGGAATGCGACGTGTAGTGTACAAAGAATTTTGATGAACTGACAGGGTCTACCTCTAACCTACTCTTTTTATACTCCCACTCCCCGATATGCCTAAAGATTATAACTGAACTGCAATTGGCTAATAAAACGCGCCAACATTAGCGTCTATTTTAATATCCAATGAAAATTATGAATACATATGCTCTAGGGAAACGTTCCAGAAGATTCTCAAGGAAAAACGCGCCAATATTACGTAACTTCCTCGTTTCCAATAATGATAAACAGCTCACCCCCTCGCTGCATTATTGCACGCTATTATTGTCAGTTTCAGTAAGGCGGTATAAACTTCTTTTCAACAATAATTACAATCAATAAACATCTCAAATCAATGTCACATAAAAATGCATATTCATATTACAATCATTATTTACATTTAAGTAATATCAACTTTTAAGTTATAACACACAATATTAATGAGATCACACAATGCTGCAACTATCACGTGTTAAGGCATTGTGACATGATATGGTTACGTTGCAGTCAGAGGTTCACGCTCCAAAGTAACAATTTTTTTTTTATTTTTATTCTTACTGCAAGAAGAATACGCCTCACCTCATTGGGTATCCTTGAAGGATGTAGCGGTAGGCTTAAACTTATGCAACAACTGGTCAAAATATGAAGAAAGATAGATGTCGACTCTCAGAGGCAAAAAAAGCACCTCAAATAATTTGTGACAAGGCTAGGCCCAAAAAGAGGAAGACAAGAGTTCAAAATAACCACATTACAACAGCAGAAAGAAGAGGAAATTGCAATCAGAGGAGGGAAATAGCTATGGTATCTACTGGACAATTTTAACCCTTTACACCAGGTGCATTAGCCTGTATAAAGGTTTAAGTTTTCTCAAAACGACATTTTTCAATATGTCAAATGTCCCATGTGGGACAGTCTTCCTTAGTTTTGCATGAAACATGGCATAATAGTTCTACTGTTCTATCTAAAGAAGATATAGTATCATTTTTGGGTTACTACGTAAAACTTGGACACAGTGGGCTATTAATCCTAAAAATTTATATTATAATAATAATAATTAATAATTTGTTATTCAAAGCACAAAATGAAAAAAGAATACTAAGATAATTTGTTAGAGTTTAAATATTAATGTGACAAAGTGGTACTGAAGAAAAATAAAATTTGTCCCGCAAGGAGTATTTCATGATTTTCAAATATCGTGATATGAAAAACAGAAAATAACTCATGTCTGAAAAACTACTTCATCAATTTTATTGAAATTTACACATAATACTATTTAGAATGAGGGAAACCAACATGCAACATTTTAAAAAGATTGAAAAAAAATCTGATGTGTTACACTCACATGACTTTCTCTACTCGTGTACAATCTATTTTTACAAACGCCTATTCTCCATATGCTTTATGTTAATCGAGATATCGAGATGTCAATCTTATTGCGCTAATTTTCTTGTAGATGCAAGGGGAATATAGTAGCTTTTAAGCGATGGTCAAATATTTTAACGCTGGTTGCTATGCGGCGAATTCCATTCTCTTTGCAAGTCCAGGACATAAAAAAATGAATAACGAATTTGAGAAAAAGTATAAGTATTGGAAAATTTGAGGGAATAACAAGCAATATCTCGAAAACGGTTCACTCAACAAAAGAAATGTGTATGACATAAGTTGTGTATTTTAACGAGATCTACATTTTTTGTGTAGTAAAATTTTGTCTATCTCTTATGGTTTACCAGTTATGCAAAAGTCGTTCACAATGAAGAATACTTTTGGAGACATTCCCAGAAAATTCGAGATATACATTTCATTTCTCATGACATTATCTTAAACATATGATATTTTAATCAAAATCGTTAGAGCCATTTTTGAGAAAATTAAAATTTTCGAAAAATGTTCCATGTAAAGGGTAGTCTGGGGTGGGGGAATTTTCTTGAAAACCTTCGTGTCGCATCTCTGGAAGATACTGAACCTAAATACCAAGTTTGGTGTTTATCCGACTGTTCGTTTTTGAGTTATGCTGTTCACAGACACAGACACACACACACACACAGACACACAGACACACACACAGACACACACACGGACATGTTTCCAAAAATGCTTTTTTTGGATTCAGGAGGTCTCAAAACATGTATTTCCGGTGAAATCTCGGTATCGAATTTTTGGGTGGAATGCAATACTTCCCCTACTTACTATACGTAGTAGAGAAAGTAAAAATTGTAGAAAATCATAGGTTTGTTCCAACACACGGTTCTGAACGGGTTCGGAACTAATTCCAACAAATGCTAATGCACATGCGCCAGTCCGGTACGCTCACAGAACTAATTCGGAATTTTGTGTGGTTGGAACACTACTTGAACCGTTCGCGTTCTGTCACGGTCTTCTTCGTTGCATGGTCAATCAGAAGACGATCAAATATCTACGTTTACAGCGTTGATGAATGAAATCAAACTCCGCCGATGTGTGTGTGTATATATATATATATATATATATATATATGTATATATACACACACACACATACGTACATCGTAAGCGTTTCTTTCATACTGATTCCAGTCCTAATATTCGAGCAAAAATAAATCGCGTTCGTTTATCGGCTTAAAGCCATTGATACTGAGTTATTGCAAATAACAATTGTAATATATAGATATTATATTTAAACCAGAACCCGGTAAAAGTAATTTAACACAATTCCAATTTAACATTAGGTTTCCTGCTACAGAAGCTTCTAAACACAATGTTTAATTTAAAACTCCAATACTCTGAGACAATGACACCCCACATAAATTCTATTCCGAACGTAATGCAAATAATACAAAACTACATGGTACCAATGTATGCTTATGATCATGGTTAGGATTTTTAGTTGCAAATTTCAGATGAAAAAAGGAAGGGAAAAGGTGCTCAAATAAGGTGAAAAAGGCACAATAAGGTGCTGGTTTATTTAAGGGGATGCACAACTGAAATTGCTATTTTCTAAACTATCTATTCAATTGGGCTGAAATTGTTATTTCTTTATATATAATTGTTTTGTGAATTATAGCCCAGTCTTAATAATTCTCGGAACTGCGCGGTTGAGGTTATTGTCGTCTCTGCCTGCCCAGGCTTCGTCTCCACGTAAACAGATGACGTCTCTCACAGCAACAAACTCACATTCACGAACAGCAGGCTACTGATTCTGGTGGAATAGAATCACTCATTGTCAATTGCATTATTGCGGGCTACTTTATAGCAGTAAAGTGAGAGAAAGAGGTTTTCGTCGAACACACAATTATTTTCCATTGTTGCGGGTGTGCTTTCAATTCCCGCGCGGCGTTTACTGAAAGAGATAGACTTACTATTCGCACGTACACAGCAAGCTGAGGAGATGTTAATTGAAAGTTAAAGAATAAATTGGAATGAAACTTAAAAGAAAAAAGGGGATTATGGGCATGGTTGGGGGGAAATGGATAAAGGTGCCAAAAGGGGTAAAGGTCCCAAAATAACGGAATAATGTTTAAATGGAAATAATCCTCTTCTTCGGAAGTCGATGCATCATTAAAAAGATCACTGTCACCTTCTAAATCACTCATTATTGTTATCTTTGAACGCTGTTTTGCTACCTGGCTTTGTTAGACGTTTGTTCTTTTCCTCAAGTATGTCGCCATACTACTCAACAGCGAGCAACTGCTTACCAAACACCTTTGCTATTCCGTATTGAGAAATAAACACGAATGGAGGAATGAATTACATATTCAAATTTATTTTCTACTGAATACAGAGAGTATGTCGCTTTTTCAATACTCTTTGTCGGGTTTGTTCCAAGCGATTAGAATCGATTCTGAATTAACTGAGTATGCGCTGTAGACCATACAATCTGCGCATGTCTGGAATTTTAAGTTCCTACTCTTAATCCCGAACCGATTTCACTCGTTCCGAACTAGTTCCCAAATACATTGGAACAGCAAACTGGAAATTCAGAATTGGTTCTGAACTGATTCTCTGTCGTGTTGGAACGCCACTTAGCTACTGCGCACACTCAGATAATTCGGAATCGATTCTGAATCGTGTTGGAACAAACCTCATATAATCTGTCCTAGGTCTCCTTAAATGACTTATGCAACAAACAACTTATTTAAATACATTGTGTGTGTTAAACAGATCTACATTTTTGTGTACGTTTTCGTCTATCGCTTAACGTTTATCAGTTAAACAAAATTCCTTCCGAATAAGACGACTTTACGGGCTATTCAAGATATGCATTTTATTTGTCACGTAAATATCTTTAATGTGTTGTATTTTAATCAAAATCGTTAGAGCCATTGTTTTAGAACATCAAAAAATTTCCAAAAATCTTCCATGTAAAGGGTACTTTGGGAAGGCATATTTTCGTGGAAACCTTCGTAAGCTACTTCACCTAAATACCAAGTTTGGTACTCATCCAACGTCTCGTTTTTTAGTTATCCTGTTCATACCTTGTTCTAAAATTTTTTTTTATTCAGCGGTCCCCATAACATATATTTGCGGTAAAATATCGATATCGAATTTTTGGGTGCAATCCCATACCTTCTATGTGATAGAGAAAGTAAAAAGGTGTGTGTTACCAAAGTTGAGTATTTCCCAAGGATGTGAAATTCCCTAGTCCAAACTACCCTTTCCATGAAAACCTTTTCCTATTATTTTAATTAAAATACTACCACATTTAAGATTTCTAAATGAGAAATAAAATGCACATCTTGAAAATAAGCTCTGCAACGTACATAACATAAAGAGAAACACAAATATTTATAACAACATCAACCATTATGCATTATTGGTTTGAATTGTCAGGTTTGTCACCATTCAGTTGTTTCTAGGGATGTCTAACAAAGAGGATGGAATTTCAAAGCCAGTATTTTTTCAAACTATCACTTCAGTCTACAACAAAGGGTCTAATGAAACTATTTGTGTAAACGTTTATCTCGATTAGCATGAAAACTAGGCTTTTGTAAGAATAACAATAGTTTGTAGAACAGTGGGTAGAGAAAGTTATGTGAATGTGACACTTCAAATTTCAACACCTATTGTGAGTACTGCAATAATGCTAGAATCCATCTTCATATGAACTGTTACACTTGCTGCTGTGAGAATTGAAATTCAAGTCAAATTAGTCCAAAAATAGGCCTTAATTGTTAAAATAAGGCTGATACTGTAGCATAGTGGCGCGGGAGAGCCGGGTTGTCAAACCAATGCTGAGGTGTATTCTCTCAGCCCCCATTCATCCTTCAATCTGTTTCAGTGTTGCAAGTATCAGCGATGGTGCTCCGGTGCGGCGTCGCAAGGAAAAAGGATGTTCTGTGTGAAAGATTCTCCGTCCCTCGACCTTCAGCTGGTTGCTAGAGTATACGGACCGCCACTTGGGGGGGGGGCCGCTGGACCCTCTGTGTGGGACGAGGCCCCGGTCAGTCTGTTCGACTGAAAGGAACCTCTCAATATGGAAACTGTAGTGACCCTGTGATTGCTGTGCCTTCACATTCAGCCGCACGGTGTCTCTCCACATGTCCCCAACGGGAGAAATAGGTACTTTGCCCTCAATCACTGGAACGGTGCCGAGTCCCCTCCGATGCACATTCCATTCCACTCCAGTATTCACTGATCACATTGCAAAGCCATGCTGTATTCCATGTGCGTGTTACCTTCACATGACTAAGAGGGATATAAGAGACTGAGGTGATAGTCAAATGTTCAAAAGTGGGCACTATCTGCTGGCCTTGAAATTCCATACTCTTTGTATGAAACGAAAAACAAAAGGATGGCGATCTAGCACTTAATCATTGCCATATTCCAGACTCTGTGGAGGACAGGCGGCCCATAACCGTTAGGTTCAGAAGCCACATCGTTGACACAATCGCTGCCATATTTCAGACTCTGTAAAGAACAGGCGGCCAAGCACCGTTAGGTTCAGAAGCCAGATCGCTGACACAATCGCTGCCATATTTCAGACTCTGTAAACAACAGGCGGCCAAGCACCGTTAGGTTCAGAAGCCAGATCGCTGACACAATCGCTGCCATATTTCAGACTCTGTGCAGGGCAGGCGGTCCAGACCTTTGTTTTGAGAAGCTAGATCGCTGACACAATCACTGCGTTATTTCAGACTCTGTGCAGGGCAGGCGGTCCAGACCTTTGTTTTGAGAAGCTAGATCGCTGACACAATCACTGCCATATTTCAGACTGTTTGGAGAGTACGTGGTCCAGCAGATTTGGTTTGAGAACCTAGAACGCTGGAAGTTACTCTCAATGCCTTATACCAGACTTTATAGGGGACAGGGGAACCGCACTGTAATGTTGAGAAGCTAGATCGCTGGCGCTCACAATCACTGCCATATTTCATAGACTGTGGAGGGTAGGTGGCCCAGCATCTTTGGTTTGAGAACCTAGAACGCTGGAAGTTACTCTCAATGCCTTATACCAGATTTTGTAGCGGACAGGGGACCCGCACTGTTATGTTGAGAAGCTAGATCGCTGACACTCACAATCACTGCCATATTTCATAGACTATGGAGGGTAGGTGTCCCAGCATCTTTGGTTTGAGAACTAGAACGCTGGAAGTCACATTCATTGCCATATACCAGACTTTGTAGCGGACAGGGGACCCGCACTGTAATGTTGAGAAGCTAGATCGCTGGCACTCACAATCACTGCCATATTCCATTATGTGTGGAGGGTAGGTGTCCCAGCATCTTTGGTTTGAGAACTAGAACGCTGGAAGTCACATTCATTGCCATATACCAGACTTTGTAGCGGACAGGGGACCCGCACTGTAATGTTGAGAAGCTAGATCGCTGACACTCACAATCACTGCCATATTTCATAGACTGTGGAAGGTAGATGTCCCAGCATCTTTGGTTTGAGAATCTAGAACGCTGGAAGTCACTCTCATTGCCATATACCAGACTTTGTAGCGGACAGGGGACCCGCACTGTAATGTTGAGAAGCTACATCGCTGGCACTCACAATCACTGCCATATTTCATAGACTGTGGAGGGTAGGTGTCCCAGCATCTTTGGTTTGAGAACTAGAACGCTGGAAGTCACACTCATTGCCATATACCAGACTTTATAGGGGACAGGGGACCCGCACTGTTATGTTGAGAAGCTAGATCGCTGACACTCACAATCACTGCCATATTTCATAGACTGTGGAAGGTAGATGTCCCAGCATCTTTGGTTTGAGAATCTAGAACGCTGGAAGTCACTCTCATTGCCATATACCAGACTTTGTAGCGGTCAGGGGACCCGCACTGTTATGTTGAGAAGCTAGATCGCTGGCACTCACAATCACTGCCATATTCCATTATGTGTGGAGGGTAGGTGTCCCAGCATCTTTGGTTTGAGAACTAGAACGCTGGAAGTCACACTCATTGCCATATACCAGACTTTATAGGGGACAGGGGACCCGCACTGTAATGTTGAGAAGCTAGATCGCTGGCACTCACAATCACTGCCATATTTCATAGACTGTGGAGGGTAAGTGTCCCAGCATCTTTGGTTTGAGAACTAGAACGCTGGAAGTCACATTCATTGCCATATACCAGACTTTATAGGGGACAGGGGACCCGCACTGTTATGTTGAGAAGCTAGATCGCTGACACTCACAATCACTGCCATATTTCATAGACTGTGGAAGGTAGATGTCCCAGCATCTTTGGTTTGAGAACTAGAACGCTGGAAGTCACATTCATTGCCATATACCAGACTTTATAGGGGACAGGGGACCCGCACTGTTATGTTGAGAAGCTAGATCGCTGGCACTCACAATCACTGCCATATTTCATTATGTGTGGAGGGTAGGTGGCCCAGCATCTTTGGTTTGAGAACTAGAACGCTGGAAGTCACATTCATTGCCATATACCAGACTTTGTAGCGGTCAGGGGACCCGCATTGTTATGTTGAGAAGCCAAAACTGGCTAACTATTTTTATTGTAATACTGTGACTTTTTCTCTAAGTTGTAAATGTCTTTTCACTGTTTTTATTAGCTGGTTCGCACGGCCACTTCACTTTCCTTCTTGTTGTAATGCAATGTTCACAACGTTTCCAGTCCCTGCGGACGATTCACTCGCTGTGCGACACCAACTGGCTACTAGGAGAACAACCGCACTAGAATCTCTCTCGCTCGGTCACCGACTGCTGACTTCGCGAGAACGCTCGCTTATATAGCCAGTGGAATCTTCCACAGAGCATCGTACAACTATTTTGACACATATTTTGGAGGTGGTGGGGGGAGATGCTGCCAGAAAGTTGCGATGTTTACGCCGGCGAGAGCGTTGCTTATCTCTGTTTACCTCAGACTTGACGGAGCGACCTCCCGATAACCTTGTGTCACAATACCACATGTTTTGGAGGTGGTGGGGGGGGGGAGATGCTATCAGAAAGTTGCGATATTTACGCCCGCGGGAGCGTTGCTTATCTCTGTTTACCTCCGACTTGACGGAGCGACCTCCCGATAACCTTGTGTCACAATACCACATGTTTGCATGACAAATGAAACGTATATCTTGAATTTTCTGGAACAACCTGTCAAGTGTTCTTCATTCCGAATGACTTTTGTCACGGTAAACCGTAAGAGATGTCCATCTCCTTAAAGCACACAATTTATGTTTAACTTTTTTTGTATGTGGAATTGAACATTTCAGAAATACTCTCTATCTTTCTAAGCGGTGGTCTCGCAAACAGCGACATGCTGAACATGCATCGTAACGAAATGTTCAAACTGAACTTCGTTAACAACAATACATCGCAATTGTTTTATTTACGCTCTTCCCAGCGACACGTGTATGCGCCATACAATTGCTTTTAACTTGTTTCCTGGTGACATCTCGACAAGAATTTTGTCCGAGATGCAACACCTCGTTAATCAAACCAAATTCGATCCTTCACGATCCGGGAATACGTATGATAAATTTAAAAGTGTGTGTAACGAAACTAAATACAACTGCGGCCGATGAGCGGTTCTTTGCATTTTTAAATCAATTACCTAGCGATAAAAGCAAATGGAATATTTCCAAATGATGCTCTGCTCCCGTGGGAGGGCATGTGTAGTCTGGCCTTCGAACCAGTTATTCTTTTCGTGTGTGAATCTTTTTGGTGAAAAAGGAAACTGAAGGACGTTTAAAGGGAGTGGCCGTTTCCAATTTATCACTAAGTTTCACGTCGTCACAGCTAATTCGATATTCCCTCTAATATTGCCAATTTCAACACATTTTCATCCCAGATGTTAGACCACATGCTCCTAACTTCTCAAATAAAATAATGTTCACTTTCTCTATTATGTACTTACAGTAAGTACAAAAAGTATTATATTCCACCAAAAAATGCCATACCGAGATTTCCCGGGAATACATGTTTTCAGGTCCCTGAACAAAAAGAAAATTCCCACAACCACATAATTTGGTATTTAAGTTCAATATCTTCCAAAGATGCGGCACATATATTTACAAGAAAATCCCCCCATCCGAAAATACTTTTTATATTCCAACTTTTTGTTGTCTTTTACATTCTCAAAGATGTCTAACTATTTTGATTAAAATACCACATATTTTATACATAAATTTCGTATAACGTAGTACACAAAGGTATAGAACGTTTTTAAAAACACAATTCATTTGAAATAACGTCTTTTTCTGTGGCATTGGCCATTTCCTATATATAAGATTGTCGTCGTCGTTTATAACGCTCCCAATATTATGGCCTATGACCTTTAGGGGATATCTCATTCTACTAAGCTATGATTGGACCCATTTCTGAGGTGGAGGCACCCAGCGTTGCGTCCGAGGGAGGGTGATGATGAGGATGACGGTGGAACGAGAGGACCTACAGGTTTTACCGTGGACTCCGAACCACGTTGGGCCTTGGTGACACTTCACACGAGCAAGTCGGAGGTGAAGGTGTGGATAGGACCGCCAGAGCCTGGATTCGAACCCCGGACCCTCAGTACGAGAGCGGGAAACGAAACCGCTGCGCTATATAACACTGTTGTTTTAAACATCTGACAAATGACTCGGTTTTCTCCATCCCCTTGTACCTATTCGTTAAAACTTTCATTCCACGCTCCGTTATAGGCATAAGAACAACAGTCGGAGGTGAAGGTGTGGATAGGACCGCCAGAGCCTGGATTCGAACCCCGGACCCTCAGTAAGAGAGCGGGAAACTAAACCGCTGCGCTATATAACACTGTTGTTTTAAACATCTGACTCGGTTTCCTCCATCCCCTTGTACCTATTCGTTAAAACTTCCATTCCACGCTCCGTTATAGGCGTGTCGCTGTCATTCAAACTGCGTGCAAGTATTTGAAAATTCATTACAGACAACACCTCGACAATGGTTCAAACAAATGTATTTCACATAACGTGTGTGCGACTCGGGTTCATTCCCGGCACAGCCCCCGAATTTCCTGTCCCTCCATTTCGTTCCGTTCATCCTTCACTCGCTAGGTGTGGAAACTGTAGGGAGCCTGTCATTGCTGTACAGTCACTCCTGGTTCCGGCCGCCGTGCTCCCAGGTACAGTCCCCTCCGATTTCAGTAAAAACAAAACAACATGTGGATTGTTTATGTAATGTCTACCTCTTATGGTTTACCAATCACACAGTAGCTCCATGGAAAGAGCAGTTTGAGGTGGGGGTTTTTCTTCAGCATTTTCCTATCCTATCCTTGGACGATGCCGATAAATGGGAGTTCCGATTTATCCACGATTTTGGTTTTAGTTTTTTTTCTGCTGGTAACAGAGACGTACATAGACACACGCTCGCCTAAGACGTTTCTTATCCAGGGGCTTCAAAACATGTATTTCCAGAGAAGTAGTCGATATCGAATACGATAGTAGCAGCAGCAGCGCTGCCGCGTATTTGTCTTTCTTCTACAGGAACCGGTTTCTGTGATCATTATTACTTGTAAACAACCGAGCACGCCCAAATACCTTAGCAGATCATTTCCACAAGTAACAACCATTTGTTTCCTGGACAAACACAGAGCACTTCAAGCGCTAAGGACCCCGGGCTCATTTCAGTTACTTCCTTCATTCACCTTTTCGGTTAAACGTCAAGAAAGAAACATTAAATGCCACACATCTTCGCGAATTGTCAAATTCATCCCAAAATAGCGACTTACAATATCGTAAGCACTTCACATGCAACACGAACATAAAACGTGTGGCCAGCTATTTTCATAAACACGAACACTATCGACAGACCCTAACGCCAAACCTTGCAATCTCCAAGCTTTTGGTTCGCGTTAATGGGAGGGCCATTGTCTTTATCACACAAAGCACAAATCTTACAAAGATAATTTCTTCAAACAGATTGCGAACGAACTGAATAGGCTATTCTTATTGTTACAAAGACGACAATGAAAATGTTATAGAAATCAAACAAGGATTAGTTTTGAAAAAATTTAAGTGATTTTATAATTTTTCAAAATATTCCCCTTTAACATGCAAATATTTTTGCATTCGACGAAACCAGTCCTTAAAGCAATGATGCCACTCTTCAGAAACCAGGGTTTTATACTTCTTCAAGCGATGACGAAAAACTGATTCCACGCACTTTATCTTTAGTTTTGGAAGCACAAAGACCTTTAGGGCATCCAGATAATCAGTTGTTAGTTTTGCTGTCACGAACTTTTCCAAAAATGTGTCATAAACAAACATTTGTGCACCAATCGACAGTAACGGTACCTCTATCTTATAGTAGCAATATGACCCTTTTAGAAACAACCATCTTCTTACAGCACTGCCACTTTTGTAGGCTTAGCTTCTGTTCAAAAGACCATCGAATCGATTTACTTTTCTTTTCAGGATTATAACAATAAATCTAAGATTCATCACCACTAACGATATTCCAACCAAAATTGAAGTGTCGTCTTGGAATCAATGCAACGTTGTTGTTTCTGATCGGCAGTCACTTTATGTGGAAACTAACTTTTCTCGCATCTAACTGTTGATGAACTCATACCAATGTCGCCCATAAGATGTCCGTCGATCTTCTTCAAGCATTGCTCGAACAGCGGCAATATTTTCATCAGTAACAGTAGTTTTGGGCGTTCTTCACAACATTCATCACTAAATAATTCCATCTCTTTTGAATCTGTTGCCTTAGATGGGGCAAATGCACTTCTAAGCCGATGTATAGGCGTTAATGACGATTTAAAATCGTAAAAAACCATAGCCCGGAAATGTTTCATTTTTGGCGGAACACAATATCTTCAAATGACGATAATTAACAAACTATTACAGCAAATCGAACAAACGTCATGGCAATCAACTCGCAAAACATTATAAAGTCAAATATAAACAGATTTAATTTGTTTTTAGAAACATGGCATTCTTTCAGCATCGCCCTCGTATTATGGTCGCTTTCGACGTTGTATGAACATTTATGGGTTGTAAATTACTCCATTCTATTTCAGATATGGAAAAATAAAATATATAACACAAACACAATTAATGCACTGTTGCATGTACGTAAAGCATCGCATCAATTCTCGTTTTGTTGTCATTGTGAATGGCAAAGCGAATCTTGTGTTCATGTTTCTATACAGTTAATCAAGCACCATTAGCTCAATCAATGATAATTGAGAACGCCGGGAGAAATGTGAATCATTTGGGAAATTAATGTCGTGCCATGGTAATTCACTTGTTAGAGCACCAGCATCGAAAGCTATGTAGTGTTCCTCCACCTTTCCAAATCATGAGTTAATATTCAAGAACATGAACTAAATGATTGGCCATGAGAAGTCCTAGAAGTGTTGAGCCATCTTCAAGCAGCTGAGTGGCCTTGAGGTGTTGACAACTCTTTATAGTGCTTTACAACATCTGCCATCTGCTTTCCACGATGAATCCATATAGGTTTATTGGCCATCTTTTGGGATGACGTGTGCAAGTTGATAGAGCTCTATGTTCTATTCCAAGATCGTGGGAAGCTACAGAGCGAGGAGATTTAATCATGGTATCCGAGACAAGCTTGGGTTTTATTTTTCCAGGAAATGGAGACTGACGACATATTCCCACAAAGCGTGACCAAGAAATTCCCAAACGGATTGGGGCAACTCCGTCTGTGAATCACCAACTCAACTCAGCGCACCGCCAACAAACGCTCGTACATGTACCTACTTGTCATCACGGTGACTGACTATCTGACGTAAGCGGTTTGGAAAATAATTCATGTCTTACCTTCACATCACATATCTCTACCCACTCTTCTACAAAAGTTTTTTTTCTAGCTAATCCACATAATTACACATTTCGCAAATTAAAAACAATAAAACGAATATACCTCAGAAAAGGTTAATGACGATACCAACCTTTTTATTTGGGATACATTGTATGCTTAAAGGATATGTACATTTTTAGTTTCTCTACAACGTATAGTAATATATTCTACCCACAAATTCAATGTCAAAAAGCACTTCTTACTTTCTCTACCACGTGCATAGCAGGTAGAAAAGGTATTGCATTCCACCTAAAAATTCGATAACCAGATTTAGCCAGAAATACCTGTTTTGAGGCTCACTAAATCCAAGGTACAAGTCCGTGTGTGCGTGTAAGTGAACAGCATTACTCAAAAACGAAAAGTCGCATAAATACCAAATTGTATTTAAATTCAGTATCTTACAGCGATGCGACACAAAGATTTTCAAGAAAATCCCCCACCCCAGACTACTCTTTACATGGAACATTTTTCAAAATTTTGATTTTCTCAAAAACCGCTTAACGATTTTAATTAAATTATCATATGTTTTTTCATGCCAAATGAAACGCATATCTTGAATTTTCTGGGAATATCCCCAAAACTCCTCTTCATTCTGAATGACTTTTGCACAACTGGTAAACCATAAGACATAGACAAAATTGTATTACACACAATTTGTCACATACACCTTTTTGGGCGTGGAGTGAACCATTTCCTAAATATTCCATCTTATTTGTTTGAGTTTACCAGTACTTTTACTTTTTATGAAATGGGAACTTTTTTTTTTTAACGTCCTGGACATGCTACTCCACATAGCAACCAGCGCTTAAAACATTTGACTATCGCTTAAAGTCTACCATATTCCCCTTGCACCTATAAGATAATTAGCAATAAGATCTCCATTAACCGTTTGTACAAGAGTAGAGAAAGTCATGTGAGTGCAACACATCAGTTTTTTTTTCTCTATCGACATTTTAATCCAAATAATCCTTTGCAAAAACAGCTACGTTACACATTTCGTTATAGAGAACAGCGATACTCAAATGTTTAACAACTGGACGCTATATGCTGGCCATGACATCGCGAGAAACAACTGAATGTCGACAGGACCTTAAGAGAATGGATAAGTATTGAACAATTGGAACCATTAATAACGGATATAACAGAAATGGCTCATGCTATAAAAAACATATTTGAAATAAATTGCATGTTTTAAAGAGATGTACATTTTTGTGTAGTAAGTTAACGTTTACCAGTTACACAAGATTATAAAAAATTCCTTCCAAATGAAGAGGACTTTACAGGCTATTCCTAGAAAATTTAACATATATATCTTATTTGTCATGTAAATATCTTTAATAAATCGTTGAAGCTATAGTTTCAGAAGAATGCTCCATGTAAAGGGTAATTTCGGGTGGGGGGGATTTTCTTGAAAATCTTCGTTTGACATCCTTGGAAGATACTGAACTTAGATACCAAGTTTGGTTTCAATACTACTATTTGTTTTTGAGTTATGCTGTTAACACACACACACTCACACGGACCTTTTTCTAAAATGTTTTTGGATTCATGAGGCTCAAAACACGTGTTTCCGGTGAAATCTCGGTATCCAATTTTTTGGTGGAATGCAATACCCTCTCTATAATCGGCGCAACAGTTCTAGACACGTGAAAATCTTAATGAGAGCTATGATGCGAGTTGCTTACCAGATCAGGTGGTGACCGGTCGTCTCCATGCTGCAGGAGTGCGTGGGACAGTCATCGTCAAATATCCACAACGGTTATGCACTGCGTTGCGCTGATAAACTTAGTTATATACAGTATATTAAAATCCACGCTGTAAAAAGCGCTTAATATAAAAAACGCTGTCAATCATTGCCTCCAATTCTTCCACATCTAACAACCCTTCATCTTCTGCGGAATCACTCACATTATTGCCGTCATCACTGCTGTCACTACTTTCTGCACCATTATCCTGCATGAGAATTATTTCTATTTGATTTTCTGCAATTCCGTATTTTTCGGAATAATGATTCTTAATTTATTCAACATGTCGCCATACATTTTCCCATTCTGGCCTTCCAATTTCAGCAAATTGCTGGCGTTATAACTGCTCCACATATTTTAATTTAAAAGTGATATTTCTGCATGCCACCCATTTTTGATATCAGCCCAGATTAATTCGATTGAGGTTTAGATCTGGGCGATACGATGACAGTCTAAGTACATTATGGCGATGTTGTATTACTATCTGGTCAAGTATGTATGACTTCTGAAGCTGTTTGTTGGTTTTAATTAAGTTATATAGCTTTGTTTTACTCATGCTATTTAGATACTGGTCTCTTTAAAATTACAACCAGATGCAGACACTTTCTATGCAGACTGTATGTGTTACGCACTGTGAGTAAGCAAAGGTGTTATATCGTTTTCGTTGATTAAGCTGAACATAAACCATTCCTAGGCTCGGCAGCTGGGCTGGCAATCAAGGTCACGATTCCAGAAGTTTTGCGCGAGTAATACCTACTATGTACGTGGCAGAGAAAGTAGAAATGTAGATCTCTTTATAACACACAGTTTATGTCAAAACTTTTTTGTGGCATAAATATTTCTGAGATATAGGTTACTAATGTTTCGAATTGTTCAACTCTTAAGTCATTCTCTTAAAGTCGTGTCAACATTCAGTTGTTTCTCGCGATGTCATGGCCAGCATATAGCGTCCAGTTGTTAAACATTTGACTATCGCTGTTCTCTATAACGAAATGTGTAATGTAGCTGTTTCTGTAAAGGTTTATCTTCATTAAAATGTAGATGGAAGAGTGATGTGAATGTATCACATCAGAATATTTTTTCTATTTCTTGTGGTTTCCCAGTTATAGAAATTATAGAAAATCCATGCAGAATGTGGAGGACTTCACAGGTTATTCCCAGAAAGTTCAAGATATAAATTTTATTTGTCATGTAAATATCTTAAAGATCTATCATTTTAATAACAATATCTAGAAGCATCATCTCTTTGTTGGACCGAGGAGCTGGTGCACAAGAAGGAAATGTAGCGACGACTTAAAGTATCCAACAGAACATTTGCTTAGCCACCGCGTCAGATTGTTAGAACTCGGAGCACAGACGTTACCATCTCGCTGCGTTACAAACCTTTTTAAGCAAATGACAAATAACGAAATATTTTCCATGTAAAGACTAGCTTGGGTGATGTATTTTCATGAAAATGTAAGTGTCGCATTTTTGGAACACAATGAATTTAAATATAAACACTGCTGCTGATCCGCTTTTCTGCACACTACATACGCGCACACACGGGTCTCTCTATTTTTTTATTCAGGGAACATCAAAATATGCATTTCCAGTGAAACCTCCAAGTGGAATTTTTGGAAATACCGCATAAGGTATAAGTACTCCTTGTTGGTGGAACAATCATCGGTCGGAATGGTACAGTAACTTGGTAGCATATTTGTCACAAGGAATGTGAATGTTGTCGGCTGAAAATGATGCATGTTGGTTACTTTGGTATTGCTTAATTCATCTGCATTCAATTTTCTGTTGTGGATGTAATCGAAATATATTCAAGGAATTCCATACATTGTCCTCACCACCAGGGTACGAAGGAGCCGGCTTAGTTGCATAGTCGCCCTGACCTTCTTGTTGTAGGTTCGTCAACGTTTCTGTTTTGTGTGAATTCAGAAGATGAAATGTCAAGTTATACCTGTCGTGGGTTAAGTCTCAAATCGCAAAAAAGAAAACTGCTATGAAGGGTGCAAAGGTTGGCTAAAAGAATCACGTCACGTGGATGAAGTACTGTACAACAACAATAGCCGGATCAACTCTAACACAAAGAAAACTGTGCCTCCTGAGTGAAGATGATGATAGAGGGGGAGACCCAACATTTCAAGTCCGCTGTCAATCAAATGAGCCACTTTTTTGTTTTCTCGTTGATCTTATTCGTGTTTTAAATTTGTCGAAGCAACAGCCTGAGCTTCACGATTCAAAGAAAGGAATCTTCTTCTTCTTCCTGATACGAAAGTTTCTGAATGTTTCTCCAAGGAAGATGACATCGAATCCGTTATGGAGACTCTTGTCCATGATTCAGCAGTACTTCTCACTGTCCAGCGTGAGGACACAGAAAACAACACTCCCCTGTCTCTTATGACGAACATTTCCTTGAGTAATGCATGTTAGCGCAGAGAACTATCGCGATAATGATGGGATGTAGTCACTTCTTGGCGACGAACATGGAGAACGGTTCCCCCACGACGAGTAATTATCAAGGCAATTGGAGTGCTACCATGTTGTCCGACTACGGAGGAAATGAGGGAACAAATATTTTAGGTAGGTATGTTTATTCCTTTTCTTTACTTTTATGTTGCTCATTTGTTTAACATTTTAGTTCTCCTCTTGCCAGATACCTACATAGCCTGACGGAAGCATTTACATGGAAACTGAGAGTGATACACAAATTCTGGATTCAGGGGCTGCGACGTTTGTTTAGAGGCGAGAGTACAGTGTTTACGTGAAGGTCCTAACATTGCAAAACTATATACATGTTTTCTGCATTATTAATGAAAACCGCGCAAGTAGTGCGAACACAGAAACAAAATGTGAGAACCACAGCAAGCCATCTCCATCAAATGAAGAGCTGTGCGCGGCTTGATGCAAAGTTGAGGGTTGCAATAAATTCACACAGAACCTTATCCATGTGCACATTCTGACGTGGCGTTTTGCATTAATGATACAATAAAGACGTTGTTGTTTATATTATAATATTGCAGAAATACAGTACATGTGCACGAGACACGCGGTCGCTGCATCCTTACCTTCCTATTCTATACGCGACTCCGCTTAGCCACTCCGATGTCGCAGCCCTAGTACTTTTAAACCATTGAACTTGGTCCCCTACCTATTTCATAACATAATCAGGCCACCAAAACACACGTAGTACAATCTTCTCAGTCGTTAATTAAAAAATCTGATGGGTTACACTCACATCACTTTCTCTACTCTTGTATAAACGCTTATTCTCCATATGCTTCATGTTAATCGAAACGTTAATCTTATTGCTAATTAAGAGATATGTATGTGCTTAAATGCTACTGTATTTCTATATTGCCCTTGTAAATATATATTCCCCTTACATCTATAAGAAACTTAGCATTAAGATAGAGTCTGCAAATGTTTATCTCGATTAACATAAAGTAGATGGAGAATAAGCGTTTGTAAAAATAGTTTGTTCAAGAGTAGAGAAAGTCATGTGAGTGTAACACATCAGATTTTTTGTGTAGTAACATTTTGTCTATCTCTTATGGTTTACCAGTTATGCAAAAGTCGTTCACAATGAAGAATACTTTTGGAGACATTCCCAGAAAATTCGAGATATACAATTCATTCGCCATAAAAATGTCTTAAACTTATGGTATTTCATTCAAAATCGTTAGAGCCATTTTTGAGAAAATTAAAATTTTCGAAAAAGTTCCATGTAGAGGGTAATCTGGGGTGGGAGATTTTCTTGAAAACCTTCGTGTCGCATCTCTGGAAGATACTGAACCTAAATACCAAGTTTGGTGTTTATCCGACTGTTCGTTTCTGATTATGTTGTTCACAGACAGACACACGGACATGTTTTCAAAAATGCTTTATATGCATTCAGTGCACCTCAAACCACGTATTTCCGGTGAAATCTCGGTATCGAATTTTTGGGTGGAATACAATACTTCCCCTACTTACTATACGTAGTACAGAAAGTAAAAAATATCGGTGCGATAATTTCTATTCTCTCTTATTTAGCACGCCCTGCTTACGAACTTGATTACAACATAAGTACAAAGGAAATAAAGTAAAACTTTGTTACTTGAGGGTTATTACAATATTTTGGCATGCGCATAACAGCTTCATTTGTTTTGCTGCGTCGTATTTGCCAAATCGTGCCCATTTAGACACACATATATCGCTTGGAATGAAATATCAGCCTCATTTTCTTACTTCACATGTGCATTAGTGGAGTAACAGCTTTTTCCTACTCCATGACATTCTCAACTAAAAGTCAAGGCCTTCTTCCAAAATATGTTCTTTTACAACTCTTCGTATTCAAGTACAAGGGCTTTCTGAGTAATTTTCAGTCTTTTACTAATTTATTAATTTAAGTTATAAGGTGTTTTATAGCCCTATGTCCATAAAAAACCTGGGCTTTTGGATGGTGAGGGAATTGTGAAACACGGTTTTTGATATTAGTCCCCACACATACAGATGTATTGGAGGTGATCACTTGACTTACCGGTCAGATGACTGCATTTCAACTCCTGTACTGACCTGCAACACAAACAAGGAAACGTGTTGTATAAGCAAGCAGACAAATAAATTCACTTCATAATTAAACAAAACACAACGTGCGTTGCATTCTACATCTACAGGGTGCACCGTACAGCATCTCCAAACTAAACCTTGTAGAAAGAAATGTCTGCTTGCTTGACATTGTGGCGGCCAATTTATTTGTTTTCAAATGGGAGCCTACAATTAAGGTCAAATTAAATTGATCTAAAATGACCATCACAACGTCCTCCAAACAAAACACAACTAATGCCATTTACTTTCCCATAATGCCAAGCATTGGAGATGTTGTGTAGCCAATAGCAGCATGACCAACCACAATTACATCACTTTGTTGTATTTATCTTCATCCACATGTCCTTCTCTACCCACAGGTGTAGAGGGTATTGCATTCCACCCAAAAATTCAATGCCGAGTTTCAGTTTCTTCTGAATTCAATGTTTATGTAGCTTTTAGATCAAATATAACGTATAGATTAACTCTACAACGAAATGGGATAAATTGACGATTTGTATTGTGAACAGTTATTAAATATGTGCTTGAAACCAAAGTTGGTCACAGTAGTGTGATATTCTAAAGCTTTTGGCCTTGTCGTCTAAAAGTAACATTTTATCTTGTATATTTTGTGTTTTGCTAATAATCATTGCTTTCGAAAGTGCAACTTATGCTTTATATTTGCTTCGTTTACATGTATATTTCACAAATACGATATTTGTGCCATCGTTAGTCTCGAAAGTTGGCAACGCTGATGGTAGATCCGCGTCTTATCTGGTCGTAGCCGTTTCCTCACGGTATGAATGGAACTGTTAAGGAGTTATTACTCGGAGCTCTCGGGTTCGATTCCCGGTGGCTGCCCACTCTGACTATGCGTTTCCCTGGTTGACAAAGGCAAATGGTGCAGCGGCTCTCGTCTCATTTCATGTTTCAGGTTGACTCCAGGGCTGTGGTTCGGTCCGTGTCGGGCAGATTTGGAAGTTGTTCTCGGCCGTGCTGCGAGTGGCAGGTCTCTGTCGACTTGCGGTTCCCCATCCACTGAGATCAAGGTGCTACGTCAACCAGTCCGTGCTGCACATTCAACCGTTAGTACTTAATGCCTGCAGCTTGTATATACCAACTCATACGCTTTATTTATATGGAACATTTCAATGCCTGCAGCGCTATGTTTAACGGGCCAGTAAGCCCCACCATACATATATTCCTTTAAACCAAAAATTTCTTATTTTTACTTTCTCTACTAGGTATTGTAACAGGGAAAGTATTGTATTCGATAGCGAGATTTCACCGGAAATAATGTTTTGAGGCCCCATGAAAACAAAAAAGCATTTTTAGAAAAAAATCAGAGTCTGTGAACAGCATAACTAAACAACGAAAAGCCGCATCAACATCAACCTTGGTATGTTTAAATTCCGTTCAAGAAAATTTCCCCACCCCCAACTACGCTTTACATGTTTCGAAATTTTTAATTTTCTAAAAAATGGCTAACCATTTTTATTAATATACTTACATGAGAAATAAAATGTACGACTTGAATTTTCTGGGAATAGCCCGTGAAGTCCTCTAATCCGGAAAGAATGTTGTATAACTGGTAAACACTAAGCGATAGACGAAAACCTACTTCACAAGAAGTACGTATAGGTCTCTTTTAATACACACAATTTACGTTAAATATCTTTCTTGTGGTATAAGCCATTTCTGAGATATCCCTCATCAATGGTTCGAATTCTTCAATACTTGGTCATTATTTTAAAGCCCTATCAACATTCAGTTGTTTCACGTGATGTCATGGAAACAGTATGGAGCATATAGCGTCCAGTTGTTAAACATTTGACTATCGCTGTTCTCTATAACGAAATGTGTAACGTAGCTGTTTCTAAAGGTTTACTTCGATTAAAATGTAGTAGATAGGAAAATAAAGTTTCGTAAGAATAGTTTGTATACCCACTAATAAGCTACAGAGGGCAGTGAAAGTAATAAGAATGTAACACATCAGATATTTTTTCAAGCATCTCAACCTCCCTTTTCAGGTTTAGAATGAATTATTGTTACTATTTAAATCTGTAACAATTGGTTTTTGTCTTTGTGGAAACTAATACGATTTAGGCGTCGAACCAAAGCAGTTTTTATACCTGAAAAAGAAGCTGAAACCTTTAAGGAAAACAGAGGTTATGTGTTTGAAGTGTATTTTTCACTTGAGTGGACATCTTCTGTCAATGCATCTGAAGAGATCACACAATACAGACACGTGACAAAGAGAGATGCTATTCCTCTACCACGATCCTTGCGCAGTAAAGCTGACGGATCTGTCAATTTTCAACTTCTTCATATGTTGGTATAACCTGCATTTTAAAATATACTTCTAAATTAATTGCTTTTTACAAAAATAATTCTTGTTCAGTTACGAGTTTCGGCTTCTGCAAAAAAATCTACTTATACTTATTAAAAGTTGGGAGATGTTACACATTTTAATAACTGCATATTGGGGAAATTCTCTCCAAAGTTTCAATACAATAAAATTGCATTTTAAACGCAGAAGAGAAACGCACAGGATAACCCGTTGAAACGTTTTTCTCATAAAACAGTGTAAAGCTTTATTTAAAATATATAGTTTAGACACTCATTATCCTTTGTGTACCAAATTTTGGGAAACACTTGAAACAAATATTGGAAAAAGAAAAATTTAAGAAAAGAGTCTCAAATACGATACTACGAACTACGCTCGGGGCTATTTACGTCATCTGTTCAGATGTCTCGCCAGTAACGATTCCCGTCGACTCGACCGCCCACTCTTTCCTTGTTTTCCCTGATCGGTAAGCAAATGCTGCTCATTTACCACAATTCCTTATCTTTCAGGTGTCGTGGCGTGGTCATTGAAAGGAAAGAGTTCATCGCTCTCTCCAGCAGTGGAACAGGTCTTCGAGCCTGAAATTGTGACCCGTGATCCTTCACTAGAGGGCGTAGTGAGCAAGGTGTACCCCTCATTTTCACCCGATATCAAAAATAAAGGGTAGTTTAATTATATTCGAACCCACTCGCGGCTTCTCTCTACTGCGCGAGACAGCCGGCAGTCGCCGGGGAAATCACGCCGGCAGAGGCGGTCTAAAATCCTTACCTTATAACACAAGCTGGAAATGTTGACCCTCTGCTTTCAAACAGGCAGCATATCTCGTGTAAATATTCTCGCTCACTCTCCGAAGCTCAGCAGCAGGAATTCTTGTGATGAAACGCCACATTATGATCAGAAAATTGGAGTGTGGTATGCGATAAGGGCTAGAAGGCTAATATGACCCATATTCTTTGATGAAACAATAAATGCAGAGCAATATCAGAGATTAATTCTGAGGCCATTTTGCAATCACTTGACAGAAGAAGAGAAATTGTTGGTTGGTTCCAGCAAGATTCTGTAACAGCACATACGGCTGCCGAATCATTACATGCAATAAGAGAGGTGTTTGATGACAGAATAATTAGTGTTGATTTGTGGCCCCCTCGTTCTCCTGACCTAACGAGTTGTGAATTTTTATTTATGGGGTTCTTTAAAAGACAAAGTGTATCGTTCCAATCCTCGCACCTACAGGAACTTAGAGAAAACATTGTGCAAGAAATCACAAGAATTCCTGCTGCTGAGCTTCGGAGAGTGAGCGGGAATATTTACACGAGATATGCTGCCTGTTTGAGAGCAGGTCAACATTTCCAGCATCTATTATAAGGTAAGGATTTTAGTCCGCCTCTGCCGGCTGTCTCGCGCAGTAGAGAGAGGTCGCGTGTGGGTTCGAATATAATTTAACTACGGCACTGTAATAGCTAGGCCATCCAGCGGAAGATAAAGATGCCAGGGAAGGGAGAGGAGATTCACAATTACTGACGTGCGGTTCTTGAATGTCAGCAAACTAAAGTAATGAAACAAAAACTAAGGTTCCAGAAATGGACTAACTTACCGAAAGATATAACGCGAAAATTGTTAACCTTAAAAAAATTTCTGATGTGTTACATTCACATAACTTTTTCTGTCCTCTATCGTTTGTTAGTGCGTATACAAACTATTCCTACTAAAGCTTATTTTCCCATCTACTACATTTTAATCGAAATAAACCTTTACAGAAACAGCTACATTACACATTTCGTTATAGAGAACAGCGATAGTCAAATGTTTAACAACTGGACGCTATATGCTCCACACTGTTTCCATGACATCGCGAGAAACAAGTGAATGTTGACAGGACCTTAAGAGAATGGATAAGTATTGAACAATTCCAACCATTGATAATGGGTATCTCAGAAACGGGTTATGCCACAAGAAAGTTATTTTAAATAAACTGTATGCTTTAAAGAGACGTACACTTTTAGCGTTCACCTCTTATACAAAATTCCTTGCTAGTGAAGTGGACTTCACAGGCTATCCCCCAAAAATTTCAGATATAGATTTTATTTGTGATGTACATATCTTTAATATATGGTATTTTAACCAAAATCGTTAGCCATTTTTTAGAAAATCAAAAATTTCGAAAAATGTTCCATGTAAAAGGATAGTTCAGGGTGGGGGGTTTCTTTAACATTTTCGTGTTGTATCTTTGGAAGGTACTGAACCTAAATACCAAGTTTGATATTTGTTTGACTTTTCCTTTTTCAGTTATACTGTTCACAAACACACATACAAGACGCGCGCGCGGACCTTTTTCTAAAAATTGTTTTTTATTGGAGGTGCTTTAAAACATGCATTTCCGGTGAAAGCTCGGTATGGAATTTTTGGGTGGAATGCAATACCTTCTATGTACCTATGTGGTAGAGAAAATAAAAAGGATCTAGCAATTTTGATTCAAATACCATATGTTGAAGAACATTTGCAAATAAAATTGTAACGAGAAACGAAGAACAATGTTTATATGAAGACCACGTGGGTACTAAATGGAGCCACTTTTCAGCTTTGGATTGAGGTGCTACCCACAAGACCCTGGAGCACGAGAGTCGTGGTACAGCGCCTGCCTGCGTGGCGAGAGCTTCCCTATTGCCATTTTGTGAAAATAGCGGCGTAGCATCCAACCTCGGCTACTCTTGCCACCTGTATCTAAAATATATATATGAAATCATAAATTTTAAAATGAGACATCCAATTATACACTCTCCCATGTCAGTTAAATGTACAATAAATACATTACTTGTCAAGTCCACGTCAGTGGCGTAGCTTGCCACTGTGTTCTGGGTACACAGAATTCTTTTAAATGATCCACAAATTCCCATACGTTAGTGTTTCATAAACTACTGTGAATTCTCTATTACGATTCCATTATTATTTGTTGTTGTTTTAGTACTCATTAGCATCACTACTAATTGCCGAAATTGACCCAACATACATTTTAAAGTAAACTGATTATAAAATATAGCGTTAGGTGTAACTTTACAAAATGCTGACAAACCATTGTATGATTGTGAATCATGAAAACAATGTAGGTACTCATTTAGATTTTCTTGTATAAAAGTTCCAGTCGGCGATTTTTATTGCAAGCTTTTTTTTCAATGTTTTTAATATTTGATATTCCTTCAACACTCCATTCCTTTTCCTCGCCAAAAAGCAAACATGCGAAGCAACACACTTTGTTATGAATGTAAACGTCAGTTAACCAATTAAATTTACTGTACCACGATGTTTGAAGTCCCCTTTTTGGTTCTTTTTCTGGAAGACAACGCCAAGCTTAGGAATTGGTCTTTTACCTTTAAGTTCACACTAACTGGGGTTTTAAGAAATAATAAATAAAACACGCACAAATACACAGGTTTACGTAAAGTTAACACTGCACGCACATAATGCTATAACTGAGGAGTGAACTGCCTTGCCCTACGTTTGTCTCCAACCTTTACTGTCCATTAAGTCTATGCTGCTGCTGCTGCTGCCTTAATGCACATCAAAATACAGGCATGTCTTCCTACAACGAGAGGTCAAAGTTCACTCTTGATGAGACTTGCACTCGCTCAGACTCCACTTTGCTGCCGCATCATGACATTTCGATGCTGCCTAAGAACGCAGCACTACAATAGTAGGGGTTGGGGCGTTGCGGTGAAGGTGCTTGTATTAATTAGTTTTTCCATCACGTGTTTGAGACTGCCTTTATTTATATGTTTAAAAATTTACCTAGTTTCTCGGCAATTTATTTAGGTAGACTCAGTCTCAAAGTCTACCCTTACGCTACGCCACTGGTCCACGATGGAGCCCATCGATTAGTGTCCTAACAGGAAACCTTCACATGAGTTTCTCTACTCACTCTTCCCAAACTTGTTGTTAATACAGATAAACTTTCATTGAGAAGAATACAGTAGGATAGTCAGATGCTTTCAGAGCCAGTCCTGTGTATCGTTATCACCAATAACGACTTGCAGTTGAGAAAAGCACAAGTGTTTCAGTAATAAAGCAGGTGTACATTTTTGTGTGGCAGCTTTGAACCATAGGAAGACATGGTCTAAATAATGAACATGACGCAGAGTTTAACACATATCTTGGGTATAACAATGCAGAACCGAGAGGATGCCGCTATCTAAAATGGAGAGGGCAGGACAGCGCCAGAGTGACTTCTTGGGACCCCAGGATTGGTCGACAGGCGGACCTTAGCAGATGATGCACCATGATAGTTAAAGAGAGGTTGATATTTCAGGAATAGCTAACCGAGACTGTAAAATTCACCCTTTGCCCAAAAGGGAAGTGTATGGGCTAATTGTGAATGTTTAGTCTATCTTCTACGGCTTTCAAGTTAAACTATTTCCAGAAAATTTAACATATACCTGCAAATGTCTTAAACATATGGCATTTTAATAAAATCGTTAGAGCTATTTTTGAGATAATAAAAGATAACTATGAAAGATAGTTTGGAAGGCTCCTGTGTAGTGCTACATCCCAAGTCGGGCCTTGGCTTCTCTTCTTATTTACCTTCTCCCAACTTCAACCAACCATCTGTCTCTTGGTCTACCCACTGCTCTATACCACTTGTTCCTTCACATGACCTCCCACCGCAACCTACTCTCGTTATGACAGGATCTTTATATAGCCCATGTTCATTCACGGACCCAAAGTCTCCTCAATATCTTTCTTTCAAAGACATTTAACATATTTTCTTTGTGCTTATAAGATGCTGAAATGAGGTATTCATACCGTAATTATTGATAGGAAGACATAAATAATTAAATAAAGAAATTATAATAAGATAGAGAAGTAAATCATAATTTCCGTACACCCCGATTGTCCGAAGAGAGAGGTCATTAGCGAGTCATGTCATTAGTAACAGCCGAGTAGCGAATACATTAGTATAAAAGTTCCTGGAATGCAGTTAGGCTTTAGTTCAGTATGTTTGCAAAGTCACGTAGGCAGGAATTCTGAGGTTGGAGCAGGGCACCGCCTACAAACTGTTTTAGATACGCATACGTAGAATTTTAAGATTGGACCGCTTGAGTGGGAGCGTTGGTAGGAGGAGTTTACGTTAAGAAAAGAGCGTGCATTCTAGATCAGATTTACTTAATCATGTGACGACGCTTCTGATTTTTACTTTCATTTTAAGTTGTGTCGCCCTGAGTTAGAAACATCTAGCGGCTGTTGCGAGGGGCCTTTCTGCGACTGACACTTCGCTTCATTATTATTATACAAATAGTTTAATTCAACAGTCGGCGACTCTCTTGAAACAGAGTATTTGAGTCAACGTTAACTAAACTGGTGTTATCCTTTCACCCATCCCTGAGACAAAGATACCACTGAAGCAGTTGCTAGGAGATGACATCGTAGAACTCCAAAACAACGAGATAGCAGCATCAGGTTTGAAGCAAAGCGCACCACCTACATATTCAAGAGCCCCAACCCGTTGAAATCTTGGTATCGAGTTTTAAGGTGGAATACAATAATTGCCTTACGATAAACCTATTTGAAACAGTATGTACTTTATCTAGCAAATTAACTGTGTGACCTACAAATAACTGGCATAATTACTTGTTACAGAAGCAGATCCAGTTTTTTTACACGTCACAATATTTTGCAGACTTTCCTCGTTCCTGCAGAAACATGCTTGCTCTCTTGCGAAGGTTACCCGCTGGCAAACCTTTAAGTCTCCAATGCCTGCGCTATATCCTATCATTACACAAGCATTTCCTAATGCTCTAGGGTATTCGCAGTAATATAACAATACTTTTATGTGTTACATTCACACGACTTTCTCTACCCATCTTCGTGTTTATGGAGATAAACATTTGCACAAATTACAGGACTTTTCGGGTTTGAACACTTGCGTTTAATACAACTTGGAAACATGAACCTAGTACCAATGGACAGAGGAACTTTTGGTTATAGTATCATAGTTGGCAATAATGACGCACAAACATTTCTCGATTACCATGTTAATCAATCCGTAATTGTTGTTGGACGACATTTTCGAACAAGAGGGTACATTTGTGACAGGAAACTGCAGCTGTTGCGAGACTCACGTGGGAACTGATGTCGGGTCCATAGCGTTTACTGCATGTCCTAAAGTGAACGTGTCCTCTGCGCTTTTTTCTTTCTTTCCTAATATAATTTATATAAGGTCGCTTTAACTTGGAGGTCATAACGTGACCAATACCAGGCATAAATCGAACACTTACATTCATATTAGTAACGGTATTTTGGAAGATTGCTTATAAAATTGTATGGATTACAGCTGAAGCACAAACGTTTGTGTGTTGTTTCACATTGTATGAGGCCGAGCGAGCCACTTCCTTCTTCGCACTTGTTCACTCCATTCACATTTTCTAGGACATCATTTGGATGTTCGGGTGATGATGCTGCGTCTTTGGCAGAAGGAATCCAAACGAAAACCACTTGTTTGCCAGCGTTAGAGGTGTAAGCCGGCTCACACTCAACATGTGTAAGGTACGTCCTATTGTTAAACACGTGTGGTCATTTATAGGAACCCTTGTAGCTTCAACGAAACACACACGGCAGACTTAAACGATAGTCAAATCTGGTCGCTGTGTCACAACTTTGAAATTCTCTTTCCATGAATACAAGCAAAAAAACAAGTTGAAATACAATAAAGTATTTCACAATTCAAATCTGTAATAAAAGTATCTCGTGACACATTTTTATTGGATATAAACTGTGTACTTTAACGAGATCTACATCTTTTGTGTATTATGTCTTACAGTTTAACGGTTATATCCAGTCCTTCAGAATGAAGATGACCTCACAGACTATTTCCAGAAACTTCTAGTTATACATTTGGTATCTTAATAAAAATCGTTAAGGGCAATTTTTAACAAAATAAAGATTAGCGAATATTGGTCATGTAAAGGATAGTTTAGGGTGGGGGATTTTCCTGGAAATCTTCGTGTCGTATTTTTGGAAGAGGCTGTACTTAATACCAAGATTGGTATTGAAGCGACCTTTCGTTTTTGAGATATGCTGTACAAACACGGGTGCGCGCAACAGTGTGTTTATTTCCTTTCGTCGATTTGCAGTCAGTTAGGTAAATATTTGATTGCAAAACTTCAAACCTTTAGCCTGGCTTGGGAATACCGAGTTGCAACCGATTGGAACGCCCATTATTTTAGGATTAATATGACGTACGCGTGACCCCTGAGAGGAAGGGACTAGCAACACGATTCCAGAATTACACCAATCTGCCTTAACTCGAGAACCATCGCCGTCGAGTGGTGTTACAACCCTAAAATACGGCTATGAGAAGAAGGTGGTAGACGCGTCTATCTTAACTATCCGAAATATGAAATACAAACTGTCGTGTATAAAAGCTCATCTCGCGGTTGATTAGCGATTTAATGACCTTGGATAAGCACTTTCCCTCACAAACGACGACCTTCTGTTCCACGTAAACAGCAACATAAAGTGATCTGCAATTCATAACCAAATGGGTTCACAGTTAAGCTGGTTCGATTAAATTACTTCCCTGTTTTTTTCTACCAGGTAATATACACTACCGTTTGTGCAAATTACAACACCAAGAAGGAAACGCATGGATTCAATACCATAGGTTAAGTACATGACAAGGAACAAATGATGAACGTTTTAAATCTATACCTGACCTTTGAGCCCTAATGTTCAATATTTGGTGTGGCCTGCATGCGCTGCAATTAGAGCTGCTATACGCCGTGGCATTGAATCAAAACGGTTCTGAATAAGTTCCTGAGGGATTTGCCTCCACGCAGTTTGTATTCGAGCCCACAAATCCACGACACTGGTTACCGTGACGCACCAGGTGCCGACCAACCATATCCCAGACATGTTCGATGGGCGACATGTCAGGCGAACGTGTAGGCCAGGGAAGCAACGGTACTCGTCGCTCTTCGAAGAAGGCTTCTACATTCCTCGCAATATGTAGCCGGGCATTGTCCTGTTGAAATGTGGCCTGCGGAGATGTCTGAGGCAGGGAGAGTACCTCAGGCTCTACAACCACCGTTAGGTACCCGTTGCTGTTCAAAGTGCCCTCAATTCGTAGGAAGGCGAGATCGGTTGTTGTAACCAATGGCGCCCCAAACCATCACACCTGGTGTTTGTCCGCTATGCCGCTCAACAATGCAGTCATCCAGGTTGCGCTCACCACAGTTCCGCCGGACACGTACGCGGCCATCACTGTAGAACACGTTGAAGCGGGATTCGTCCGAAAAGACTACATTTTCCACTCAGCACCCCAGTGACGGTGTTCAAGTGCCCATTGCAGTTGGAGGAGCTTGTGGTTTCTGGACAATGGAAGCCGACGTAATGGTATGCATGTAATCAGTCCAACCTGCAGCAGACGGCGACGAACCGTTGATGCAGACAAGTTCACACCCGTTGCAGTGCTCCAGCGTCGAGCCAACACTGTGGATGAAGCTGTACGGTCCGTTATGACCATGTGGACAAGATGACGGCCATCCCGTGGTCCAGTACCCGCTCTTCGTTGTGCACGACCTTCATCTATCCACTGCTTCCACACACGCATCACTGTCGTAGCAGCATGCCCAGTACGAGCCGAAATGTCACGGTATGACAAACCCGCTTCCCGGAGACCGATCATTCTGCTCCGTTCAAACTCACGTACCGATATGGCTCCCTTTGACGTCGACGAGGCATACTGGCAATCACTTTATTGTTTCCACCTTGTTGACAGCTCTGTACTGACTACATTGGGCGCAACATTGACCTTGTCGGACCGACACGAGAGGGCTCTGCTCGGCCTACGTGTACAAACCTAATCACTTATTGCTTGCACACTCTTCTACACTTCCACCAAGTTTGGAGTTATTCGGGAAATTCTTTCTTGGTGTTGCAATTTTCACATGCCTTTCTCCACCCACAATAGCTAGCTCATGTTAATCGAAACAGTTTCATTGTAGGTACACTCACTTCCATTTATGCTGACATCGCAGCTTCAGGCCTTTGTATAGCAAAGAAGAGGTTACCTTTTGGTGCATAGTCCTAGATTACTCACATGAGTCATCACTTATAATAACCATGTTTAAATATGTAACTAAATAAAACACTGTTTTACACAATCCTGTGTGATGTGGGGGTCTGCCTAACATTCAACAGATCCCCGGTTCCAATCTCGATTAGGGTGAGTTACCCGGGGTTTCCCTTATCCTGAAAATCCTCTAAGGACTTTGATTGAAAGGCCATATATTAAAGTTATTTACACGAGATATAAACTGCATATATTGAATTTTCTGGCAATAACCTGTGAAATCCTCTTCATTTGTATAATCTTGTATAACCGGCAAACGTTAAGGGATAGAAGTAAACCTACTGCACAAAAAATGTACATCTCTTTAAAACACACAATTTATTTCAAATAACTTTTGGTGTAATGCATTTCCGATATATTCGTTATTAAGGTTCAAATCGTTGAGTACTTGGTCATTCTTTTAAAGTCCTGTCAACATTCAGTTGTTTCTCGCGATGTCATGGCCAGCATATAGCGTCCAGTTGTTAAACATTTGACTATCGCTGTTCTCTATAACGAAATGTGTAATGTAACTGTTTCTGTAAAGGTTTATCTCGAATAAAATGTAGTACATAAGAAAATAAACGTTCGTTAGAATAATTTGTATAAATACTACTATATGATAGCGGGTAGAGAAAGTGGTGTGAATGTAACACATATTATAGGCAAGTGGTAGAGAAAGCGTACGTACCTTATTTTGACCGGCATGATGGGCCTGACAACAAACTTTAACCACTAAAATGAAAGGGAGGCGAACATGTGACATTTCACTTCCATAGCGGTAAGGTCTGTGTCCCTGGCGTCGCTGCGGGGACTCTCCGAATGGGCCCCGCGCCGGGAGGCGTTCTATCCCGAAACATTAGAGCGCCTGTCCTCATCCGAATCTGGTCGCACTTCCATTCTCTCCCTCCTTCCCGGGGATCACAGCAGAGGCACAAGGGGCCGTGCGGTGCGGTACGGTTTCGGGGTCCCTGTCCTCTGCGTTCGTCAGAACCTTCAGCTCTTATCTCTCAAGGACACGGCCCAAAGCACCATCCTTATTGTAACAAGGGTTGTCAGTGTCCCCCCCCCCATTTAGCTTGAAATGTGTTGGATTCAACAGCGTGTGCTTTTGGAGAACGTACACAAGTTGAAACAGTTTGCCGTTTGAGATATAATAAATTTGGTGAGAAGTGGCAGACCGCGTTTCTCTCAGGTCAACACTGTATAAAGATATGGGGAGTACATCAACTGAAATTGCAGTGTTTTAACAATAAAATTAAGCGTGTGAATGAATCTTCAAGAATCTGAAGCACTTTTCCACCACATTGTGTGGCTGCTTTCTCCGAATTCATCACAAATGGATGGGTTACTGCCCACGTTGCTGAGCAACAAGCCGTAATAAAACATTTACCGCGCGTCCTGCGTTGAGGCAACAATTAGAAGTGGGGCAGTAGCGGATACAGCTGGTGAGATGTTACACTGACTCCACACAAGCGGGTATTTTACTCCAAGAAGCAACATTCTTGCCAATTAGTGATTTTTCTGATTAATTGCCTTGAAAACAACTTCCTATTTTTGTCCTGAGTACCACTGGACATTTTTTGCACTGACAAGAGATAATCCTGACACAATCCTAGTTAATCAATCAAACACACAAGAGGAAATGTCTATTGCCTGGGCAGTGTACCCACCCTTGTTAACGTAACTTCTGGTTAAGAGAGCACTTCAATTATTCATTAAGTTTAAAGAACCGCTATTCTGTAACTCGTTTGTTATCACTACGGCCCGGATTTTTAGCTGGAGTAAACCTTCATTTTAGCTTTCTTATATACTTAAAAATAGTTTTTTTTAATGTTTTACTTCGTGGATCAATATACGTATAAATCATTCTACTTAGTTGTAACATTTATTTTTTGGCATTGCATTCTCCAATTTTCTGGCGTAAACGATTTCCTGTTATCAGTAACACGTTCTTGAATGAAGAAAAGATTCTTTCAACGGTACGTACTGTCATTGGAGCGTACAACATAGATGCCAGTGCAGCGGTTCTAGGGGTAGTTCTACTGCATACTTTTCTCCCTGCAATACTGAATTGACGATTTTCATATCTTCAAAAGCAGGATTTCGTAGAAGAATCTTGTGTAACTTTGAAGAACATGCAACTGGTCGAGGTATTTCTTTACTGGAAACATTGCCAATGATATCTAGAGCATCTTTCCAACCGGAGAGTAGTGTGTTAATGTATGCGGGGCACTCGAGTCATTTCTTAGCCTTGGCAATGCAGGAAGCTTCTGTTTCATGCCGGCCCTCGTAGCCGTGGTCGCTCCAGCATGTAGCTTCGGCGCTCCGCCAAGCTGAGGGTCGCCGCCATGGGCATGGGTGTTTGCGGTAATAAGCGGTAAAGCAAACAATAAAACACACTAATCATAAACTGGGTAAACAAGGGAGCTTAAGAAGAAAGAAAAGAAAAGAAAAAAAAACACTCGATAGTATGCTGATATTTGCCGGCCCTCGTAGCCGTGGTCGCTGAAGTGTGTAGCTTCGGCGCTCCGCCAAGCTGAAGGTTGCGGGTTCGAGTCCCGCCATGGGCATGGTTGTGTGTGTGTGTGTGTAATTGCGGTAATGAAAAATAGTAAAACAAGTTCAAAAGAAAGAAAAGTAAATTCATTGACGACATTTTTAGCGTCTTTTAAGTGCTCGGCATAGTAAATGGCAGCAGACAGCCAAGTTCGCTCCTCTTGACCTTCTATCAGCTGCATCCAGGTGTCACCACGTCATATGTGCTGCGTTTAACTGTAGTAAGTTGAATTATCTACTGGCTATAAGCGGTGGAAATAATTTTACAATGAGATTCAATCCGAAAATAACATTCTTCATCTGGAAAAAGGAAGAAGAGCTATTTAGGTTTTTTTACGTGTCAACCCCTCATTTAGATTTTTTAGGTGTAATGTAATTTGCATATTCTGCTCACAACGAGTATATATATTGAAATGTGTTAATTAAATAGCGAGGAAAAATGAAAGCTAAAACTCCGGGCCCTAGTTATCACAATATTTGTTTTCTAGCGGTTGTGCAACAGCGCTTTATTTTCACACTGCCGCCAGCACCCGTTACCAAGTACTGTTGTTACACGAAAAGTATAAATGTATGTGAATTTTTAAAATTCGCACGCATTCTTTAGAATAGCAAGACTAATCTTCTTGTGATTACATTTTTTATGGGGAAAAGTCGCAAAGTTGTTGAACAGCTGTGATAGTAGCCCTGTTAAATAAGTTGAATTTTACGTTAGGAAAGACACGCAAAAGCAGTTTGTTATTGTTTTGATGCAAGTTTCAACCTGCAATTACTGCTCAATTTTCTTTATGCTTTTTGACTTTTAGTTTTACTTTCTAAAGACAAGTTGCCATGAATTTTAATGTATAGCATCAACCATAAGTAGGTACTTGTAATTTTTTTTTTCTGTGGACATGTTCTTGCATCTTAAACTTTGAATGAAAATTATTATTGCTATCTGATAATATCCATATTATTTTAGATATTCGTTATTAAGTGTAAGGTCGTAGTGAAAAGAAAAGTTAGTTTCATTATTTGTTTATCCGAGGGGGGGATAAATTCACTTTTTAACTGCTGTGGTCCTTAGCATCCCATTCTTTATTGGGCCTGAAAGACCGGAAATTTTGCTCAGAGGCCTCTTTATCAGGCTTGAGGTTCTTTTATGTGCCGTAAATCTACGACACGGGACAACCGGCTTTACTTCCCTTCTCTTCCGAAGGAAGCCATGCTAAGGATTCTTACGCCCGGACGACATCTGGGAGAATGTTACAGCTACAAGTATTTTATTTTGGATCATTTTTCATACGCAAATTTATCAAGTATACATTATCATTATAAGGGAAGTGACTGCTATATTCCTCCTCTTCCAGGAGCATCAGTATAAATTTAATTTTACTATAGTTATGAGAAGCTAGCTTTCTGCTAGCACATTGGAAATTATCTAAATATGATTCTGGGAACGAAAACGTATTATCCTACAGCTCTCAGAATTGCTCAACTCTAATCTTAAACGAAACATGAAGCAAATATATTCAAGAACCATGCAAATAAACACGCGATTTATCACCATTTGAACCAATAACTGTTACTAGATTACACAACATGTTTACTCAAACCTAATCTGTAACATTTATGTTTTACACCAAGACCAATATATAAACATTTGACATTTAAAATACCAAGTTTCTGTCACGCTTTTCCTCTTACAAATCTGTTGTATAACAAATGTTAACACGAACATCTCGGGGTTTGTTGCGTTCAACAAGCAAATCTAACATTTTCTCTTGTTACAGAATCCGATCAGTTGGTAAACAAAGCGTTACAGAATAACCCTGATGACTGCCGTCGTTTAGGGTGTTGCAGTGTGTCCTCATGTTTTCAGGGGGTACTATTGCAATTCCAAGCATCTCTTGTAGAGGTGTGCCCGCATGCCATGCAGGGAACCAACTGGTGTCGCCTCAAGCGGCCTTGTCTGGGGGCTACAGTCTCCAAGAAACCGACGGTAAGGCAGAGATGAGGCTTCATCAAGTAATCTCACGGAGAGCCACGCCCCAAATCTCGCACGCGTGCAGGACGGAGACTATGAGAGCTCGAGAAAGGCGCAACTTTAAGGGAAAACGGCTTAACATGGGGGACATCAAGGCCGTAGTCAGGCTCGTAGAAGGAAATTGTATTCCTCCACTCCATCCTACGTGAATGTGGGGAAACTGGCGGTGCTACGCATTCTTTATTCTCGGAAGTCGCAGCCAATGAATACAAACAAATCATAGATGTTAATTCCACAGCGTTGCAACATTTTCCCCGTTTTCTCTCTCCTTGAGAATGCGACACCGTTGAGAACATAGATTCGACTGCATAGGAAACATATTATGTGCAGCACACCCTGCAAAATATCAACCCTTACTTACAGAAAACGTGACAACGCAAACACCTTCTTCCTCTCAGGCAACACAATGGGTGGTATAAATAAAAGCAAGCATTAGCTCATTTCTCACTAATTCCAAGCAATTGCTCGGTTTCGTATAAATAAAAATTTTCTGCTCAACCTCCTCGTGAGCAAAAGCTAGCTGACCTTGATCGTTGAGCTATTGCTCGCGATTTTGTATATAAATAAAAAAAAGTCCTGCTCGCTGTTAGTAAGCTTTTGCTTGCTATTTCTTGAGGTACCTGCGTAGGTACCTCAGCTTGCTCAACTACAGTTTAGTATCATGGCAGAATTCATGATGGTGGTTCCTGAACGGAAGATAAAAATGTATACAAGACGCAGGGACTCAGATGTGAGCAGATACAAAAAGTTATACCGTTTTGAAAGAGAAAATGTACACTGGCTTGCACAACATTTTCTTCCAGAGGCAAATGAAACACGAGGTGGAGCTCTTAACAATGCTGAAAAAATGCGGACTTTTTTAAGGTGTGTAGGAGATCCTGGTTTTCAAGCTGGTGTTGCGGAGGATCTCGGTGTTACACAGGCTACGGTCTCAAATACCTTCTGGGAAGTAGTTAATGCAATCAACACTAGAGCAAGGAATTGGGTGCAGTTTCCTACAACTGCTGCTGCTCTTCAGGAAGCCAAGATGGAGTGGTCAGAACGTTATAATTTCCCTGGTGCAATTGGGGCAGTGGATTGCACTCATATTCTGATAAGGAAACCAAATGTACATGGCGACGAGTACATCAACAGGAAGGGAGTTCCCAGCATCAATGTGCAGGCTACATGCAACGCAAGTGAAAGATTTACGAGTATTGTTGCCAGATGGCCCGGGTCTGTGCACGATTCTCGGATATGGAAAAATTCAGATGCTTACACAGCGATGGCCGGTAATGCTGCCAATGCACAGCTGCTAGGGGATTCAGGCTACGGTATTGCACCATGGTTGATGACTCCTTATCAAAATCCTACTACTCCAGAACAAATAGCAAACAATAGGTGCATTACAAAGGAGAGGGTAATCATTGAACGATGCTTCGGCCAGCTAAAACAGCGGTTCCCGATTTTACAAAATAAGATAAGATTACCCACCCAGAAAATACCTTCGGTAATAGTGTGCTGTATGATTCTGCATAACATGGCCAAACATCTAAAAAAGAGGACTTTGACATACCTGAACTACAAGATGATGAAGACGATGCACCAGTAGCGGCTGTTGCAGAACCAGAAGCAATCCGCATTAGGGAGAGAGGACAGCAGAGAAGGGATGAGATCGCAAGAATAATTTGATGTTAGCTCTTCCATCACTCTATTTATCACTCAAATTTCACAAAGGTATGAATAAATCTCATCACTGTACTTCTGTCTGCTCTTTTGTCACCGCTCTTGAGGAATAGAAATAATTTACATGGATATACATAAGAGAGAACGAGTGGAGACAGAAAACGGGGCGTATAGACAAGAAACAATTATTGATAAAATGTGAGACTGCAAAATTCCTAAAAACTTTCAAGTGTGAGGTTGCAAAAACTGTAAATAAGTACTTCTAAATAACTTTACACCAAGAGTTAACACAATTACTAATTGCATCTAAAGATTCATAAAAACGGGAAGCAAATCTTCACTTTCTCGTTCTCTCTTTTCTTTCTGCAGGAGTAATGCTTCTTTTGCAAGCTTTAAAACTTCAATTTTGAGTTTGTCTTTTTCTTCTTTACTTTTGTTTTGTTCTTCTTTTTGTGTTAGTACTGTCAGCTGTTTAGTAGAACTAATCTCTGCAGTTCATTATTGCTTAATCCTGCTGTATCATCATTGGAATCAGCTGATTTCCGCTTTCCTGTAGATTTACGAGGCGCTCTGTCGACAACTGATTCCGCATCAACACCTAACACCCCACCTTCAGCACTTGGAGCAGGCTCCTGGAGATTAGCTGCTGTCGAGGTGGAATCCATTGCTTCAAAACCAACCTGAAGTGCTCCTAGAAAGATTAAAAATGTATAAATTAATTTTTATAACAGAATGTAATTAGATTAATTGAATAAATAGGGAAAATAACGCGTTTAGTTTTTCTCTGATTCTTACCTGTCATTGTTGTTATGGATGGGTTTGACTCCGCCTGGCGGCTATCCAGGATCTCCTGTTCCCATTCCTTTAAAACAACTGCCTTATTGCCAGTTCGTTTCAAGTCACTTTTGGACTTTAGTCTTGTTTTCATGTTGCTTATTACTTTCTCTACTACGTATAGTAAGTAGGGGAAGTATTGTATTCCACCCAAAAATTCGATACCGAGATTTCACCGGAAATATATGTTTTGAGACCTCCTGAATCCAAAAAATCTGATGTGTTACACTCACATAACTTTCTCTACTCTTGTACAATCTAATTTTACAAACGCCTATTCTCCATATGCTTCATGTTAATCGAGATATCGAGATGTCAATCTTATTTGTAATTTTCTTGTAGATGCAAGGGAAATATGGTAGCTTTTAAGCGATAGTCAAATATTTTAACGCTGGTTGCTATGTGGCGAATTCCATTCTCTTTGCATGTTCAGGACAAAAAAATGAATAACGAATTTGAGAAAAAGTATAAGTATTGGAAAATTTAAGGAAATAACAAGCAATATCTCGAAAACGGTTCACTCAACAAAAGAAACGTATATGACATAAGTTGTGTATTTTAACGCGATCTACATTTTTTGTGTAGTAAAATTTTGTCTATCTCTTATGGTTTACCAGTTATGCAAAAGTCGTTCACAATGAAGAATATTTTTGGAGACATTCCCAGAAAATTCGAGATATACATTTTATTTGTCATGACAATATCTTAAACATATGATATTTTAATCAAAATCGTTAGAGCCGTTTTTGAGAAAATTAAAATTTTCGAAAAATGTTCCATGTAAAGGGTAGTCTGGGGTGGGGGGATTTTCTTGAAAACCTTCGTGTCGCATCTCTGGAAGATACTGAACCTAAATACCAAGTTTGGTGTTTATCCGACTGTTCGTTTTTGAGTTATGCTGTTCACAGACACACAGACAGACACACAGACACACAGACAGACACACACACGGACATGTTTCCAAAAATGCTTTTTTTGGATTCAGTGATTCTCAAAACATGTATTTCCGGTGAAATCTCGGTATCGAATTTTTGGGTGGAATGCAATACTTCCCCTACTTACTATACGTAGTAGAGAAAGTAAAAAAGCATTTTTGGAAACATGTCCGTGTGTGTGTGTGTGTGTGTCTGTGAACAGCATAAGTCAAAAACGAACAGTCGGATAAACACCAAACTTGGTATTTAGGTTCAGTATCTTCCAGAGATGCGACACGAAGGTTTTCAAGAAAATCCCCCCACCCCAGACTACCCTTTACATGGAAGATTTTTCGAAAATTTTGATTTTCTCAAAAATGGCTCTAACGATTTTGATGAAAATATCATATGTTTAAGATAATGTCATGAGAAATGAAATGTATATCTCGAATTTTCTGGGAATGTCTCCAAAAGTATTCTTCATTGTGAACGACTTTTGCATAACTGGTAAACCATAAGAGATAGACAAAATTTTACTACACAAAAAATGTAGATCGTGTTAAAATACACAACTTATGTCATATACATTTCTTTTGTTGAGTGAACCGTTTTCGAGATATTGCTTGTTATTTCCTTAAATTTTCCAATACTTATACTTTTTCTCAAATTCGTTATTCATTTTTCTTATGTCCTGGACATGCAAAGAGAATGGAATGCGCCACATAGCAACCAGCGTTAAAATATTTGACTATCGCTTAAAAGCTATCATATTCCCCTTGCATCTACAAGAAAATTACCAATAAGATTGACATCTCGATATCTCGATTAACATGAAGCATATGGAGAATAAGCGTTTGTAAAAATAAAGAGTAGAGAAAGTCATGTGAGTGTAACACATCAGATTTTTTTCCAGTATTTGCAGTTCGGTGATTGCAATTTTAAACTCCTCCTCCAATTGTTGCTTTACTGCAACTATTGCTAATTTTTTTTTTACGCTTGCTTTCAGGTAGCTGCGCCTTCATTAGAATATCTTTATTAGCTTTTAACAGTTGAACAAAGCGTCTCATAAGCAGCTGCTTTCTTCAACCATTGTGATTGAAATGTGTGCTGCACATGCAACCTTTCTTCTTGAAGGTATTTGCTTCTATAGCTGTTTTCATGTTGCAAGAGCATACCTTATATGTTTTCATCTTGCCTGGCTACGATAACGTTATACAAAATACGAGTGAGGTCATAGTGATCCGCTCTCATTACCGGAACACTGGTAACATAAAAAGCGACGTACTTACGTAGAACAGAAAGCTCGCACAAACCAAAATCGGATTATAGCTAAAGAATTAATTTCCTATAAAATTGACCATAAATTTAACTTTCAACGAAATTAATTTCATTTATACCACATTGCTTTTATTCATGATAACGCCTTATAAAATCTTGGAATTACTTATTGTGATATTTTACATAAATTTTAATCGCCTAGTTACAGAGGGTATCAACATAATGATGCAAAACAACTACAAAATTATCTATTTTCAGAATATCATTTGCTGAGTGACAAGTTCTTTACCAGTCAATTAAGGAAATCAGGGATTGAATTTAAAAAGAGGATAAACGTCATGTGTTGAAAGTCGGGTGAATATCAGTTTCTATTTCATTTGCCAAATCTTAATTACATTCCTGTTATTTCCAATCTGTATCTCTGTTAGGCTTATTAAATGTGGCCACGCTTAACATGAATAAGTACATGAACATTAGATTGCAGCAAATATTTAAATCGCCTCTGACGGAAGAATGGGCGTTTTTGTTTACTCAGCTAACGTGTCATGGTGAAGGTCACCGAGCAATAGCTTGGTGGGTGATAGCAATAGCTCAACGAAGAGGGGAAATTTTTATTTATACCAAACCACGACCTGTTGCTCGATTCTCAAGCTCGCAAGCAAAAGCTTATTTTTATTTATATCACCCAATAATACAGAGCGGTCGTTTTGTGATTCGCTTGCGACCTCATCCACTAGCGCTGAATGACCTGTCAGCTTCTGCTGTCAAGAACTAGAGTTTATTCATTGAGCATCTCAAAAGTCAAAGTGTGTCAAGTACGTAAGAGAGTTCTTGTTATTGGTCAACTAAATGCCTACCAAAACATTCACACTTGAACAAAGGTACGTAAAAGCCAATCACGCAGACATTTCTGGTCAATAAGTGTAGGAGAACGTGATCGCTAAACCTAACAAGCGAACGCTCTCAAAAGAGGTCTCTAAGACGTGTTGCTAAACTTTTGAAATTGAAACTCTGCAGTGTGACTTATTGATGAATTACAGCCTCGTGGCGTCGAGGAATGCACATCATTTATAACAACGTTAGTGCTCATTATAATGCATGGGTGTGTATTGCGGGAGTTTTAGAATGCAGCACGCGGAGCACGCATACACGCGATAAAATGACCGCTCTATATATAATCGAGTGTTGTGTCTCCTACAAACAATGTCCGGCCGGAGGGACGTTCTTCGCGATCCACTACTGCTGGTCGGTTTTCCCCCATCATTTCCCAAACACAGCATACGTCAGTTCCTGAACTAGCGCTCCTCGCGCTCAACTTGAACACTGTTCTGTACGTGCCGGTTTTTAATCTCTCTGTTATCATGCTTAATAACCTGTATGTTGTTCTACTGTGGACCGGCTAGCTATTGTCTGCAGTCGAGCAAGTGTGAAGTGTATACCTACAGTGTTCATAAAATGAATATGTCTATTCCGGCCTTCGCTGAAACTTTACGTACATTTAGGCTGCTGTTGCTTGTAAAGTGACTTACTTAGGTCATCGCGTACCCTACATGCGTACTTTACATCACTTTGTTGTTTCAGATTTGTTACACTCGCACTAGGTGTCACATCTTAACACGTCTTCTGTATCGGATAATGTTGAATTGACGGGCCTTCTCGTTTCCTCCTGTAATTTATAGCTTTGCCTAAGCGCTTACAATTTTTAAGATTGGCTGAACTTGCGCGCTACAAGTAGTGAACCAATCAAGTTGAGGTTACAGCCTCTTTTAGGTTGAAACTTTCTCGATCACCTCACCCCACCGATGCTCTTTTTAGTTCAAGGCTTCATTCTTATTGTTAGCCACCCTATCTCTAAGCTAGGCTTTTGTCACGATTCCTCTTACACTAGCTTTCCCCTCAGAGTTTCAGTTTGTGGCCTGCTACTAAAAATCTTATGCTACGTTACACAAATATATTTTGTGATCTTAATTAATACTGTTATACACTGATTATATTTGTATGTGACAACTGAAATACTGCTGCAGTGGGTTCAACTGTTTTCTGACTAGCTGGATTCGAATATAATTTTAACTGTATTTTAAATATTTTAGACTTAAATATCCCACTATTCACATAGACGAATATAATTTACAAATCAGCATTTCATGTAAGACCGCCCATTACGAAGTAGCAGGGTGTAACAAAAATGGGTTGTAACTAGCGAGCGAAATACGAAAGCCGCAATGTGCATGAGCACCTATTCTCCACTTTGAACTGTTCAGCTGCACTGTTTACGTGTGGTTGCCATGGCAACTAATTCAAGCTTGGATTGTGTACCTCGCAGAAACTACCTGTTTCGAGGCTACGGTGAAGCTAAAATTCTGTTATCGGGTTATTGACACTTGTGAAAATCTTTTGTAAACTTGCAAACATCCCTTTCCTCTCAAATCACTTTTCAAACTTGAAGTTCTCGGACTGGCCTTGGAAGTTCCCCAGAGTGAACTAAAGTTTATATCTTAAAACATCGGCGACACAGTGTGCTTGCGGGCACCTCAGCCAAAGCTGCGAAGTGTTAAACCGCGCGGTACAGTGTGCAGTAATAATTATTGACAAAAGCTCTTTTGTTGGGCTCGTCTATTACTTGGAATAAAGGAAACGGTGTGACATTCCAATCGGCCATTGCACAAACTATCAGATTCTGCTGTTCATCTCAAATGTGTGCTGCAATTAAAATCAGAATACAGTAATGGATGACGCTCTAAAACAAAACTCACGTCTTTAATAATAATGTTAGGTGAACAGATTATTATTCTTTAAGACAGCAGTACTGCACTAATGGGGAGCCAGCCGTTTCACGACGGCATCAACGATAGGAGAATCAACTTAATATACAAGAAATAGATAGGCAAGTTGCATGTCGTGTCTTGTGGAAACAGGCCAGGAGCAGGTCTAGCGGATTACACCTCGTACGGTTGGGTTAGCAGTTTCTTCTGCGCATGGGCAGTTGACATTTCGCCTTCATTTTGCTATAACTGTCTTAAAATGGGAGGGTTCCAGGTTTTTCAAGAGCTCGCATCTTCGAATTGTTTTTTAATGACAGAGATAGCAGCTTTATATAAAATGAAACCCTCAAACAAAACAATGCTTCTGTAAAATGCTTCTACATGCAACCTAGCACCAATCTTGATCAAGTTTGGCACGCGCGCACGCACGCACGCACGCACGCGCACACACACACACAACCATTAAAACACTTCTAGCCTTTTCAACACAAAGGGACTATTTTCTCAATATCTGTACTTGGGAATTTTTTACATGCTGAGAAGATAAAATGTTTTTCTAGCAAAAACCATGGTTTGTCAACAAGTTCTCGCTGAGGTGATCAAGTTATGTGTTACATTGGGATGAGTTTCTCTGCTCACTATTCTTGCAACTACTTTGTATTACTCGAGAGAATAGAGTATGGCTTTAGGCAACAGTCAAATATTTTAAGAGCGACTTTCAAATTCCATTTTCTTTGGATGAACACGAGTAAAAACGAATAGCGATTTTCCCCTTGAGAAAGGTATAAGTGCCGAAAGGTGGAACACCAAGGGGTAATCAATGAAAAGAAGACAAACCAACAACAAGGAATATATCCAAATGTGCAACTGAAACAAAAGGATATTTGACAAGTTGGGTGCCTTAACCAGATCCACATTTTCCGTGCAGTAAGATTTTGTCTATCTCTTTACAGTTTATCAGTTATAGGACAGCACTCATTCCGATTGAAGAGAACTTCAGACACTATTCCCATAAAATTCAATAAATACATTTTGTCATGCAAACATCCGAAACATGTGGTATTTTAATCAAAATCGCTACCATTTTTGAGAAAATAAACATGTTCGAAAAGTTCCACGTAAACCGTGGTTTGGGGTGAGGAGGTTTTTCTTGCAACACACAACTGAACCTAAATAGTACCAAGTTTGGTATTTAACGGGTTTTTCGTTTTTGACGCACACAAACACACGGACCGGGGGGGGTGCCTCAAAACACGTATTTCCGGTGTAATCTCGACATTGAATTTTTGGATGCAGCACAATATTTTCTCTACTACTAGCACACGCAAACCGCTTATAATTTGTTTCAAGTTTTAAAGTGACGTGAGCAGTTTTTGTGTTGCTCGACATAAAACCAGCAACTCGATATAATTGACGGGAAAACCTGCCACAGACTTGCGTCCTTCATCCGGTTTGCTCTGCAACTTGAGCCAAATGTCGATGATTCTATCTGATGGTCACACGCTATATAATGTTTCTCATGTCTTTCGTTGAATATCAGAGCATACTTATTACAAATATGACAAGGAGGGGTGGTCAGCACATCTCCCGCATCTTTCACTCAAGTTCTGCAAAGTAATATTTTTGGTATGACTTTGACAAAACCGGGTACATCTGCATTTTAGAAACTGATAAAAACGATAATCTCCCTTACATTCAACCCTAATATACAAAACGACATTCTTTGGCCTATCTAGACGAATTGTAGCTTATACTATAGGACACAACGAAAATTATAAGCTACCTTACAACTCTAAAAAAACTACCCCTTATGTAGAAATCTGCACTGTTTACACCATATGGTCAAAATATTCCACAATTATACCATCGCTTTACAAGTTCCAAAACCCACCTTACTTTATTTTCAAGCCGTTAGTGAACCAGGGCACTTGGACAATAGTACAACCCGTGATTATCAGTGTTTGACCAATCTGGATAGATACAAGTACAGACTTTCTCAAATCACCCCTATCCTTATTTTCAACCGCGTAAGAGAGCTATTGAGGGGAAAAGGAAAGATCATAAAGATCGGGGGAGGCAAATGAACCTTTGCCAGCCAGTTTATACTGTGTCGCAGCGGCTACCCGAGGTTATCGGCGCCGGGCAGTCGCAGTAAACAACGTTAGATAACCAGAAACTCCCCCTCATCGAGAACATGTATCGAAATAGTTCTAGAATGTTCTGTGGAAAATTCCACTGCCTATACAAGCGAGCGTTCTCGCAAGTTCGAGAGTGAGTTGTGGAGACCTTGTGTTCGACTCCCGAGAGAAGTAAAACGGCTACGTCATGAAGGAGGAGAGTAGCAGTGGACTAAGTCAGAATGCTACGCAGAAACACAGTTAAGTGTTTTGTTGATTTTAACTTTTCCGACCTGTTTACAAATTTACACATTTTCATATAAAACCTGTGGCCAGCGTTCTGGCTTCTTGGCCTACAGGTCGCAGGTTCGATTCCCGACAATGCTTCTTTATCTAGAATGATGTCTGCAAGTGGCTTTAACAGTAAAAACCATCATTGAGAAAGGTCCAGTTGTTTCTGAAATGAAAGCCATGCAAGTTAAAGGGAGCTATCGAATCGAGAAGATGTGCATTCACATGAGCTTCTCTAACCACTCGTATACAAACTGTTCTTAAGAAAGCTTATTAATCGAGAACATTTACTTGCAATAATAATGTATTTGCTGTACGGTTTACCAATCATACGAAACTTATTCAGAATGACAGCCTTTTCCCAGAAAATTCAACACATACATTTTATTTGTCATGTAAATATTTTAATCAAAATCGTTACAGCCATATTTTTTTTTAGAAAAGCATGTAAAGGGCAGTTTGGAGTGGAGAGATTTTTTGAAAATCTTTGCACAGCATCTTTGGAAGATTCTGAACTTACATGACAAGTTTGGTATTTGACCGACTTTTTCGTTTCTGACTTATGCTGTTCACACACACGGACCTTTTTCTAAAAATGCTTGTTTTGGATTCAGGGGACCTCAAAACATGTAGTTCCGGTGAAATCTCGATATAGAATTTTAGGGTGAAATACAATATTTCCTCTTATATGTAGGTGGCAGAGAAGATAATTAGATCTAGAGATTTCACCGCAAAAACAGGTTTTGAGGGCCATTGAACCCAAAATAAGCGTGTTTAGAAAAAGTTACGTGTTATTACTGGCGCAAAACTTCTGGAATCGTGACCTTGATTGCCACCCCAGCTGCGGAGCCTAGGAATGGTTTATGTTTAGCTTAATCAACGAAAGCGATATAACACCTTTGCTTACTCACAGTGCGTAACACATACAGTCTGCATAGAAAGTGTCTGCATCTGGTTGTAATTTTAAAGAGAGCAGTATCTAAATAGTACTTATTTTATATTTGTTATATTTATAACCATGGCTCCTATGTTTTCAAAGTTAAGTGGTAAGGTGTTACGTAGTCAAAGTAGGGAAATAATTGCAAATGTCCTCGACTTCATGAAGCAAGAAGCAGAGATGAAGGAAGAAAATATATGTTCATCCGATTTCCACAAAAGCCTTAAGAGAATGAAAGAAAGAGTAGTCAAAGCAACTGGTGTTTCACCGAGTTCCGAATCCAGAGTTCTCAAAGATAAGAAAAAAAAACACATGGATGAAAGAGTACCATTTGACACACCTGGGAAGAAACATAAGGTCCCTAAACGTATTGCAGAAATAGACGATTTCGAATGCGTCATTCGGCGCACGATTCACAATTCCTATGTGGAAGAAAAAACTGTGCTAACAATAAGCAGATTGCTCATCCAGCTGAAACACAGCAGAAACTTACAAGGTGGTGCTACAAATCTCAGAAAAATTATTAAAGATTTAGGGTTCAAGTGGAAGAAACCTAACAGAAGAAGCAAAATAAATAAATAAATAAAATAAAATAATAAAAAGTAAATGTGCCATGATAGCTTAGTCGGTTAGAGCAACGGCACGGAAAGCCTAAGATCCGTGGTTCAAATCCGGGCTATGGCATTGAATTTTTCAGTCTGATTCTAACTTTCCAAATGAGTATAATTTTATATGTACTTATATCAGCATCAATTTTAAAGGTGGTGCTACAAATTTCAGAAAAATACTATAGTGTATGAAGATGAGTCATACATACACAGCAGTCATACAGCATCTAAAAGTTGGAGTGACGATAGCGAATTAGGTTGCAGGTTCCTGTTGCTAAAGGGCAAATACTTATTATCGTTCATGCTGTTGGAAAGATCGGCTTCGTTCCAAATGCCCTTCTTTTACAAGTTGCAAAAACAACAGGAGATTTTCATCAAGAAATGAATACAGAAAAGTACATGAAGTGATTCAACGCCATGTTGATACCTAATATGCCTGCTGGGTCTGTTCTGGTCATCGACAATGCTTCACAATGCGTCAACACTCAATTGACAAACCACCTACCTCAACTTCCTTGAAAGAAGAAATGAGACATAATAAAGCTTTAGATGAAAGCATGAGTAAAACAAAGCTATATAAGTTAATTAAAACCAACAAACAGCTTCAGAAGTCATACATACTTGACCAGATAGTAATACAACATCGCCATAATGTACTTAGACTGTCATCGTATCGCCCAGATCTAAACCCAATCGAATTAATCTGGGCTGATATCAAAAAATGGGTGGCATGCAGAAATATCACTTTTAAATTAAAATATGTGGAGCAGTTATAACGCCAGCAATTTGCTGAAATTGGAAGGCCAGAATGGGAAAATGTATGGCGACATGCTGAATAAATTAAGAATCATTATTCCGAAAAATACGGAATTGCAGAAAATCACATAGAAAGAATTCTCATCCAAGATAATGGTGCAGAAAGTAGTGACGGCAGTGATGACGGCAATAATGTGAGTGATTCCGCAGAAGAGGAAGGGTTGTTAGATGTGTAAGAATTGGAGGCAATGATTGACAGCGTTTTTTATATTAAGCGCTTTTTACAGCGTGGATTTTAATATACTGTATATAACTAAGTTTATCAGCGCAAAGCAGTGCATAACCGGTGTGGATATTTGACGATAACTGTCCCACGCACTCTTGCAGCATGCAGACGACCGGTCACCTCCTGATCCTGTAAGCAACTCGCTTCAAAGCTCTCATATAGATTTTCATATGTCTAGAACTGTTGCGCCGATTATAACTCAAAAACGAAAACTTACATAAATTTCAAATGTCATCCTATTTAAGTAGACTAGCAGGAGATTTTGAGAGCTTATTTCTAGTCACACAGAATAGAAGTGACTGCGGTGTATTTCCCACTCACGTCGTGTTACGCTGCTGGTATGTATGTGTAATTTCGTGCCACTTTAGGAAACAATCCTATTTCTACATGACTGATGTAAAGTGTCTACCTTCGTGAGCGGGGTTTACTGCTACCTGTGAGTTGTTTTATTTACTTTTAATATTAGCTTTAATGTTGTTTTAATTTGTGAAGATATCTAAAGACCGAAGGACCTGGGCTCTTTTAACAACTCTCAATTCAGCAATAACACATAAAATACAAATCTGATATGATCCACTCACATGACTTTCTCTACTCTTGTACAAACGCTTATTCTCCATCTACTTCATGTTAATCTTATTGCTAATGTTCTTGTAGGTACAAGGGGAATATGGTAGGCTTTAAGCGATAGTCAAATGTTTTAAGAGCTGGTTGCTATGTGGAGTATTCCATCCTCTTTGTATGTCCAGGACATAAAAAAACGAATAATGAATTACCATATGAGAAAAAGTATAAGTATTGGAAATTTCAAACAAATAACAAGGAATATCTAGGAATTGGGTTACTTAAAAAAGAAAGAAAAAGAAGTATGTACATAAACCGTGTGTTTTAACGAGATCTATAATTTTTTGTAGTAAAATTTTGTCCATCCCCTACGGTTTACCAGTTATGCAACACTCATTCAGAATGAAGACGAGTTTTGCGGGCATTCACAGAAAATTCAAGACATATATATTTCATTTCTCATGAAAATATCTTAAACATATGGTATTTAATACATTTTTGAGAAAATAAAAAATTTCGAAAAATGTTCCATGTAAAGGGTAGTTGGGATGGGGGATTTTCTTGAAAATGTTGGTGTGGCATTCTCGGACGGTACTGAACCTAAATACCAAGTTTGGTATTTATCCGACTTTTCCGTTTAAGAGTTATGCTGTTCACACAATAGTTACTATACTCATGTCCTTCAGTCGAGTTGCAGATATTACGTTACACCACACAGCAGTGCATCAACAGGGTTTCGGTCACCGCCCTCAATGGTTGCACGAGGCGTCTTTTAAAGTAGACGTTGTTTGTCGCGATCACTTCCCTCTTGTTAGAGCGTTCCGACCCGCCGACTGTGAATGCCAGCAAATACTCATCGTGAGGCCACACAAACTCAAGATCTGACCACCCTCCCTACAGTCCGGATTTGGCACCAAGCGGTTTTCATCCTTGGTGGTAAGCATTTCCACGATGATGATGATGATGATGTGAAACGCCATGGCCGAGGCGCCCCGGGTTCAATCCCAGGGACCTGCATGTAGGATTTGTGGTGGACGAAGCGGCGCCTGGGCGATTTTTCTCCGGGTTCTCCGGTTTCCCCCGCCATTCATTCCACCAACTGCTCCATCATCACCTTTCCTTTCATCCATTTCACCAACATTTCGTTTCATCTACTTCCTTCATCCCATACCAGGCATCGGCTGATCACCCATCCTGGTTGTTCTGTCTGCTCCTCGACGGGCCTCTGACCCCCGCCTGTAAGTCCTACACAAGAGGAGGGTAAACAGATAATGAATGAATGATGATGTGAAACAAGCAGTGGCTTTCTACACAGGCGGCATCATTCTTTGGCAGAATAACGCGGTGAAAATAATGATGGTACTTTAAAAAGCCGCCTCGCTCCTAATGGTAACAACCTCTGCTGTATCCGCGATACGTTTATTCGTGTAATGAGCTGAACTAGGTTTCTTTTCAACACACCAACGCTTCGGAAACATTTTAATGAGCGATATATTCTTACTGTAACATGTGGGAGTGTTTACCTTCTCTGTTACTTACTTAAATAAGCAGTAGAGAAAGTATTGCACTCAACCAAAATACACGTTTTGAGGTGCAATTGTGAACAGCATGACTCAAAAAGGAAAAGTTGGTTAAATACCAGAATTGGTAGTTAAGTTTGGCACCCTTAACATCAACATGGGTGTAAAAAAAGAATTGTTGCAAATAGTAGACGAGAGAACATGGCCATGGGACGGGGAAGACCAAGAGAACAATGGATGGGTGGGGTCTGAAGAAGTAAGGCGTCTAGAGGACTAACAGAGGATTGGAATTTATGCAGAAATAAAATTATGCATGGGTTGTGGGAAGATAAGTGACGGCGTGGTTGGACCTCTCACCAGGGCGGCCCCGATTCGATCCCAGGGACTCGCATGTGGGATTTGTGGTGCACAAAGAGGCGCCTGGGCGGGTTTTCTGCGGTACCCCACCCCCCATAGATTCCTCTATTTCACCGTCATTTCATATCTACTTGCTCGCTCTCATACCAGGCTGGATATTCTATCTGATCCAAAGTGTCCCCTCCAGTCCTGCATACGAGGAGGGTATTGTATGGTACATATAATTAACGACTTTAACTAGAGTGCCCATGTTTAACATATTTATATGACATATAAAAAGTAGGTATAACTTAAGTTTTCTGGGAACCTCTCTTCATTCCGAACCACTTTTGTATAATTGGTAAACCGTACAAAATTTACTGCAGAGATCCCTTTCAAGCACACATTTGTCACACATTTTGTAGCATTAAGCATTTCCGAGATATTCATTGCTACTGGTTTGAATTTTCAAACAGTTATTTCAAAACGACACGGTTTTTAAAAATCTCACTATCGCTTTAGCCAACTGTATTCTTCCTATATCTTCACCGAAATGTGTAATGAAGTAGAGAAAACAATGTGAATGTCGCATCATAATCTTGGAAAGTGAAATACCAAGTGGTGAAAGCTGGAGATGCAAGGCTACTGAGGCAATACAGCGTTTTCAAATGCTTCTATAACCCATTGAGACACTTTGTTGTGAAATTGGTACACGTCTTCCCTATTTTCGCAGTTCCTCCTATGCCCCACTTGACAGATAAACGTTATTTTGCTGGGGGGGTTAAGAAACAGCTTACCTCTGTAACATACATTTAAACTGAAACTCCACGGGTTGTGATCCTCTTTAATACGAAGTGTTCCATCAGTATCAATTACCAGACACGTGACTACATCAACAACATTTTATGTAATCTCAATCATGTAAAGTTTCAAGTTGAGAACGATTGCAGCAATATTCTTCAAACTCACTTTCTGAGACTATTAACACCTGAATATTTCCTTTGTGTAAATCACATTTTTATAAATTTTAAGACATGCTAGGTTTAAAACCACACTTGAAAACTCCTTAAAAGTTCACCTTCAAGCCGTGAGGGAACGGCTACGACCAGACAAGGCGTACTGTTTGGATTGCGTGTGAGCTAGCATCAGTGTTGCCGAGCTTCAACACTGACATATTAGTCGAAAATATTGTAGTTGGAAATCAAATATATTCACATGACTTTCTCTACCGTCTATCATTTATTAGTGCATATGCAGATTATTCTTATAAAAGTTTATGTTTCGTATCTACATCATTTTAATCGAGATAAAGCTTTACAGAAACAGCTACATTACACATTTCGTTATAGGGAACAGCGATAGTCAAATGTTTAACAACTGGACGCTATATGCTGGCCTTAAAATTCCATACTGTTTCCATGACATCGCGAGAAACAACTGAATGCTGACAGGACAGTAAAAGAATGTCGAAGTATTCAACAATTTGAACCATTAATAACGAATATCTCGGAAATGGCTGATGGTACAAAAAACTTATTTAAAATAAATTGTGTCTTTTAAAGGGATATACATATTTTGTGTAGTACGTTTTCGTCTGTTGCGTAGTGATTACTAGTTATACAAAATTCCTTCCGAATGAAGAGGACTTCAAAGGTTACTCCCAGAAAATTTTATTTGTCATGTAAATGTCTTTAATACGCAGTATTTTAATCGAAATCGTTAGCACCATTTTTTAGAAAATGTTCCATGTAAAGGATAGTTTGGGATTGGGTGATTTTCTTGAAAATCTTCGTGTGGAATGTTTGAACTGTACTGAATCTAAATACCCCAAGTTTGCTATCTACCCCCGTTTTCGAGTTATGTTCGCATTCCCACAGACACAAGGATCTTTTCCTAAAATTATTGTTTTTATTCAGCGGTCTCAAAACATGTATTTCCGCTGGAATGCAATATCTTCTCTACCTACTATGCCACTCACGGTAAAGTGTAAATAACTATGTTTTTAAATTATAGAACTATAACCCTAATGTACAGTGTAAGAATAAAAACAAACTGCTGAAATATTATTTTATTAACAGAACGGGTAAAATATTGTTGGGAATTAACTCGCATACTTTGTGACAGGTTTTGCGTTACTTTTCGTGGGATCGTAAGTAAATATAGCATCCTCACGCACATCACTAGAACTGTAAAACTACCTTACCATGTGAGGCTCGCATTCGGGAGCTCCTACCTTCGATTCTTGGGGGCAGTCACTTGATTTCCCTGGTTAGCAAGGCGAATTTCGTTTTCCCTTTCATATTTCAGGGACAGATGTCACTCCTGAGTGTGTCGTTTCCGCCAGAGAGAAGCCTTCTGTAAGTAGCCGGTTCATCAAGTTTACTTCCGTTCCTGCTGGGGCCGGCAAGCACAAAAGATCCGTTTTGTGTCGAAATGATCATTCCCATACAGTTGCACACGAGTCAGATTACTGAGGGGATGCTATCTCACAACCCTTAGGGATAGGGAGTGCAAGGTGTTAGCCGGGAAGCAATTTTGAGGTATGTCAGGGTTTCTCAAAACACCTTTGTTAAAAGAAACTGGGGAGAGGGAGTTTTGAAGATATTCAGCACCAATAACCTGCTTTCCCAATAAAAACGTGATAACTTACCCTCTTCCCTCTCTTAGGCTTGGTAATGTGAAAAACGGCCCCTAAGGCGAGACAGGGCTGAACAATATTGTACGGGAAGCAACTTGCAGTATTTTCAGTACGAATAACACATTTGGCACCAATGAGGTGATTAAATTAAAACAATTCAATACCACCAACGTTGTAATTACTTTAATTCACTTGAGTGTAAATAAACAAGTATTCGGAAAATTGATGTTTTACCAAAACTATGTTTTACTATTTCTGTTAGTAATGCAACAAAATAATGAAAGTCAAGCTCCATACCTATCCTTCAAGTAAATGGGGACAGCCTCACAATGCTTATTGACTGTCAGTGATCTGTACAAGGTAGTGAAGACATGCTGGTGGTCCTTAATGACTGTCAGTGATCAATACAAGGTAGTGAGGACATCCTGGTGGTCCTTAATGACTGTCAGTGATCTGTACAAGGTAGTGAGGACATGCTGGTGGTCCTTAATGACTGTCAGTGATCAATACAAGGTAGTGAGGACATGCTGGTGGTCCTTAATGACTGTCAGTGATCAATACAAGGTAGTGAGGACATCCTGGTGGTCCTTAATGACTGTCAGTGATCTGTACAAGTAGTGAGGACATCCTGGTGGTCCTTACTGACTGTCAGTGATCTGTACAAGTAGTGAGGACATCCTGGTGGTCCTTACTGACTGTCAGTGATCAATACAAGGTAGTGAGGACATCCTGGTGGTCCTTAATGACTGTCAGTGATCTGTACAAGTAGTGAGGATATCCTGGTGATCCTTACTGACTGTCAGTGGGGTATACAAGTAGTGAGGACATGCTGGTTGTCCTTACTGACTGTCAGTGATCTGTACAAGGTAGTAAGGACATCCTGGTGATCCTTACTAACTGTCAGTGGGGTATACAAGTAGTGAGGACATCCTGGTGATCCTTACTGACTGTCAGTGATCTGTACAAGGTAGTAAGGACATCCTGGTGATCCTTACTGACTGTCAGTGGGGTATACAAGTAGTGAGGACATCCTGGTGATCCTTACTGACTGTCAGTAATCTGTACAAGGTAGTAAGGACATCCTGGTGATCCTTACTGACAGTCAGTGGACTATACAAGTAGTGAGGACATCCTGATAGTCCTAGGTGACTGTCAGTGGACTATACAAGTAGTGAGGACATGCTGGTGGTCCTTAATGACTGTCAGTGATCTGTACAAGGTAGTAAGGACATCCTGGTGATCCTTACTGACTGTCAGTGGACTATACAAGTAGTGAGGACATCCTGGTGGTCCTTACTGACTGTCAGTGGACTATACAAGTAGTGAGGACATCCTGGTGATCCTTACTGACTGTCAGTGGACTATACAAGTAGTAAGGACATCCTGGTGATCCTTAATGACTGTCAGTGGACTATACAAGTAGTGAGGACATCCTGATAGTCCTTGGTGACTGTCAGTGGAGTATACAAGTAGTGAGGACATCCTGATAGTTCTTGATGACTGTCAGTGGAGTATACAAGTAGAGAGGACATCCTGATACTCCTTGGTGACTGTCAGTGGAGTATACAAGTAGTGAGGACATCCTGATAGTTCTTGGTGACTGTCAGTGGACTATACAAGTAGTGAGGACATCCTGATAGTCCTTGGTGACTGTCAGTGGAGTATACAAGTAGTGAGGACATCCTGATAGTTCTTGATGACTGTCAGTGGAGTATACAAGTAGTGAGGACATCCTGATACTCCTTGGTGACTGTCAGTGGAGTATACAAGTAGTGAGGACATCCTGATAGTTCTTGGTGACTGTCAGTGGACTATACAAGTAGTGAGGACATCCTGATAGTTCTTGATGACTGTCAGTGGAGTATACAAGTAGTGAGGACATCCTGATAGTTCTTGGTGACTGTCAGTGGACTATACAAGTAGTGAAGACATCCTGATAGTTCTTGATGACTGTCAGTGAGGTATACAAGTAGTGAGGACATCCTGATAGTTCTTGGTGACTGTCAGTGGACTATACAAGTAGTGAGGACATCCTGATAGTTCTTGGTGACTGTCAGTGGAGTATACAAGTAGTGAGGACATCCTGATAGTCCTTGGTGACTGTCAGTGGACTATACAAGTAGTGAGGACATCCTGATAGTCCTTGGTGACTGTCAGTGGACTATACAAGTAGTGAGGACATCCTGATAGTCCTTGATGACTGTCAGTGGAGTATACAAGTAGTGAGGACATCCTGATAGTCCTTGATGACTGTCAGTGGAGTATACAAGTAGTGAGGACATCCTCATAGTTCTTGATGACTGTCAGTGGACTATACAAGTAGTGACGACATCCTGATAGTCCTTGGTGACTGTCAGTGGACTATACAAGTAGTGAGGACATCCTGATAGTCCTTGGTGACTGTCAGTGGACTATACAAGTAGTGAGGACATCCTGATAGTCCTTGGTGACTGTCAGTGAAGTATACAAGTATTGAGGACATCCTGATAGTCCTTGGTGACTGTCAGTGGAGTATACAAGTAGTGAGGACATCCTGATAGTCCTTGGTGACTGTCAGTGGAGTATACAAGTAGTAAGGACATCCTGATAGCCCTTGATGACTGTCAGTGGAGTATACAAGTAGTGAGGACATCCTGATAGTCCTTGATGACTGTCAGTGGAGTATACAAGTAGTGAGGACATCCTGATAGTCCTTGATGACTGTCAGTGGACTATACAAGTAGTGACGACATCCTGATAGTCCTTGATGACTGTCAGTGGACTATACAAGTAGTGAGGACATCCTGATAGTCCTTGGTGGCTGTCAGTGGACTATACAAGTAGTGAGGACATCCTGATAGTCCTTGATGACTGTCAGTGGACTATACAAGTAGTGAGGACATCCGGATAGTCCTTGATGACTGTCAGTGGACTATACAAGTAGTGAGGACATCCTGATAGTCCTTGATGACTGTCAGTGGACTATACAAGTAGTGAGGACATCCTGATAGTCCTTGGTGACTGTCTGTGGACTATACAAGTAGTGAGGACATCCTGATAGTCCTTGGTGACTGTCAGTGGAGTATACAAGTAGTGAGGACATCCTGATAGTTCTTGGTGACTGTCAGTGGAGTATACAAGTAGTGAGGACATCCTGATAGTCCTTGGTGACTGTCAGTGGAGTATACAAGTACTGAGGACATCCTGATAGTTCTTGGTGACTGTCAGTGGACTATACAAGTAGTGAGGACATCCTGATATTTCTTGGTGACTGTCAGTGGAGTATACAAGTAGTGAGGACATTCTGATAGTTCCTGGTGACTGTCAGTGGAGTATACAAGTAGTGAGGACATCCTGATAGTTCTTGGTGACTGTCAGTGGACTATACAAGTAGTGAGGACATCCTGATAGTCCTTGGTGACTGTCAGTGGAGTATACAAGTAGTGAGGACATCCTGATAGTTCTTGGTGACTGTCAGTGGAGTATACAAGTAGTGAGGACATCCTGATAGTCCTTGGTGACTGTCAGTGGAGTATACAAGTAGTGTGGACATCCTGATAGTTCTTGGTGACTGTCAGTGGAGTATACAAGTAGTGAGGACATCCTGATAGTCCTTGGTGACTGTCAGTGGAGTATACAAGTAGTGAGGACATCCTGATAGTCCTTGGTGACTGTCAGTGGACTATACATGTAGTGAGGACATCCTGATAGTCCTTGATGACTGTCAGTGGAGGCTGATAGTCTTGATGACTGTCAGTGGACTATACAAGTAGTGAGGACATCCTGATAGTTTTTGGTGACTGTCAGTGGACGATACAAGTAGTGAGGACATCCTGATAGTTCTTGGTGACTGTCAGAGGACTATACAAGTAGTTAGGACATCCTGATAGTTCTTGGTGACTGTCAGTGGACTATACAAGTAGTGAGGACATCCTGATAGTTCTTGGTGACTGTCAGTGGACTATACAAGTAGTGAGGACATCCTGATAGTTCTTGGTGACTGTCAGTGGACTATACAAGTAGTGAGGACATCCTGATAGTTCTTGGTGACTGTCAGTGGACTATACAAGTAGTGAGGACATCCTGATAGTTCTTGGTGACTGTCAGTGGACTATACAAGTAGTGAGGACATCCTGATAGTTCTTGGTGACTGTCAGTGGACTATACAAGTAGTGAGGACATCCTGATAGTTCTTGGTGACTGTCAGTGGACTATACAAGTTGTGAGGACATCCTGATAGTTCTTGGTGACTGTCAGTGGTCTATACAAGTAGTGAGGACATCCTGATAGTTCTTGGTGACTGTCAGTGGACTATACAAGTAGTGAGGACATCCTGATAGTTCTTGGTGACTGTCAGTGGACTATACAAGTAGTGAGGACATCCTGATAGTTCTTGGTGACTGTCAAAGGACTATACAAGTAGTGAGGACATCCTGATAGTTCTTGGTGACTGTCAGTGGAGTCTGATAGTTCTTGGTGACTGTCAGTGGACTATACAAGTAGTGAGGACATCCTGATAGTTCTTGGTGACTGTCAGTGGAGTCTGATAGTTCTTGGTGACTGTCAGTGGACTATACAAGTAGTGAGGACATCCTGATAGTTCTTGGTGACTGTCAGTGGACTATACAAGTAGTGAGGACATCCTGATAGTTCTTGGTGACTGTCAGTGGAGTATACAAGTAGTGAGGACATCCTGATAGTCTTTGGTGACGGTTAGTGGAGTATACAAGTAGTGAGGACATGCTGGTGGTCCTTACTGACTGTCAGTGATCTGTACAAGTAGTGAGGACATCCTGATAGTCCTTGGTGACTGTCAGTGGAGTATACAAGTAGTGAGGACATCCTGATAGTCCTTGGTGACTGTCAGTGGAGTATACAAGTAGTGAGGACATCCTGATAGTTCTTGGTGACTGTCAGTGGACTATTCAAGTAGTGAGGACATCCTGATAGTTCTTGGTGACTGTCAGTGGAGTCTGATAGTTCTTGGTGACTGTCAGTGGACTATATAAGTAGCGAGGACATCCTGATAGTTCTTGTTGACTGTCAGTGGAGTCTGATAGTTCTTGGTGACTGTCAGTGGACAATACAAGTAGTGAGGACATCCTGATAGTTCTTGGTGACTGTCAGTGGAGTATACAAGTAGTGAGGACATTCTGATAGTCTTTGGTGACTGTCAGTGGAGTATACAAGTAGTGAGGACATCCTGATAGTCCTTGGTGACTGTCAGTGGAGTATACAAGTAGTGAGGACATGCTGATAGTTCTTGGTGACTGTCAGTGGACCATACAAGTAGTGAGGACATCCTGATAGTCCTTGATGACTGTCAGTGGAGTATACAAGTAGTGAGGACATGCTGGTGGTCCTTACTGACTGTCGGTGATCTGTACAAGTAGTGAGGACATCCGGATAGTCCTTGGTGACTGTCAGTGGAGTATACAAGTAGTGAGGACATCCTGATAGTCCTTGGTGACTGTCAGTGGAGTATACAAGTAGTGAGGACATCCTGGTAGTTCTTGGTGACTGTCAGTGGACTATACAAGTAGTGAGGACATCCTGATAGTCCTTGATGACTCTCAGTGGAGTATACAAGTAGTGAGGACATGCTGGTGGTCCGTACTGACTGTCAGTGATCTGTACAAGTAGTGAGGACATCCTGATAGTCCTTGGTGACTGTCAGTGGAGTATACAAGTAGTGAGGACATCCTGATAGTCCTTGGTGACTGTCAGTGGAGTATACAAGTAGTGAGGACATCCTGATAGTTCTTGGTGACTGTCAGTGGACTATACAAGTAGTGAGGACATCCTGATAGTCCTTGATTACTGTCAGTGGAGTCTGATAGTCTTGGTGACTGTCAGTGAACTATACAAGAAAGTGAAAAGATCCTGAGAGACCTTACTGAACTACAAGGTACTGACAATAACATAACGAAAAACGTAATCATATAATTGCAAGGAATTACCAGCTCTTATACGGGTAGATAAAAAAGGGTAGAAGGCGGTAAATAGAAGCACATTAAAATAATTAGTCTCGGTTTCGTCAAAGTCGTGACCTTATGTTCGCAACCATAAATTATAAGATTGCTGTTGAAGATTGAAGATTAAGGTAAAAAGGAATAAATTAAGAATAGGTAGCATATTTTCATTGGATACCTGGGCACCCTGGCCAGTGGTGTGGAGACGCGCTGTGATTGGCTGAGCAGCGACACCCAAGGACAGTGGCGACGCTATATAGAAGCTACCTGTAAGAGCCGCTTCAGTTAGTTACGTCGCGCGTGAATTGTGAGGTGAGTAGTTCTCTACTATATTTAACAACCCGTCCAACAAAACATATTTATTTCAGCAAAATGGAACAGGACCACGTCAGCAACAGGTTTCATACAGTTTTACGGTGCTTCGACCTCTTTCCTGTTTTCTGCATTTTAATTTAATTTGCAACACAAGGAGATCATGCCACTGTGAAACTGGATTGTATTGTTTCATTTCTCTATGTCGAGTTTGTAAAACAGAGCAAAGTCAAGTTCAAGACGAATTCGTCACCTTGGATATTCCTGTTCTGTTTCTAGTATTTTCCCAATAAGCGCAACCCGAGCGAGTTTTCTCTGGAAACAAAGCCGAAGAGTGCCAAGTGTCATGCGGAGTGGAGTGTGTTCGTTGTAGGGTTTCTGTGTTGTGTGAAAACTGTGTACCGGACCAGAGACAAAACTTCATCTGTCGTTATTCCCTGCTCACTCTTGTACAAAAGCCTAATCGAGGAGGAGAAGAAGAATACAGCGTGTCGCCATGTGTAGGCACTTATAGAACTCACCGCTTGAACAAAGTGTAAGCATTTCAAAATTCAATCTCTCGGAGATGGTTAGCCACCCATACATTGTGTGCTCTACTAACACACTCATACGGTTTACTAAGTCATTCACAACAAGAGGAACGGCTGCACAGATATACGTATCTTAATGAAAATCATTTTAAACAATAATTTTAACTGCAAGGATGTTTAAGTCCTTTTTTGGATCCAGGGAGGACGAAACGTAATTTGGGTGGAATGTAAACAGAGACATTTGTTTCACGGTCAGAAGACGTTTATATCACAAGTTGGAAGAGATATTCAATATCAGGAATATAGTAGGCAAATTACTGTGTTAAGGAGCAGAGTGGGGGTTTCACGTTAAACATTTTTGGATCCTGCACAATAATTTTCTAAAGTGCTTGGGCGGTAATATAATTTAGAAATTAAAATATTGAACGTAAAATTTAATGCCAGAGGGTGATCATTCTAACGGACTTTTTAATGTGTGTGGTGTACTAAATCACAAATCAGAGAATTTTGTTTTACGTCCTGCCTTTAACTTCCCAATATTTCACTTTTCAGAGAATCTTTTTTACCACTTCTTCATATCTATTTTATTCCTTTTATCATCACATTTTCCTCTCGCTTCCTTTGTTTCAAATGCGCCTATTACTTAATATGGAGTATCTTCACTTATTAAACTTTCCACCTTTGAGTATAGACACTTTCTGACACTAACTTTAAGATCCTTTCTGTACCAGGTGTTTTCTTGATGCAAAAAAGTCTTGTATTTTTGTGGAACACAATTTCTTTAGCGAAATTTAATCACAGATTCTTGATTTTGATTTACCGTGCTTTAATTCACTCTTAAGTACTCCATTTTATTAATTTCGATAAAGACATAGTTCTATTTACAAATGCATTATGATTCCAAATTACACAATTTTTCAACAACAACGTATTATTTAAGATAAATGTGTTGATGGGAACAAGGTGGTTGTCTTGCAGATAATGGATTTAAATTAGTGGCAGATAACATAACTACGCAAATATTTTCTCACTGGTCCCTAAAAATTCTTGTTTTTTGCGAGTTATTTTGTGAGCGCAGGAGCTACGTGAAGATATTCTTCTAGCATATGTTTCACAAAATGCAAACCATCGTCATATCATTCTGTGTTATGGAATAGTCGAGCATTTATTTCTCCTAATTAGTATTGCTAGAAGTCAACTTTCAGAAATAAAGTTTTTAAAAAATCTGATGCTATACATTCACACGTTTATTAGTGGGCACACAAACTCTTCTTACATACTTCATGTTATTGCAGAAATAGTTACCTTACGCTGTATGTTTAAACTGCTTACTCTTTGTAGACATCTCAGGAAAAAGCAGCATTTGTCACCTAGTACTTCAAAAACAAAGTATTGGAATAGCAACAAATATCTAACAAAAATCTGATGTGATCTCTTGCGTTTATTAGTAAGTACACAAATTATTCTTACAAAACTTCATTTTTCCTATCTTTTTCATTTTAATCGATATAAATTTTTCCGGAAAGACCTACGTTACACATTTCGTTATAGAGAACAGCGATAGTCAAATGTTTAACAACTGGACGCTATATGCTGCCTTAAAATTCCATACTGTTTCCATGACATCGCGAGAAACAACCGAATGTTGACAGGACCTTAAAAGAATGGCTAAGTATTGAAGAATTCAAAACACTAATGACGGATATCTCGGAAATGGCTGATGCCACAGAAAAGTAATTTGAAATAAATTCTGTGTTTTAAAGAGATCTACATTTCTTGTGTAGTACGTTTTCGTCTATCACTTAGCGTTTACCAGTTATACAAAATTCTTTCCAATGAAGAGGATTTAACAGGTTATTCCCGGAAAATTCAAGATATACATTTTATTTGTCATGTAAATATCTTTAATGTATGGTAGTTTAATCAAAATCGTTACAGCCATATTTTAAAAAAATCACAAATTTTGAAAATTCTTCCACGTAAAGGGTAGTTTGCGGGGGGGGGTTTCTTGAAAATCTTTAGAAGGTACGAACTGAAATACCAAGTGGATATATTTCTAAAAATACCTATTTTGGATTCGGGGGCCAATTTCCGGTGAAATGTGGGTATCGACTTTTTGGGTGGACTTGGTACTCGGTAGAGAAAGTAGTAGCTTATAGAAGATAGTGGATGCACATATTGAAGAACATGGAACTAACTGCGTCGGATGTGCAATAGGCGGCGACCTTCAGGAAACAATGCAATATCGGAAACTGGTTTCAGGTTTTGGATCACGTATAAAAAGTATTAATATCCACTTAAAACCTGTAAGATTAGTTCGAGGTAAAGAAGTTGTGTTGTAATATTTACGTAATTGTAACATCAAACATTTGGAAAGTTGGAGCTAATAGAAAGTGAGAAAAATGTGCAGATAGGTACACTCGCGGTTTTTGTCAGGTGTTATGTGATCGGCTATTGTTCTTTAAACGATCTCATCCACATAACATTCGTGGTACGGGTACAATATCATCGGTATTGACCCTCTTTACCACGTACCAACCAAAACTTCGATACCGAGATTTCACCGGAAATACATGTTTTGAGGCCTACTGAATGAATATGAAGTTTTAGAAAACCTTCGAATTGCATAGCTGAAAAACGAAAAGTCCAATAAATACCAAACTTGGTATTTAAGTTCCGTACCTTCCACAGATACGACACTAACTACCCTTTACATGTTTCATTTTTCGAAATTTTTGAGTTTCTAAAAATTGTTGTTGTTCACCAATGGCACTGGGGGTGCATCATTTTCCCTCTGGCTTCTTCCATATATAAAGTCTGTAAGTTATCACTTTTAAGGCGAGATGCTGTTTGTTCAGGATGACATCTTCTTCACAGAGAGTGAGTGCACTTGGGTGTAGGTAGACATGGTATCTTGTAGAGGTGTTCTGCGAGGCAGTTGCCATCCTAAATAAGCCCACTGCAGTCTTCCTTGGCATTTTTTGTTTATCAACTCTATCTTTAATATTCTTATAATCTTTATCTTCTTCATCAAGTCTCTGCTGTCTAAGTTTCTAAAAAATGGTTCTAAGGATATTGTTTAAAATACCACAAATTAAATATGTTTTCACGACAAATAAAGTATATATCTTGAATATTCTGGCTATAGCGTTTGGAGAAGGAATTTTCTATAATGTTGTATAACTGGTAAACGTTAAGTGACGGACAAACACGTACTACAACACAAGAAATGTAAATCTGTTTAAAGGCGCAATTTATTTCAAATAAATTTTTTGTGCCATCAGCCATTTCCGTGATATCCGTCATTAATGATTCAAATTGTTCAATAATTTTTTGAAATCCTGTCAACATTCAGTTGTTTCTCGCGATGTCATGGCCAGCATATAGCGCCCAGTTGTTAAACATTTGACTATCGCTCTTCTCTATAACGAAATGTAGCTGTTTATCTCGATTAAAATGTAGTAGATAGAAAAATAAGCTTTCGTAAGAATAATTTGTATATCCAGTATAAACGATGGAGGACATAACATCAGGAAACCCAGACAAAGTTTTATAGAAATATTTCACTACATATACAAGAGGGATAGAGGAAACGGAATCGATGGCGACATGTTCCAAAGTGGATTCGAATGCCATCGCGAGAAACAACCGAACAACGACAGTACTTTAAGGGTATACATAGGTGAAATGTCTTAATTCTACATTTATGAACGTATACCGCAAGTAACCGTGTAAACAAATCTTCTTTGTAATATTTCCAGGAGTTTTCAAGTTGTAAACAAATGAATCCATATGAGGAAAACATTTAAATTTTACTTATATAAATATCTGTATTGGCTCTAACGAATATTTAAGAACAATGTTGGAATTGATGTATTAATTGATATTCCTCCAATGATAATCGATAAAGAGAAACGACTCCCAGAAGTTTTACGAATGTACTTTTGCTACCAAACTTCAAGGAAATTCACAAAAAAAAAAAAAACTGCATCCTGTGGAACATTTTGAACGCGTAAAACCACAGAATAAACAGAAAGCGAGAAAAACAGCTTTGAGATTCTAAAGCGCTATGTGGCCTTGTGCGGAGTCACATTTAAAAAAAAACTTGGTGTAATATTATTTGTAATAATAGCCCTTTAAACAATAAATGGACTTTTTGAATGATTTCGCTCAATTTTCACCTACGTATGTGTACCCTTAAATAAATGACAAAGTATTGAAAATTCAACCAATACAAAAATATGTCTTTAAAATGGCTCATGAAAAATAGAGTGCATTTTAAATAGATCTGCACTTTTCTGTGTTTACCATATACAAAAGTCGTTCCGAATGAACACAAAATTCAAAATGTACATTTTATTTGTCATGAAAACTCTTATCTTAAACATATGTGTCGCATCTTTGAAAGATACAAACTTTAGTATTCAATCAACTCTTCATTTTTGAGTTAAACTGTTCACGACACACCACCTTTTTAGAAAATAGTTCTTTTGTATGAATTCTAGGAGCTTCAAGACATGTATCTCGGTAAAATCTGGAATAGATTTTTGAGTGGAATGCAATACTTGTGCTTACTACAGAAGGTCACGTGAGATTTTTTTGACTAACTTGTGATATATAAGTTAAATTAAAACAGCCTTCAGCACGTACTTTCATTCCCAGCCTTGTGTTTCGATAATGTTATGTGGGAAACACAAGTAGTATGTTTGACACCAGAAATTGTTATTACTTAGAGCAAACAACATTGTAATTAACCTTCGTTTTTTCAACTTAAGTGGGGAAGGACCTTCGGGGGAACCTATTCCACCAATCGATGGCATATAAACCTAACTTCCCTGACCGCAATTTTATATCCGACACTGATCGTCAACCTTATTTTGCTGAGAGCACAAAGTCTTATGATGAAGTAAATCAATCCGAAACTGCGGTCACAAAACCACCGTATCTCTGTAACGTGTCAAAGCATTTATATCGAATCCTCTGCATTTAAACTGAAACTCATCACTTCTCGTTCATTTGCTATTTTGTTCGCAGCCATGATTATTACCTTCCTTTTTACTTTCTCTACCACGTATAGTAAGTAGGGCATCCAAATTTTGATGTCGAGATTTCACCGGAAATACATGTTTTGAGACTCCCCTGAATCCAAAAAGCTCCGTGTGTATGAACAGCATAACAAACACGAAACCTGATATTCAAATTCAGTGCCTTCCGAAGGTGCGACAAGGAGGTTTCCAAGAAAATCTAGCTGTTTCTGTAAAGGTTTATCTTGGTTAAAATGAAGTAGATAGGAATGTAAACTTTCGTAGCAGTAGCTACCCACTAATAAACGACAGAGAGTAGAGAAAGAAAGTCGTGTAAATGTAAGATATCAAACTTTTAATGTTTATTGACTTGAATTGAGAATGCGCTCAGGTATGTCAAAGTGCCCGGACTATTAAAAGTAAATAAAACGTTGGGGAATCTCATACATTTACAAATTATATATATACTGAAAATTTAAAATACCTCGCACAAAAATTACATTATGAGGAACATTTTGAAGTAGCAAATATGTCAGAAAAGAGGATTAGGGAAAAAATAGATTTGAAATTTCACACGTACACAACCAAAGTTGCACGTTTAATTGGCCAGAAACCGAATTTGGATACCTACTGATTGTTTAATCTGTGAGGATTTTTGCTATGAAAATATCGCTACAAAGTTCGTGATGTTTGGCCAGCGCCCTGGCGGAACAAAGAATAACCCAAGCGTCACGTTTGATTATCGTAATCCTGGCCAGGAAGAACCTTGACATCTTCATCGTTTCCCTAAACACAAGCCAAGGGTTTCCAACACAAATTAATCTTAAAATAACTTTTATTGCTTTCTCTGGCTAGTACGCAGAGGAACAATTGCATTCCACACAGAAATTTCACTTGAAATACACGTTTTGAGGTCCACTCAATAAAAAACAGGATTTTTTAGAAAAAGGTCAGTGTGTGTCTACCAAGGGTGAAACACGAAGATTTAAGAAAATCCCCGCTCCCAAACTCACTTTAAAAATAAAATCGTTATTTTTCATTTCCTCAAATGAATATCATATGTTTAAGATCTTTACCTTGAATTTTCTGGGAACAGCCTGTGAACTACTCTTCATTCTGAATGACTTCTGTAAATAATAAACCTCCGTGGTGTAGTGGTTACCATGCTAGCCTCTAGTCCCCGAGGTCGTGGGTTCAAACCCGGCAGTGGACGATGGGCGTAAAAACCCTTAGCATAGCTTCCTTCGGAAGGGAAGTAAAAGATCCTCAAGCCTCATAAAGAGGACTCTGAGCAAAATTACCGGTCTTTCACGGCCAATATAGAATGCGACGCTAATGACCACAGCAGTTAATGAGCGTCCATAAATAAAACTCAATGTCAATTTCCGTATGAGATACACACACAAAAAAGTATACAATTTACATAAAACAACATTTGTTTGTGGCGTTAACTATTTCCGAGATACTACTCGTTATTGGTTTAAGTTTTCTCAACTGGGAAATTGACATTTCTTTTTTTTTTCTCGTGATCATGCAAACAACATGGAATTTCAAGCATTCACATAATGGTAGTTTTATCTAAATTAACAAGAAGATGAAATAGTAGGAATAGAAGAGCGAGTACAGAAACTCATGTGAACGCAACACATCAGAGTTTTTACTTTCTCTACCACGTAGTACATAGTAGGTATTGTATTCCATCCAAAAATTCGGTACCGAGGCATAGTGAATTAAAAAAAAATTTTTAGAAAAAGGTTCATTTGTATATGTGTGTGTCTGTGAACAGCATAACTCAAACAAGAAAACTCGGATAAATACCAAACTTGGTATTTAAGTTCAGTATCTTCCAAAGATGCGACACGAAGATTTTCAAGAAAATTCCCCCACCCGCAATTGCCCTTTATATGGAATATTTTTCGAAAATTTTGATTTTCTAAAAAATGGCTAACGATTTTGATTAAAATATCATATATGAAAGATATTTACCTGACAAAACAAATGCATACCTTTAATTTTCTGGGAACAGCCTAGGAAGTACCCTTCATTCGGAAGGATTTTTTTATATAATACAGTATAACTTGTAAACGTTAAGCGATAGGCGAAAATGTACCACACAAAAAATATAGATTTCTTTAAAACGCACAATTTACATAAAATAAGTTTTTCTGTGGCATAAGCCGTTTCTAAGATATCCGCTATTAAAGATTCGAATTGTTCAATACTTGTCATTCTTTTAAACTCCCATCGATTCTCAGTTGTTTCTAGCGATGTCATGGAAACAGTATGGGGCATATAGCGTCCAGTTGTTAAACATTTGACTATCGCTGTTCTCTATAACGAAATGTGTAATGTAGCTGTTTCTGTAAAGGTTTATCTCGATTAAATGTAGTAGATATAAAAACAAGCTTTAGTAGGAATAGTCTGTATATCCACTAATAAAGAGAGGGGTAGAGAAAGTCATGTGGATGTACCACATCAGATTTGTATTCGCTCGACCTATTATTGGTACATATTTTGCGCAATATGACCACTAGTAACCACATTTAAATTAAACTGATTTTATTTATGGACGCTCTTTAACTGCTGTGGTCCTTAGAATGCCATTCTATATTGAGCGTGAAAGACCGGTAATTTTGCTCAGAGTCTTCTTTATCAGGCTTGAGGTTCTTTTACGTGCCGTAAATCTACGACCCGGATCCCGGGCTTTATTTCCCTTCCGAAGAAAGCCATGTTATGGATTTTTTACGCCGAAAAAAATCCATCGCCCTTCGCTGGGTTTCAACCCGCGAACTCAATATAACCAAAATGGCGGCTCATGTAGTTATAGTGTTACATGACAATATGAAGTCCATGTGTTTTTAAAGATATTCAAACGATTGATGCTGACCCTTTATAGGTGCAAAATATCTTGGGGTTTCTGGGTAGTTATATACAACAGTGGCGCCTCGTGAAGTCTTTCATGACAATACTGAAACGATTTCACAGATGGAACTTGAGACGCTCCTGCTGCTGACGCTGCTATGTGCATGCTCTGCGACTTGTGGTCCACGAACCTGGTCACTCTTAAATACAGTGGCGGCTCGTGTAGTGTTCCATTATTGAAATGTTTTCACAGAAGGATCTTCAGACGACTCCTGCTGCTGACGCTGCTATGTGCATGCTCTCAGCAACTTGTGGTCCACGAACCTGGCCACTCATAAATATTGTGGCGGCTCGTGTAGTGTTTCATGACAATGTTTAAACAGAATGATTTTGAGACTGCTCCTGCTGCTGACGCTGCTATGTGCATGCCCTCAGCAACTTGTGGTCCACGAACCTGGCCACTCTAAAATACAGTGGCGGCTCGTGTAGTATTCCATTATTGAAATGTTTTCACAGAATGATCTTGAGACGGCTCCTGCTGCTATGTGCATGCTCACAGCAACTTGTGGTCCACGAACCTGGGCAATCATAAATACAGTGGCGGCTCGTGTAGTGTTTCATTATTGAAATGTTTTCACAGAATGATCTTGAGACTGCTCCTGCTGCTGACGCTGCTATGTGCATGCTCTCAGCAACTTGTGGTCCACGAACCAGGCCACTCTTAAATACAGTGGCGGCTCGTGTAGTGTTCCATTATTGAAATGTTTTCACAGAATGATCTTGAGACGGCTCCTGCTGCTATGTGCATGCTCTCAGCGACTTGTGGTCCACGAACCTGGACACTATTAACTACAGTGGCGGCTCGTGTAGTGTTTCATGACAATGTTTAAACAGAATGATATTGCGACTGCTCCTGCTGCTGACGCTGCTATGTGCATGCTCTCAGCGACTTGTGGTCCACGAACCTGGCCACTCTTAACAACAGTGGCGGCTCGTGTAGTGTTTCATGACAATGTTTAAACAGAATGATCTTGAGACGGCTCCTGCTGCTGACGCTGCTATGTGTATGCTCTCAGCCACTTGTGGTCCACGAACCTGGCCACTCTTAAATACAATGGCGGCTCGTGTAGTGTTTCATGACAATGTTTAAACAGAATAATCTTGAGACTGCTCCTGCTGCTGACGCTGCTATGTGCATGCTCTCAGCGACTTGTGTGGCACGAGCCCGGCCACTCTTAAATACAGTGGCGGCTCGTGTAGTGTTTCATGACAATGTTAAATGTTTTCACAGAATGTGCTTGAGAGGGCTCCTGCTGCTGACGCTGCTATGTGCATGCTCTCAGCAACTTGTGGTCCACGAACCTGGCCACTCTTAAATACAGTGGCGGCTCGTGTAGTGTTCCATTATAGAAATGCTTTCACAGAATGATCTCGAGACGGCTCCTGCTGCTGACGCTGCTATGTGCATACTCTCAGCGACTTGTGGCCCACGAACCTGGCCACTCTTAAATACAGTGTCGGCTCGTGTAGTGTTCCATTATAGAAATGCTTTCACCGAATGATCTTGAGACGGCTCCTGCTAACGCTGCTATGTGCATGCTCTCAGCGACTTGTGATCCACGAACCTGGCCTCTCTTAAATACAGTGGCGGCTCGTGGAGTGTTTCATTATTGAAATGTTGTTACAGAATGATCTTGAGACGGCTCCTGCTGCTAACGCTGCCATGTGTTTGCTCTCAGCGACTTGTGGCGCACGAACCTGGCCACTCTTAACTACAGTGGCGGCTCTGTAGTGTTTCCATGACAATGTTGAAAAGTTTTCACAGAATGATCTTGAGACTGCTCCTGCTGCTGACGCTGCTATGTGCATGCTCTCAGCAACTTGTGGTCCACGAACCTGGCCACTCTTAAATACAGCGACGGCTCGTGTAGTGTTTCATGACAATGTTTAAACAGAATGATTTTGAGACGGCTCTTGCTGCTGACGCTGCTATGTGTATGCTCTCAGCGACTTGTGGTCCACGAACCTGGCCACTCTTAACTACAGTGGCGGCTCTGTAGTGTTTCATGACAATGTTGAAATGTTTTCACAAAATGATCTTGAGACTGCTCCTGCTGCTGACGCTGCTATGTGCATGCTCTCAGCAACTTGTGGTCCACGAACCTGGCCACTCTTAAATACAGCGACGGCTCCTGTAGTGTTTCATGACAATGTTTAAACAGAATGATTTTGGGACGGCTCTTGCTGCTGACGCTGCTATGTGTATGCTCTCAGCGACATGTGGTCCACGAACCTGGCCACTCTTAAATACAGCGGCCGCTAGATTAGTGTTTTATTATTGAAATGTTTTCACAGAATGATCTTGAGACGGCTCCTACTGCTGACGCTGCTATGTGTATGCTCTCAGCGACTTGTGATACACGAACCTGGCCACTCTTAAATACAGTGGCGGCTAGTGTAGTGTTCCATTATAGAAATGCTTTCACAGAATGATCTTGAGACGGCTCCTGCTGCTGACGCTGCTATGTGCATGCTCTCAGCGACTTGTGGTCCACGAACCTGGCCAATCTTAAATACAGTGGCGGCTCGTGTAGTGTTCCATTATAGAAATGCTTTCACAGAATGATCTTGAGACGGCTCCTGCTGCTAACGCTGCTATGTGCATGCTCTCAGTGACTTGTGATCCACGAACCTAGCCTCTCTTAAATACAGTGGCGGCTCGAGTAGTGTTTCATTATTGAAATGTCACAGAATGATCTTGAGACGGCTCCTGCTGCTAACGCTGCCACGTGTATGCTCTCAGCGACTTGTGGTCCACGAACCTGGCCACTCTTAACTACAGTGGCGGCTCTGTAGTGTTTCATTATTGAAATGTTTTCACAGAATGATCTTGAGACTGCTCCTGCTGCTGACGCTGCTATGTGCATGCTCTCAGCAACTTGTGATCCACGAACCTGGCCACTCTTAAATACAGCGACGGCTCGTGTAGTGTTTCATGACAATGTTTAAACAGAATGATTTTGAGACGGCTCTTGCTGCTGACGCTGCTATGTGTATGCTCTCAGCGACATGTGGTCCACGAACCTGGCCACTCTTAAATACAGCGGCCGCTCGCTTAGTGTTTTATTATTGAAATGTTTTCACAGAATGATCTTGAGACGGCTCCTGCAGCTGACGCTGCTATGTGTATGCTCTCAGCGAATTGTGGTCCACGAACCTGGCCACTCTTAAATTCAGCGGCGGGTCGTGTAGTGTTTCATGACAATGTTGAAATGTTTTCACAGAATTATCTTGAGACGGCTCTTGCTGCTGACGCTGCTATGTGCATGCTCTCAAAAACTTGTGGTCCACGAACCTGGCCACTCTTAAATACAGTGGCGGCTCGTGTAGTGTTTCATGACAATGTTGAAATGTTTTCACAGAATGATCTTGAGACGGCTCCTGCTGCTATGTGTATGCTCTCAGCGACTTGTGGTCCACGAACCTCGCCACTCTTAAATACAGCGACGGCTCGTTTAGGTTTCATGACAATGTTGAAATATTTTCACAGAATGATCTTGAGACGGCTCCTGCTGCTGACGCTGCTATGTGCATGCTCTCAGCAACTTGTGGTCCACGAACCTGGCCACTCTTTAATACAGTGGCGGCTCGTGTAGTGTTTCATTATTGAAATGTTTTCACAGAATGATCTTGAGACGGCTCCTGCTGCTATGTGTATGCTCTCAGCGACTTGTGGTCCACGAACCTCGCCACTCTTAAATACAGCGACGGCTCGTTTAGGTTTCATGACAATGTTGAAATATTTTCACAGAATGATCTTGAGACGGCTCCTGCTGCTGACGCTGCTATGTGCATGCTCTCAGCAACTTGTGATCCACGAACCTGGCCACTCTTAAATACAGCGACGGCTCGTGTAGTGTTTCATGACAATGTTTAAACAGAATGATCTTGAGACGGCTCTTGCTGCTGAACGCTGCTATGTGTATGCTCTCAGCGACATGTGGTCCACGAACCTGGCCACTCTTAAATACAGCGGCCGCTCGATTAGCTTTTTATTATTGAAATGTTTTCACAGAATGATCTTGAGACGGCTCCTGCTGCTGACGCTGCTATGTGTATGCTCTCAGCGACTTGTGGTCCACGAACCTGACCACTCTTAAATACAGTGGCGGCTCGTGTAGTGTTTCATGATAATGTTGAAATGTTTTCACAGAATGATCTTGAGACGGCTCCTGCTGCTGACGCTGCTATGTGTATGCTCTCAGCGACTTGTGGTCCACGAACCTGACCACTCTTTAATACAGTGGCGGCTCGTGTAGTGTTTCATTATTGAAATGTTTTCACAGAATGATCTTGAGACGGTTCCTGCTGCTGACGCTGCTATGTGCATGCTCTCAGCAACTTGTGATCCACGAACCTGGCCACTCTTAAATACAGCGACGGCTCGTGTAGTGTTTCATGACAATGTTTAAACAGAATGATCTTGAGACGGCTCTTGCTGCTGAACGCTGCTATGTGTATGCTCTCAGCGACATGTGGTCCACGAACCTGGCCACTCTTAAATACAGCGGCCGCTCGATTAGTTTTTATTATTGAAATGTTTTCACAGAATGATCTTGAGACGGCTCCTGCTGCTGACGCTGCTATGTGTATGCTCTCAGCGACTTGTGGTCCACGAACCTGACCACTCTTAAATACAGTGGCGGCTCGTGGAGTGTTTCATGATAATGTTGAAATGTTTTCACAGAATGATCTTGAGACGGCTCCTGCTGCTGACGCTGCTATGTGTATGCTCTCAGCGACTTGTGGTCCACGAACCTGACCACTCTTAAATACAGCGGCGGCTCGTGTAGTGTTTCATGACAATGTTGAAATGTTTTCACAGAATGATTTTGAGACGGCTCCTGCTGCTGACGCTGCTATGTGCATGCTCTCAGCAACTTGTGGTCCACGAACCTGGCCACTCTTAAATACAGTGGCGGCTCGTGTAGTGTTTCATGACAATGTTGAAATGTTTTCACAGAATGATCTTGAGAGGGCTCCTGCTGCTATGTGTATGCTCTCAGCGACTTGTGGTCCACGAACCTGGCCACTCTTAAATACAGCGGCGGCTCGTGTAGTGTTTCATGACAATGTTGAAATATTTTCACAGAATGATCTTGAGACGGCTCCTGCTGCTGACGCTGCTATGTGTATGCTCTCAGCGACTTGTGGCGCAGGACATCCTGGGGAATCTGGCCAGTCTTATACAACAGAGTGCCCAGAATCTCCCCAGACTGATCAGAGATGCCGTGACACAGCACACCGAGGAGCCACCAGACCGGCCTCAGCTCCTCAAGGAGTACGACTTCATCATTGTAGGAGCTGGCACAGCGGGGTGTGTTCTGGCGAACAGACTGTCTGAGGTACCCCAGTGGAAAGTGCTCCTTATAGAGGCTGGAGGTAGAGAGGTGTGTCCTCTAATACATTTCAATATTTTTATTAAACTTACACGCAGCATTACATTTGTGTATTTGTTAAACATTTTAGTAAACAATTCTAAATTGTACATTTTTACAATGCTCCGTATATGAACTATATACTTTTAAATTTCTATACGTCTCCAGTTACATCTATGAATATTCCTTTAGCATTTGTTAACATTCTGTGTAGTAATTCAATAATACTAACTTAGCCGATATGTCTAATGTGGTTTCTGCAAGTGTATCCACATGAGTCGCTGTGAGATGGGATGTTTTGTAAATCTACAACATTTCCCTAAGGTTGTATTTACTTTTGTATCGTTTTAATTTGTGACGATATCGTAAGGGATGTCCAGGGCGCATACCAATGGACCTCGGTTGTTTGTTTTTTAATAAAGGTTATAAAAGTGTGGTGATGTCCTTCAGTAGAGCTGAACATAGGTTTAACGCATTTCAAGTGTACGGTCTCCCTGTAGCACGCACTAGATGGACAGGAATAAAGGTATAAGTGAAAAACAGTTATATATAGGAAGATCTTGCATGTCATGATGCCGTAGCAAACCAAAAGTTTGAGAGTCCGCTGTACGCGCGCGCGCTCGGTGGCTGCGAAGAAGACGATACTCGTGTGACTGGACAGGTGATGCGTGCTGAGTCGATGTTGTATGTGTGGTCCGAACAGCGGTGTTGGACCTTCTCTTCAACTGTCGAGAGCTCGACGCGCGCTGGGTTCCGACTTAGCTGAAAATATATCTTCAACATGTGGTACCCGTTTTATTAAAAAACATTCGCGCATTTTTGAGAAAATAACAAAACTATGTAAAGGAAATATAAAGACCAAAATACTGTTTCCATGCAATCGCGAGAAACAACTAATGTTTAGAGAATGACCAAGTAATTAAGAACTCGAACCATTAATAACGGATATCTCAGAAACGGCTTATGCCACAGAAAAACTTATTTGAAACAAATTGAGTGTTCTTAAAGAGATGTACATTTTTTTGTGTAGTGTACTTTCTCCTATCACTTAACGTTTACCAGTTATAAAAGAATATGCCAAATTCCTTCCGAATGAAGTGACTTCACAGGCTATTCCCAGAAAATTCAAGATAAACATTTCATTTGTCACGTGAATGTCTTTTATATATATGGTATTTTAATCAAAATACGTCAGCCACGTTTTTAGAAAATGAAAAAAAAAATCGAAAACTATAACATATAAAGGGTGGTTTGGGGTGCGAGGGCTTTCTTGAAAAACCTTCGTAACGCATCTTTGGAACATACTGAACTTAAATTACAAGTTTGGTGTTTATCCGACTTTCCGTGTTTGAATTATGCTGTTCACACACATACCATTGCATTCAGGGGACTCAAAACATGCATTTCCGGTGAAATCTCCGTATCGAATTTTTGGGTGGAATGCAATACCTTCTCTATCTACTATGTACGTGGTAGAGAAAGTAATAAAAATTAAATAAAAGGTGGTCTTTATTTCCTCCCGTCAATTATACAGGGTGAAACATTAAAGTTGAGACTGTACAACTAAGCCTTGTTGCTCGATATTATGGGGGAAAGTAAATGTCATTACTCGTGTTTTATTTGGACCACGTTATCATGGTAATTTAATTGTTTTAAAATGGGAAGCTACGTTGTTTTCTCACTCCTCAATATTTGTATAAATCACTTTGCAATTGTTCTTACACCAACGAAAATTCTGAATGGTTGGGACAACCATTGATGGTCAAGTTACGTTTCGTAACTGGGAACCAACATTTTTTATTTTGTTTCCTTGTTCATCACAAAATAAACGGCTTTTTATAAACCATCTTCTAATGAGAAAAAACATACAAAATGTCGGTTCCCATTAAACAGAAAAATTAAATTGACCCTAAAATGACCACCATAACGTCCTTCAGACAATACATGCATTTACTTTCCCCCATAATATCGAACAACAAAGACATTTCTTTCTACAACGCTTAGTTTGGAGATATTGTAGTCTCAAGTTAAATGGTCCACCCTGTATATCTATTTGTAGTATTTCTTTAAAGCTCAATAGCAAACCGTTCGACTATGTAATTGATTTTGGAGGCTGTATATCTTAACTACCCTTAAGTTTGTACCGATTTCAAACAAGTTTGAAACGTGTCAACTCCTATATGATACGAAATTTCAAGTCCCTACTTGCAATGGTTGGCGAGTTGTTTCACTAGCGGGCTGTGAATGTCATTCGTGCTGTAAAGACTAGAGTTTGTGCAATTGTGCGTCTCAAAAGTGAAAGCTTGTTCAAACATCTGTGACGAGTGTGAATTACTTTAGACTTTCTTCTTCTTCTTCTTCTTCTTCTTCTTCTTCTTCTTCTTCTTCTTATTATTATTATTAAACTGAAATGCCTACGAAAAATTCACGCTTGAACAAAGAATTTTTATATACAATACATAAGTAAAAATCGATTCATGTAGACATTTCCTGATACTCTAGTTCCAAATAGAGATACTATCAAATGTCTGGTTAATACGTTTAAGACAAGGGGTCGCCGCCAACTCTAAGAAGGGAAAAAGACGCGTTCTAACGGAAGAAAAAATTGACAAAATTGGTGCATCATTCGAAGCTCTCCAAAGAAGCCTGTAAGACGTGCTCCACAGCAAAAACCTCTGTTCACACATGTGCTGAACTTTAAAATTGAAACCTTACAGAGTGACTGTTGATGAAATACAACCTCGTGACGACGAGGAATGACTCAGTATACGACTTATAATCATGAGTATTATCATTATCAATCATGAGTATGCAATGTGGGAGTTTTAGAATGCAAAACACCGCGCGTAGCAGGCACACACAATCTCGACCGGGCTATAAAGCGACCGCTCTGTACTAGGACAGTACATAACGGAAACGTTAGGACAAATTTATCAATACAACATTTTGTAACTGCACGTAATAATAAAAACTAATTAAAATAGGGGGAGCCACGTGGTGGAGACGTTACACTTGTCAATAACCGCATTGGTTTCTCCTTATTCTCTTTCACCTTTTCGTTTTAGTTATATCGCCTAGCATGCTTGGACATCACCTAATATATTTTCTCAGTGCAGAATCTCGTCTAGGGAGAGGACCTCGATATCCGGTGGTATCGAAGTGTGTCTAACATTTTTGAGATTTGCATTGCTCAAAGTTGTTTAACGTTATGCTAGATATTGTCCCGAAAGAGTGCAGTATTCCATAGACTCTTGTGTCTCAATGAAAACAACTGACTCACACAATCCAGCGGATCAAGGTGTTTGTGTAATATCAACAGAAGAACAAAGTTTTCGGCACAAAATATAGTTAATATTGGCCTGACTAACAGTAGAGGATATATCATTATCAAGCGAGTATCTACACAACACAGTTACATTGGCTAAATAATTACGTTTTCTGCTAATCTTCTTCTTGGCATTTTTAAATGAGCTTCTTGCATTACTTACACAATTTTAACATACAGTCTTCACTTAAGCCAAGTTGATATAAAATTCTCTTTCATTTTATTAGTTTGGAAAATTGCACCGATTTTTCAACCTTTTCAAATTTAATTGATATGCACTCAGTGGTGGATACTAGCTGGTATCATTTAAACTGGCGTTAATGAGCAAAAAGCTTCACTTTGACATACGTCCACTGCAAAATCAGGTATCGCTCTATTTGGTGCACTTGTGTGAACACCACGCACACAAAAGTTAGAAAATCGCTATGTTTTTCAAACAATTGCAAAACTAGTAATATGCAACATATTGAAACTGTCAAACCGTAATGCTGTTTCTTCTTTCTATTAAAAACGAGAACTTTATCTCCATTAATTTGACTAGTTGGTCCGCCTCTGTGGCTCCTCTGAAGGAGATACAAACAACCTTTTCTTGAAAAGTATAGTTTAGCCTTTAGGGATTAATACTTGAATGTCTTTTACAAAATTAAAAATTACATACTTAGGTAGAGCAGATATTGCATTCCACTCAAAAATTCGATATTGAGATTTCACTCAAAATACATGTTTCGAGACCCCTGAATAAAACTAGATTTCTTAGAAAAAAGTTCGTGTGTGCAGCATAACTCAAAAACGAAAAGTCCAAATAAATACTAGGCTTAGTATTTAAATTCAGTATCTTCCAAAGATGCGACACCAAGGGTTTCAAGAAAATCACCCCACCCCAAGTACCCTTTACATAAAACATTTTTCGAAATGTTTCGGTTTCTAAAAAATGGCTCTAACAATTTTGATTAAAATGCCATGTATTAAAGATATGTACATGACAAATAAAATGTATATCTTGAATTTGCTGGCAACAGCCTGTGAATTCCACTTCATTCAAAAGGAATTTTGTATAATCTTGTATAACCGGTAAACGTTAAGCGATAAACGAAAACGTATTACACAAAAAATGTACATCTCTTTAAAAAACAATTTATTTCAAATAACTGCTTTGTGGCATCAGCCATTTCCGACATTTTCGTTGTTAATGGTTCCAATTATTTCATACTTGTCATTTTCTTTAAAGTCCTTTCAACATTCAGTTGTTTCTCGCGATGTCATGGCCAGCATATAGCGTCCAGTTGTTAAACATTTGACCATCGCTGTTCTCTATAACGAAATGTGTAATGTAGCTGTTTCTGCAGAGGTTTATCTTCATTAAAATGAAGTAAATACGAAAATAAGCTTTCATAAGAATAATTTGTGTACCCACTGTCACTATCGACAGCGAGTAGAGAAAGTCGTGTGAATGTAACACATCAGATATTTTCGCTTGGTCAGCAGAGAGACAGTCTTGTACTTACAAGGAAATTTGTAAAGGTTAACATGAAGCACTTAGTTTGTAGGGAATGTTGACCTTGTTGCAGAACTTCATCATGGACATTCCCATTGTCGCCAACATCCTGCAGCTGACGGACGCCAACTGGAAGTTCAAGACGGTGCCATCCAACCACTCTTGCTTGGGACTGAAGAACCGACAGTGCAACTACCCTCGAGGTAAAGTGATCGGGGGAAGCAGTGTCCTCAACTACATGATATACACTAGAGGACACCCCAGGTAAGACACACCATCTTCCAAAACATGACATCATATAGCTATTGTAAGCAAACATACATCGGCGCCTAAGGTAATTTAAACAATAACATCACCAAATTACTTTCGACAGCAAACATGGCTGTAACCATTATTAAACATTTTACTTTACAAATAGAATGCATATCTTCAACTTTCTGGGAATAGTCCTCTTCAATCGGAAGGAATCTTGTATAACTGGTAAACGTTAAGCGATAAACGAAAACGTACTGCACAAAAAACGCGGATCTCTTTAAAACACAAAGTTTATTTTAAATAAGGTTTTTGTGCCATAAGCCATTTGAGATATCCGTTATTAATGGTTCGAATTGTTCATTTCTCGGTCATTATTTACAGTTCTGTCAACATTCAGTTGTTTCTCGCGATGTTATGGAAACAGTATTGAATTTTAAGGCCAGCATATAGCGTCCAGTTGTTAAACATTTGACTATCGCTGTTCTCTATAACGAAATGTGTAATGTAGCTGTTTCTGTAAAGGTTTATCTCGATTAAAATGAAGTAGATAGAGCAATAACCTTTGTAAGAATAGTTTGTATAGTCAGTAATAAACGACAGTGTATAGTCAATGAGATTTTTTTCCCCCTGACAGAAGCTTGATGACAAAAACGACTTAAATCAGTTGAGTGCCTGTTCCAGGTAGCGGGTAGTAATATATCACCTTTGTAAACAGTTGTACGCCTTGCTTCTGCACTAACGCACCACAAAACGTGTTTGGAGAAATACATATGAGCGCTAGGAACGATCCGTAGCCGTAACTCAGCCTACGTACCGGACCAGCTCCGTTCTCACCTTGCCTGCTTTACTTTAATTATAAGAATGGCATTAGGGAGTCCATTTTAGTTATAATTAACATAAAAAACCTACCCGTTAAAGTACATCCCACAAAAAGAAGTATTAATTGTTGTTGTGCAGAATCCTTCCATAACAAGTACTATTACAGTTTGTACACAATCAGATTCTAAAGTCGCGTATTTGTTTTAGTAAGTAATGCCGTAATATTACCTAAAACTATTATCATATACAATAGGTTTATTTAAAACCTTGCAAATACAAACTGTGTTACTGGGAACAATCATACGATTATCTCATATAATTAAATTCCCTTTTCTTTTAAAACCAATCTTATCCGCGTCGGCGCCTGTGTGGTAACACTTTGTTCAGATTTTGAATCCCCTAAATACCTTGACTATAGATGAGATTTATAGAAACAACCAGTTTTTAAAGGCGTCAGATACGATCTACGCAGCGATACATTGGGTAAAGGATGCTCTCGTTGTATTAGTGAACTACGACTGGGACGTCACGGCCTGTACTGATCGCGACACTCAGCTGGTTTTTCACTAAAACATCGTGAGAGGCTCTGTTCTCAAAGTGTTCATAATGCGCGAGTTTCATTATAAACGTTTCACAGCTTTATTGCTGCAGTTGGTCTTAGCAACTTGGGGTGTGTTTCAGGGACTACGATCACTGGGAAGAACTGGGCAACAAAGGCTGGGGTTACAAAAACGCTCTACACTACTTCATGAAGTCGGAGGACATGGCTGAGGACGACTTGTCCCAGGACACTGCTCACCACGCCAAGGGAGGTTACCTCACTGTCAGCTATATACCATATCGGACACCTCTCGCCCGGGCCTTCCTACAGGCAGGACGGGAGACTGGTCAGAGAGTCCTGGACTACAACACTGAGACTATGGCAGGTTTCAGCTACCTGCAGACCACGATGAAAAACGGCACCAGATGGAGCGCTTCCAGAGCGTTCCTCCACCCAATCCGTAACAGGAAGAACCTGCACGTGACCAAGCTGAGCACCGTTACCAAGTGAGTGAGTGGACTGTCATATCACGAATGTTGCACGATACCCAGGTGAGTGTCTTCATCAATGTGTATTTCTCTCTGCTCGGCAGGATCCTCATAGACCCCGCGACTAACACAGCGTACGGAGTGGAGCTGAGGAAGGGGTCTGGAGCACAAGCCAAGCAGAGGATTGTTTTGGCCAGGAAGGAAGTCATTCTGTCTGCTGGAGCCATCAACTCGCCGCAAATTCTTATGCTCTCTGGCATTGGACCCAGGCAGCACCTGCAGGATATGGGCATTCCTGTGATAATGGACCTTCCGGTCGGCTACAACCTTCAAGACCATGTCTCAATGGGTGGCCTTGTCTTCCTAGTGAACGACACCGTCTCGCTGCGACCGGACCGCGTCCTGGACCAGCCTTCCATGTTAGGAAACTACCTCTCACAACACAATGGTCCATGGTCTGTTCCTGGGGGCTGCGAGGCCGTAGCGTTTTACGACCTGGATCACCCACAGGATCCCCAGGGACATCCTAATCTGGAGCTTCTCTTCATCGGTGGTTCCATTGTGTCACACCCCACATTGAAAGAAACGTTCGGGATATCCGACGAAATTTATAAGAAGGTCTACCGAAAGATCAGTAATTCGGACTCCTGGATGGTGCTCCCGATGCTGCTGCGACCAAAAAGTAGAGGGCGCATCATGCTCGCTAGTAAAAACCCTCTGAAGAAACCTCTGATATACGCCAACTACTTCGACCATCCGGACGACATACCTATTCTAGTAGCGGGCGCCAAGATGACCATGGAGCTGAGTAAAACCAAAGCGATGCGGAGGTTCTGGAGCAGACCCCACGACGTGCCTCTACCCGAGTGCGCTCATTTGCGATATGGCACAGACCAATACTGGGAGTGCCTTGCACGCCAACTTTCCTTCACGATCTACCACCACTGTGGCAGCTGCAAGATGGGACCGGACTCCGACCCGGAAAGCGTCGTAGACCCAAGACTCCGGGTCAGAGGTATACAGAAACTGCGAGTAATAGACGCTAGCATTATACCCGTGATACCAGCAGCTCACACCAACGCTCCGGTCTACATGATCGCCGAGAAAGGTGCCGACATGATAAAACAAGACTGGCTTTTTAACAACACCTAAACTTCTTTGATTAAACGTGTGGCACGAAACTTTAGTCTTTCAACCGAAACTTCTGTGATAAGAACTGTCTGGATATTAGTTCTTGAGAAAAAAAGAGTGTCATGTGAACAAACTTACTTCCTCAGGAAACATTTCATTTAGCTATATCTTGCAAATAAACATTTTAAACGTGCTGAAATTTCACATCATGAAACCTAAACTCGCCTAATTTATATATCCAATATCATATCCCATTTTAGTTCCGTAACGCAAAGCGAGAAGGCAATCCACTCGCTCTTGAGTCTGTAGCGAGTGTGCACAGAGCATTTCGTACCAGGTATCAGAAGGATCCAGTGGTTTATAACAGGCCTGGCGTCTCAGTCCTGCAAACAGCCACACATAAACAAATCCACACTGCATTCTGCAAACAATTGCACGAATATACGGAAAACAACAGATGTTGAGGCAATCAAACCTCCAAAATGTCAATATAGGGAACAGACCCGTGATTTGTGTCATAGTCCAGCATGTTCTGCGCCACGTCCAACAAGAAGCTGTATGGACCCCTTTCCTTACAGGGCTGTCACAGTTGTGGCATTACCATAAAGGAGTTGGTACTTATTTAAATAACCAGAGTGGCAATGATCAGTCATTCACACCGACTTGATACAATGTATCTTGTGCGGTTATGACGTAAAAGACAGGATCTCAGGTGGCATCGCCCTGATATGTTGGGACAAACTCGACCATAGGTTACATGTGTATCGAGCGACCAACGTACGTCACAGTGAAAATTTGGAGAGTTTAAGTTTCATACCGTGAAATTTCAGCACATTGGAATGTTTTGTTTGAATCAAATGTTTCACAGACTTAATATGCACACTGTATGTAAGTAGGTAGGTGTCCAAACTCGTCAAGATCTGACTTCCCACAAATATTGTCAACTATTTGTTTTCTCAGTTGTTTCAGCACAAAAAAGTGGATCTGCTACCATCGAGAAGTTGGGTGGATCTCCCATCTGCAGAACTTTCCTCCAAGTGCAACAAGGAGGGACCATGTAGGGGCACGGGGCGGTGTCGAAACCATCGCACATCTGTCATTCCATGCGAAAACAGCATACGATACCACAGGACTATGCTACCTTCTTGTTTAAAAAATGTGTTAAATTCAAATAACTTTCTCTACTCACTCTTCTACTAACTATTCATACAGAAGCTTATCCTTCTATCCAGTTTTTGTTAATTGAGATAAATTTTCATTGCACATTTCGTTGTAGATATAAGTAGAATGCAGTAGCTAAAGCGATAATCAGATTTTTAAAAAGCGTATCGCGAAGTGATGGCAATTTAAAAATCCTAACTAATAAAATAGAATATTTCGGAAATAGTTAACTCACAAAAATATCTATTTAGAATGAACAGAACTTAACAGGCTATTTCCATAAAATTGAATAGTCATGCAAATGCCTTAAATATGCGGCAATTTAATCAAAATCGTTAGCCATTTTTGAGAAAATAAAGAACAATGAAACATTTCCATGTAAAGGGTAGTTTGAGATGGGGGATTTTCTTGAAAATCTTTGTGTCGCATGCTTGGAAGATTCTGAATTAAATACGAATTTTTTGGGTTATGCTGTTCATATACACACGCACATGGACTTTTTTTTTCTAATTACGTTTTTTGGAGTTCATGGAGAGACTGTGAAATCTCAACATTGAATTACGATAGTATAGGAAGATGATGACCTTATTCGCGATAAATTGAGCAACAAGTAGTTGAAATGTTTATAGGAGGAACACAACAATGGGATAGAAAGAAACCTTCAAGCGTTTGTGGACACAAACTGTTTCCTTCTTGAAGTCTGTCTATTATAGTTTCACATATCTTTAAAAGGGAATTCGCACAAGATTCAACATGTTCCTCGAGTCAATTACTTGAACCGTTTTAAGAAAATGTCGCCTGCTTTCTTTTATGTGACTTAGCGCTAAGCCACTTGGCACTGGAAAAAAAATTACTTTCCTCTCTAACCTTTTTCTACCGCTCACGTACAGCAAACATTGTACGTTTTGAGGTCCCCATTTTAGAAGTACCTCTGCGCGCGCGTGTTCGCCGTCTTCTATGGAAAAACCCCGCACTCCAAACTACCTTTGCGGGAAAATTGTTCCTTATTTTTTTACTAAAATAACATACGTTTGACGGAGCATTTCTTTTCTGGCTCTCGTACTGAGGCCCAGGGCTCAATTCCCGGCACTTGGGTGGAGATTTTAAGTCAGCCCTATGCACGCCTTGCTCATATGCAGTATCCCCAAGGATCAAAACGAAGTTAGGAGTCCACGGTAAAATCTGTAGGTCCTCTCATTCGCCAACTGGGTGCCTACACTTCTTCATTCATCGTTTAGTGGAATGTTAGAAACGAGGGCGTATTCGCATCTTCATCTCGGCCCTCCCATCAAGCTTGTGTTGGTCGACCTGTAGTTCCTTCACCTCATCCGTTTCGTCTGTGACGACGTTGATCCTCAATGAGTTTTATACGACTATGAACCCCTAAGAGACAGACAAAAGGTTTAGCCGTTTATGAGGTATTTGTTGTCGGAATGTTTCCACATTTCACATCAAGTCCAGCCCATACTAGCGTCCCGTGTGCAGCTACAACAAAATGTGTATTCACAAGTAGGAAAAAATAGTGTGTAGAGAAAGTCCTGTAATTATAACACATCTTTCTTTATATTTTTAGTTCTGTTTCTCTTTGTCATTCTCTTTAGGAATGAAATAACGTTTGTTGTTATGACTGTCTATGTAGCAACATTTCAGTGCCATGACAACTTTTTAAAATGCTGTTTTCACATGCAATGAACAAACAATCATGTATTTATTAATCTTCTCAAATAAAGTAAATAACACGTACCAACCTTGTCAATCTCGTCTTCTTGTTTCGCGGTTAAGGCATTTGCCTCGTATTTGTTGAAGCCATCTACAAGACTGGTGGGGGGTTTTATTTTAGATGAAGGGTTTTGGAGCGAATTGTTAACATCAAAGCCAGGAACATCGTTCAAGAAGGCAGTGAGTGAGTCACTGAAATACACGGCTTCTGAAAGCTGTGTCTACGCATTGCGGCGCTATCTGTTTCAGTAGCAGAGAACTATGGACATTTGTCAAGTAATTTTCCCAATTGTTTGACGTTAGAATCGTAAAACCTAAGTGCACAGCAACTAATTTTTCATCGTTCGAAAAGTAGTTAAACAACTGGTTACTAAGTAAACAGAAAATATCGCCCCCCCAAAAAAGAAAACCTCTTATGTTTATATTCAGACTACCCTATATCGCTTATTAGTGGGTATACAAATTATTCTTACGAAAGTTTATTTTTATATCTACTTCGAGATAAACCTTTACAGAAACAGCTACATTACACATTTCGTTATAGAGAACAGCGATAGTCAAATGTTTAACAACTGCACGCTATATGCTGCATATTGTTTCCTGCAGTCGCGAAAAAAACAACTGAATTTTCATAGAACTTTTACGTTAATGACCAAGAAATGAACAATTCGAACCATTAATAACAGGAGATGGCATTAACAAGTTAAAATAACTGCATGTTTTAAAGACATTTACATTTCCGTTTTCGTCTATCGCTTAATGTTTACCAGCCACAGAAGATTAAATTCCTTCAGAATGATCATTTTATTTGTCATGTAAATGGTACTTTAATCAGTCCTTAGAGCCACGTGACGGGATGCAGAATTTGCTTCAAAATCTTCGTGTCACGTCTTTGGAAGATACTCAAATACCAGGCGAGGTATTTATGCGACTTTTCGTTTTTGATTATGCTGTTCACAAACACGCGCAAAAAATGCTTCTTTGGATTCAAGGGGTCTCAAAACGTGTATTTGTGGTGAAACCTCTATATCAAATTTTGGATGCATGCAATTATAAAAGTAAAAATGGTTGGTTCCTACTGGAGCCCTCCACCTCTTGGACTAAGGGATCTACCCAAGTACGCTCCTGCACAATGCTGTACACCAGCCGCTTCCTTGCTAACCTATCTGTAATTCCGTGCAACCCGATATGCGCACTACATTGAGACCAAAGCGTGTCCGGACATTGGGCAAAATGCCTCTTTTTTTCTCATCATGATCGGAGGGACCTTGGCACTGCTCCAGTGAGGATATTTTACCTACCGGGGGCGTCCCCGAGAGAGAGGAAAAACTTAAAATTGAGTTTTATTTATGGACGCTCTTTAATTGCTCTGGTCCTTAGCGTTCCATTCTATATTGGGCGGACATTTTGCTCAGAGACCTCTTTATCAGGCTTGAGGTTCTTTTACGTGCCGTAAATCTACGACACGGGACACCGGCTTTACTTCCCTTCCGAAGGAAGCCATGCTAAGGATTTTTACGCCCGAAAACATCCATCGCCCTCCGCCGAGTTTGAACCCGGGAGGGAGGAAACGGTGAGAGTAGGCACAAGGCGGCCGTAGCCAGGACCTCCCGAATGGCACCTCGTTTACTGCGCGGTAATAAATCAACACTTATACAGATATATAAGGAGGTATTTAGAACTTATTTTGCCCTTTTTATGGTCTTAATTTGTGAATGCCAATTTTTGCGATGAACACCTTTACGTTGGGTTGAGCAGGTGTTCTCCAATATCAGGTAAACATTTTGATGGTCAGTTACCGTTACGTAACATGTCATCATTTATTTGACAATCAACACTTGCTCTCGCTTCAACAAGTAAGGCTACAGTCATACTTTTAATTTACCAACAACATTTACCTTCTGGTAATGTGCAACAATAAAAATATAGAATTTTACACCAAATATTGCTTCTCAAATATATTACGAGTAAAACGTATACTGTCCTTTTTACTTTCTCTGCAAAAATTCTATACCGTTATTTCACCGGAAATACGTGTTTTGAGACCGTGAATTTTTAGAGGAAGTTCCGCGCGCGCGGGTGTAAGAGAACAACAAAAACAAAAAGTCGGATAAATACAAGATTGATGCGACACCAGCATTTTCAGGAAATTTCCCCCAAAGTATCCTTTACACGGATACGTTTTCATTTTGTGAAAAATGGCTGTAACGACTAAAATACCATATAAGATGTAGGTATACCTCCAACTGCAGATGTCTTTAAATTTGTTGAAAATAAGGTGACATCAAGAGATATTGGTTTAAACGTCGCCAGCTGGAGATTGACAACCGCAGTAAACAATCCTGTGGGAAACGAGCACGCTCACGTATTGATCCAGTCAGTCACGCACGCACACACACAGCCTGTTGCATGTGCTTTACTTGAGTCGTCCTTATCAATGGGAAACATTCCGTTTTGCTTGGCACGAACAATACATTCAAATGACTTTCTCTAACCATTCTTCCAACTTGGTGTTAAGAGATAAGTATTTGTTTTATTAGTACTAGCATTAAACTCAAATGACCTCCCCCACTGTTGAACAATAATAAACACAGTTTGTAATGATGATTTCTCGTGAGCGACTTGCAGGCTGCCTGCCTCATTTCGGAAGAAACAATAAGTAACGTCAATATAATCTTCTTTAAACAATATACCTACATAAAAGTTACTGACGGAACACAAGATAAAAAGGGGGGCGCAAAGGGGAAGAAGAAGAAGAAGAAGTACTTAGTCTGGTTTGATTCCGTTGTTATCCATGCCCACATCACTTGTAACTTTCTCTGCATATAAAAATCTGATGTGATACATTCATATAACTTTCTCTACCCTTTATAGTTTATTGGTGGGTAGGCAACTACTCTTACTAAAGCTTACTTTTCTATCTACTACATTTAACCGAGATAAACCTTTACAGAAACAGCTACATTACACATTTCGTTATAGAGAACAGCGATAGTCAAATGTTTAACAACTGGACGCTATATGCTGGCCATGACATCGCGAGAAACAACTGAATGTTGACAGGACCTTGAGAGAATAGCTAAGTATTGAACAATTCGAACCATTAATAACGGATATCTCAGAAATGGTTTATGCCACAGAAAACTCATTTGAAATAAATTGTGGTTTACAGAGATCTTGTGTAGTACGTTACCAGCTATACAAGATTATACAAAATTCCTTCAGAATGAAGAGCACTTCATAGGCTATTCCAGGAAATTCAATATATACATTTTGTCATGTAAATATCTTTAATGTATGGCATTTTAATAAAAATTGTTACAGCCATTTTTTACAAAATCAAAAACATTCCGAAAAGTTTTCCATATAAAGAATAGTTTGGAGTGGGGGATATTTTGAAAATCTTCCACTTTGACATTTTATTCTTCCTACAAATGAAAACCTATTTTCACCGGTAAATCAGGCATCGTCCTATTTAATGCATGGAAAACAATTCTGTAAACACCACATACAAAAAAGTTAAAAATTCTATCTTTCTCAAGCAACTTTAAAACTAATAATATGCAATATATAAGTTAACTGCAATATTATTTGCTCTTTCTGTCTATTAAAACTGAGCATTAATTTGGCTACTAGAAGCTTCTATATGTGTTCAACACCATCTTTATCGCCATGCATTGGTTTGCACTCAATTCGATAGCCGAAACATCAGGATACAAGCGTGCACACACAAACCTTTCTCTGCTATTTATGTTCAAATGTATTATAAAGGGTGTTCATCAGGGTAATCTCAATAACTACTCGACCGACTTTGATGGCTTATCAAAACCCTAGTTTCAATTTATAAAACACTAAAAACCATTTACAAAGCCTTGTTATATACAATGTTGGCTCGTTTCTCCACAATTTACACTACTATAACAAATGAAATTCTAATTATTTAATAAGGTGTTCAAAATGCTCCCCATTCAACTGTTGCCATAGCAACAAAGTTTCTGTATGAGACAAATGAAATTGTCTAGCAACTAGTATATAAAATGTTTTCGATCACATCAAACCTGAAAATTCTTCTTCTTTTGTAAAGTTTTCCTTTCAAAATATTTTAATGAGCCTCATTGAAGATGTTTTCTTTATTTCATGCTACAGTTCGTTAGCAGGGCGTGCTATAAAGAGGGAAAATTGCTAAATCAGTCAACCCATATTTTATAATTAACAGCTCAGAATATTATGGTTCTTTTCAAAAGAGGTTAACTTGGTGGCGTGCAATTGCGATGTTCATATTCAGCTTCTCTATTTTGTTGTAAATGTTAAGGGTTTGAAATAAAATTGAGTTTTGTTTATGGCCGCTCTTTAACTACTATCGTCCATTCTATATGAGACCGGCCTCTTTATCAGGCTTGAGGTTCTTTTACGTGCCGTAAATGTACAACACGGGACACCAGCTTTACTTCCCTTCCGAAGGAAGCCTTGCTAAGGATTTTTACGCCCGAAAACATCCATCGCCCTCCGCCGGGTTTGAAGCCGCGACCTCAGAAAAAGTAGGTTGGTATGGTGCATTATGTGAAAACTATGTTATTAGATAATTATGGGGCACAAAGGTTTAACATATCACCTACTGTGATCCGACCGAAGGGTACTTGGGGGGGGGTTAAGATGTTTCACGTCCTTTTGTGTGAACATCACAGGACTTTTCATCCGGAATACCCGGGGCTGAACCAAATTAAAAACTAAGAACGTGGGAGGTAAATGAAATTATTTCAATTCGCTTTAAACATCCATCTGTTTAAAAAGTAGGCGATGGTATATGTTAACCATGCGCACTTAACATTTTAAACTGTAATATACTAACGTTGTCATATGAATTTGAGGGGCTTTTTAACTTGTCCGTGGCAACAAACATTCATCTTTGCTACACTAAGTTTCCGTCTATCTTCTTATACACTGCATATTCCAACAAAATTCAATATTTACCTACGTTTTACCTCTAGTATTAAACAAATGGCATTTTAATTAAAATCGTTAGCGTCATTTTCCAGAAAAGGAGGAAAATAAAACTGTTTATTGTAAAGCGTAGTCTGGGGTGGGAAACCCGTTTATGGAAGACGCTCAACTTCAATGCCAACCGACATTTCGTATCGCCAGCGCTTTTCTCTTGGGAAAGGGATTTAAGGTATTTACGGTAAAATATTCACATCGAATGCAATACATCCTTTATCTAGTATAAGTAGCCGCAGTATTTGTTTTAGCTTCAAAGCCTTTAGTCTCGGCTCGGAAACCGTTCTTGATTCGACTATCACTACATAACAACTACCCTTGGGTAATCAAATGTCAACTGTGTATTTCCACATCGCACGTGCTCCAAGCTTACAGCCAAGTATGGGTGCGCACACAAACTCAGGTTTGCCAACTTATATAATGCTCACTTTTGTCACGGATAAAAGTAAAGTCACCGCCTTCTGTATAGCTTTAGACAGACAGAAATATAGATAGAAATATACATACATAGACAGATATAGATAGAGAGATAGACAAACAGACAGACAGACAAAGATATAGATAGACAGATAGAGATATAAATAGATAGACAGACAGAAATACAGATAGATATACAGATATAGATAGAGAGATAGACAGAGATATAGATAGACAGTTAAAGATGTAGATAGATAGGTGAATACAGAGATAGGTATATATATAAAGACAGATGAATAGAGAGATAGCTATATATGTATATATAGATAAGATAGACAGATGAATAGAGAGATAGATAGATAGCTAGCTAGATAGATAGGTAACTTATTGCTAAACCTTTATACATGTATAGCAACGTCAAATGTTAAACTATTACAACAATTCTAACTTATAAAACACCTGAATCTTATACAGAGATTCCTTCTTCAATATCATTAAAATCGGTCTTTTAAAAATGTCATATGCAAGTTTCTTGATTTCATCAGGTAAACTATTGAACTTCAAAGCTATTTTGTGTTTTACTATACTTACAAATATTGTTCCTGCCGGATAGTTATGAATACTTATAATCTTGTAGATTTCTCTTAATATTCAAAATATATACGCATACACGGAACAATAAAATGTGGCTTCCACTCAACTGATATTCTTGTTAAGCATAGGTATGGTTGCCCCATCATTTAAAATGGAGTATTAGTACACGTAGTACTTGACTGCTGTCAGAACTGACACTAAGTATAATTGTTATCACATTGCTAGATCATCAGTGTTAGGTAATCATCTCGGATGGCTGGAGCAACATCACTCATGTACATAAGAAAGAAAGCAGGTCTGACTAGTGAGCCCTGTGGGACACCATGCTTTATCTTTTTCAAACTACATTTTCTGTCACTTATATAACAACGTATGGAATTTATACTGATATCATTAAAACCATAGTAGGTTCATGTTTACTTTCTCTACTACGTACAGTAAGTAGAAGTATTGTATTCCACCCAAAAATTCGATACCGAGATTTCACCGGAAATACATGTTTTGAGACCCCCTGAATCCAAATAAAGCATTTTTGGAAACATGTCCGTGTGTGTGTCTGTCTGTGAACAGCATAACTCAGAAACGAACAGTCGGATAATCACCAAACTTGGTATTTAGGTTCAGTATCTTCCAGGGATGCGACACGAAGGTTTTCAAGAAAATCCCCCCACCCCAGATTACCCTTTACATGGAACATTTTTCGAAAATTTTAATTTTCTCAAAAATGGCTCTAACGATTTTCATTAAAATATCATATGTTTAAGATATTTTCATGACAAACAAAATGTATATCTTGAATTTTCTGGGAATGTCTCCAAAAGCATTCTTCATTGTGAACGACTTTTGCATAACTGGTAAACCATAAGAGATAGACAACATTTTAGAACACAAAAAATGTAGATCGCGTTAAAATACACAATTTATATCATATACATTTTTTTTGTTGAGTGAACCATTTTCGAGATATTGCTTGTTATTCCCTTACATTTTTCAATACGTATTTTCTCAAATGTGAATTCGTTATTCATTTTTTTGTCTTGTATTTGCAAAGAGTATTAATCTGTGGCAAAGGGAATGGTGCTGCACCTAGCAACCAGCTATTAAGAGATATGTATGTGCTTAAAGGCTACTGTATTTCTATATTGCCCTTGTAAATATATATTCCCCTTACATCTACAAGAAAATTAGCAATAAGATAGAGTTTGCAAATGTTTATCTCGATTAACATGAAGCATATGGAGAATAAGCGTTTGTAAAAATAATTTGTACAAGAGTAGAGAAAGTCATGTGAGTGTAAGACATCAGATTTCTTTACGTACTGGACAGCAAAGGGAATGGAATGCGCCACATAGCAACCAGCTATCGCTTAAAGCCTACCATATTCCCCTTGCATCTACAAGAAAATTAGCAATAAGATTGACATGAAGCATATGGAGAATAAGCGTTTGTAAAACTAGTTTGTACAAGAGTAGAGAAAGTCATGTGAGTGTAACACATCAGATTTTTAAAAGTATTTCGTGTGACATAAGAAAGGCGTATTGTACAACGTCGGTTTTTTAATCTACTGCAACCTTCAATTGTTTTAATACGACTGAATTAGCTTCTCTTTTCTTTCCTCCATTTACGTGTGCGCATAAATCAAAACCGGAAGGTTGAACAAATGCGAATTTCATGTTTGAGTGAGGCAAAGATTCTCAAGAAAATTTGCCCCCGCCAAACTACCCTTATTGCTTATTAAAATACCACTTATTTCAGATTATCTTCACGACACATCAGATGCATATGTTGAATTTTCTGGTAATAGCCTTGAGGTTCTGAATGACTGTTGCAGACACGTTAGGGACCCCGTCTGTTTCATCCCTTCCTCTCGGGAGTCACGGTAAAGGCACAGGCTGCGGTTTCGGGGGCCGTGTCTTTACGTTTACTACACACAAAATGCACGCATCTTTAAAACCACAGTTTTGTAGCGTCATGCATTGGTTTAATTTTTCAGTTCTTTGTAGTTTTTCGAAAAGCTAAAACGCTACTCGTTTGTTTCTCGTGATGCCAAGAAATTTCAAAGTCGGCTCACATTTTTTTAGACATCAATCACTTCAGTCTCCTCTTGTGATGTGTAATGAAACTGTTTATCTCTTTTTTCAACAATAGTAAGCAATAGTAACTATAGAGTGCGACATTTTGCCGTGTCTCTAAAACGAAAAGTCAAGTTTAATATTTGAGTCAGAAGGTTATCTCCGGTCCCAAACTACCCTTTAGATACCAAACGATTTTCATTAAAATATCATATATTTAGCATTTTTACACGAATAATTAAATGCATGTCTTTCTGGCAATAGTCTGTAAAATCCTCTTCATTCCCAATGACTTTTCTATAAATGATAAGCCATTAGAAATAGAGAAAAACTTTCCATACAAAAAGTGCAGACTTGGTTGAAATATACAATAATTTCCTGACAAACAACTAGGCCTTTGTAGTTAGGTTGGAAAAAGAAACTGCGTTTTTCTTATATTTCCCAGCTTTCTCTATCACACGGACGCATACACGTACATTTGGAAACATCTCCAGGAATACAATGCAAAACTGTGTGGTAGAGGAATAAAAATTATGTGTTACATTCACATGACTTTCTCTACACACTGTTCTTAAAAAAACTTATTTTTCTATCTACTTCTTGTTAATACAAATAAACTTTCATTACACATTTCGTTGCAGCTATAAGAAGAATGCAGTAGGCTAAAGTGATAGATTTTTACTTTCTCTACTACGTATAGTAAGTAGGAGGAGTATTGCATTCAACCCAAAAATTCGATACCGAGATTTCACCGGTGTCCTGAATCCAAATAAGGCATTTTAGGAAACATGTCCGTGTGTGTGTCTCTGAACAGGATAACTCAAAAACGAAAGGTCGGATAAATGCCAAACTCGGTATTTGATTTAGTATCTTCCAAGGATGCGACACAAAGTTTTTCAAGAAAATCCCCCCACTCCAGAGTACCCTTTACATGGAGCATTTTTCTAAAGTTTTGATTTTCTGATTAATGACTAACGATTTGGATTAAAATATCATATGTTTGAGATATTTTCATGGCAAATGAAATATATATCTTGAATTTTCTGGGAATGTCCTCAAAAGTCCTCTTCATTCAAAATGACTTTCACATGAAAAATGTAGATCTCGTTAAAACACACAATGCGTATAAGTGTGAGGAAAGTTCCATAAGGAGTCGCAATGAAATCAAGAAGGTCTCCGAGGGGTTCTTCTGTTGCTAGGGCCAGGCTGGACTCAATCGGGAGGGGCTGTTGCTTGAGACCCATTTCCCGGAGGCTTGCACTACAAATAAATAACCAAACTCTGGAAGGGCACGCCGGCCTTTGCAGAAAGGAAGTGTTACTTTTAAAAAACTGAAATGGGCCGTTATACTATAAGAGCGCAGGTGTGGATGGGATCTTCCCGCCTCCCCTTCAAGAGAATATTCAGGGCCTATGACGGTATGCTATAATGTGTTTTTCGCATCTGGAGACAGGCCAAAGTGGTGTTTATACCTAAACCGGGTAGGCAATCGTACCGCAGGCCTCAGTCTAACATTGTTTTTGTTAAAGGCTCTGGAAAGACTGGTAGATAGATTGTTTAGGGACAGACACATACACCCTCATCAGTATGCTGGGTAAACCACGGATATGGCGAAGCTGGACTGTGGAGAACTCGCCATGTCAGTTTTCCTCAACATCCAAGGTGCCTTTACGCACCATTCGGAAATGTCTGGAGAATAGGGGAGTAGTCCGGTTGTAACGGACTGGCCGGTAGGCTGTGGCAACCCTGGGGAGCGTGTCCGTGAGGGCAACAGTAGGGGGTTTCTGTAACCTACCCTGCGGTGTCTGGTGGTAGATGCACTGCTGGATAGACTAAACAGGGGGGGAATTCATGCCCAAGGCTATGCTGATGGCATATGCCTTGTAGCAATAGAAAAATTCCCGAGCACTGTTTCGGTGCTCATAGTGGCTCCCTACAGGATTTAGAGGAAAGGTGCAGAGAAACAGATTTGTTGTCAAGCCGGACAAGACTGAAATAATGACCTTTACAAGGAGGAGGGTGCTGCCAGGTTTGGTAGAGCCCCACCTGTTTGGGGAGAAGCTGAAGCTTTCCGGAGCGGTCGAGTAGCTAGGAGTTATTCTGGATGCTGGACTAAACTGGAAAAAGCATATAGATTATAAAGTTAACAAGGCCTAAAATGCCCTGTGGGCCTATCGAAGATCAATAGGCCTGAGGCCCAAGGAGGTCAAATGCCTTACACCCATCAATGGTCTGGTGGCCTGCCTCTTTGGTGAAGGTAGTGGCTGGATTCGTTGCATGTATGATAACAGGGACGGTGTGCACAACTCCTCAGCCTGCCTTAGAGATTTTGGTCGACCTTCCTCCTCTATACTTATTTATGGAGGAGGTAGTACACACTACCTCTGGACTGTAGGGGGTAGTGTTTCAAGCTACCCCACAAAGGGCACTTACTGATCCTTTCTGGATTATACGACAAGTGTCCTATAACCCAGATGATCGGCGACTTGACGGAGACTAGGTATAACCCAAGTGCATCCTACTCTGTGTAGTAGTAGTAATAGCGGTTTGAGTGGCGCAAAATTGCGGCGGTCATCAGCGCCACCCTCTGGCTATAAATTTATTCAAGTCAATACATCAATACCATAAAAACAAAACAAGTACAAGTTAAGTAACTCAGATTACAGAAACAGAAAGAATAAACAAAACAAAGATACAAAAGTTGAGACACAAAACAGCTCATAAATTAAAAGGTACCAGAACTAATTCTCAGCACATAGAAGCACTTGAGTTTGTACTGACAGAGTTGGAAAGGCAGTAACACACCAGAAACTACACCATCAAATTTTATGTAGGAGACCACTGAATTTAATGTAGCGAAAAAGCTTGGCGATAGAGGCAGTCATCCCCTAAAGCCTCAATTAAACTAGGAGAGAATCCAATAGAATAGAAACAACATTGGGTAAGGAAATGCTTCACTGTGCAGTGGAAACAGCGAGGAGGCGGGGGTTCACCCTAAGAAGGGTGGCCAATACGAAGCCGAGCAAGCACGGTCTCCTCGCGACGTGAAAGACGAGAAGAACAACGCCAAGGTAGCGTTATAGCGTTGACCTCTCGGAGTTTGGCGGTAGACGTAAGCCACTCCGTATGCCATTGAGAGAGGATCTCTCGGCGCAAAAAAAAACCCTTCAAATCCATACAGAGGCAGCGGAGTACCCGTTCATCGGGTTTTAGAATCGGAGCCTTCGCGGCCTAATCTGCCAGTTCATTTCCTGCAATGCCACGATGTCCAGGAACGCAGACAAAGACCAACCGAAAGCCATCCAAAGTGAGAGTGCAACTGTTGATGGATTTTCTGAACAAGTGGTGTTGGCTATAGCGATCCCGTAAACCAAGTATAGCACTGAGGGAATCGGAACAAAGGGCACTAAAGCGCAGGAAAGAGGAGCGGATGAAAAATGTGGCTTTAAAGATAGCATACAGTTCGGCAGTATAAACAGAAGCGCTAAAGGGGAAACAAGTCTTGTGTACAACATGTGAATCATCAACCCCTTGATCCGTTCTAGAACCATCAGTATATAGAAAATGGTATCCAGTAAGTCGTGTTTCAAAGCCGCCAAATGGGCTGCATATATAGGAGCAGCAGTAGTGTCCTTGGGCAATCGAGCCAACAGAGGGGTGTGGCATATCCATTGGAGGAAAACGATGAAATCCTCTACGGAGAAGCAAAGGAAGGACTACATCCAACTTTAACAGTAAGTTCCGAAACCTACACCCGTGGGAAGCACTGCAGGCGGAGTATTGCGATAACGAGAATCCAGAGCGGCACCAAAGAACGTAGAATAGGCGGGGTGAGAAGGCAGTGCACGCAAAGCGAAGGCATAAGTACAAAGAAGAATATTCCGACGTATACTAAGCGATGGTTCACCAAATACTGCGTACAAACTACAGGTGGAACTAGTACGAAAAGCTCCTAGGGCAAACCTAAGGCCTTGATGAACAGGATCCAATCGGCGCAGGATAGATGGCCGAGCAGAAGAATAGACCATAGACAAGTTTCGAACGTATCAAAGCCCGGTAGAGATGCAATAAGAGGACACGATCGTCACCCCCAAGAAGTGCCACTAAGGACACGAAGTAATTGCAGGGAACGAGCACAACGCACGCAAAGGTATAAAATATGAGGTCCCCAGCAAAGTTTACGGTCAAAAATGAGGACGAGAAATTCAGCTTCCTCATCAAACGGTAGCTCCACTCCACCGAGAGAGAGAGAGAGAGAGAGAGAGAGAGAGAGAGAGGACAGGAAATTCTTTACGACGCCAAAATTAAGACAGTGGGTTTTCTCCGCTGAAAATTTAAACCCGTTCTCCAAACTCCAAGTGTGTAAGATATCAAGAAAGCACTGAAGGCGCCGTTGGATAAAGCGCGTATGCCCAGAGCTACAACAAATTGCAAAATCATCCACAAAGAGAAACGGCGTGGTGCCCGTTGGAAAGTTCCATCACTATGGGATTAATGGCTATAGCAAACAAAAGAACACTCAACACCGAGCCCTGCGGCACACCGTTCTCCTTTCTAAAGATCACGGAGAAAGAAGATCCCATCCGTACTCGAAAAGTACGGGCATCCATAAACTGCTGCAAAAAGACAGGAAGATGATCCCGGAAATTCCAATAGAAGAGCTGGCGGAGGATACCCATACGCCAGGCGGTATCGTAGGCCTTTTCTAAATCAAAAGACAGCGACCGTCTGCGCAGAAAAGAATTATAAATCTGAGTCGCCAAAGGAATCAAATGGTTAACAGTAGACCGCCGTTTACGTAAACAGCATTGTACAGAAGTGAGAAGAGAATACATTTCAAGACACCACTTCAATCGCTTAGCGACCATCCGCTCCATTACTTTACAAACACAGCTTGTTAGAGAAATGGGTTGGTAGCTAGTTCGCAACCGTGGGTCTTTTCCAGGCTTAAAATAGGAACGATAATGGAATCGCGCCACTGAGAGGTGGAAACACCATGTAGCCAAATATGGTTAAAGGTATCTAAAAGAAAAAGCTGACTACTTGGAAGCAAGTGTTTAAGCATGAATACCATCCGCGCCAGGGACAGTATCAGGAGTGACCGACAAGGCTAACTCCAATTCAGCTAATGAGAAAGGCAGATAATAATCTTCATGATTCTAAGAGGTAAAATCAAAACCAGAGGACTCTACCCGATCTTTGACAACCAAGAATTTGGGATCATAATGGGAAGAACTAGAGGCAGAAGCAAACACTCCACCCAAGGAAATGGATATGATGGGGATCAGTCACAATGTTGCCAGCCACAGATAGCCCAGGGATAGATGAAGAAGGTTTACTACTAAGTCGTCGGATTTTATTCCAGACCCTGGAGGAGGAAGTGCAGCGTGACAAAGTGGAGACAAAAGGTTCCCAAGAAGAGTTCTTACACTGCCGAATTATTTTCCGAGGCTGAGCACGTAGCTTTTTAAAAGTAATCATATTCTCTAGTATCGGATGACGCTCGAACACCATCAAAGCCTTGCGGCGAGCTCGGAGAGCTGCACTACATTCCTCCGACCACCAGGGTACCAGAGTACGTCGTCCAGTAAACGACAGTCGAGGAATGGGAAGTTCAGTATCGTCTAGTATCGTGTTCCGAATATATTGGACTCGTCCATCAATATGAGGAAAGGAGGCGGCGTTATCTAGGGCCACAAGTGCAGAATGATGGGGCCAGTGTGCCCTACTAAACACCCACTTTGGTGGACAAGTAGGGTTAACTCCGCGAACAATCATATGAAGCAAAATAGGGTAGTGGTCACTGCTGTAAGTATCAGAAACCACAGACCAGCGCAAAGAGGTAGCGAGCTGTGGCAACAGAAGGAAAGATCAAGACAAGAAACAGCCAGAAGAATCACAAACAAACGTGGGAATTGAGCGTAACTAAATAGAGGAGATCTGCAATTGCAGCAATCTGAGTACTCCTAGGACACTGACGAACTGAGCCCCATAAAGGATAATGGGCAAGATAAGAAACGGTTGGGGGAGCTGGGGAAGCAAATCTATAAACTCCTCCGCAGCCCCAGAAGAATTAGGTGGGAGGTACAAGGAGCAAAGCGTGAAAGATGATAAACTAATACACAGAGCTACCGCTTGTAAATCAGTAACTAGCTGGACCGGAGTGCAGTAAAGGTCCCGACGCACCAAGATACAAGTCCATGACCATCACCAGGGACAGGGAGATCGTTACGAAAAGCCATATAGTGAAGAAAGTGCATACGATCCGCAGGGCGGAGTTTAATCTCCTGAAGGCACAAAGGCTGATAAGTAGAAAGCAGAAGGTTCAGCTCCTCCTTATGGACACGGTAACCACGCAAATTCCAATGCAAAAAGGACATAAAATAAAGGAAAACGGGAAACTAGTAATAAACGAGGGAAAAGGGTAAAAACCCTTAAAAGTCAGAGTCTTCTCAACAGTTCCAAACGATTTCGATACATGTTTGTTTTTGCGTTCGTGAACCTTAGATGTCGAGTTCGTATTTCTGGAGATGGTTTAGAAGGCTTCTGCTTGAAAGATTTATCCGTAGCGCTGGCAGCAGTGGTGGACTTCACAGCAGCTTTGGAGTCGGTAATTTAACACTGGTCACCGCAGGTAAAATGTTTGCAACAGAAATGTCGGCGGTGACCTGGGACAGATCCACAGAAGCAGCCGCGCACGACTCCTTGGGAAAAGAGGCGTGGAAGAAATGTCCCTATCCATACCACTAGTAGATGGAGAACGGATGCCCTCAATGCTGCCAGAGACAGCAGGGAGCGAAGGCACAGCAGAAATCACAGTTGGATGAGAAACATCCAACGTGTCTAAATTTCCGGAATTGATGGACGTCGATGACGGAGTACCGGAGGTGGAACACCGTGAAACTGTGGCAGAAGGAGCACCCTTAACACACTGCGGGGTTTCCCGCCGTAGTAAATGTGGTGAAGCCAGGAGCAGCGTCCTTTTGGTCGGTATCCATTGATGGGTCTGCAGGATTATCCAAGGGTAAGGAAATAAAGCGATTACTTAAGTGACGTCGAATTGTCGAAGGTTCGCGACGCTGATGAGCTGAAGAAGAAGTAAAAGCTGACGGAGAGGCTTGGAAGATTTCAAAGGAGTGGAAAGGGGGAGAGTAGGGATAGAAGAACTGCCATTATGGCTAGCTCGCGAAGTACAGGTACAAATGCAAGTACAGTCAACTTCGAAGACACAGGAGTAGCAGTAGTAGCTGCAGACTGAAGAACCTGGCGGAAGGATCCGCGAGCTAACTTCGTGGGAAAGAACAAGCGGAGTTTCTCCTTCGCCTCTCAATAGCCAAGTTTTTCCGTAACTCTCAGTTCTTGAATGGCGTATTCTTCTTTACACACAGGGCAGCTGCGAGAGTATGCAGGATGGGCAGCCTCACAATTCACACATTTGGAAATGGAGGTGTAAGGAGAGCCATCGTGTCGATGTGTTCCACACCGAGGACATAAAGGCTGCCGCTTACAGGATAATGCCATATGTCCGAACACTTGACAGGAGAAACAACGTAGACGGTTGGGAACATGTTGACGAACACGCAGTATCTCATAGCCAGCCTTAGGTGTGGCAGGAAGCTGCCTTAAGGCAAAGGTCAGAAAGACCGTACTGGTAGAGACCTGTTCTGCACCTTCCCGCCGCAGGAGCCGTTTAGCTGCACTCGCACCTTGGCTGGAAAGGTAGGCGACAACTTCGTCTTCAGAGAGGCCATCTAAGGCGGAGGAAGTCACAACACCTTGGCAGACATTCAAGGAAGCATGTGGCTCAACAATGACGTCTTGGGTTCCAAACTGCTGTACCTGGTGTAAACGAAGAGACTGTGTATCATCCTTAGTCAATATCAACAAAGACCCATTGCGTTGCCGGGTACTGTTCTGAACTGGGCCAGCGATTTTGTCCAAGGTGGCCTGAACCACGAAAGGGTTTAAAGAGTGTTTGGTCTGGCGTAGCGGAGCGCATAATTAAATAACGGGGAGTGTCACATTCTCCTGGCGTGGAAATATTTCTTTCGGAGACAAGTTCCATCATACGTCTCTTTTTAGAGGTAACAAGACGAAAATCTTTGGTAGTGTCCACAGCTCCAGTGAATACCATGTACGGAGAGACGTCACAGGACTCGTCGATCTCCATGCCAGGTCGACCTCAGACCCCGCGCCGCCCCGGCTATCCTCCAAGGGAGCAGTAACACAGCTTTTTTTACGGGCAGGGTAGTTAACCCTAACCCAACCCCAAAAAAATGCGGAGGACCGGTGGCTCGGGACTCCGGGAGCGCCAATCCCGTACTTAGCGAAGTAAGCCCCTGGGGGCCCTACTCTGTGGTAATACCTTCCAGGGAGGAGTGGGACCCAGAGACGGGGTCTCTCCGAAGGCTGGGGGCAGGACGTGGTTCACGGACGGTTACCGCTTCGGGGGAAGGACGGGGCCTATGGCTCTAGAACCAGATTTGCCAAAGTTTTCCAGGCTGAGGTCTTTGCGACATTAGCAAGTGCTATGCCACGCGGATGTGTAGCCCTTAGGGCGGTTAATACTACATCCAGGCTGGTGTGGCAATGCCAGAGGATGTTAGACTATGTACCAGCGGCAACAAGATGGCAGACGCTCTAGCTAGGAGGGGATCGGCGCTCGATTTAATAGGGCCCGAGCCCTTTTGCGTAGTGCCAAATATGAAATTATCCAGCTCATCTTGAGATGTGGAGTGAGTAAACTACTGCCCATGATTTTAAATCCGGGCCTCACCGGAGCGTGGGCGAGTTCCATCTGAATTTATCTAGAGTTAAGCTCAATGGGTCACAATGCTCTGCGCAGACATTTATGCAGGAAATGTGTATGGGACTTTGAGACTGCACAGCATATACTATTTCGCTGTGCATAGCTATGTATCCTCCTTTTTAAAACCGAGGATATCAAGGACGTGGTCCGGACCACTGAACGGAGTAATGCCAGGATATGAGGTACAATGGGCTTTTGAGACCGCGTGTATAACTTCTCTTAGAGGCCACTCAATTACCATCATCACGAGAAAAACCCGCTACACATTTACCACTTGAAAAAAAGATAAGCCTTTCAAAATTCAAACCAATAACAAAGAATATAGTTAACGGTATTTGTTATAAATTGTGTCTTTAATGAGATCTTATTTGGTAAGATTTTGTCATCTGTTATCAAAAGTCATTCAGAATGAAGAGAACTACACAGGCTGTTCCCAGATAATTTAAGATACATGTGCGTTTTGTCATGCACATATCTTAAACGTAAGGTATTTTAATCAAAATCGTTATTTTTCATTGTTCCATGTAATGGATAGTTTGGGGTGGGCAATTTTGTTGGAAATCTTCGTGCTCCATGCTTGGAAGATACTGAAATTAATTTTAAGTTAAATATTTATCCAAGAATTGGTTTTAGTTTGTGTTCACAGACACACAAACCATGCGAGAGCGCGGACCATTTTCTAACTCGGGGAGTCTGAAAACGTATATTTACGTTCAAATTTCGTTATCGAAATTTTGTTTATAGTACAAAACTTCCCCTACTATCTATAGGTAGGATGTGGTGGAGAAAGCAAGAAGGTTGCATTTTTAAAATCTTGTGGTCACCCAGTTACGTAAAGAGAAATGAATCTGACTTGGACGACTATTTACGGAAATATACAATTAGAAATTGCTGCTGCTGTTTCCTCTAAACTATAAAAACATTCAGGAGAAAAGAGCACATCAAGCTACCATCCATAGGAAGCATCGCACAAGCTGATATAGAGAAATAAACCAATGTGAACATTATAGTATTGCCATCACACCATTGCAGTACGTCTTCACACATTACAGAACAATATTTGTTTCACATTTTGAACACAGTTTTACTTTCTCTACCCCGTATTGCATTGCACCCAAAGATTTCATACCGAGATTTCACTGGAGATGCATGTTTTGAGGCCCCTGAATCCAAGAGGAGCATTTTTAGAAAAAGCGTGTGTGTGTGAACAGCATGGCTCAAAAATGAAAAGTTGGATGTGACAAATAGATTTCTAAGAAAATCTCTCCATCCCAAACTACCCTTTACATGGAACATTTTTTTATTTTTTTATTTTATAAAAAATGGCTCTAACGATTTTGATTTAAAAATATTTATATTACAAATAAAGTATATATATATTCAATTTTCTGGGAATATCCTGTGAAGTAGTCCACTTCATTCTCAAGGATTTTTCTATAACCTTGTGTAACTGGTAAACGTTACGCGATGGACGATGTAGATCTCTTTAAAACACACAATTTATTTCAAATACTTTTCTGTGACATCAGCTATTTCCGAGATATCCGTTATTAATGGCTCCAATTGTTTAATATTTTTGTCATTCTTTTAAAGTCCTTTCGATGTTCAGCTGTTTCTCGTGATATCATGGAATTTTGTTGTCCTCAGTGGTCTAGTGGTACCATGCTAGCCTCTAGTTCGCGGGTTCAACCCCGGTGGAGGGCGATGGATTTTTTTCACGGGCAAAAATCCTTAGCATGGTTTCCTTCGGAAGGAAGCCGGTGGTATAGTGTCGTAGATTTACGGCACGTAAAAGAACCTCAAGCCTGATAAAGAGGCCTCTGAGCAAAACACTTCCGGCCTTTCACGGCCAAAATAGAATGGGACGCTACGAACCATAGTAGTTAAAGAGCACCCATAAACAGCGTATAGCGTCCAGTTTTAAAACTTGACTATCACTATTCTCTCTCCATGTATTGCGTAATGCAGCTATTTCCGGAAAGGTTTATCTGCATTAAAATGCAGTAGGTAGAAAAATAGCTTGCATACCCACTAATACGCGATAGAACTCGTTTTCATGGGGAATTGAGTGCACGGACTCAGATCGGGTGAATTTTTGTTGCACGGAAACACCTGCTCTACGCAAAAGAGCACTAGACGTCTATGTAATACGCTGGTCGCTCCAACTCTTTTGCTGTGCTACAGGTTCGGAAAATATTCTAGCCTATCTTTCTTCTTAAAACGAAAGCGAACTGTGTCGCTAATATGAAAGCTGCCGTGTTGTGTCTATTGTTGCATCAATGTCTTATAGCATGAACGACGGGCACAACAAACTATATTGTTGCGAAGTCCGAAAACTTGTATTTCACACCCTGCTTCAGAAGAAATGGGCGAATGCTACGAAATGAGGAAAGAAACGCTGAAACCTGCCAAACAAACAGACAACCTAACACACCAGGCAAAGAAAATGAGAAAACACAAAAAGCTAATAACAGAAAAAACTCGGAAGCAAGAAAAATGCTGAAGATGCAAGGAAAGATCTTCAGCAGCACCACAAGAAATCCCGATGGAAAAAATATTCAACCAGAAGAAGGTAGAAAAAGCTTACGACATAACTATTGAACAGAAAGGAATATCCGCAACAATAAAACAGAAGAAATAGTAAATGCCAGAAGAGGAAAGCAGCCGAACCTGACAAGATACATGCTGAACATCTGAAGGACTCGTCAAGCGTAACGAAAAATATATGGTCGGAGCTACTGAACAAAATAAAAGCTTGGAGATGGAAGCTATACCAGAAAGCTGGAGGAATGCCTCCTTAAGAAGCTTATATAAAGGCAAAGGAGACACTAGAAATACTGACTGACTCGTACAGAGGTATAGTACTAGAAAAAAAAATTCTGATGTGTTACACTCACATGACTTTCTCTACTCTTGTACAAACTATTTTTACAAACGCTTATTCTCCATCTACTTCATGTTAATCGAGATAAACATTTGCAGAGTCTATCTTATTGCTAATTTTCTTGTAGATGTAAGGGGAATATATATTTACAAGGGCAATATAGAAAAACAGTAGCCTTTAAGCACATACATATCTCTTAATAGCTGGTTGCTAGGTGCAGCACCATTCCCTTTCCCACAGATTAATACTCTTTGCATATCCAAGACAAAAAATGAATAACGAATTCCCATTTGAGAAAATAAGTATTGAAAAATTTAAGGGAATAACAAGTAATATCTCGAAAATGGTTCACTCAACAAAAAAAATGTATATGACATAAATTGTGTATTTTAACGCGATCTACATATTTTAATCAAAATCGTTAGAGCCATTTTTGAGAAAATTAAAATTTTCGTAAAATCTTCCATGTAAAGGGTAATCTGGGGTGGGGGGATTTTCTTGAAAACCTTCGTGTCGCATCTCTGGAAGATACTGAACCTAAACACCAAGTTTGGTGTTTATGCGACTGTTCGTTTCTGAGTTATGCTGTTCACAGACACACGGACAGGTTTCCAAAAATGCTTTTTTTGGATTCAGGGGGTCTCAAAACATGTATTTCCGGTGAAATCTCGGTATCGAATTTTTGGGTGGAATACAATACTTCCCCTACTTACTATACGTAGTAGAGAAAGTAAAAATGAATAACGAATTCCCATTATAGAAAGTAAGTATTGAAAAATTTAAGGGAATTACAGAAAATTCAAGATGTACATTCTATTTGTCATGAAAATATCTTAAACATATGATATTTTAATCAAAATCGTTAGAGCCATTTTTGAGAAAATTAAAATTTTCGAAAAATCTTCCGTGTAAAGGGTAATCTGGGGTGGGGGGATTTTCTTGAAAACCTTCGTGTCGCATCTCTGGAAGATACTGAACCTAAATACCAAGCTTGGTGTTTGTCCGACTGTTCGTTTCTGAGTTATGCTGTTCACAGACAGACAGACAGACACACACACACACACACACACACACACACACACACACGGACATGTTTCCAAAAATTACTTTTTTTGGATTCAGGGGGTCTCAAAACATGTATTTCTGGTGAAATCTCGGTATGGAATTTTTGGGTGGATTACAATACTTCCCCTACTTACTATACGTAGTAGAGAAAGTAAAAGTGTTTAAAGTGCTTAGGAAGATAATAAATAAAAAATCTCTTGGCAATAGTTGAAGGCCACATACCAGATTTTCAGTTCGGTTTCAAAAATGAGAGAAGCGGTATCATGACTGCTACAAAGGGTAGAAGAGTTCTAAGAGTATTTATAGACTACCGCAAGGCATTTGTCTTGGTAGACAGATACTTATGAAAAATCTCAAACACATTTCAGGACAAGACCACCCAATCACAGAAGCTGTACAACTATATACAGCATATCAAACAGGGTGATCCCATGAGCCCAACTTTAACATACTGACGGGGGACATCGCCTAAGCCATCCAAGATCCAGAAACCACAATAATAATAATAATATATGCCGAGACATGGTAGTAGGATCTACAGAGAAGCAAAAACTGCAGACAGCAATAAGTAAAAACAAACCAGCTGACAATAAACAACGACAAAATACTGCACATGGCTTTGAAAATCTGCACCTGTAGATACAATAAAACTAGCCGGAAGGCCTTTAGAGGCTGTAGGAAAATACAAACATCGACTTGCAAATGGGTGGCTTTAGCACCCCTATCCAGAAAAGATCAGCAATCAGGATCCCGTACATCAACGAACACTGCAATAGCTCTTTCACTCCAGCATAGAACCCATAGCCACTTATGGAATAAACTCACTGTCACAGACCTCAAAAGGATCGAAATGGTCAAGGCAAGTTTGCTGAAGAGAACAATGGCAATAGGGAAATCGGCCCCCCTCAAGGCTGGCTTATGAACTCGTGAAGTAGTCTTTCTTCATTGAAGATATCAGAATTAAACATCTCTTGCCATTCTTCGGCCCTGATTAAGAAATAAAAGAGAAAAAATTCAACCCGACTTCTATGGCGCCAGCATAGAAAGGAAAAGAATGGCAAGACCAAAGAACAGTGATAATCAGGTTGGCGGTACGCGGTTTCCACAACAATATTTGTATCAACTAAAAATTCCATACCACAGATGTAGTGTGTGCTCTGTACGGGCAGATCTGAAACTTGTACCATACAACTGTGTGCTCAAAAAGAACAAAATCAATTAGTGAATACGCAAAAGAATATTAACGTCACATATACTTTACAAACCATATTACACTTAACGTCAAAACCTTCGCCTAACACATACTAGCATTTATATTCACCAGGTAAGTCCAAATCGATCTCAATGTGTATTGCATTTAAGATGAAAACGCTAATCGGATTCAGTATGGAATGTGTACTCAAATCGATTTTAATTGACCATGGAAAAGCAGTAATTATCATGTGATGAGCAATGAACGGTATGCCCACCATCTTCAACACATTTAAGCTTGCCATATGTTCCCGAAAAATCTGGATTGTTTCGATTTTGTATAGCTTACGATAAATACACTATATTCGATTTGATACTGCATTACAGCACCATCAACACAATTTGCCTCTTACCAGCTGTTCAAGGAATCTTGTTATTGATGCGAGAAATTCGTATGCGATATCTTTCACACGCACACTTTGAAATGGAACCTATATACAGCCTTCCTGTCATCAGGTGTCTCGGTTGGTAATATCTTTCCAGTTCTGGTTCGTTATAACCCCGGTACAGAAAAAATCTTCCCATATTTCCTCTCTTTTCTGTTCCAATTTCGCAAGCGCTGTTTTGGAATCGTTTATCTCCAATAAGGAAACTTTCTCCCGTTAAAACGTAGGCCAATCTGGATCTCGCGTATTTTAAAACTCTTTTCTCCATTTGATATATCTGATGTATTCCACGCCCTATGTTAGTGCTGGCATGACCCTTACCCGAAATAATTTCATTGCAGTCATTACTGACATTTCTTTTAATTGTCGTTCATGCTTTTGGTTGCTGCGATAATTCGTTCTGTTAAGTGAATTCTGAAATTCCTTGCTGTGGTTATGCCTAGAATCTTATTGCACCAATATATCGAATGATATTTTTAAAAAGCCTAAATCAGATGCATATTTTGCATTCTCAAATGCCTGCCATTCAATCAACTATATCAAACACGGAAAGAGAATTTATCTATTGTAGGGTATCGGTTATATTAGAGAATCTACAAGCCAATCTTAGAGAAAGACAGATAAACATTTATTATGGTAAAAGTATTTTAAATAATTTGTTAAGACTATAAAGTATATTCTTTTAAAAAAAAGTTAATAATGTATGTTATTTATCTGCTGAAAAATGGATGACATATTTTCAGGTTTTAAGTGGACGATTTTGACGAGATTCTTAAAAACATTGAAAACTCTGTCGAATTTATTTGTAACTCGGATTAACGATTCTTTGTTACTTGACCATACGGCTGCAGAAAGAATTAGATGGGGAGGAAGTTCAAAATAGGCAAAGTGGGTGTCCTTTTATCAATCACGTAAATTCTCTAGCAGTCTTCAGAGCTACATCCCTAAGCATAATATTAATGTTGAAAGGATATTTTCCCTGATTAACACTCAGTGGTATAGTGAGCATGACAGATTAAGGGTATCATCATCGATTAATCAATCTTGTTATTACAGTACAACACGTAAAACTACTTGCAGCCAATGATGTGACTATATTTGAAAAACACTTGCTACGATGCATAAAAAAGTCGTAATCCGAAAAAGTTGTCCGGATTTCACTTGTGTATACGGCAATTATATATACATTCCAATATTTGATGAAAATAATGTAATTTGTAGATGATGTGAAACGAAATATATACTACGCAGCTAATACAGTATCAGATGAATCACTTTCTTCAACAGCACTGTAGATTAACTATTGTGCAATTTTGTTGCTTGCTAGTGGTGTGTTAATTTAACATTCTCTTCAGAAATTCATTATTTAAAAAGAAAAAAATTTAATTGTTCCTCCATACTTGTTGAATCCCATTAGGCATCTCGCGTACTAACCTGAGGGATGAAAACCACGTGGTCCAGGAGGATGCTGGGAAATTCTCTCGTAATTTCTCTCGCGAGATACGACATTTTTAACATCTATTTTGGGGTAAGGGAATATTAGCAGTGTATTAACCTGTGCTAGTGTCTGCAAACACGGGATACATCCAGTTTTGCATATTTACACGCAGGGAGAGAAAATGCACATATACACAGGAATAGCAAGCAACTTGATTGCAATATGCACCCTTGCAATAATGCTAGAAATTGTGACACCCAAGCGACCCTAACCTATAATCCCAATTGCTTCTTTGTTATGCAATATGATTATGGAAGCGAAGCATTTTCCTGGTATCATGGCGAATAGCGTCAGCTAGCGCTATAAATATCTAGCTTAAACTGAATTAGTTAGGCTATTTTACCAATAATGGGCATGTTGAAATTATTTGGCAGAATCAAATTTATGCACTGGCAGCAGCATTATATGCTGATAATTCACTCTTGGCCAGCATTTTCCTCAAGTAATAACATAACCAGCTCTCAGTCGTGTTTACGAGCTCGGGATTCACGTGAGTGACGCAATAACTTCATGGTCAAACCACAAAACATCAAACTCTTTACGCTTTGATATATACGAATTATTGGTTAAAATAAGATGGTGCAAACTATACAGCCACGCTTAGTTTTATTTTCTGAAGGTACAAATCTTATTAACTGAGATGCAGCATAAGCATATGCAATAGAACATTCCTATACCACATGTTTACCCAATAAATTGTCCTAAATTGTTTCTGCCGGCTGCGCTTTCTATAATATCAAACATTCCAGTCTTTAAGAGGACAGTGTTTTAAATAGTTCTTATAAGCAACAACAGCTTTCACCTCTCATGTTTTCACATAATATATTACTGTGAATTACTATTTTGTGAAATGACAAGACAAAGCTCGAGAAATTTGCAAGAACTATTGCTGCAATGACAACTAAGAAACCTGTAAACAAAGCCCGCTTTGGGTAAGTAATAATCAGGAACGAAACTATTTTAATGACTCCTAAAGACGTTGTGTCATTTATAAACAATATCTAATATCTAATTTTGCTACCCACATGCTTCTACTGCAACTAATGCTATGAAACTAGTAAACAATGTTTGCCTCAGGTGTTTTGAGGATCCCAACGTGAAGTTACGCCTACCTGATACTATAAGCGCCTCATTTGGTCCCACGGTGTAAATATTTCCCATTGCTGCTGCACTCCAGGCGATGACACAGATCTTGACAGTATTCTAAATACACACTAAGCACCACCCTTTCCCGACAACATCAACACATCATCCCAAAATACCAAAACTAGTAGCACTGACAGTTCTTCCCTATTTGCTACGACCGTGATGCTTTCCCGTCATGCTTTGCTGTGAGCCAATCGATCGAAATTCTGCTTCTTAAGAAATTCTAGTCCCATTCAGAAAAAATTCCAAATAGCAGTTCGTAAAAACAGTATCATTCAACCAAAAATACACTAAAGGTTCAAGGAACCACGAAAGAATTTTTAATCAGGCTTCCGATTTTATAAGTCCAAGAAACGCAAGGGTAATGTTTTTCTCTAGCAGTACAAAATCCGAACACTTATAACAAAGCGCCAGTTTAAAGGAGCCAATCAGAGATGAGGATGAGTGCAATATGAATTCTGGGACATCAATGGCAGTGAGAAGTTAAATGACGACAGTATTCGGAACAGATTACTAATCGTTTCGCTACTTTTCGAAAATTCGGTAACCTCCTTCTATATATGTAGTAGATTAGTCAGTTAAGATACTTTATAGCGCAAAGCCCCAAAGAAATGTGTTTCTGAATCGAGAGACATCAAACTTTTACGTCAAGTGCAGAATAAAATAGTGGTAATCGTTGTTACAGGTACGCTACGGAAATGACTGAATCCAGTGATCTTGACCGTCAAATTGAACAACTAAAAAAATGCGAAATAATAAAGGAATCAGAAGTAAAAGCCTTGTGTGCCAAAGCTCGAGAAATCTTAGTAGAGGAAAGTAACGTTCAAAGAGTGGATTCCCCAGTTACTGTAAGTACAAACTTTGTGGCAAACTATGCAAACCAACGACATGTGAGCTTAAAAGTTCTGTAAACATAATAGAATAGCTGCTTTTATAACTTAGTGAACGGATATTCCTTGTAACATTAATGGGGCATTTCAGTAATGGTGTTGTGCCCCGTGTTAACTGAGAATTAAAGTACCAAATATTGATTATTTGCAGGTGTGTGGGGACATACACGGCCAGTTCTATGACCTCAAGGAGTTGTTCAAAGTTGGTGGTGATGTTCCTGAAACCAACTATCTATTTATGGGAGACTTTGTAGACAGAGGTTTTTATAGTGTAGAAACTTTTCTTCTCTTACTAGCTCTCAAGGTAATGCAAACATAGGGTATTAAGATTTACAGCATGTTTATGTATGAGCAAACTAATTTAATGCTTATTAAGAAATTAAAGTACATTTGGAAGATTGTTAAGAGTTTTAATTCTTTCTGGCAGGTGAGGTATCCAGATCGCATCACTCTGATACGAGGTAATCATGAATCAAGACAAATCACTCAGGTCTATGGATTCTACGATGAATGTCTCAGAAAATATGGAAGCATAACAGTGTGGCGATACTGCACAGAAATATTTGACTATTTGAGTCTTTCTGCTATCATAGATGGCAAGGTATGTTGTGAAATGTTTTTCCTGATCTCTTTTTTTATGTTATGAAGCAAGCCAAGTAGACTTAAATAGTAAGTAGTGTCTGGTAAGTCATTTTGTCCTACTGGTAGAGTATCTCTATGCAGACATAGAGTTGAAGTTTTGTTGGACTTTGTTCCCTATCCAATTGGCAAAATTGACTTTGTGCTTTGGCCTCTAGTAGGCACTTTGTGTCTGTGTTGTTCATATGGGAAAGTCGCCAGCATCTGAACAAAAAACAGGGTGGTTACACCAAAGCACGCTCGCTTCACTTCATTTTCTTTTGGCTAACCTACTCTAGTTGTGGTCCGTCGAAGTAGCTTAAATTAGCCAAAGAAAGGTGAATAATTTACCCTGTGAGTGAGTTTAGAAGTAGATGTGGTCTGTTCCATAGCTTGTGCCCACCTACCCGTCCTTCGACGTAGCCATTTTTTCGTTGAAGAAGAGGTATAGTGGGAACTGCTAACATAAATGAAAATCCACCAGAAATGCGATGCGCAGTTGTTAAGTGTCTTCTTCTTGTTTTTCTTCGTGTGTTATTCCCGCTGAGAAAACGTAACGCATTCAAAGACTGGCTGCACCATGCACTAATTGAAAGCAGCAAAAGAATATGCACCAAAGTTTTAAGTTTGTAATAGTTTTGTGAAATTATATTTTATTAAGAGGTTATTTGGATTGTAATAACAGTGTAATAAACAAGTTGCTTTAACGTAGATAGTTAACGCAAGCTTACATAAAAAAAGAAACCCCTAACCTAAGGCTAACCTTCCTTGAATTCAGAAACGTAAGCTTATATAAAAACAAGTAATCCTAACCTAACCTACCGTGAACCAGAAATGAAAGGTTAGGAACGCTTTGATGTAACCACTGGTAACTAATTCAAACAAGCTTATATAAAAAAAAACTAAACCTAACATAACCTCTCGTGAACCAGAAACGTAAGCTTAGGAACGCTTTGATGTAACCACTGGTAACTAATTAAAACAAGGTTATATAAAAAAAAAACTAAACCTAACCTAACCTATAAAAGTATATCAGAAGCCTAAGCTTATATTAAAAGAAAAGTAACCTAAACTTCCGTGAATTCAGAAACGTAAGGTTATATAAATAAAAAAAACGTAACCTAAACGTAATCTTCCGTGAATTCATAAACCTAAGGTTATATAATATCCCTCGGCTACGCCCTGTAGTCGAAGTTGCGGCGCTTTGGTGGCATCAATTATTCATATGTTGGCAGTATTGTGTTAGTCAAGCGTGTGACATAGTGACATCAGTTGGTAATATACGACATCATCGTCATCGCTGTGCGGGCCACAACTAGAGCATAATGTCGTTTCTTTTTAATATAAACTTAGGTGAATTAGCAACCAGTGGTTACACCAAAGCATGTGAGTGAAGCGAGCGTGTGTTCCTTAACGATGCTTATGATTCACTGTTTATATAAGCTTAGGTTTGCGATTAACGAGAAGTTAGGTTTAGTATTTTTAATATAAAGTTAGGTTAATTAGCATCCTACAAATTTTGCTTTATAGAGTGTATTTTTGGAGGAAGAAAGATTGCTATTTTTGCAGATTTCACTAATACTTGTGGGTTGGCATTTCTGTACATGCTTACTAGTAACAAAATGGAGCAATTTGTTGACAATTTAGCAACATATTTTGTATATAAGAAAGTGTCTTAAAAAGGGAAGGTGGGCTACAGACTTCTAAGCTGCTCACAGCTCATTTTAAATTGTGTAATATGTGCATTTTAATTCCCCAAATCATTTTGTGGCATTTCTGTTGCTGATTATTTATGGAATCATTACTGTTTCATCTGTAGGAGTTTAAGAAAATTTGATGTCAGGCTTTAGTTTTGGTAGAACTTCATATTAGGAGCATTCCCCAAAAAGTAAACAAGATGTACACAAATACTGGAACGGTTATGCAGAACTAGGGCTGCTCAAAAAAATCAACGAATTCCGGTGTTAATGGTAGATTCTTTTATGCTGATTACGTTTTTACCAATTTTGTTTGTCGGAAAGGTTCCATAATGTTAGACGCTAATTTATTGCATGCGCGTAGCGACGCTTATTTGCGGATATTTATTAAGAATGCTGGCTAGAAGGAGCAGGATATGGATAAAGAAGCTTTGTGACACATTTGAGACATAAACATTTAGTTAATATTAATTTGTAGTACCTAAAACCTGGTTTTTATTGTCGGAGGAAGACGTTGAATGTTATGCTCTGCAACAATGGCATACGTTGCTTGAGCCTGGCTACCATACTGCGGGTTGCTCTACGTTAACAGCTGTTCAGTGAAGCGAGTAGTGCGTACTTTGGTTAAGATTTGTTGCGCGAGATTAAAGGAAACTTTACATTAGCTTAGGTATAGCTCCTTTTTATTTTTTGCTGTTGTACTGGTACGAGCATGTTGCAGACCATGCGGTGGAAAGAGTACGTAATTCTATTTATAAAAACTTAGGTTAATTAGCAGTCAGTAGCATCCTTAACAATGATTATGATTACCTATTTATAAAACCTAACGTTTGTGATTTTCGGGAGTATATATATAAGCTTAGGTTTACAAGTTCACGGAAGGTTAGCCTTAGGTTAGCTTTTTTCTTTTTTATATATATAAGCTTAGGTTTACAAGTTCACGGAAGGTTAGCCTTAGGTTAGCTTTTTTCTTTTTTATATATATATATATATATATATATATATATATATATATATATATATATATATATATATATAAGCTTAGGTTTATGAATTCACTGAAGGTTAGCTTTAGGCTAGTTTTTTTGTTTTATATACTTAAAGTTTGCAAATGTTTAAGGTGTGTTAAAATGTTGACTATGTATAACAGATTGAAGGATCATTCAAAAGATGGGATTCATTGAAAAGTTGTAATTGATTTGTTAAGTCTTCTAAGTTCACTGTGTTTTCTATATTTAATGCGAGGTTAGCATTAAGGTTAGTGTGTGTATATAAACTGGTGGTAACAAGTGTGTTTGTAAGAAGTTTGAAAACTCACTATTTTTGCGGGTTCCACTAGTATTGATGGGTTGGCACTTTGTTTCACGTATCCGTGGTTTTAACAAACATTGACATTTAGTGATCTATTTCTTATACAAGAATGTATAGTAAAAGTGGGAGGCGGGTGGTTTACAGGCTTTCTAATTATTATGCCAACTTTTAAACTGTGTAATATAAACTTCGCTTTCTGTCTAAAACTTACCTTTTACAAATGGTATGGAGGATACAGCTGTCCAGCCGCTTTGAAGAACGTATGGAGTGGCGGTGGTCTGGATAGGCTCGCTTGAACATAAATTCAGCGAGGTACCCGCTGTAGTGCATCATTTTACGGCCGTACCAGGGAACTTCGGATCGTACCTCCCTCCAGACGCGTTCAATGTTTTGTGTGTGTGCCCCGGTATCAGGATCCACAAAATTAACGCTGTGGTTAACTGTGTAGTGCAGAAAAGCTTCGTTTGTAAGGCAGTTGTAGGCTTTCCACAATCGCTTACTATTGTGCTGCATGGTAGAATGTATTCCTTAATTGCAGCTAAGAGGGAGGCACTGTTGCATTTTTCTACGGGCACCACAAAAATGTTTAGTGGATTTCCACGTTCTACACCTCCGAAAATCCACTGCCCCTCAATTACACGGCCACAATTGTATTTCCTTTTGCCCACCTTTGCTTCGTCGATTTCCACAGTAATACCGACTCCCCCAATTTGCTTTTTGTTTCTGAAGCGCCAGTCTAAGCAAACTTCCCTGGAGAATGAAGACCAGTCCACCACGGTGTGTGCAGATACACCTAGTTCACGCTCCAAGTAAGTTTGTCGTGGTGGATCTTGGGATAGCCAATACACTACGAACAAACACACTGTTTCTAGTGTTAAATGTACGTGGGAGAAGAAGGTGTTGTCATAAACGGAGACCTTGAAGCTGCACTCTTTCCTCTTATTTTTGCCGGCGCTAACTTTCTTCCTGCATCTGAAACTTTTTGTGTTCCAGTTTGCACTTAAAGGAGCACCACAGTTTTTACAGCTACGGGTATTTGATAAGACTCTGTGATTAATAAAAAACGATCACAGTTTTTCTGTATTCGGTACGGTTTGTGTGAACATAGTTGCTGTAACTACACACCCGTTACAGGAATTGAAGCCCAGTCCTTCCGAGGTGCTCGGTTCCATTTTACACTGGCATGTGTCACTGTCAGGGCGTTTCACGTTTGGTCAAACACATGTTGCCCTTTGACAGTTGTCATGAATATGGAGAGTTAGCGAACAGAGGGTAAAACAAATCGACGATTTCAGTAACTCCTCATCAAAGCCAAAGGAAGTAAAATTACAATTTTATGGTCTGAAATTTCGTGAATAAAGGAAAGGAAGTGAAAATTTATGCTGGAAGTAAAATAAGATTTTATTATTTCATAGTTCTTGTCATGTAAACTATTGAATGAGCAACTTCGCATGAAGCCTTCACAGCGCAGTGGATAACGTGTTGAATTGTAAAGTTGGAGTTACTCAGATCGAGTCCTGTAGAGTTAAGCTGAATTGTAAAATAATGTATGTACATGTGTAATTGTTAAAAGGGTAAGAAAGGAGAGCACAAGGAGGAGGAAAGAAGATAAGACAGGGAGAAAACGAGAAAGTAGGAGTTACTTTTTGATATGACAGTTCCCCACCCGAAACCCCTCATTCCCACGGTTATCCTGTTAGTGTGCAAAACAGACATAAGTTGCGGTAGAAAATGCTGGTGGTCCTAGTTCTGCATAATTACTGTGACTATTTACAGTGCATCTCAAGATCTGCAACATGGCTGAAAGCGAAAAGTAAACAAAAATGCTACTTGGACTTGGGATGTCGTATGAAAGCTGCCAATGTGTTTGCATTGTGGGCTCCGTGGATTACCACAACAGGATGAAGACGAGAGCATATGAAGAAATTGCCAGCCAAATTTCCAAAGTTTGCAAGAATGCATTACAGCAATGTTATATAGTGTAGTTAACGTATCATTTCCTTAATCATAATCTGATATCATGGACTATGATATGTGTAATTACGTAAAGACAATATTTCATTGCAAATTGTTATACTGTGATGCTGATAGTAAACTAATTTGCACATGATATATTATCAATGTGTTCTGAAGGGGCTCAGAAGCACACATTTATGACATTGTCAAGTTTGGTCCAAATATTTTCAACATATGACAATTTTTCTTGTAAACTCTATTGAATTGAAATATCAGGTACAAGGGGCTTAAGAAACACACTGTTGTATTACTACGTGATAAAGGTTCAGTTTCAGTTGGCTTTATATTTCCAAATAACAGTGAAAATATAGCATATTGCAATGATATCATTAAACGTATCCATTAGGTGTGTATTTTCTACTTGAATGTTGCCTCTCGTCTTTGTTTACCTCAAATGTGTTTGTAGCATTTTGCCTTGCACACTGGTGTGTAGTGGACCTATATTACTGGGGTTATACTCTTACATTGCGTAATGGGATGTTTTGTAAATCTATAAGATTCCCAAGGTTTTATTTATTTTTAATGTTAGCTTTAATTTGTGAAGAAGGTGTAAATTAAATTGAGGTTTATTTATGGATGCTGTTTAACTACTATGGTCCTTAGCGTCTCATTCTATATTGGGCGTGAAAGACCAGAAATTTTGCTCAGAGGCCTATATATCAGCTTGAGGTTGTTTTACATGCCGTAAATCTAGGACATGGGACCACCATCTTTACTTCCCTTCCGAAGGATTTTTACGCCTGAAAAAATCCATCGCCCTCCACCGGGTTTGAACCCGCGACCTAGGGAACTAAAGGCTAGCATGGTAACCACTACACCACGGAGGGCGACGTGAAGTGAAGATTGGGTATGTCCAGGCAGATGGACCTGAAATGCTGTAAAAACTCTCAATTGTGGCAATAAATGTAACATAAAAAGCATAGTTATGTTCTTAACTTGGGTTACACGATAAAAATATATTTAAACCTTTTTAATGCTTTAATTTTTGTCTCACTTTGGTGTCTAGGGATACTGTAGCAGAGTTTTTAGTCACACCATGGGAGGGAAGTTTCTGTTTCAACAGCTTTGCCTCCCTTCCGAAGGCAGCCATGCTGAGGATTTTTACGCTTGAAAAGCCAGCACAATCTTATATTTGAAATGCTTCATCCTGCCCTGTGTATTTCAGTTCTTGAGACCCTTAGTCATAGCGTACTAGAAACATATAACAAGCTTTTAAAAGTGTTTATGTTCTAGATTGGCATTTAAGATATTAAAATAGAATTGAACATGCATAGCAGGATGTTTGTTAGCTAAAATTAAATTATGTGTAATGAAGTACAACTGCAGTAGCAGTAATGTATTCATGATTAAGATGAATGAACGAACACTCACATAAATTACATACATTAGTCTATGCTATAAATTCACTTCTTGGTTACTTACCTTTGCTAATTTATGGTCTCAATATATACAACGCCTTGTTTTCCATGACCCACTATTTGCTTACATTACTCATCTATTTTGTCTGCTTTTAGCCCATCTTCTCTCTAGTCATTCTTAACCACATCACATTGATCTTTTATATTTTTATCCCCTTTTACAGTCAGAATCTTGCCTGTTCAAGTTTTTCCATTTCTGTTGCCAAACTTGTTTTGCTTTAATATACAGTGGAAATGTGTGTTCACTTCACCACACATTGCCTTATGCATTTCAAGTTAACTCCTCTTCTGTCCAGTGTATTGTATATCTCTATTGATGCAGTAATTTGTATCACAAGTTATTTAAATGTAAACAGTGATTATGGTATGAATATGCATTTTTGTGTGACATTGATTTGAGATGTTTGTTGATTGTAATTATTGTTGAGAAGTAAGTTTATACGGCCTTACTGAAACTGACAATAATAGCGTGCAATAATGCAGCGAGGGGGTGAGCTGTTTATCATTATTAGAGACGAGGAAATTACATAATATTGGCGCGTTTTTATTTAGAATTTGCTGGAACATTTTCCCTAGAGCATATGTGTTCATAATTTTCATTGGATATAAAAATAGACGCTAATGTTGGCGCGTTTTATTAGCCAATAGCAGCTCGGTTATAATCTTTAGGCATATCGGGGTGTAGGAGTATAAATAGGGCTAGGTTAGAGATAGATTCCTTCAGTCCAGCAGAAATATTTGTACAGTACACGTCGGCTCCAGTCCATTATACGTCATCGAGTAGCCATGGTGAATAGCTCATATAGTTTCTCGATTCGCAGGTTACGCGTAGCAGAGTTATGAAAAATCTCAAGTGTTGTAAAGTTAATTACACAAAAAGTTGAAGTATGCGAATTAATAATGGGCAGTAATGAAATTATTATAACAGTTTCAGTTTGGCGAGTGTCAAGATCAATGTGTGAATGTGAATAATGTGTTAAGATAATAAAAAGTGTAAAACAAATTCTTTCATCAGTGTTATCTTTGGATAAAAGACTCCTTTCCGTTTACACAACTTGTATAAAGAGAAGTGCTCGACCAAAAAGATCATAGCTAGCCGGAGGACAGTGAACCAAAATTAAATAAAATAACAGGCGCTCAGTAAAAGATAACACAAAGTGACCGTGACAAATTATATTCAATACGTGCGGCAAATAAACAGTAGCATTCTCCCAAACGTGGGGCGAACAAATATTCTTTCAAACAAACACTAATACCGCCGCAAATTGCTACCACCATGTGGAGCTAACAAACATCACAAATGATACCACTTCAAAATGGCTTCACAAGCGTGGGGCTCAATAAATAAGTAAACACAAATAACATTAATATTACCGTCACACTATATACTTTTCCCTCTCCCATACGTCCTCAAGAAGCTTCTCTACCAAAAACACCTGCCTCTAATGTGGTATTCCACACATCTCCCATAACTTGCCGAGTTTTTAATAATCATGATCTTTTTGTCTTGTATATGAAAACCTTCTTTGATAATATTGTCTTCCAGATTTTGTATAAATACTTGTGAACATTTACCAAGTTGCTATTGGTAGAGCTAAAGCATGATCTACTGACTTTTTCAATCTCTGCAAGCTTCCTCTACCCCATGCAACATCTACTGTGGCAAACCTTTGACATTTTTTTAAACACCATTTTACCTTTTGCTATGGAATCTTTTTTTGTTCAGTCCAACTTCCATTTGAACTTAGTCTTAATCCCCAGATCTCGTTAGCACTTCTGTTTCTTCATCCTTATGTGGTGTGTAACCTTTTTTAAAATCCTTGATCTTTGTTTTGATTTCATTTACTTTCTTTCAGTAGCCATTTTCTAGAAAAATTGGTTACTGCCTTCCTCAGGCCTCGCAACTATCAAGTCATGTGCAATAACTGGTGATTGTAGCTAATATTTTGAGATCTCCTGCCTTACTCTGTACACATTGAGTTATTTTATTGTCTGGTAGTTTAACCTCACTCCTCCTAACATTGTTTTGATCACTGATTCTCTTTTCCACGTCGTTTATCTTTAGTGATAGTTTCTAGCATGTTGTTTGGTTAAGATAGGCACCTATCACTGTATACCTGCCCTTTACTCCTTATAATTGTAATTTTGTACAGCCCCATATGTTATTGGCGGAATATCTGACTTCCTTAACCTCCTCCCGACAGTCTTCCAAGTTTTGTAAATTCCACACAGCCTATAAGTACCCCTTTGGGGGGGGCTGAAAATTGTATCAAACAAGGTACTTTGGGGGTGGAACAATTATCTATCAGAATGATCCAGTAATTATGTTACAAATTATGTCCCGTAGTTATCAGAAAATACACAGATCCTTAACTTATGCAACAAAATAGAGGTGAAGCTGGTGAATATGAAGATTCTGCACTCCCAGGCCATCAGGTTAACCTCTCTGGAAAATTGTCCATCTTGTCAGTTGTTTATTATAAAATTCTCGTATTAGAAAATTTCTCTCTTTATAAATAATAGCTGCCACTCCCAGCTGTGGGGGTGATTTGTGCTTGTACCTTAGTGTAAGTTTTGTTCAGATTGAAAAATATGAAGTTGCATGGTATCCCAAGTGCCCTGGTTCACTAAGCGATTGAAAATAAAGTAAGGTAGCTTTTAAAAAATGTTGAGTACTATATAATTCAAAATAAGGATTAGGTGACTTTTGGCTAGCCTCTAGCTCCCGAGGTCGTGGGTTCATACCTAGCGGAGAGCAATGGTTTTTAAAGCTTAGCATGGCGTCCTTCGGAAGGGAAGTAAAGCTGGTGGTCCCGTGTTGTAGATTTACAGCACGTAAAAGAACCTCAAGTCTGATAAAGAGGTCTCTGAGCAAAATTTCCAGTCTTTCACGCCCAGTATAGAATGAGACGCTAAAGACCACAGTAGTTAAAGAGTGTCCATAAATAAAACTGAATTTAATTTTTAGGTGACTTTTGGAAGTTGTAATGTTACCTGAGGTTTTGCCAACTCATATAATTGTGCAATATTTTGACCATGGTTTAAACGGTGCAGATTTATACATAAGGAGTTGAAAATATGGTAGGGGTAGTTGTTTAGAGTTGTAAGCTAGTGTACAATTTGTTGGGTCTTACAGTATAAGCTTAGAAATTTGCATCTAGATAGACCAAAGAATGTTACTTGTATGTAAGGATAGGTTTCTAGAATCCAAATGTATCTGGTTTTGTCAAAATATCAAAAATATTGCTTGATAAAACTTCAGTGAAAATGAGCTGATATAGAATCTCTAAAACTTTTTAAGCCTCAGTTATTAAAAACCTGCCATATTTGCAGTAAAGTGGCAAAAGTAACCTCTAATATGCATATTCAGTGAAACTGGATTGTAATTATGATAAACCTCTAATCTACCAGTTAGCCTGTGACCATCTGAAAGAATAGGGCTTTTCAATGGTGAAAGAATTATCAAAATTGGTTGAGTGGTTTCTAAGATTATCTACATACACTCTTTGTAATGTTAATATAGATTTCTTTTAGCTACCAGTTTTAAAGCTTCATATTTTTAGCTGTAAGCTTCTATTTGAAGACTTTCCGTCTAAATATCCGTATCTTTTTTATGTTGAGGGTGAACTAAGTGAGTAAAAAGTGTGCTGTGTGGTGGTGGAACCTGCACCACTGGATACAGTAGCCAATCTAGAAGTGGTGTTTCTGCATTGCAGAATTCAGGAATTTCCGCTTCATCTCTAGATGATTCCTCTGAACCATAAGGGATCTCAAAGAATATTCGAGCCAACTTCTAACCTTTTTTTCTTACTCATAACTCATCTGCAAAATTGAGGGGGGGACAGAGACTTTTGCTTTTAATGGACGCTCTTTAAGCACTATGGTCCTTAACGTCCCATTCTATATTGGGCGTGAAAGATCAGTAATTTTGCTGAGACCTCTTTATCAGGCTTGAGGTTCTTTTACGTGCCGTAAATCTACGGGAGAAAAAGATGTTGGATGCCTATTATACAAACTACAACATAATATTTGGTGGAATAAATGACTCTGAGTTGCATGTATAAACCACAAATATACTGCTATGGTGCTTACAACAAAACCATTTAATAACTTTTATGTAAGACAGTTTTGTTCGTTACGAAGGCACGCTAATTATATATTTAATTGTGTCCAATCATCAGAAATTTCTCAAGCCATATTTATTACCATTTTTCTCCATGGTTACAGACGTGTAACTTAGTGGTCCAGGAGCGGAGAATCTTTCTATTCATCAATTTTGACGTTATTTCGTTGTCAGGGGTTTGTGCTTGAAGTTGGTACATCTTGTTGCAGATTTTCTGTGTACATGGAGGCCTTTCCCCATCAATACAGACGCTGGACCAGATACGCACGATAGACAGAAAACAGGAGGTTCCCCACGATGGACCAATGTGCGACCTTCTGTGGTCGGATCCCGAGGACACGCAGGGCTGGGGAGTGAGCCCTAGAGGAGCTGGCTACCTGTTTGGTTCTGACGTTGTTGCACAGTTTAATGCAGCAAATGACATAGACATGATATGCAGAGCTCACCAACTCGTGATGGAGGGTTATAAGTGGCACTTTAATGAGACGGTCCTCACCGTGTGGTCCGCTCCCAACTATTGCTACAGGTGGGTACTGCCCCAAGCAGCAGCGCTTGAAACTCTACTCTAAATGACAGTAAAATTTCAGAGGTAATGCTTGTGTTTCAGATGTGGCAATGTCGCAGCAATCCTGGAACTGAATGAGCATTTACAGAGAGACTTCACCATCTTCGAGGCAGCCCCTCAAGAGAGTAGAGGCATCCCCTCCAAGAAACCTCAAGCTGACTATTTCCTGTGAATGTGTGTTCAACTGTGTGTGTGTGTGTGTATGAGAGAGAGAGAGAGAGAACTAGCTCATAATGGTGATTATCTAGACATTTCTAAATCTGATATGATGACTGACATTGTTAATTTTTCATCATGAAGAAAACTCTCAAAGTATTAATTTCAGTTTCGTTTTAATGATAGTTAAGCATTATTTTGGCCAATTTTTAGTATCATTGTGATTTAAAATATTTTCAAATAAACAGTTTTTTCAACAGAAGTTTCAAAATAATTTGCTCTTTTATGCCCTTCTCCTAGTCGAAATCCCTGACTGAACATGTGATTCTTACACCTTTTTGGCTAACAGTGGTGAAAGGTGTAAAACTTGGATTGTTGCAGTCTGCTGGCTAGAGAACTACCCTTTCCGTGGAACTTTTTCGAAAATTTTGATTAAAATAAGATATATTAAAGATATATACATGGCAAATAAAATGTATATCTTGAATTTTATGGGAATAGCCTGTGAAGTCTACTTCATTTGGAAAAAAAATTGTATAATCTTGTATAACTAGTAAATGTAAAGCAACAGACGAAAACATACTACACAAAAAATGTGGATCTCTAACACACAATTTATTTAAAATAAGTTTTTTTGTGGTATAAGACGTTTCTGAGATATCCATTATTAAAGGTTCAAATTGTTTATTACTTGGCCATTCTCTTGAGTCCTGTCAACATTCGGTTGTTTCTTGTGATGTCATGGAAACAGTATGGAGCATATAGCGTCCAGTTGTTAAACATTTGACTATCGCTGTTCTCTATAACGAAATGTGTAATGTAGCTGTTTCTGTAAAGGTTTATTTTGGATTAAAATGAAGTAGACAGAAAAATAAACTTGAGTAAGAATAATTTGTATACCCATTAATAAATGATAAAGTCAAGTGAATGATTCACATCAAATTTTTTATCATAGAATCATTTACAGGTTCCACTTCATCCAGTATGCAGCTATACGTTTAACATTTCAGCAATGGCAGGACCTGACTGTCTTATTTTGTCTTTCTCTACCGACTATAATTTATTTTTGTATCTACTTCATGTTGAGATAAACATTTGCAGAAATAGTTTCATTACACATTTTGTTGTAGGTACGAGGGGGATAGAGCAAGCCGAATTGATACATGTTTAAAGGCAGTGCATTGTGAGAAATGATTGAATAGACATAACTGATGTCTTATTTGTAATATAAATATCTTAAATATATGGTATTTTAATCAAAGTATTAGGAGCAAGTTTTGAGAAAACAAAAAATCGAAAAAAATGTTCCATATAAAGGGTAGTTTGGGATGGGGGATAACTTTTTAAAATCTTTGCATCTTAAAAGACACTTAATGAAGGTGGAGTCAGCTTGAACACTCTTACTAGCTTCACTCACCTTTTTTTATTATGCAGTACATGTATCGTGAGTGTTGGCTCACGTTGGCTGCCAGATCAACTCTCGAGTCGTTTTATTGAAAGCCTGGGGTGCATGAAGCTAAATAAATGGTTGTCCTGTTTCATTTATATAATATGAATGAGTCTGTGTTCACACTTAAAACTTCACTTATGTCAAGGTGTAAAATCGTGGAATGTTTTCAGAGATGTTCATCTCCGTCCTCAGCATTGTGGCATCTGTTGGTGGTTCTCTCTCCTTCCTTCCTCATGCCGAGCATCCAAATGCTGCCATCTGGAGGTAACTTAATAACATTGTTTACTGGTGGGATCTCAAAATTTAACAGGCTATTGGAATTTTTGAAAATTAAGATCTTTTCCGAATTCTCATGTGGTTGTCAAGGGTTTTAATAATTTAATGTCATTTCCAATATTGTGATGGTGTGTATTCTACTGCTGATTTAAATTTGATGTTTCTTCTATATTCTTTCAATCTGACATAAGTTCCTCTTGGTGATGCCATTTTAAAGCCAAAGGGTTGCTTCTGGCAATTGAAATTCATATACAGTTTTCAAATCTTCTCCCATATTTCAAGTTCTTTGTGTTTCTGGGCTGATGTTGGTGGTTTTAAGTGTGATGCAACTGTTTGAATTTGATGCAATGCTAGTGTACCTTGAAGCAGGTGCCTGTGTTTTCTCGATGTAAACTTTCTCACAGTTTTTACATTGGATCTGGTAAAATCCTTTGGGTATGGGATCAGATTTTGTTATAAGGCACCAGGGTGATGTGGCTCTTGAACATTTTATAAAATTTACCAGAGAGATCAGGTGTTATGTCAATTTTCAGAATTTAGGAGTGTGGTGGTAAATCAAAATTCTGTATGTTGGCTTGGTTTTTAAAATGTGGATTTTCTCCCAAACGTCTAATTTGTTATAGAAAATTATAGAACAATAAGAGTTGGAGTTGAACACTTACATTTTTTTTGTCTTGACTGGTTTCGAGAGCTGCATGCTCAGAAGTGGCCGACTGGTGACATCTAGTAGAAGAGTGATGAATTTCTATAGTGGATTTGGTGGCAGTAATTCAAAATTCGTTACATGGTGTTGTGATGAAACATAAGTATCGAGTGTTATGTGATTGGTGATCCAGAAGTGATGTGAACTGCATATTTATCCGTCTGTATTTGATGTATCTCACATGCTCTTTTAATCTGGTTTCCAAATTTCTTTTAGTTTTATCTATGTAAATTTGGTCACATTTTGGACAACTGATTTGATAGATTCCCTTCTTTGTTCTGAGGTATTTGATTTGTTGTAGAGCAATTTCTGTAAACTGAATTTTTTGTTTTATGGAGCTAAATTAAATTGAGTTTTATTTATGGACACTTTTTAACTACTATTGTTGGTAGCTTCCCATTCTATATAGGGCATGAAACATCAGGCTTAAGGTTCTTTTACGTGCCATAAATCTATGAGACAGGACCACCAGGTTTACTTCTCTTCCAAAGGAAGCCGTGTTACTGAAAAAATAAATCTATCGCCCTCTGCCACAACCTTGGGAGTTAAGAGGTACCCCTAGACCATGAAGGACGACTTTGTGAAACTAGGCAGATGTGGAATATATAGTGAGTGCTTGGGGGGGAAGTGAACTTTTTGAAAATCATTTTGATTTTTTGTTGGGTGAGCTTTGTGCTGTTTTCTTCTCTTCTAGGATTTGTTTGGTAAAGCCATTGTTTATAGCTGTGTTGACTAAATCAGCTTATCTTGCTGATTTTATGAGTTATATTTTAATTTATGGTTGATTGACACAATTGGGAAACTGCTCTTGGATTTGATTTTTCCTATTTATAGTTTGCCATCTCAACAGTTTATTTTGTAAATACCAGATTTTTGGTGCTCTTACTTTGGTACATAGCATTTTTTTAAGGTGAAGTTATTTTGCAGAGCTAATGTGACTTTGAATTTTTTTAAATTTGTGAGATACCTTTGTATGATATTGAATTTCTAGGAATTGGGTTTGACTTAATTTTGTGCTGTCTGGATTTATTCCTGTTGTTTGAACTGGTGGATTGGTTGTGGGCTGAAGCCATTGTTTGTGTGTTCATTCACAATCTTATATACTTTTTTCAGTGATGTGGAGACTATAATGTTTTCACTCCGACCAGGTGGCTTAAGGACCTTCACCCCGCACCTCACTTGACCACTCCCTCTCTAGTTGGTGTGATGCATATTTTCTCTAAATTATGTGTGTTTTACTTATGTATAATCACGTCAAATTTGAGCAGTATTAGACAAGTCGAAAGACATTTTGTATAAAGTGTATAAGTTTTTTGAAGCTCTGGAAAACTGCCAAGAAAAAGTTTGTGATTTCTTTTTAGAGATGTGCCAATGCATGTCAACTATCTATAAAAACATTGTAATGTATATGCAAGGAAAGCCAGAAAAGTGTAATTGAACATGCTTTTCCTCTCCCAGAAAAAAACATTATACGTTAAAAACCTGTCATAGAGTTAGATGAAAGACATAATTTGACGCCAGTACAGGAGTTTTATGATGCTGGTGAGTATCATACAGTTACACTGTATGGGGGGATTACTTCTTTACAGACACTGAAAATGTAGCTGGGTACAGGGAAAATATATTATTGTGGCAAGGGCCTCGTTTTAAGGACTAACACCATGCTAAAAGTTCACATCTAATAATGAACCATGCCAGATCCATAGATGGGGGGGGTGGCGATTATCATCAAGAGATGAATAATGTAGCGTTTGCCAATCTGCTTAGGAAACTGGATGATAGTAATGGACAATACAAATTCCAGGAAAGCAAAACTTTGTCAGGGCTTCAAAGCAAGAATATATACAATAGCCCAATAATAAACTAATTGTAAAAGAGCCGACAAAACTTATTATTGTAAGTCTTGTTTGTGCCTTTACCTGGGACGGTTTATTGTAAATTTCAAAGGTTAGCTGTTTTCCTCTATTTCAATGAAATTGATTGTTGCATTATTAGCCCCTATATGTTGTTAACAGTTGCAGAAAACCTTTCCCAGCAAGTGTTTAAGGGCTACTAATCATTTAGGTAGTCTTTTTTTTTTTAATACTGTATACTTCAATGAAAGCATCCTATAACAACTCAATTTCCATTTTAGAAACATAAAAAAGGTTTAATAAAAGTTGCTTAGTTTATTGGGGGAACCAGAAAATTGAAAAAAAAATGTCATGGTCCCATTTAAAATTTTGAGATTGGGGCATCATGGAAATATTTTCTGTATTACAATTCAGAAGGCCCTTCTAAGATTTGGAATTCTTGGTGTTTGGTATATTTTAGTGAAAAGCACTTCATCTACCTTTTTAATTGAAATTCAAAGCAGAATTTGCAATTACTCAGCTACTGACCCTAGGTAATGGATTCTCATCTACTGGAACCAAAACATTTGTTGATAAGAGTATCAACTGGCTGAATTTTAAAATTAATTACATGATCTGTATTCTTTATAATTAACATTTTTTTTTCCAAATCATTCTATATGTTACATCTATCTAATGACTTAAGAGCTTTAACTAATACATGTCACGTTCTATATGAAATTTTCTGCACATTTTATGCCATATTTATTATTTATTCAAAGATAAGTAAATGTTTTAAATTTATAATCATTATTTGTTGGGAGTAACAAATATTTTTCCGACCTTTAAATTTCTCAGCCTTTTTATTTGTAAAGCAATGTTGATAACATGTTTACACTTGCTATCAAATTCATCTTTGCTTGGAGGCATATTTATCAGTTTGTAAATTGAACTACTAAACAGCACATATATGTGAAATGCCCAAAAAACAATTTCCTGTAAATTATATGAAATTTATATACCTGTGTATTTGCTTCACTTGATTAGGAGTTAACTAATTAAATGAACATTAAAATGGAATCCTACAGTAATCACCACTTTTAATCAACCCAGCGCAACATTAAGGGTAGTTTTGCCAACCGATGTTAACGTAAATTCTGTTTCATTGAGCAGTGTTAGCTTTAACATTGTGTTAAACACACAAAAATTGTGCTGATATGGATCCATCCTACCTAAAGAGAACTATTCAATTATCAAAAACTTCTTTGTAAAAGAGGTACATCCAGCATTTGAGACAGGGAACAAAACCTAACCCCAGCTAAGAACACACAAGAGTGGAACAAGCCAAATTTCTTCACGGGTTCCATCATAGAATCTATTAACAAACAGAATACAACCCGGCATCGGAGCTGTGTACCTGTCAAGCAAGGACAAACTCGCTAAAGTTCTATGCTACGCTTTAACTCTGTACACAGTGTGTTTAATGAAATTTATTAATTAAACTCAGTGTTAAGAGTTCGAAAATCGCCGCCACAAACTAAGCTGTTGATGCGAGTTTTTCAGTGCTTTCATAATAAATGTGAAATGCTGCAAAAGGAGAAATTTTTTAAGCTATACAGACTTATCCATAGAGGTCATGAGCATGGTTTTATATAGGAGCTACAAGAGGTTAAAATACCATCAACAGAAACTTGCCTCTTTCTCTTATGCTACAAGTGTTAACTCTATGGGCTGATTTCACCAACAGATGCTAAATTTTAACACAATGTTAAACTGATTTAACACTGAAGTTAACACAAATTCTGTTTCACCAAACAATGTTAACTTTAACAATGTATTAAAGCTGGTGTTAAACTAACATCCCCATACCCCTGTGTTAAGGCATTTAACAAATGTTAAAAATTGGAAAATGGCTGCCACAAACCAAGCTGTTAATGTGAGTTTACTACACTTGGCTTTTGAATGTCATTCCTAATAGAAGAGTAGTCGTACGTTAATAAATTTGAAACCCTGCAAAAGGAGAAATTTTTAAAGCAATATAGACTGTCCAAGGGGCCATGAACATGGTTTTATGGGAAATACGAGAAGTTAGAATACTACCAACAGAAGCATGCCTCATTTTCCTAAGTGTTAATTAGGTACTTAGATTTTATGCTGCTAACAATTTTACTTTCTCTACTATGTATAGTAAGTAGGGGAAGTATTGTAATCCACCCAAAAATTCAATACCGAGATTTTGCCGGAAATATATGTTTTGAGACAACCTGAATCCAAAAAAATGTGATGTGTTACACTCGCATGACTTTCTCTACTCTTGTACAATCTATTTTTACAAACGCCTATTCTCCATATGCTTCATGTTAATCGAGATATCGAGATGTCAATCTTATTGGTAATTTTCTTGTAGATGCAAGGGGAATATGGTAGCTTTTAAGCGATAGTCAAATATTTTAACGCTCGTTGCTATGTGGCGCATTCCATTCTCTTTGCATGTCCAGGACATAAAAAAAATGAATAACGAATTTGAGAAAAAGTATAAGTATTGGAAAATTTAAGGAAATAACAAGCAATATCTCGAAAACGGTTCACTCCACAAAAGAAATGTATATGACATAAGTTGTGTATTTTAACGCGATATACATTTTTTGTGTAGTAAAATTTTGTCTATCTCTTATGGTTTACCAGTTATGCAAAAGTCGTTCACAATGAAGAATACTTTTGGAGACATTCCCAGAAAATTCGAGATATACATTTCATTTCTTATGACATTATCTTAAACATATGATATTTTCATCAAAATCGTTAGAGCCATTTTTGAGAAAATCAAAATTTTCGAAAAATGTTCCATGTAAAGGGTAGTCTGGGGTGGGGGGATTTTCTTGAAAACCTTCGTGTCACATCTCTGGAAGATACTGAACCTAAATACCAAGTTTGGTGATTATCCGACTGTTCGTTTCTGAGTTATGCTGTTCACAGACAGACACACACACACGGACATGTTTCCAAAAATGCTTTATTTGGATTCAGGAGGTCTCAAAACATGTATTTCCGGTGAAATCTCGGTATCAAATTTTTGGGTGGAATGCAATACTTCCCCTACTTACTATACGTAGTAGAGAAAGTAAAAAAAAATTTTTGGAAACATGTCTGTGTCTGTCTGTGAACAGCATAACTCAGAAACGAACAATCGGATAAACACCAAACTTGGTATTTAGGTTCAGTATCTTCCAGAGATGCGACATGAAGGTTTTCAAAAAAATCCCCCCACCCCAGACTACCCTTTACATGGAACATTTTTCGAAAATTTTAATTTTCTCAAAAATGGCTCTAACGATTTTGATTAAAATATCATATGTTTAAGATATTTTCATGACAAATAAAATGTATATCTTAAATTTTCTGGGAATGTCTCCAAAAGTATTCTTCATTGTGAACGACTTTTGCATAACTGGTAAACCATAAGAGATAGACAAAATTTTACTACACAAAAAATGTAGATCGCATTAAAATACACAATTTATGTCATACACATTTTTTTTGTTGAGTGAACCATTTTCGAGTTATTGCTTATTATTCCCTTAAATTTTTCTATACTTATTTTCTCAAATGGGAATTTGTTATTAATTTTTTTTGTCTTGGATATGCAAAGAGTATTAATCTGTGGCAAAGAGAATGGTGCTGCACCTAGCAACCAGCTATTAAGAGATATGTATTGCCCTTGTAAATATATATTACCCTTACATCTACAAGAAAATTAGCAATAAGATAGAGTCTGCAAATGTTTATCTCGATTAACATGAAGTAGATGGAGAATAAGCATTTGTAATAATAGTTTGTACAAGAGTAGAGAAAGTCATGTGAGTGAAACACATCAGATTTTTCATTTACTTGTGATAATGTTGGTATTTCCAAAACTACAGTTTTCGGGTTTATCCGGAAGGTTTTCAAAGCAATTGCTTCAAGAAGCAAACTATTTTTTTCAGGTCTGCTTGATTAATCAGCGATAACACGTTTTCGTCCACTTCAGTTTCAATGCAGTGTCCATCACCAGTTTTAAACCATTTTAAATGCTCTTCGCACCTAACATTTCTGGTGCTGCACTTTGTTAGCATAAAATTAGAAATGCGTTCATTCCAATCAAATTGCTCACAGTTTTTGTCCCTGGCTGCAGCGATGTTATCCTTTAATGTAAGACTGTCAGCTTGTTCGCACTTGACAGTATATCTATACTAATTAACCAGATGTTAATTAATGTGTTTCAAGCAATGAAACGTTTATTTCAGTTGACATCGTGATTCTAACCTCAAACAACCGGGAACATCACATGGCCATTGTCATGAATGTAAATAGTTGTCGGCTACTGACACAGAGAGTGCGGCAATACGTAGAAAAAAGTGCATCAGAGTACGTTCAGAAGCAGTGTAGTTCGGCCACCGCCTTCTCGAAAGCTAGTGTTCGCAGTTGTCTTTGATGTTAACAAAATGTTAGCTAACAATTTTCTGTAAAAGCTTGATGAAACGCAAAAGTTTTAACCTTATGTTAAACTTTGAACAAGATGTTAGAGAATTTTTAACATTGGTTGGTGAAACCGGCCCTATGAGATTTTATGTTACTGCCACTTAGTCTAAACTAGGGTGTAGATTACATGAAAATAAGTTGTAACACTTTTGTAGAGTATGTCAGAGCTAAAGATTACAAATCAATGTTATTTACATTTAAAGTCTTTACAAAAAAAATTATACTTAATATTTACAAAACTGCATTAATTTTTGGAGTAAAATTACTAGTACGTTATTTTTTTGAATAAATGAAATCCTCTGTATAGAAGGCGTGAAAAATAAGATATCTTTGTAATGCTAACTAGAACTTTTATTAGTTTTCAGTTCCTTTATATATGATGGAAGTGAATTAAATAATACTATGCCATTGTAGTAAAGTCCTTTTGGAATACCTGTAGGTTATTGCTTGGTCTGTGTCTGGTTTGTTTGTTATATATATCTGAATTTTTATGAACACTTCTGGGTGATCGATGCAATTAAAAGTACAGCTAGAATATACTAGCACGCTAATGGTAAAATTCCAAATGTTTTGTAATGAGTTGATTGTTTTACATCTGCCATTATTCTTATTACTTTTTTTTTTGCAAAAGAAATATTGTTTTAACATATACTGAATTTCCCCAGAATGTTATTCCATGTCATAATTGAATGAAAATAAGCATAATGTACTGTTTTTAGTAAAATGAAGGCTTCCGAAGCAAACAATATTTTTGTTGGTGCCTGCTTAACCCATAATCAGAGAACAGATTTTCACCCACATTGGTTTTAAACCAATCTAAACACACTTCACACAGCATTTTTGTTGCTGCAGTTGCTTACTGGACGTGGGAGAAACCTGTGCCTTGCAGATTTTCCCCCAGGCTGCATCCTCCTAATTTAAGCCTCTTGGCATTTTTGCACTCAATAATTCCTCAACCAGTTCTATAATAATACCTTTTTGATCGATTAAACGTTCATTAGCTCCTCTGCACCTAGATTTTTCAGTTGACATTGCAATTCTAACCTAAAAAAATCAGGAAAATTCACATGGCAATTATTCTATGAATGTAACTAGTTGTTTGCTACTGAAACTGGGAGCGCTGTGATATTTAGACAAAAGTGCATCAGAACACGTCTAGTTCGGTCACTGCCTTATCGAAAGCTGTAGTTATGATTGTCTTCAATGTTAACAAGATACCATTGTTAGCCTGTGAGTATATTTTAGCTGTACTTTTAACCGTGGTTGACCACCCAGAAGTGTTCATAAAAAATTCAGATATACACAGCAAACAAACCAGAAATGGGCAGGACTTACACAGGCGAGCAATAACCTACAAGTATTCCAAAAAGGGGCTTACTACAATGGTATAGTATTGTTTAATTCACTTCCATCATATATTAAGGAACTGAAAACTAATAAAAATAAATTCAAGTTAGCATTAAAAAGATATCTCATCACTCACACCTTCTATACAGAGGAGAGTTTTTTTTCATTCAAAAACATAACTGACTGTAAAATGTTACCAAATTTTATAACTACATTAAGTATAAATAATATTGTTTTAAAATGTTTTAGCTCTAACGTACTCTACATAAGAACTACAATTTATTTACATACAAGTACACAATGTAATCTACATCCTAGAGTAGACTAGCTTTCTTTAAGCTGGTCTAGCTCACTATAGGGTCTATAGATTGAGATGTTATGTTAAGAGAATATAACATTTTTAAGACATGCTAAAGCAGTATTGGAACTTACAATAAAATTTGCAATAAATGCACTGTCAATGAATTTTGAAATACGTGGGTAGTCTTGTAAGCACCTGACCTAAGAAAGAAAACAAAAAATATATCTCTTTCTCACGTAGTCTCCTTTTAGCTCAACCTTTCACTTCGATACCGCGTTTATAGTGAGAACTGTCAAGCTCCTCAAAATAATCATCAGCATCTGTTCAGTGTTGATAAATCTTTTACTGCTGAGCGATTATTTCAAGTTTGGAAAATGAAAATAATCCGAGGGGTCTAAATCTGGGTGCAGTTCAACTTTAACTCATTGATTTTGGCCATCCTGATAACAGATGTGTGAACTGCTGCACCTATCGTTGTCATGTCCAACGTGATTACAGCACTTTTCATGTCTGCTAGGTCAGTAGCCAATACCATTTCTGTGATGTCTGTCATACTCTGGCATCCAATATTTTACTGTCATAAACAAAGGAGTAGAGCCTAGCTTGGCTTTGATATTGGTTACACTGAGATCTTTCAAATGAAAGTATTGTATCACATAACAATGATCAGTTTTTTCCATGTTTACAAATTTACTGAGAGCACTCACTATAGATGGCTGCCATACAAATACTAGTAGCATTGTCAAACTTCAGCTTTGTAAGGTTGCTACTAACATGGTCATTTTTTTTCAAACAACACCTGCCATCTATACATCAGGTCTGGTACTGCTGGCAGACTTCCTGTTCAAAAGAGTCAACATAAAGCTAATTATGAAGCTAAACGACTTTCAAACATTTCCAATGAAAAAAAATTTAGTGAAACTCAACTGCAAATAAGTCAACTCATAGCAATATTTACTTGTTAAGTATTGTGAAACCATCAAGTGCACTTAACACTTGCAAGGTTTCATTTACCATACAGACACTGTTGCAGAATCTGATAATGCTAATCAACCTCTACATGGAACAATTTATGGGTAAATTCTACAAACAAAGATCTGGCTAGCTGTCCCCTTCGTCCCTAGTCTGGAAGAATGAATGAAAGAGAGAATTTAATGTTAGAAAGAAAAACCCAAAGTAAATAAACAAAAGTAAAGTATTACCCTATACAGTCTGATTTATTGTAATGCATCATGTAACATTCACAATGCTAATGATGGAATGCAAAGGAAATGAGAGTTATTTGCTAGCAAGAGCGACATGTTATTTATAATTTATTATGTTTTGTGATGAGAACGATGGTCAGAAAATACCTATTACAAATGCCACTGAACTTGCCTTGGCTGGGTTATAAGTGAGCAATCGTTCAAAAGGCAAAGCTCCGATATCACCTTACATGTTAAAGGCAGCATGCAAATCGAAGTAGTAGTCTGGTTTGGAAAGGACAACCCGTTATATGCATTTTTGACTGATTTATTTATGAGCAGCTTGACATACAAGTTACTAGGGCCTTTAATTATACTTTTAGGTATGTGTCGATAAATTGACAAAAGCTTCCTAGAGGAACAGTATGAGAAATCTGCTGAATCACCCATTAAAAAGTAGTACCCCTAACAATAAATCCAGCTGTCAGACTTTTGGGCAATGAGCATGCAGATGAATTAGCAAAGAAAGGTGCAATACAACTAATAAAACCTGTAGGACAAATAGAAATAAATAAACAAACAAATAACATTAAACAACATTTCAAAAGACAGCAGAGATTTGATGAAGATAAATTAAAAGATAAAGATTATAAGAATATTAAAGTTAGAGTTGATATACAAAAAATGCCAAGAAAGACTGCAGTGGCCTTATTTAGGATGGCAACCGACCACGATTGCCTCGCAGAACACCTCTACAAGATACGATGTCTACCTACACCCAAGTGCACTCTCTGTGAAGAAGATGAACAAACAACATCTCACCAAACACAAAGGCCTTAAAAGTGATAACTTACAGACTTCATATTGGGAAGCCAGAGGGAAAATGATGCAGATCAATTAATCCCCAGTGCCATTGGTGAACAACAACAAATTATCGCAAATATATTGTGTTAATTGTGAAGATTGGAAAAACAAAAAGCAATCTCGAACACCTGAGAAATATCAAATTCAAACAAACAGCAAAATCAGCCATAGCTTATCATTTTTGGTCAGATAATCATAACATCAGTACAGAAATAAAACTTTTAAAACTGGGCAAGAATTATTTGGAACTGTGTGGGAAAATATATACATTAGCAAGAGTTGAAATGAAGTCATGAATTTTGAAATATTGCCATGAGATGACTGACATATGACTCACCAATGGGAAGGGGCAACAAATATTGGACAAGAGCCAGTCAGCTGACGAGGAGGAGGATGTCCCCTTGATGCATGTTCTGCTATAGCTGAAAAGTAAGTGGGGCAAAAGGTGTTTTTAAAAATTTGATTACCAGGCTTCACGTTTTAAATGCTTCATCAGTTTGAATTTAAAATTCCTATAGAGTGCTCTTAAATTGTTAAACCTCCAGGAATCCTCTATAAATTTAACTATGGAAATAAAACTGACATGAAGTTAATAAGAAATGGAAATAGGATTGAATTTGGTATACACAAGCCCAGAAGAATGCGATAGGTGAATGTACCATTGATTACATCAAAATACAATATGAAATATACTGAAATTGTAGAGAACCGAGTATAATGGCTTTAGTAATTATGACATTTAAATCTGGTAAGCAAGTCGTGACTTAGCATTCACCTATTGTCCTAGAGTTGTGAATCATTTCCAACAAACACATCTCTTTAGCCCCCAAAACAGATTTTCTGAAAAACCTTAATTTATACTGCTCTTGTATACACTGGAACAGGGCAGTCGTCCTCCGTGGTGTAGTGGTCACCATGCTAGCCTCTAGTTTCCAACGCAAACCTGCAAAGGTTCAAAATCCAGCGGAGGGCAATGGATTTTTTGGGGCGTAAAAGTCCTAGCATGGCTTCCTTCGGAAGGGAAGTTAAGTGGATGGTCCTGTGTTGTAGATTTACGGCATGTAAAAGAACCACAACCAATTACCAGTCTTTCACGCCCAATATAGAATGAGACGCTAAGGACCACAGCAGTTAAAGCGTCCATAAATAAAACTCAATTTAATTTTAACTGGAACAGGGCCAGCCAGGGCCTCTCACGCTTTCAGACATGACCTAAATTTTATCCACAATGTCTGCGCTCCACGACTACTTTCTCACCTATAGTCTGATTTTTAAAGGAAGTTACCTCACAGCTGCCACCTTGTCCACGTGGAGATGTGCAACGCTGCCATGTGCTTTCCTATCTCACTCCCCCCTTATACTGTGAGTTCCCAGTACTATAAACAAGCTTTCCGATATCTGCTAAATGACATTGCAGATGTAACCTGTATTAGCCTGCTTTAAGAACAAGAAATATTAGTTCTGCATTTTTTTTTAAATTATTATTATTATATTTTATGTTGCTTTAACTCCTTGGTCATATTGCGACGGATCTGTTGGTGGATAACTCTTAGAACAATATGTGATGGACAGTTAGCCTTCTAGGTCTCATCCCTGTAATAACCACCTGCTCTTCATGTGTCACAGAGACCCTGGTGCATAGCTACCAAACCTTCTGCTTCGTGCTGTGCAGATGACATTAGGGTGCTGTCCAGTCCAACCGCCACTCCCATATAAAGGCAGACAGTTAGCCTTCTAGGTCTCGTCCTGTAACCACATGCTTCATGCTGTGCAGATGGCATTAGGGTGCTGTCCAGTCTAACCGCCGCCCTCACACAGAAAGGCAGACAGTTAGCCTTCTAGGTCTCGTCCTGTAACCACATGCTTCATGCTGTGCAGATGGCATTAGGGTGCCGTCCAGTCTAACCGCCGCCCTCACACAGAAAGGCAGACAGTTAGCCTTCTAGGTCTCGTCCTGTAACCACATGCTTCATGCTGTGCAGATGGCATTAGGGTGCTGTCCAGTCTAACCGCCGCCCTCACACAGAAAGGCAGACAGTTAGCCTTCTAGATCTCGTCCTGTAACCACATGCTTCATGCTGTGCAGATGGCATTAGGGTGCTGTCCAGTCCAACCGCCACTCCCATATAAAGGCAGACAGTTAGCCTTCTAGGTCTCGTCCTGTAACCACATGCTTCATGCTGTGCAGATGGCATTAGGGTGCCGTCCAGTCTAACCGCCACTCCCATATAAAGGCAGACAGTTAGCCTTCTAGGTCTCATCCTGTAACCACATGCTTCATGCTGTGCAGATGGCATTAGGGTGCCGTCCAGTCTAACCGCCGCCCTCACACAGAAAGGCAGACAGTTAGCCTTCTAGGTCTCGTCCTGTAACCACCTGCTTCATGCTGTGCAGATGGCATTAGGGTGCCGTCCAGTCTAACCGCCGCCCTCACACAGAAAGGCAGACAGTTAGCCTTCTAGGTCTCGTCCTGTAACCACATGCTTCATGCTGTGCAGATGGTGTTAGGGTGCCATCCAGTCCAACCGCTGCCCCTACACAGAAAGGAAGCTAGCCTTCTAGGTCTCATCCCTGGAAATGCTATCTTGCTTCGTCACGTGCCCACAGAGACCCTCGGAGCATGGCAGCTGGATCTTCTGCTTCGTGCGTTGCAGTCTAACTGCTTGCATTGTCTGCAGATAGATGGCATAGCATTCGTTATTACCACTTATTTTTCATTTTACTATTGTTTTAGACTTAAGATGGAACTTATCCAATCCGGTATTTACCTTGGCAACTGAGGAAAACAACCCAGACAAATTGGTCGGCCCACGGGACCTCCCGAATGGAGGCCACAGAGTTTACTGCCTGAGCCATCCCGCTTGGTGTGGTGTTGCATCTTGACAGGTGTGATTCACAGTACCTCTTTAAACGTAAGTAGTGGGTCTCTTTGCTTTGCAACTAAATAGTCATCTCATTTATTTTAAGAGTGCTTGGTTGAAGAGGTTCATTGTGAAGAATTCCTTAAGAGAAAAGACAAACTCTCTAGCTCGGCTGTGCAATGCAACATCCCTTGGGTCTATCTTTAACTTTACCAAGTCTTGCTTCCATAAGACTTTTAACAAACACTCAGCTGTATAGCGATAACTGACTCACCAGTGTAACAATCATTGTTTACATATGGCCTTCCCCTACCCTCGCTTGACATTTGTCACGCTGCTTCTTTTCAAAATCAGACTAGAACACGTATATTTGCATGGCTAATCAATAAATAAAACTCAAAATGAGATATGTATGGTGAAAGATAAAAAGATGCCAACTCGCAAAACGAAAATGTTCAATATTTTGGGTTTTCCCCTTCATTAGGAGATGCTCAAAATGAAAATACACAATGGTTAATAATCACCTTTATTACAGAGTGGAGGGGGATGCCTTGTGCACTGAAACCTATGAGAGAACGCTTGCAGTGGCTTGAAGCATTCCTGTTGATAAATGTGATGCTTATTGCTACTGATGGGAGTTTTTTAATGATAATCTTTATTGAGGGTCAAATACTTTGTGCTACAGTTGTCACCAGTTTTATAACAAAAAATTGCCTGAAAGTCACTAAAACGTAAACATGATTGTAATTCCATCCTGTTTTAAGATTTTGCCACCTGGCCAGAGGCATGACTCAACCCCCCTGCACTGGAGAAACAAAAAGAAGTCTGAACGTTAGATTGAAACATTATGTATAAGCGAACAGAGTGTGGTGTGGGGGTAGCTTGTCTGCTGCACACTCGAGGGGTCCTGAGTTGCCGGATACAGTTTTCTCCTTGTCTTGTAAAGATGAGCATCATATCACCCATTTCATTAATTCATCGCCCGATATGACCTAACCAGTTAAACTAAAAATAGTAGCCAAATATTTTTTGTACATACATTGTAACATAAACCACGGGAAATGTAACATAAACCACGGGAAATGTCTACCAGTTAGCAGATGATGTAGGTAACAACCTATGAAAGCAGTATATGTTAACTTTGAAGTTTGTAACACTAACTTTACTTTCTTAAATTTGATTTTGAAACATGTTTCAGCAGTAATTGCTTCAAGTTAAAGCTCGTTCACAATAGCCCGAGAACAGGAATGCATATAGATAACAAAGGGAAAAGTTTTTAACATTGGGATTTAATTTGTTTGTAACTGACCAATGATATTTTTTCACTTGCTTCCAATTCAACGGATATCAAAATTTGATGGAGTAAATATTACCTAAATGCAGATCCATCTAGTCGTATCAAGCTTTCATTCCTTCATTTGCTTTTTGTTAATTTCTACTGACTTTTGCTATTGCTTTTGAGATAATAGTCAGTTTTCCTAAAAGAACCTGTGGGGTCAGGATGCATATAGACTAGAATTTCCTCCAGTTTGCAACTAGACAAGTGCATTAGCAGCATGTCATAATCTCTACAATAAAGAGTCTAATATGTGTGCTGGGAATGAGAATGTTAAAACTTTGCCAAATCTTCTAGGGCCTGGGAAAGCTTCCCATTAAACTGTCATTCTCGTTCTGAACCAGGCTTTACCAAACTGGGTATTCAGGTTAAGTATCTTCCAAAGATACTTCCACTTTACAGGAAAACAATTTTTACAAATGTTTAATTTTCTCCAAAATGGCTCTAAAAGTTCTGATTAAAGTACCATACATTAAAAGATATTTACATGAAAAATAAAATGTATATTGTGTAATTTTGAATAACTGGTAAACCATAATATACAGTGGAATCTTGTTAGCACGTTTTCCCGTTTATTACGTTGAATCATAAAAGTCCTGGTACCAAATCACCAAATGTAATAAATAACATTTGCTTAGTGCGTTTTCCCAATCCCTCTTACTATGTTTGAAGTTTGGCCAATCCTTGGTCAGTCCAGTGGGGATTGTCCTTCGTGGACTAGTGGTACCGTGCTAGCCTCGAGGTCGCGGGTTCAAACCCAGCGGAGGGCGATGGATTTTTTCGCGCATAAAAATCCTTAGCATGGCTTCCTTCAGAAGGGAAGAAAAGCCGGTGGTGCCGTGTCGTAGATTTACGGCACGTAAAAGAACCTAAAGCCTGATAAGAGGCCTCTGAGCAGAATTTCCGGTCTTTCACGCCCAATATAGAATGGGATGCTAAGGACCATAGTAGTTAAAGAGTGTCCATAAATAAATAAAATAAAAACAAAACAAAGTACAGTGGGAATAGGTGCTTAACACGTTCAAAGCTTGACGTCCTCCATTTGCTACTTTGGTCAACCCTTGGTCACGGGGTGGATACTGGCAGCCAATCACATGCATGTATGTAAATATTTGTGTGACACGATTTGTGTGGGCGGGATAGAGAATGCTTTACCTGGCGTGGTAAACGCCAACGATAGTTTCTACTGTTAAGTGTTGACCAAACATAGGTAGATTGCATTTTAACTTTTCATTTGCAATGAAAAAAAAAGAAAGTGTAGTAAATAACCAATAGTGAAAAACTGAAAATCCTTGAAGTAGATCACAATCCAAATATGAAACTTGTGGATATGATGTGGAAGTTAAACATTCCTCCGTCAACCTTAAACACGATTGTTAGCAAACTTAAATTGATTGAAACTGCTTTTAAAGAAGGGAGAAATGCTAAAACAAAACTTTCCTCTTGGAAAATAGGATCAGAAAAGAATCAGAACGAAATTTGTTGCATGGACACACCTACCACATTCAAATCGTATTGAATACGCCAAAGTTACTATCGTCTATTGTACTCGTAACACAATGCATGCACATAATTTTGTTTTCTTTTTTTTTAGCGGAAATTGTTATCGTATGCGTAAAAAAACACACAGCTAAGCCATCATTGTCGCTTCCATAATTTGCAATTTATTTTCTCAAAAACAATCATAACCTCAAAAATCCAAGTTGACCAACATAAAAGCTTGAATTATTTATTCTCAGGTTTTATGTATCCAAATCCATTTGAACACATATTGAATTTAACATGGAAACACGGATTGTATTCAGTATAAAATTGTGCTTGAAATCTATTTCAACTGCCCATGGAGACGAAGTAATTATTAGATTTTATTACATAACTATGTTCTTAAATTGCAGATTTTGTATTTTCATTAACACGTTTTCCCGCCTATGACGTCCAAATCCTTAGGTCCCTGCAAAAACGTACTAACGAGAGTCTACTGTATAGACAATGTACATCTCTTTAAAACACAATGTCTAACGATTTCCGAGATATTTGCTGTTATTAGTTCGAGTTTTTCAATACTTTCTCCTATTGCTGTTACTCGCAATCTGCATTTAAACATTTGACGATCACTTCAGTTTCCTGTAATCCTCCTGTACCTACAACTACGTTTACCTCAATAACATGAAGCAGGGTTTTGTAAGAATATTTGTTAAAAATAAAGAGTAAGGAGTGGATTGAGATACCAAAGAGGTTTTGGCAAACCAACATTCTTTTTAATACACATAAGCAATATAACCTACACAATGAAGATACAGGCCAATGTAAAAGTTCATGATCAGTCAATCATCACACAAGAAACCAAAGCAATAATTTATATTGGCAGCTTTCTTTCTTAAAAAATATTTTTAACATTCAACTATTGTACGGTCACATTTCAATGACTCACCACATAATTACAAAATATTCATTTAATGCATATATATATGTATAGAGTTTGGTTTTTCTTTCTTTCTTTTTCAGATTTGTACAGCTAACGTTGAGTACAAAATTAATTCCTTATAGAAATTGAAGAACAATTAGTTCTTTAACACTATTCCTCCCTTCTTCAGGAATAATTATGAAGACTTGGCTCACATGTGTACTTAAATACAGTCTGAGCTTCTGACAACAATATTTATACTTTTTTATTATTCACTTTTTAGTTTACTTTTACTTTTATTAAAAAAAAGGAAACATCAACCCTTTAAATAATTGCGCAGTTTTTCTATAATGCATGATAAATTAACGTAGGGTTAAGCCCCCTAGAGGAAACGATTTCATACAAAGTGGAACATGCATTCTGTACAAAATCTTGAGGATACCTCAGCTACTGAAAGATGTATTTATGGGAAGCAATTTTTACAGCATCACGACTACAGATGAAGAGAAAAACCAATGTGAAGATGAACTATTTGCTACAGCTTTCAGTAGATAAGGTATTCCAGACAATATCGAAATAGAATACAGTGATAAACGCCGCTGAGTTAACCCTCATTCTCGGACAATGGTTCCCTACATCATCATTATGCGAGACAATAATATATTTTATACTTTTAACCTTGCTAAAACACCATTGATGCCAATCAGAGTCAACTCAGAAAATAACAATCAATCACATTATTTCCACAATGATGAATATTTTGCTTTCCACCCTCTTTGGTCCGACTGTTTTATTTCAAAACACATTTTCCTCACCACAGCAAAGAAAACAGGAAATGGAGCAAATGAAGATCAAGTTCGGAAGCCAATCTTGTGTGCATTTAAAAACGCAAGGTTTCAGTAAAATTTTCAAAACTGATCATCTGTCTTATGGACGCAACTTAAGGGTTAGTTTTTGTTTTTTTAATTGGACCTGCAACAGAGAACAAACAAGACAATTAATATAATAATTAAAATTAGGAATAGTACACAGTGCAGCAAAATGATAACTTTTCCAATTAATATTTAAGTTTAATTAACACTGAAATTGAAAGATGGAACAAATTAGCATTTTTCAGTATAACAGTTCCAAAATATGCCAATGAGTATCTACAAATAACAAAGATAATTATGCTGGACCACTATTACTTGACTGATATGCATACTTGCCAACTTTCTGAAACTGAAATCCATAAAACTTTTCGTCTAGAAAACTGTAATAATTTTGCAATGATATGAAATTTAGAATCTGTAAAATGCTTAGTGCAGTAAATGTACAAACATTCCACATAAAATAAATGGAAATTTCATTTTATAAGAACCTTGAAGGCCTGCTTCTCTCTGTGACATGCTGAAATTCTTCCTGGTACCACAATAAACATTAAAGCAAAGAACATCACTTTCTAGGCTATACTCAGATTTCTAGTTCATATTTTATGCTTCATAACATCAACCATGTACAATAAAAAAAAAAAAGTCGCAAAAATGGGAAAATTATATCCCGCAGCCATTGAACGCAAATAACAAACAATTTACATGAGGGAGTTGACAACAATTCACATCTACCATTACCATTCACACCCTGATTACTAGAGGTCATTAGTGGTGCACACTATGTATTTTGTTGCAACCCGGTGAAGAGGGACCATGATCATGATGAAGGATAGACACAGAGATAAGCTCTGATCTATCATAGCAGTGTATACCATTTACTAGAGGTCACTAGTGGTGCACACTATGTATTTTGTTGCAACCCGGTGAAGAGGGACCATGATCATGATGAAGGATAGACACACAGATAAGCTCTGGTCTATCATAGCAGTGTATACCATTTACTAGAGGTCACTAGTGGTGCTATACATTTTGTTACAGCCCAGTGAAGAGGGACCATGATCATGATGAAGGATAGACACAGAGATAAGCTCTGATCTATCATAGCAGTGTATACCATTTACTAGAGGTCACTAGTGGTGCTATCATTTTGTTTCAGTCCAGTGAAGAGGGACCATGATCATGATGAAGGATAGACACAGAGATAAGCTCTGGTCTATCATAGCAGTGTATACCATTTACTAGAGGTCACTAGTGGTGCTATACATTTTGTTACAGTCCAGTGAAGGGGGACCATGATCATGATGAAGGATAGATACACAGATAAGCTCTGGTCTATCATAACACTGTATACCATTTACTAGAGGTCACTAGTGGTGCTATACATTTTGTTACAGCCCAGTGAAGGGGGACCATGATCATGATGAAGGATAGATACACAGATAAGCTCTGGTCTATCATAACACTGTATACCATTTACTAGAGGTCACTAGTGGTGCTATACATTTTGTTACAACCCAGTGAAGAGGGACCATGATCATGATGAAGGATAGATACACAGATAAGCTCTGGTCTATCATAACACTGTATACCATTTACTAGAGGTCACTAGTGGTGCTATACATTTTGTTACAGCCCAGTGAAGGGGGACCATGATCATGATGAAGGATAGATACACAGATAAGCTCTGGTCTATCATAACACTGTATACCATTTACTAGAGGTCACTAGTGGTGCTATACATTTTGTTACAACCCAGTGAAGAGGGACCATGATCATGATGAAGGATAGATACACAGATAAGCTCTGGTCTATCATAACACTGTATACCATTTACTAGAGGTCACTAGTGGTGCTATACATTTTGTTTCAGTCCAGTGAAGAGGGACCATGATCATGATGAAGGATAGACACACAGATAAGCTCTGGTCTACCATACCACTGTATACCATTTACTAGAGGTCACTAGTGATGCTATACATTTTGTTGCAGTCCAGTGAAGAGGGACCATGATCATGATGAAGGATAGACATACAGATAAGCTCTGGTCTATCATAACACTATATACCATTTACTAGAGGTCACTAGTGATGCTATGCATTTGTGATACAGCCCAGTGAAGAGGGACCATGATCATGATGAAGGATAGACACACAGATAAGCTCTGGTCTATCATAACACTATATACCATTTACTAGAGGTCACTAGTGGTGCTATACATTTTGTTTCAGTCCAGTGAAGAGGGACCATGATCATGATGAAGGATAGACACACAGATAAGCTCTGGTCTATCATAACACTATATACCATTTACTAGAGGTCACTAGTGATGCTATGCATTTGTGATACAGCCCAGTGAAGAGGGACCATGATCATGATGAAGGATACACACACAGATAAGCTCTGGTCTATCATAACACTATATACCATTTACTAGAGGTCACTAGTGGTGCTATACATTTTGTTTCAGTCCAGTGAAGAGGGACCATGATCATGATGAAGGATAGACACACAGATAAGCTCTGGTCTATCATAGCACTGTATACCATTTACTAGAGGTCACTAGTGATGCTATACATTTTGTTGCAGTCCAGTGAAGAGGGACCATGATCATGATGAAGGATAGACACACAGATAAGCTCTGGTCTATCATAACACTATATACCATTTACTATTCCATTGCAAGAGGGCAATTTCCAGACTGCCTAAAATTATCTATTGTTAGGCCCTTACATAAACATGGTGATACCAAAGATATAAATAATTATAGGCCAATTGCATTAACATCAGAACTAGCCAAAATCTTTGAAAGGGTTATACTGAAGCGACTGATATGTTTCTTAGATAAAAATAATATACTTATAAATTCGCAACATGGATTTAGGAAACACTTCTCAACAATCTCGGCCATTATGGAATGCACAAGCAATGTAATTAATCACTTGGAAAACAAAGAAAAAACTGCAACGCTATTCTTTGACCTTACTAAAGCGTTTGACTGTGTGGATCATAATATCCTAATAAATAAACTGGAAGCATATGGAATTAGGGGCTTAGCTAAAGATCTAATTACCTCATTCCTTATTGGCAGGAAACAAGCTACACAAATATATTATAAACAAGGGCAGTTAACAATAAAAAATACATCACAATTTGAAACAGTAAACTATGGGGTTCCGCAAGGTTCTGTGATGGGCCCTCTCCTATTTATATTGTATGTGAATGACATACCTAACTATGGGAACAGTAAAGCAATTTCGTATGCAGATGACACGACAATGGTATGTTGGGGCACCTCTATAGGAGAATTAAACAACACAATGGCACAAACTATTCAAACACTTTTTAAATACTTTGGGGATAATAATTTAAAATGCAACATGTCTAAAACAAAATTAATTCAGTTTCAGTTAGGGAACTTAAATAATGAACACGACCCTATACAAATATTGAACTACAACATAAATGCTACAAATAAACATAAATTTTTGGGTATTATAATGGATCCAAAACTTACATGGACGGAACACATTCAATATATCTGTGGGAAAATCACTAAATCTCTGTACTTGCTTAGGCACTTTTCCAATCTTCTTGAAGAAAAAGAACTAAAAATGATCTACTATGGTGTCATTTTAACCCATCTGATTTATGGGCTTGAGATCTGGGGGTGCAGCGCAAAATCTAATATGGAAAGAGTATTGATATTACAAAAGAAAGCAATTAGAATAATGTATCACCTGAACTATAGGGATTCCTGTAGGCAATATTTTAGGGAGAAGCAAATTTTTACAGTTTTTTCTTTATATGTTTACAGAGTAATAACTTATGTGTTAGGGAAGGATAATTTAAGAAATAGTGATATACATCATTATAACACTCGACATAACAATAATTTCTTCAGACAAGGTTTTAGAATAAGGTGTAGCATTAAAGATCCAAGTGTAATGGGGTTAATTCTGTACAATAAGTTACCAAATTCGGTAAAGCAATTTGAATCAAAAAATACATTTAAGAAGGAGCTTAAAAGATATTTAATAGATAAGGCTTTGTATACCATTGAAGAATTGTAATTAATAAGTAATTTGTCTAATTGTATTGTGGAATGTACATATGTAAATATTTGTAAAATGGAACTGACAATGTCAGAAACTGCTTGCAGTCTATTGGCAATAAACGCATTACATTACATTACTAGAGGTCACTAGTGATGCTATACATTTTGTTGCAGTCCAGTGAAGAGGGACCATGATCACGATGAAGGATAGACACACAGATAAGCTCTGGTCTATCATAACACTATATACCATTTACTAGAGGTCACTAGTGATGCTATACATTTTGTTACAGCCCAGTGAAGAGGGACCATGATCATGATGAAGGATAGACACACAGATAAGCTCTGGTCTATCATAACACTATATACCATTTACTAGAGGTCACTAGTGGTGCTATACATTTTGCTGTAGCCCAATGAAGAGGGACCATGATCATGATGAAGGATAGACACACAGATAAGCTCTGGTCTATCATAACACTGTATACCATTTACTAGAGGTCACTAGTGATGCTATACATTTTGTTGCAGTCCAGTGAAGAGGGACCATGATCATGATGAAGGATAGACACACAGATACGCTCTGGTCTATCATAGCACTGTATAGCATTTACTAGAGGTCACTAGTGGTGCTATACATTTTGTTGCAGTCCAGTGAAGAGGGACCATGATCATGATGAAGGATAGACACACAGATAAGCTCTGGTCTATCATAGCACTGTATAGCATTTACTAGAGGTCACTAGTGGTGCTATACATTTTGTTGCAGTCCAGTGAAGAGGGACCATGATCATTATGAAGGATACACACAAATAAGCTCTGGTCTATCATAACACTGTATACCATTTACTAGAGGTCACTAGTGGTGCTATACATTTTGTTGCAGTCCAGTGAAGAGGGACCATGATCATTATGAAGGATGCACACAAATAAGCTCTGGTCTATCATAGCACTGTATACCATTTACTAGAGGTCACTAGTGGTGCTATACATTTTGCTGCAGTCCAGTGAAGAGGGACCATGATCATGATGAAGGATAGACACACAGATAAGCTCTGGTCTATCATAGCACTGTATAGCATTTACTAGAGGTCACTAGTGGTGCTATATATTTTGTTACAGCCCAGTGAAGAGGGACCATGATCATGATGAAGGACAGACACACAAATAAGCTCTGGTCTATCATAGCACTGTATACCATTTACTAGAGGCCACAAGTGGTGCTATACATTTTGTTACAGCCCAGTGAAGAGGGACCATGATCATGATGAAGGATAGACACACAGATAAGTTCTGGTCTATCATAGCTCTGTATACCATTTACTAGAGGCCACAAGTGGTGCTATACATTTTGTTACAGCCCAGTGAAGAGGGACCATGATCATGATGAAGGATAGACACACAGATAAGCTCTGGTCTATCACAGCACTGTATACCATTTACTAGAGGTCACTATACCCCCGCCGCTGTAACGTTGCACTTGACAGCTAGCGTTTAAGTTGGTACACTCGCGAAAAAACAGATGAAAAGCTTCAACCGTTTGACTTCCTAAGCCAATCACAAGGGTGCATTCCGGATGGTCGATGACAAAGCGGAACCGGAACTAGAGTTGAGTCGGCTCTGTTGCCGGATGTAACTATTCCCAAACACGTGTTTCAATTTGTGAATCTCTAGCAAGAGCGTCGAGTTGTTCTTTGCAAGCTACATATTGTTCATTGTTATTTATATTTGTGGTTATTGTTTGATAGTTTTGTTATTGTTCGTTTATACATATATATATCATTCATATTAGTTATTTAAACAAAACTTAAGTGCGACAATGTCTGAAAAACGACGCCGATCGCAGAGTGATGATCTACGAAGTGAAAATCCTTTGCGCCGAGGTGTGCCACTTAATAGTCAGGCATTGGAACTATTAAGGAGAACCCAGGAATTCTTTGAACAGGAAAAGGAATACGTGAAGCTTCATGGCAACCCCTCTATTCCTGCTATAAAGCCATACAACGAACTGCAGCAGCTCTTGGACTAATCACGAGAACTGTTATTCACAAGGGAGTGAAATTCCAAGAGAAAGAGCACACAATTCCTGAACCATCTGGAACGCAACAGGTATTTCTATCAACTCCAGGGAAGAAAAGAAAGCAGCCTCGTCCAGTCACAAATCTTGATGCTTTCCAATTAGACGTCATACGTAGACACATTTATGCCTATTATCATAGAAAGGAGTATCCGACCATACCAAAGCTGCTTATATCGCTTATTTTCAATTAGCAATAATAATACGAAATAGTTATTATTCATTGACGTTTGCTACTTACGTACACTTTTGTATGCGGCTTAGACACGATAGAAAGGAGAACAATCAGCTGTTGTTGTTTACTAGCCATTCTGGCAACGTCGCAACCACAATGTAGCCAACCTTACGCGAAGCCACACGAACTGTCAAGTGCAAAGATACAGCGGCGGGGGTATAGATGCAACAGGCAGGGCCACCTGGCTCGCTTCTGCCGTAGCCGCTTTCCTCAGTCAAAAAACGGCTGGCGCCGAGCCTCATACGACAAGACTTAGCAGCATCACCACTGCCCACCAGCACCACTGCACCTCAACGGGATGTGGCTGCATTATCAGGTCAGATCTTACAAGTTATTGGCCATATTGCTCAGACAGAGGTTTCCATCTTGCTTGATACAGGAAGCGCAGTCAGTATTGTAAATGCTGCCCATGTTCTTGATCACTCTACATTGAAACCCATAGAGATGTTGCTTCGAACTGCAGGTAATAAGTTACTTGATGCACCTTACCACACTGCTCTAGATTTTCATATTAACAATGTTCTTTTTCAGGAAGATGTATTAGTTGTTCAAGATCTTTCTCATGATTTAATTTTAGGCAATGACTTTTTGCATGCTCATGGTGTAGTAATTGACTATGCACACAACTTGATAACTTTGAATTCTTCCGAGGATGATGCTTTTAGTATACCAATCACCCTAGTACAAGGTCCTTTTATTGATATGGCAGTGAATCCTTTACAAGATAATGAACGTAATGACTCTGGTGTTAAAGTGGCAGTTGTGAATGATTTGAAAATTGCACCTTTATCTACATGTTATATAACAGTTAAACCCTCGTCAGATATTAGTAATGAGGTTATGTTTGAACCTGCTGTCAACATTATGCAGAAGAAAAATCTTTCAATTCCACCATTGTTGTGTCATTCTGCATCTGAACTTACCATACCAGTGCATAATAATACTGCAGTTCCACAAACACTGTTTGCCAATACAGTTTTAGCTAAAGCTTATGATGTTGCACTAGTTCAGAGTAATTCTGTTTTATCATCAGATGTTACCCCTCTGCCAGTTTCAAATTTTAATTTTAATGTCAATGGTAAACTACTAGAAATGCAAAAGGCTGAATTGCATTCTTTGTTATTGAAATATGATGCAGTAATTTGTATCACAAATTACTTAAATGTAAATAATGATTGTAATATGAATATGCATTTTTATGTGACATTGATTTCAGATGTTTATTAATTGTAATTATTATTAGGAAATAAGTTTTATACGGCCTTACTGAAACTGTCAATAATAGCGCGCAATAATGCAGCGAGGGGGGTGAGCTGTTTATCATTATTGGAAATGAGGAAGTTGCGTAACATTGGCGCGTTTTTTCGTTGAGAACCTTCTGGAATATTTCCTAGAGCATATGTATTCATAATTTTAATTGGATATTAAGATAGACGCTAATGTTGGCGCGTTTTATTAGCCAATAGTAATTCATTTATAATCTTTAGGCGTATCTGATTGCAGGAGTATAAATAGGCTAGGTTAGAGGTAACGTCAGTCAGTCCTTCAGTTCGTCGAAAGCATTCATACATTACACGTCGTATTCAGGGCAGTTCATCAAAATTCTTTGTGCAATACACGTCGTCTTAAGTTCGTCAGTTCGTCAAAATACTTGTATGAGATACGTCGGCTATAGATTCACAAGTTACGAAAATCTAAAGTATTATAAAGTTAATTATACACAAAGTTGAAGTACGTGAATTAAAAGTGATCAGTAAGAAGTATTATAACAGTTTCAGTTTGGCGAGTATCCAGATCAATATGTAAAAGTGATAGTGAACGTGTTCGACAATAAAAATTATAAAACAAATTTCTTCATCAGTGTAATTTTTGGATAAAAGATTCCTTTCCGTTTCACAACCTGTATAGAGACACATGTTCGACCCAAGCCAACAGGATAATAGCTAGCCGGAGGACATTTGAAATGAAATCAAACGAACACTAACACTGATGCAAATTGCTAACGCCAGATGGAGCTACAAACCAAACAAATGAATGACGTCACAAGATGGCAACGCATGAAATAAACACTCAGACACAAACATCACAAGCATCAACATTATAACTAATACCGTCGCAAATTGGCTACCACAACGTGGGGCTACAATAATGTTAAATTAACACAACTATATCACCTTCAAATATAGTGATCTTTTTGCCACCACATTGCAAGAACTTGGTACTACTGATGTCGCAGAGTTTGATATTAAAGTAACTGACTCCAAACCAATCAAACAAAGACCTTACACAGTTCCCCATAAACAAAAGGAAATCATTGCTGAACAAGTTAAAGAAATGCAAGATGCTGGAATTATTAAGGAATTGCAGTCCTCTTGGGCTTCTCCTGTAGTGCTTGTAAAAAAGAAAGATGGTTCCATGAGATTTTGTGTTGATTATAGGAAATTGAATGCTGTTACAGAAACCACCTCTTTCCCTTTGATAGATGATTTGTTAAGTTATTTGGGGGAGGCTAAATGGTTTGTCTCACTAGATTTGCTGTCAGCATATTTTCAAGTACCTATTGCAGAGGATAGCCAGAAATTTACTTCTTTTGTTACTTTTCAAGGTCAATATCAATTCACACGCTTGAGTTTTGGGTTGGCGAATGCTCCTAGGTTCTTCAGCTACATCGCCGACAAATTGCTAGGTGATCTGAATTTTAAAAAGGCAATTGCATATTTGGATGATGTCGTTTTTGCTAAAACCTTTGACGAGTTGTTACAAAATCTGGAAGCTGTTTTTCGACTGGATCACCATAAATTTAAGCTCAAACCAGAAAAGTGTTTCTTCGCTATGCAAAAGATCAAGCTTTTAGGCTTTGAAGTCTCCAAAGATGGTATTTCTCCTGATTCTGATAAAGTAGTTTCCATTCAGAATTTGCCTCGTCCTAAAAATGTCAGAGATGTAAGGAAGGTTTTGGGATTATTTAACTTTTACAGGAAATTCATCAAAGATTATGCTAATATTGCACAACCACTTATTCAATTGACTAGGAAAAATCAAAGTTTTATTTGGGAACCTGATCAGCAAGCTGCATTTCAAAAGTTGAAGGACTCATTAGTTTCTGCCCCTGTCTTAGCTCACTATACTCCTGATGCGTATACTGAATTACACTCTGATGCCAGTGGACTAGGGGTTGCTTCTGTTTTGTATCAAAAGATTGATAATGTGTTGAAACCAGTGGGCTATGCTTCGAGGACATTATCCAAATGTGAACATAATTATAGTGTTCCTGAGTTGGAATTGTTGGCCATCTTGTTTGGACTTACTCACTTTCGCAGTTTTATATATGGCTATAAGGTTAATATTGTGTCTGATCATCACTCCCTTTGTTATCTGAATAATTTAAAAGATTTGACTGGGCGTCGGGCACGATGGAGTTTGAAATTGCAAGAACTTGAGTATACTATTTCCTATAAATCTGGTAAGAAACATCATGATGCTGATGCTTTATCGAGATTTCCTGTGTTGCAACCCAAAGAAAGTGAACTTCAGCAGCTCGAGGAACTTCTTACATGTTTATTGTCTTCAGTTGAAGTTGCTGACCAACAGAAAAAAGATCCTGTGTTACTTGAACTTATCAATGCTCTCCATGATCCTCCGTCAGCCCCTGCTAAGATTCAGAGACAAATTTCAACTTATACTCTTAAATCAGGAGTTCTTTATCGTAAAAATGCTGGCTCTACTGGCCCTCTCCATCTGCTGGTTATTCCAGAGGCACTGAAACATGAAATTCTATCTTCATGTCATGATGATCCTCTTTCAGGTCATTTAGGCTTTTCTAAAACATTTGCTAAAATTCACTCTAGATACTATTGGATTGGGATGAAAAAAGATATTGAACATTTTGTACGAACCTGTCCCAGCTGTCAAACAAGAAAATGACCTAAGAATCAAAAGCCAGCAGGTTTATTACAACCAATTCCTGTTACTTCTGTAGGCGAGCGGTGGGGTATTGATTTGCTTGGGCCTCTCCCATACTCAAATTCTGGACACAAGTACGTTGTCGTTGCGACCGAGTATGCTTCTCGCTGGGTCGAGTCTGCGTCGCTTCCTTCAGCAACAATTCCCCAAGTTGCTAAGTTTATTTTACATAACATCATCTGTAGGCATGGAGCCCCTGCTGCCTTGTTGTCTGATCGTGGCTCAGTTTTCCTAAGTGAAGTGACACAAGAATTGTTGAGATCTCTAACAGTGTCTTCTAATTTTAGTAGTGCTTATCAACCAGCTTGTAATGGACTAACTGAAAGATTCAATCAAACCCTCTTGAATATGCTTAGCCATTTTGTTGACACTAATCAAAAGAACTGGGACTCAATTTTGCCCTATGTAATTTTTTCTTATAACTCAAGTGTTCAGGAGTCTACTAAATTCTCACCCTTTTTCTTGATATATGGTCGAGAGCCTTCTTTACCTAATCAGGTTCAGCTGCAAGCTACATCTAATGACCTTTTTGTGAAACAGACTTTACAAGAGATTCAGAAGGCACGTGAGGTTGCTGTTGCTAACATTACTAAGCAACAAGTGAAACAAAAAGAAGCATTTGATGCTAAACATAGAGATGTGGTTTACAACGTAGGTCAATTAGTCAAAGTTTTTACTCCTATAAGAAAGAAAGGTAAATGTACAAAGTTGTTACATAGATATTTTGGTCCTTTTGAAATTATCCAACAAATCACTCCTGTTACCTACCTTGTTGGTCGACCTTATGCTCCTCATACCAAACATCAGAGTGTTCATGTGTCACGCCTTTACTCCTACTATGATCCTGTGGGCCGTTATAGACTGTAAATTTTGAGTTTTGTGATGCTATTTTTATTGTATGCCTTAATGTTGGCATGAAGTATGTATTACAAGAAATTGGAAAGTTGCACCATTTTGTGGTAAAAAGCATAAGAACAACCTGCAAGTATGTACTTAATTTTGTTTGATTTTCAGGAATGTTATGTGACAGTATTGTTTTGGTAATGATGTACTTTGTTCTGTTGCATTGGTTTGATTTGGTTTGATTTTGGGTTTCATTATGATGCTGTGATCTTTTTCTTTGCAGAAAATTGTTGCATGAATAGCGTGTGTGTGTGTGTGTATGTTTGTGAGTAGTATATGGAAGATTTGCCTCGGTGGAAGTGCCAAAGAGTAACCCCGATGGTGGTAGTGTGAGAGATGAGATGAGTTAATGTCAGCTTCGGTGGAAGTGCCAAAGTGTAACCCCGATGGTTGAAGTGTGAATATTTGATTTTTTCAGGAGGGCTAAGATGTACCTGGAAATTCGATTCGATGTGATGACTGGAGAGATTTTTGCTTATTGGTGTTGCTGAAACGTGCCCAGTATAGCGTGTGTGATGTATTCACAGGAGAGTAAATGCAATGATTTGAATGCAATGAGAATAATTTTTTTTGTGTTTATGCAACAAGTTTAGTACCATCTTATATAACGAGTTTTAATACCATCTATTTTCCAGCTTAATTTTGATTCGGAGGATGTGGATGCAACAGTATAATGCTATGTTATTTGTGTCATTCCTGAAATGTTAATGTGATTTCTTTAGTTTATGCCCATGTCAGGTATTTTTGATTTTGCAGGAAGTTGAATGAGACATGTCAGTGAAGATATTTTATTTTCTCAGCAATTACTGTGTACGAGAAAGTTGAAAACTAAGATGATGATGATGATGATTGGAATGATGATGATAATGATAATAATGAGGTGGATAAGATAGTAATGTGGAGGAGAATTTATATTTGACAGTAAAGCATGAGTTTTGTAGTTGAAAGACTGTAATGAGGTGTAGTTTGACGCATGTAATGTGGATTTATTTTTGAAGTATGTAGCAATGCACATAGTAGTTTTGGGTAGTTATTTAAGTGAGTGTTGTGTATTATTTGGGCCATGGTCAGTATGAATGTATTGTAAGTGCACTTATTTCTTTTCTTTATTAGTAGTACCAGCTGGTTAAAAATAATATTGGAATCCCAAATAATTTACCATATTTGTGTTGTGTTATTTTATGTAAACAATGGATGTAAATGATATTTTTCCCACTTTCTTCCTCTCGGCGGCATGGCCTACGTATTACCAACAACACACCTATTCTGTAATATGCATTTGGCATAAGTTTAGCGAGTTTTCATTCATAAAGGTTGCCTGTAACATAGCTGGCAGCAAGATTACCATTATTTCCTATGTTATCTGGGTCAAAAATACTATGTGATTTCTAATTAAAAACACATCAGTTTATTTTTGTATAAGCTAGTAACAGTGATGTGAATTTGAAATTATAGAAAAAATGAGTTGGATTTGAAAAACTTAACATCACTTAAATGTTTTTTATCTTGACTGGTTTCAAGAACTACTTGCTCTCACCATCAGAAGTGGCCGACTTGTGTGTGATGACATCTAATGGAGTGATGAATTTTCATAGTGGATTTGGTGGCGGCAATTCAAAATTCATTACATAGTGTTTTGTTTTGTGATGAAAATCTTTTCCCAAGTATCCAACTCTGCAATGGTTTCACCAAACAAATCAGCAAAATTCAAGAAACAGAAACACATTAGGCTACCACAAAGCTTACAAACAAACAAAAAAAGCTCACTTTCCAAGAACCGCTCCACAAAACAAATTCAGTTTAGAAAAATTACTCTTCTACAAATTGAAGAACCAATAACAACAAAATAGGAGTCTGTCAAATCAATTACCCAAAATGTGACCAAATTTACATAGGTAAGAATAAAAGAAATTTGGAAACCAGATTAAAAGAGCATGTGAGTTACATCAAATACAGATGGATAAATCTGCAGTTCACATCACATCTGGATCACCAATCACCTGACACTCCTAAAGCATACAGGGTTGGATACTTATGTTTCATCATAAACACTGTGTAATAAATTTTGAATTGCTACCACCAAATCCACTATGGAAATTCATCACTCCACCACTAGATGTCACCACATACACCAGACAACACAAGTTGAAAACAAAACTTAAATGTATCACTCCGCCGAGCACATGACAGCACCACGTGGAGGATGACGGGAACTAAGACCCGTGAGAGGAAATTGCTTCAGACAGAATGCGAACACAGTATATTGAGCAGCTTGGGGATCATTAGCTTTTAAACATTGTATGTCTTATTCCTATATTTTGCCTTATAACACACAATGCTAAGAGTAGACAAATAAAAGTTGTACCTGAACAGTTTGGCATCTGCGGTTAAAGATACTGGGTTAAACTGCTCTTAACTTCAGGCTTTAGAAATCATTCACGTAATGACTAATATCAGTATACCACTTCCTGCTGCTGAGCTTCAGAGAGTGAGTGAGAATATTTACACGAGATGTGCTGCCTGTTTGAGAGCAGAAGGTCAACATCTATTATAAGGTAAGGATTTTAGTCTGTCTCTGCCGGCTGTCTCGCGCAGTAGAAAGAGGCCGCGAGTGGGTTTGAATATAATTTAACTACCCTTTATTTGACCTATTATAGTGCATTACGAGCTGATTCACTTGGTATAGCCTAATCTCAGAAACTTTCAACCAATTTTCATAATTCACTATTCTAAACCACTGCTGTTCCCAACAACATAGACCAATGGTGGCGAAAGTGTGACTCGCAAGGCACTGCTCCTTTTCTGCACAGGCAATTCACACAAAATTCAACATATGCATTGTACAAACATATCAGACGTATGTTCTAATTGCAAGAGCCATTTTTTATACAAAAAATAAAGAAAATTTTGCTCACTGTAAAGGGTGGTTTGGACTGAGGGAATTTAGTTGAAAATCTTTGCCTTTTATCTGCAAGTATAGCAATTGACAATTTGCCCTGCCTTGGGCAACATTTGGAGGGAGGGATGGTAAGGTACCCTCAGTTTATCAAACTGTCCAAAACTCCAGAATTCCATTTCCTTCTGACTGAATCTGAAGCTTCTAGAACATATTGGCTATATAAGAACGCTTACTGCTGGCTCTGGGTTTGAATCTGTACTGCTGTTTCCTCAGCAGTTCTTGCAGTGTGTGGGCAAGCAGCAGTTGTCTACACAAGGAGAAAAGCAGAGATCCTAATTTGACACATCAGTGAACAATTATACCCACTTTTTCTCTGCATGTTAACAAAAGCATGTGCGTCTAGTCCTCTCTTACTGTTTGCCAGGCACATAACTTATAGTTCTGTTAAAGCAGTAGTTTGTGAAGTTAGTACTCGTGTTTAAACTTGACTCATTTGTATACTAACATCACAGTATTGTGTGGGAGGTTAGTTCTTGTGTTTAAACTTAACTCATTTGATACTAACATCACAGTATTGTGTGGGAGGTTAGTACTCGTGTTTAAACTTAACTCATTTGATACTAACATCACAGTATTGTGTGGGAGGTTAGTTCTTGTGTTTAAACTTAACTCATTTGATACTAACATCACAGTATTGTGTGGGAGGTTAGTACTCGTGTTTAAACTTAACTCATTTGATACTAACATCACAGTATTGTGTGGGAGGTTAGTACTCGTGTTTAAACTTAACTCATTTGATACTAACATCACAGTATTGTGTGGGAGGTTAGTACTCGTGTTTAAACTTAACTCATTTGATACTAACATCACAGTATTGTGTGGGAGGTAGGTACTCGTGTTTAAACTTAACTCATTTGATACTAACATCACAGTATTGTGTGGGAGGTTAGTACTCGTGTTTAAACTTAACTCATTTGATACTAACATCACAGTATTGTGTGGGAGGTTAGTACTCGTGTTTAAACTTAACTCATTTGATACTAACATCACAGTATTGTGTGGGAGGTTAGTACTCGTGTTTAAACTTAACTCATTTGATACTAACATCACAGTATTGTGTGGGAGGTTAGTACTCGTGTTTAAACTTAACTCATTTGATACTAACATCACAGTATTGTGTGGGAGGTTAGTACTCGTGTTTAAACTTGACTTATTTGATACTAACATCACAGTATTGTGTGGGAGGTTAGTACTCGTGTTTAAACTTGACTTATTTGATACTAACATCACAGTATTGTGTGGGAGGTTAGTACTCGTGTTTAAACTTGACTTATTTGATACTAACATCACAGTATTGTGTGGGAGGTTAGTACTCGTGTTTAAACTTAACTCATTTGATACTAACATCACAGTATTGTGTGGGAGGTTAGTACTCGTGTTTAAACTTAACTCATTTGATACTAACATCACAGTATTGTGTGGGAGGTTAGTACTCGTGTTTAAACTTGACTTATTTGATACTAACATCACAGTATTGTGTGGGAGGTTAGTTCTTGTGTTTAAACTTGACTCATTTGTATACTAACATCACAGTATTGTGTGGGAGGTTAGTTCTTGTGTTTAAACTTAACTCATTTGATACTAACATCACAGTATTGTGTGGGAGGTTAGTACTCGTGTTTAAACTTAACTCATTTGATACTAACATCACAGTATTGTGTGGGAGGTTAGTACTCGTGTTTAAACTTGACTTATTTGTATACTAACATCACAGTATTGTGTGGGAGGTTAGTTCTTGTGTTTAAACTTAACTCATTTGATACTAACATCACAGTATTGTGTGGGAGGGTAGTTCTTGTGTTTAAACTTGACTCACTTGTATACTAACATCACAGTATTGTGTGGGAGGTTAGTTCTTGTGTTTAAACTTAACTCATTTGATACTAACATCACAGTATTGTGTGGGAGGTTAGTTCTTGTGTTTAAACTTGACTTATTTGTATACTAACATCACAGTATTGTGTGGGAGGTTAGTTCTTGTGTTTAAACTTGACTTATTTGTATACTAACATCACAGTATTGTGTGGGAGGTTAGTTCTTGTGTTTAAACTTAACCTATTTGATACTAACATCACAGTATTGTGTGGGAGGTTAGTACTCGTGTTTAAACTTAACTCATTTGATACTAACATCACAGTATTGTGTGGGAGGTTAGTTCTTGTGTTTAAACTTGACTTATTTGTATACTCACATCACAGTATTGTGTGGGAGGGTAGTTCTTGTGTTTAAACTTGACTTATTTGTATACTAACATCACAGTATTGTGTGGGAGGTTAGTTCTTGTGTTTAAACTTGACTTATTTGTATACTAACATCACAGTATTGTGTGGGAGGTTAGTTCTTGTGTTTAAACTTGACTTATTTGTATACTAACATCACAGTATTGTGTGGGAGGTTAGTTCTTGTGTTTAAACTTGACTTATTTGTATACTAACATCACAGTATTGTGTGGGAGGTTAGTTCTTGTGTTTAAACTTGACTTATTTGTATACTAACATCACAGTATTGTGTGGGAGGTTAGTTCTTGTGTTTAAACTTAACTCATTTGATACTAACATCACAGTATTGTGTGGGAGGTTAGTACTCGTGTTTAAACTTAACTCATTTGATACTAACATCACAGTATTGTGTGGGAGGTTAGTTCTTGTGTTTAAACTTGACTTATTTGTATACTAACATCACAGTATTGTGTGGGAGGGTAGTTCTTGTGTTTAAACTTGACTCATTTGTATACTAACATCACAGTATTGTGTGGGAGGTTAGTACTCGTGTTTAAACTTAACTCATTTGATACTAACATCACAGTATTGTGTGGGAGGTTAGTTCTTGTGTTTAAACTTAACTCATTTGATACTAACATCACAGTATTGTGTGGGAGGTTAGTTCTTGTGTTTAAACTTGACTCATTTGTATACTAACATCACAGTATTGTGTGGGAGGTTAGTTCTTGTGTTTAAACTTAACTCATTTGATACTAACATCACAGTATTGTGTGGGAGGTTAGTTCTTGTGTTTAAACTTGACTCACTTGTATACTAACATCACAGTATTGTGTGGGAGGTTAGTTCTTGTGTTTAAACTTAACTCATTTGATACTAACATCACAGTATTGTGTGGGAGGTTAGTACTCGTGTTTAAACTTAACTCATTTGATACTAACATCACAGTATTGTGTGGGAGGTTAGTTCTTGTGTTTAAACTTGACTCACTTGTATACTAACATCACAGTATTGTGTGAGAGGTTAGTTCTCGTGTTTAAACTTAACTCATTTGATACTAACATCACAGTATTGTGTGGGAGGGTAGTTCTTGTGTTTAAACTTGACTCACTTGTATACTAACATCACAGTATTGTGTGAGAGGTTAGTTCTCGTGTTTAAACTTAACTCATTTGATACTAACATCACAGTATTGTGTGGGAGGTTAGTTCTTGTGTTTAAACTTGACTCATTTGTATACTAACATCACAGTATTGTGTGGGAGGTTAGTTCTTGTGTTTAAACTTAACTCATTTGATACTAACATCACAGTATTGTGTGGGAGGTTAGTTCTTGTGTTTAAACTTGACTCACTTGTATACTAACATCACAGTATTGTGTGAGAGGTTAGTTCTCGTGTTTAAACTTAACTCATTTGATACTAACATCACAGTATTGTGTGGGAGGTTAGTTCTTGTGTTTAAACTTGACTCACTTGTATACTAACATCACAGTATTGTGTGAGAGGTAGTTCTTGTGTTTAAACTTGACTCACTTGTATACTAACATCACAGTATTGTGTGGGAGGTTAGTTCTCGTGTTTAAACTTAACTCATTTGATACTAACATCACAGTATTGTGTGGGAGGTTAGTTCTTGTGTTTAAACTTGACTCACTTGTATACTAACATCACAGTATTGTGTGGGAGGTTAGTTCTCGTGTTTAAACTTAACTCATTTGATACTAACATCACAGTATTGTGTGGGAGGGTAGTTCTTGTGTTTAAACTTGACTCACTTGTATACTAACATCACAGTATTGTGTGAGAGGTTAGTTCTCGTGTTTAAACTTAACTCATTTGATACTAACATCACAGTATTGTGTGGGAGGTTAGTTCTTGTGTTTCAACTTAACTCATTTGATACTAACATCACAGTATTGTGTGGGAGGTTAGTTCTTGTGTTTAAACTTAACTCATTTGTATACTAACATCACAGTATTGTGTGGGAGGTTAGTTCTTGTGTTTAAACTTAACTCATTTGATACTAACATCACAGTATTGTGTGGGAGGTTAGTTCTTGTGTTTAAACTTGACTCATTTGATACTAACATCACAGTATTGTGTGGGAGGTTAGTTCTTGTGTTTAAACTTAACTCATTTGATACTAACATCTCAGTATTGTGTGGGAGGTTAGTTCTTGTGTTTAAACTTGACTCATTTGTATACTAACATCACAGTATTGTGTGGGAGGTTAGTTCTTGTGTTTAAACTTAACTCATTTGATACTAACATCACAGTATTGTGTGGGAGGTTAGTTCTTGTGTTTAAACTTGACTCATTTGTATACTAACATCACAGTATTGTGTGGGAGGTTAGTTCTTGTGTTTAAACTTAACTCATTTGATACTAACATCACAGTATTGTGTGGGAGGTTAGTTCTTGTGTTTAAACTTGACTCATTTGTATACTAACATCACAGTATTGTGTGGGAGGTTAGTTCTTGTGTTTAAACTTAACTCATTTGATACTAACATCACAGTATTGTGTGGGAGGTTAGTTCTTGTGTTTAAACTTGACTCATTTGTATACTAACATCACAGTATTGTGTGGGAGGTTAGTTCTTGTGTTTAAACTTAACTCATTTGATACTAACATCACAGTATTGTGTGGGAGGTTAGTTCTTGTGTTTAAACTTGACTCATTTGATACTAACATCACAGTATTGTGTGGGAGGTTAGTTCTTGTGTTTAAACTTGACTCATTTGTATACTAACATCACAGTATTGTGTGGGAGGGTAGTTCTTGTGTTTAAACTTGACTTATTTGTATACTAACATCACAGTATTGTGTGGGAGGTTAGTTCTTGTGTTTAAACTTGACTCATTTGTATACTAACATCACAGTATTGTGTGGGAGGTTAGTTCTTGTGTTTAAACTTAACTCATTTGATACTAACATCACAGTATTGTGTGGGAGGTTAGTTCTTGTGTTTAAACTTGACTTATTTGTATACTAACATCACAGTATTGTGTGGGAGGTTAGTTCTTGTGTTTAAACTTGACTTATTTGTATACTAACATCACAGTATTGTGTGGGAGGTTAGTTCTTGTGTTTAAACTTAACTCATTTGATACTAACATCACAGTATTGTGTGGGAGGTTAGTTCTTGTGTTTAAACTTGACTTATTTGTATACTAACATCACAGTATTGTGTGGGAGGTTAGTTCTTGTGTTTAAACTTGACTCATTTGTATACTAACATCACAGTATTGTGTGGGAGGTTAGTTCTTGTGTTTAAACTTAACTCATTTGATACTAACATCACAGTATTGTGTGGGAGGTTAGTTCTTGTGTTTAAACTTGACTCACTTGTATACTAACATCACAGTATTGTGTGGGAGGTTAGTTCTTGTGTTTAAACTTAACTCATTTGATACTAACATCACAGTATTGTGTGGGAGGTTAGTACTCGTGTTTAAACTTAACTCATTTGATACTAACATCACAGTATTGTGTGGGAGGTTAGTTCTTGTGTTTAAACTTGACTCACTTGTATACTAACATCACAGTATTGTGTGAGAGGTTAGTTCTCGTGTTTAAACTTAACTCATTTGATACTAACATCACAGTATTGTGTGGGAGGGTAGTTCTTGTGTTTAAACTTGACTCACTTGTATACTAACATCACAGTATTGTGTGAGAGGTTAGTTCTCGTGTTTAAACTTAACTCATTTGATACTAACATCACAGTATTGTGTGGGAGGTTAGTTCTTGTGTTTAAACTTGACTCACTTGTATACTAACATCACAGTATTGTGTGAGAGGTTAGTTCTCGTGTTTAAACTTAACTCATTTGATACTAACATCACAGTATTGTGTGGGAGGGTAGTTCTTGTGTTTAAACTTGACTCACTTGTATACTAACATCACAGTATTGTGTGAGAGGTTAGTTCTCGTGTTTAAACTTAACTCATTTGATACTAACATCACAGTATTGTGTGGGAGGTTAGTTCTTGTGTTTAAACTTGACTCACTTGTATACTAACATCACAGTATTGTGTGAGAGGTAGTTCTTGTGTTTAAACTTGACTCACTTGTATACTAACATCACAGTATTGTGTGGGAGGTTAGTTCTCGTGTTTAAACTTAACTCATTTGATACTAACATCACAGTATTGTGTGGGAGGTTAGTTCTTGTGTTTAAACTTGACTCACTTGTATACTAACATCACAGTATTGTGTGGGAGGTTAGTTCTCGTGTTTAAACTTAACTCATTTGATACTAACATCACAGTATTGTGTGGGAGGGTAGTTCTTGTGTTTAAACTTGACTCACTTGTATACTAACATCACAGTATTGTGTGAGAGGTTAGTTCTCGTGTTTAAACTTAACTCATTTGATACTAACATCACAGTATTGTGTGGGAGGTTAGTTCTTGTGTTTAAACTTAACTCATTTGATACTAACATCACAGTATTGTGTGGGAGGTTAGTTCTTGTGTTTAAACTTAACTCATTTGTATACTAACATCACAGTATTGTGTGGGAGGTTAGTTCTTGTGTTTAAACTTAACTCATTTGATACTAACATCACAGTATTGTGTGGGAGGTTAGTTCTTGTGTTTAAACTTGACTCATTTGATACTAACATCACAGTATTGTGTGGGAGGTTAGTTCTTGTGTTTAAACTTAACTCATTTGATACTAACATCTCAGTATTGTGTGGGAGGTTAGTTCTTGTGTTTAAACTTGACTCATTTGTATACTAACATCACAGTATTGTGTGGGAGGTTAGTTCTTGTGTTTAAACTTAACTCATTTGATACTAACATCACAGTATTGTGTGGGAGGTTAGTTCTTGTGTTTAAACTTGACTCATTTGTATACTAACATCACAGTATTGTGTGGGAGGTTAGTTCTTGTGTTTAAACTTAACTCATTTGATACTAACATCACAGTATTGTGTGGGAGGTTAGTTCTTGTGTTTAAACTTGACTCATTTGTATACTAACATCACAGTATTGTGTGGGAGGTTAGTTCTTGTGTTTAAACTTAACTCATTTGATACTAACATCACAGTATTGTGTGGGAGGTTAGTTCTTGTGTTTAAACTTGACTCATTTGTATACTAACATCACAGTATTGTGTGGGAGGTTAGTTCTTGTGTTTAAACTTAACTCATTTGATACTAACATCACAGTATTGTGTGGGAGGTTAGTTCTTGTGTTTAAACTTGACTCATTTGATACTAACATCACAGTATTGTGTGGGAGGTTAGTTCTTGTGTTTAAACTTGACTCATTTGTATACTAACATCACAGTATTGTGTGGGAGGGTAGTTCTTGTGTTTAAACTTGACTTATTTGTATACTAACATCACAGTATTGTGTGGGAGGTTAGTTCTTGTGTTTAAACTTGACTCATTTGTATACTAACATCACAGTATTGTGTGGGAGGTTAGTTCTTGTGTTTAAACTTAACTCATTTGATACTAACATCACAGTATTGTGTGGGAGGTTAGTTCTTGTGTTTAAACTTGACTTATTTGTATACTAACATCACAGTATTGTGTGGGAGGTTAGTTCTTGTGTTTAAACTTGACTTATTTGTATACTAACATCACAGTATTGTGTGGGAGGTTAGTTCTTGTGTTTAAACTTAACTCATTTGATACTAACATCACAGTATTGTGTGGGAGGTTAGTTCTTGTGTTTAAACTTGACTTATTTGTATACTAACATCACAGTATTGTGTGGGAGGTTAGTTCTTGTGTTTAAACTTAACTCATTTGTATACTAACATCACAGTATTGTGTGGGAGGTTAGTTCTTGTGTTTAAACTTGACTTATTTGTATACTAACATCACAGTATTGTGTGGGAGGTTAGTTCTTGTGTTTAAACTTGACTTATTTGTATACTAACATCACAGTATTGTGTGGGAGGGTAGTTCTTGTGTTAAAACTTGAGTCGTGCAGTAGGAGGTTGTTTATTACTTAGTGTTTGACTGCAGATTAAAATCTCAGTTAAGTGAGAAGCTGAAGTGTATTAACATCGAACTGTTATTCACTGAACTGAAAGTGTGGTAGTTTTGCAGAATCAACAGATACCTTTGAGCTCAAACATCCAAAGGATAAATGCTTACGTGGTGCCGAGAAAAGATTGTGTTACATATTTTGATGTCCTTTTGGAAAGAAATCCAACTCTACCAATGCAACAAATTAAGGAGCTTGTATCTAAATTTACAGGTGTAAGTGTTAGCAGTGAAAAAAAATTTTAAAGGAATTTAAAACTACTGGAAATTTCTTCCTATAGTGAAGCTGACATCACGGAATCAGACTCCAAAGGGAAGGAATGGCGCAACTAAGGGCATGGGCAACAACCTAGAGTAAGCTCTAGCAAACTACTATCCAAGTCCACACTTGGCAACATCCATATGAGAGTAAACTACTTCCAAAGTATTTGACTCCTTTCAGATACTCCCAGAGTAAATTACTGCAAAAGTAAATGTCTGGAGAGCACTGTCATGTAGATGTTACGATAGGATTAAATACAGCACAAATATAGGTTAGAATTTACTCTTGCAACCTGTATGGAGTAACTCATGTGTTGATTGAACAAGAATATCATACTGTATTTGGAGGAAGAATATTTTGACGTGTTCATGGTTTACTTAACTTACATCCATTATCTGGACGAAGAAAACAATGTGAATGCTATAGTTGTATACAAAATCCACATGATACTTATACAGAGAGAGAGAGAGTTCAAGGAATGTTTCAGTATTAGGAAAGAGTCTTTTACATTCCCTTTTAGCCTGCTTGGAGAGCATTTACAACAAAACTCAGACAGGAATTCGGCTGTATTACCCAAACTGCAAGTGTTTTGTACTGGAACATTTCAGATAAGTTACAGACACTGTACCACCTCTGGTCGTATCCTTCATTGCATTGTTAGAGCGCTTTTGAGGTTAACAATATTGTTTCCAAAGAATTATAAGCTGCTCTTCAGTACAATTTTCGTCGTTCAAAGCATTAAACTCATCCATCACGACTTTCCAGGTATTTCTGTTCCAGCACCTTTACATAATGTTTTTTGCACTCTATATTCTTTAAATGGATTTTCATTATCTCTACCAACAAACCTCTTTTTGCTGACATTTTCACCACTTTTCATATCGCACATAACCGTATCCATGATCCCTTCAAGTAAATTGCAATACTCTGCCAGTAATGCGCTCTTACTTCTGTGGTTGTAACTAAAAGAGTAAATTGTAATTGAGCTCTCCAACGTTACTTGCAGAGTAAATTGCTCCCGTAGTAACCTACTTCCTATTATGGACTTGTTTAGTAAACGTTACTTCCGAAGTAATTTACTCCAACAAGTGCATGCTGCCCTAACTATAAGTTAAATATTATTTAATAATACTTTACAATTGTGTGTTGTTCCAATTCAATCATGGCTGTTGTCTCCACATGTGTTATGGCATGAACAACAATCAGGGTAAACTGACAGTTTGATATGCTTAGAAGAAAGAGTTGTCTCTCCAAAGTGAAGTGCTAATAGTAACAAACAAATGAAATATATGCATGCAGAAATGCTTCAGGGGACCTCAACATGTGTTACTCTGGTGAAATGTCTTATCAAATTTTTGGGTCTAGACATGTTCAGTGTGTTATTTCAACTACAGCATGATATATGTCTCACCTGCTGAGCAGCAACCAATCACGACATAAGCGGAGTGAAGGGGAAAAAAGAAGTGTTTACTTTGAAAGTTTCTCTTCTCGAGGTTTGGCTCCACCAAAAATCTTGGACGATTGACTTGTTTCCGCCATCTGATTGAGTGGCTTGTTCACAGTCCGTGGCTGGAGCTGCAACCTGGGACGAGCTGAAGTATCTGCTGCATAAACAACAAACTTGTTCAGTTTACGAGGAGCCATTTTAGTAGCCACGGCAACAGCAAAGTGCATAAATGTATTGCGTACCTGCCGATGGTTCTTTAAAATCCTCAGTGAAAGGTCTTCTGTCCCTGCCGGGTTCGTTTCTTGGCCTGCTGCCAAAACCTCCACCGCCGCCTCTACCGCCACGGCCCCATTCTCGACTACCAGCACCTCCACCTCCTCCTCCTCCACCACCGCCGCCGCCACCGCCACCCCCTTCTTCAAAGTGACCATAAGAGCCTCGGTTTCCTCTTGCATCGCTGAAACCACCACCACCGCCACCTCCACCTCCTTGCCTACCGCCACGGCCACCACGATCACTGAAACCACCGCCACCTGCAAAACATTTATTTTATTTTACTGTTTTATGCTTCCATTAAACATTTTAAAAACATTCTGGTCTTCAACTCATGCGACCTTTTCACCCACTCTGGTACAAACTATTCTTAAAGCTTATTTTTCTATTGAGATGAATGTCTGCAGAAATACAGGGAGAGCCAAAAAACTACGAACCAGCTGTGCGGCGTTTCTGCTGTCCGCGTCCTTGGCACTTGCCATCTGCCGCTATCATAGAAAGGCGCAGATGAAACCATACAACATTTTTAAAACTACTTTTAAAGGTTTTACTTACCAACTTTATGAAAGGAGATTCTGAAACTGGCCACCGTCATTGTCCATACATTTTTGGCACCTCTTTAGAAAACTATCCATCACTCGCCGTAGTTCACTTTGAGAAATGCTGGCAATTGCCTCGCAGATATTTTGTTTTACTTCTTCCAGGGTGCATGGGTTTGTCTTGTACACTTTGTTTTAAGTTAGCCCAGAGATAGAAATCACAGGGGATTAGGTTGGGCGATCAAGGGAGGCACAAATCTCTACTAATAATTCAGTCCTCAAACACACTTTCATAAAGTTGTTAAGTAAAGCCTTTAAAAGTAGTTTTAAAAGTGTTATATGCTTTCATCCGCGCCTTTCTATGATAGCGGAGGATGGCAACGAGCGCCAAGGACGTGGGCAGGAAAAACACTGCGCAGCCGGTTTGTAGTCTTTTGGTTCTCCCTGTAGTTTTATTACACATTTCATTGCAGGCACATGGAGAATACAAGCGACTGAAGTGATAGATATTTAAATGTGAGTCGATATATGCTGGCCATACTCTTTTCATGACATTGCAAGAAACAACTGTATGTCAATAGGGGCTTAAAAGAATGACAATTCAAACCAATAATAACAGATATGTCGGAAATGGCTGATGCCACAAAAGAAGTTACGTGTGCTTTAAAGAGGTTTACATCTTTTGGTGTACTACATTTTTGTTTATCTCTTAAGGCTGGTTCACAACCAACGAGAACGATAACCAGAACGAGAAAGTTGAAATACATGTATTCAAATGGGAATGTTCACAACCGACGGGAAGCCTTCCCAGGCCCCAGGAACGGGAAAGAAGAGTTGCCTAACTTTTAACTTTCTCGTTCTCATTCCCGGGCACGGCACATTAGATCCCTATTGTGCATATTAGACTCTTCACTCTAGAGGTTGTTTTAGGCAGCCATGACATGAAAGTCACTAGTGCTTTCTATAGTCGCAAGCTGGAAACATGAAAGTGGAAGGAATTAGACCTAACCTCATCCCGACAACCGCAAATCTAAGCAGCATTGGTTCCTCTGGTGAAGGGATCATTTGTAGTTTGTTTATATGCAACTCAAAACTGGCTATTACCTAAAAAAACGATGGCAAAAGCTATAAAGAACAGTTAAAACCAGTGGAAATGAAAAAAGAACAATAAACAATTTTAATGTATGCCATTAAATAAAGGAATGAAAGCTTGGCATAACCAGAGGGATTGGAAATGTAATGGATATACATTTACATAATGTTTACTCTATCGAATTCTGACGTTGGCTTGGCTAAATTGGAAGTAGGTGGTCAGTTAAAAACAAATGAAATCAACATCATTCCCGTTGTCGTTACCGGGTTGTTGTGAACCAATATCTTGCATGGTGCATTGCTTCCCGTTCTCGGGCGCTTGTGAACCAGCCTTTAATGTCTACTAGTTCCTTCTGCATAAAGATGACTTTACAGACTGTTCTTAGAAAATTCAAGATATACGTTTCATTTGACAACTAAACGTCTTAAATCTGGTGTTTTAATCAAAATTGTTAAGAGCCACTTTTGACAAAATAAAAAAATGTTGAAAACTTTGGGGTGGGGGGGATTTTCTTGGAAAAACTTCATGTTGCATCTTTGGAAGATACTGAACTTAAACAAGTATTCTTCCACACAAGCTGTGTGTAGAACAATGCTGGAAACGTATAATCCGACGAAAAGTTCGATTCCCGGCTATGGCATTTCATTTTTCAGTCTGATTCTAATATTTCTACACAATTGTGTTTAAAAAAAAGTTTTCCTCAAATTTTCATGTTTCTTAATAAGCTTTTCCATTTCTGGAAGAGAAGCCATACCCGATAATATAAACGATATTACATGGTAGCTTTTTAAACCAACATGGGTATCAAATATTGGTGATGTATTTGATTATCTTAACCCAGACTGTCTTCCAGATTCTGGAATATGGCCTGTTAGTGTGAAAGAACTACCAGAATAGCTAAATAACTTTTACATAATCACTACACGAAATGTTACTTCTGTACCTTCTCTTTGGTCCCATAGTTATTTAATAACATAGAGACTACACACTTTTCACGTAATACACAGAGTAACTGGTGAATACTCAGCTTTGTTAATTAAACATACTGCTTCAGCAATTTCAGCCACCCTCTTCATATAATTATTTAATACACACTATACCCCTGCCGCTGTAACGTTGCACTTGACAGCTTGCGTTTAAGTTGGTACACTCAAAGAAAACAGATGAAAAGCTTCAACAGTTTGACTTCCTAAGCCAATCACAAGGCAGCATTCCGGATGGTCGATGATAAAGCGGAACCGGAACTAGAATCGGCTCTGTTGCCGGATGTAACTATTTCCAACCACGTGCTTCAGTTTGTGAATCTCTAGCACGAGCGTTGAGTTGTTCTTTGCAAGCTACATATTGTTCATTGTTCTTTATATTTGTGGTTATTGTTTGATAGTTTTGTTATTGTTCGTTTATATATATATATATATTTCATTCATATTATTTATTTAAACAAAACTTAAGTGCGACGATGTCTGAAAAACGACGCCGATTGCCGAGTGATGATTCACGAAGTGAAAAATCCTTTGCGCCGAGGTGTGCCACTTAATAGTCAGGCATTGGAACTATTAAGGAGAACCCGAGAATTCTTTGAACAGGAAAAGGAGTACGTGAAGCTTCATGGCAATTCCTCTACTTCTGCTGATAAAGTTGTACAACGAACTGCAGCAGCTCTTTGACTAAGCACAAGAACTGTTATTCACAAGGCTACGGTTCGTGGAAGAAGAAAGTAGATCATGTGAATAAGCTAATACGAAAAGCATAAGAAATAGACGGAATTATTAGTGACTGTGAAGTGATATTAGTGATGATATGCCTTGGTGAAGATGATGATGATGACGACAACAGGGATTTGGATGGAATTGAGCCATTGCAGTTTTTAATGCGGGAGTGAAAATAACTTTGTTATGGCATGCTTATGATTTGTTTTATTTCTCCTCATTGTAGCAGGAAGTTTGTATTATTTTGTTTCTATATTGTCAAAAGTGCGTAATTTATTCTGCATATGCTGCAATGTTTATGCAAAGTTATTTTCAATTAACAATACTAATACGAAATAGTTATTATTCATTGACGTTCGCTACTTATGTACACTTTTTGTATGCGGCTTAGACAATAGAAAGGAGAACAATCAGCTGTTGTTGTTTACTAGCCACTCTGGCAACGTAGCAACCACAATGTAGCCAACCTTACGCGAAGCCACACGAACTGTCAAATGCAAAGATACAGCGGCGGGGGTATAGTAATAATGAACATGTACAACAAAAATTTCTTATATATAATTTATTTAAGTCGTGCATGCATTTCATATAGTTATAAGCGATCCGATTGTTTTTAGTTGCTAAATCATGACCATCTATGTATATTGCTTGAAATGAAATATCCACATTTGTCTTATTTTTACACACATTTTCTGTGGAGTAACAACAAATATTTTATACTCCATGGCATTCTCAACGATAAGTCAAAGCTTTCTTCATAAGAATGTTCTTTTACGAGTCCAAAATGTTTGTATTCTAATATCCAGGCCTTATATATAATTTCTGGGCATTTAGGGGTTGAAATTAGAAGCTGGCTTACACCTTATCTCCATCAGAATGAACAGTGCTTTTCAATGGTGAAAGAATTATTAAAACCAGTTTAGTAGTTTCTGAGATTACCCAAAATAATATATATATACACCTCCTAAAACATAACAATTTTATTATTTTTATTTCCAGAAATATTCATAAATTAAATATTACCAATGTTAGTGCATTGTTTCACAATTTCAAGTCCATGTTAATTTTACTTTGGCAACAAAGTTAGGTTATGTGCTGTTTTATTTCTTTGATGTTATTATACAACACCAATATAAAACAAGCATTGAACTTCATTTTTCTCCATTTTCATTTTACATTCTCCTCAAGCTAGTTTAATCATCAATATTACTTTAAATTAAAAGACCTTTAGCTAATTTCTTTCACTTAAAATACCTACCTCCTCCAAAATCATCGAATCCTCTCTCATTTCGTCCTCCTCGGAATCCACCTATGGAAAATGATAAGTTAGCATTTAACCAGAAGAAGTTGTAACATTATTATCAAGTTTAAATAGAATTTTTGGCTTAATTTATTCCATATAATTCCTTTGGAACTCTCTCTGTATGAGGCACAAGGAGCATCATCTTCTGTTGCATATTACACAAATGTGCACGTAACTATATTTCAATTGCACTTTATGTTTAGATGGTGTGGCGTAAAAAACCAGTTATGACATCACATTAAAATTACCTTGCTGCTTGTACATTTTGCAAACAGAATTCCAAATAGATGAGTTTGCAGATACTGAAACTCATTAATTAAGCAACACATCTTGTTTCAGCCTTTGAATAAATTCTATTTAAAAATTACAAACCTCGTGAGCGACCTCTGTCACGCTTTCCTTCTGCAACATCAATTCTGATAACTTGACCTTCAACGATAATGTGACCATCCATGTCCAGGGCCTGTTCTAAGTGTTTAATATCTTCAAATTCAACATAGCAGAAACCCTTAAATTTGTCAGTTTCTCTGTCCCGCACTAGACGAATGCTTTTCACCTTGTGGAAGGAAAAAAAAACAAAAATAAATGTTAAAACAATACGTGAGGATAACAAGGGGTACCTTATGAGACTGCAGTGCATAAACTATGCTTCCCTCTACCTGGATTTCCTTCGAATTTGTGAATATTCTTTCAACATCTCCTTGGACGATTCCTTGGGGCAGGTTTCCCACATACGCTGTATACGGAGGTTCTGTAGGTAAAACCCTGCTGCGTCTCCCACCTCCTCCTCCTCCTCCACCATAATCTCTGTAGGTTAGAAATGTTGTTATGATTTACAAGTTCATAGACAAACAAAATCTGCTTCCTATAAAACACACTTGCCGCCTCCTCCTTTCTCTTAACCTCACACGCGAACTTACTTATTATTCTCTCTTGCTAAATGCATAAAACAGAGTTACTAAAATTATAAGGTTCTTAATGAAGAAATTTATAAAAATATTAATGCTATTTAGCTACATAAGTTGTTTACTTGCCTATTATCGCGATCATCATATCTACCACGTCCAGCCATGTTGGATGCGACGAACCTCCCAGGAACGTACAACTGATACCGATATAGCAGAATAAAGGAAACACTGGACACGTTAGGGGCAGGTTAATACGGCATGAAATCTTACTTTATACGACAATAAATTTTGTTTATTTGAAGAGGGCCTCACAGACTGCAAATTTTGGCAAGAAGCAACCAAGTTTCGATAACAATATACGATCGGTTAGTTTAGCCTGGCAAAATGGATGCAAGCAAGGACCACATGTTAAATTCTAATGCACCAAAACGAAAAATGCATGCCACTATATTAGATTCGTTTACAGCACTAAGTAAAAATAATGAAAAAGCTAGAATTGAAGCAGGAGTAAAACTACTAGAGCATCTACACCAGAAACAGTTAAGTCATCAGGTATGATACACTTTATTTAATTAGATAGTAAAGCTAAATTAAATATACTTTTTGCCGATTTAGAAGGTAATAAACAAAGAACAAATACATGTTTTAAAAATTCAGCAGTTGTGTTGAAAATCTTCTGTACTTTCAATAAAAACACGGTATGTATCGCATGATGTAGAGGTTAAGTAGTTAATGCCGTAGATCAAGAAGTTAGCGTTCTTAAAAACAAGTAGCGATACGGAAATAATTGCGTCGCAAAGTAGTCTTATAGTCATTACTGATTCATAGTTTGAACGAAGAAGTTAGAACTCCTGATGTCCCTAAACCTCTGTTTCAACAACGTTATCAAACTTTTCCTTGTATGCTGGTGCCAACCAAAGTTAATAGTAAATACAAGAAAATTTAATTTTCCAAGATGTAGTGCTTTTTAGCTTAAAGTAGCTAGAAAAAAAATGGGCAAATCTTTGTTGAAAATGGTTGCAACTGCTACTCTCCTTTCCTTCTAAAAAAACATCCCTCAGCTACGCTTTGAGGCTGAGGGCCCTCAAATCTCTTGGCTATGCCTTGAGGCTGAGTATCTTACCGGCTTTGGCGGCATTAAATATTCGTCTGTTGGACATATAACATCATTTTCATCACCAAGGAAGAGAACTAAGAGCAGATTGTCGAAAAACTGTGTATGATTTAAATGTATGGAGTTCATTTTCTGAGAAATGTTTTTGTTTCCAGGAAAGTGGTTTGGGTCCTGAATTGCAATATGCACTAGAAAGGCTAGTACGAGGAGTGGCATCTTCACGTGCCAGTTCGAGAGCTGGATACTTCTCAACTCTTGTTGGACTTATGTCCACATTCCCAGCTGTACTTCCAGACATTGTTCTAAATGCTGTTCAGAAGGAACTTCATATTTCCAGCAGTTCAAAGAGTGTAAGTCACATAGATTACATCTGAACACATTTCTCACGCACTTCATAGTGGCACAGATTGTAGTTAAACAAAATATTGCAAAGTTTGTGTTTGTTTAGTGATAAAAGAAGGTTAAATATGAAATAGCTTGTTTAATATACCAACTAGGTAAAATATATAGCAACAAGGATGAAAATGGTTTAGGTCCAGCTGTATAAATAATGCTGATTGGAGTTCGGACAAGTAGTATTGTAAATGATCTCAGTGTCCTACTGCTGGACATTCTATTTATTTACAAGAAGGCTCCAATGAGCATGCTGCTCTATTTGCAACTAGCCTTTTGCTTTAGTGAGGCAGTCAACTAAAAGGGACACATAAGAAAGAAAGGGGGGGGGGAAACATTTTTTTTTAAGGAAAATGCAACTGAATATTTGTTTCCATTATTTCTCTATGTGTATTTGTTTAGCATATTGTGGCGCTTATTAGTTACATTATTTTATTTTATTTGAATTGTTCAGACAAAATAATACTTCAAATATATTTCAAACATTAAAGAAAGAAAAAAATAGTTTAACTGCTTGTTATGAGCCCTTTTTACTATTTTCAGCAATCAAATTTAAGAAATAAAATAGCAGTGCATTATTTGAAATTAAATTTAATGTTGTCTTAATAGGAAAAACGTGTTTGTTGATTGAGTTTGCCGCTCAGTTTTGGTTTATCATCCCATCGATGAACACTACATTCATGGAAAAGTTGAAAGTACTTGCTGAGAAAGGGCTTAGAGCAAGAACAATGGTGTACATCAGCAGTACCTCACTCAAACTTTTCATCAGAATAAACATGCATTCTGCTCAAAAGGCCACTTATACCTGGGTGTGTGCCTCATATTTTGTACCTTGTATTGTACAAAATGCAACAAGTAATGGGTGTGTAAAAAATAGCACGAAAACTTTTATTGTTTGGACAGTATGAATTTTTTTATTACAAACTTTGGAAATACTCTCCTCCTTTTCAGAACATTCAGAGAAGCCCTTGTTTGACATCCTGTTCAGTATACCCAAAATGCCACTATTTAGTTGGTATTTTCTGTTTGAAAATGGCACTCACAAAGTGTTTTTTTCAATTGTGGGAACAGGTGGAAGTTACAGGTTGCAAGGTTGTGAATATGATGGGTGGGGCATGACTTCAATGCCTAGTTGAGAGATTATCTGTTATGTTGCTAGCAAGTTGTGGTCTCTTTGTGGCCATTTTCCTCATGAGTGGTCTTTTAAAGATGTTACTGTAGTATTTTACAGTGTTTACGAACCATGTGATATAAAAGACATAAGGTGCACCACTTTGTTTCACCTATCTTTTTTTTGGCCTTGGGCTGAAAGGATGTTTCCATTGTGCACTTTGTTTTGTTTCCCGAATGTAATGAGCTCTCATCAGCTTGTCTAGAAAGTTGAGTTTACACAATGGCTCCCTCTGACAAACTGAAGGCAACATCGCGCATATCACAGCACCGGATCTCTCCGTTGCCATGATTGCTGAATTTCAGCGTATGTACTACACAGAAAAAAATTACTATGATTACTTTTTTATACCCCCCTCGTAAATAGAAATGAACATTTCTGTAAATTTCTCTAGACATACAGTAGACTCGGTTTATTTATTTTTATTTATTATCATCCTTTTAAATACATTTAAAGGACATGTCCAATTACAAATATAAAATAATTTAACAAGTACAGCTTATAATTTTACATTGCATGTACATTAAGTTTACCTTAAATATCATTTTCATTTTACGTTGCTTTACCATGTCTAAATTCATCTATACTATAAAATTAATTTTCTATTAAGTATTTCTTTATTGTTTTCATCATTACATTTGGCTTGTTTATGTTCTTTATTTCTCTAGGTAATTTATTAAATAATTCTCTTCCTCTAACTTCTATGGCACGATTATTTACAGTTCCCCTTATTATCAGGGGTGTTTAATTGGTGATAGTTTTTAAAGAATTCACGTTTCATCTCTTTAAGTTTTTATATTTTTGCAGTATTTACAGCATAATTTTGCAAAAAAAAAAAATAACAATAATAATAAATAAATAAAAGAACCTTGCATAGTTTGTATAATAACTGGTTTTGAAATTCATTGTGACAAAAGATTAATTTATCTTATACACTATGAATATTTTATTATCCATAAAATTGAATTATTAATACCACCAGTAGTTTATGCAAGGTGTAACAGAGATGCAAGTTATTTTTGAAAGTATATCATTGTTTGGTAGGAGATATTAAATTAAATATTATGTAGCACAGCTGTTTATTCCATGACACCAAATCTTGTCTTATACAATACAGATTTCCGTCATTGCTACAGATGCACTTCAGCCTTGGGTTTATTGTGCTACCTGTATCGTTTTAAAGCCAATTCATTATGCCTGCATCCTTTACCAAGGAATAGTCTCATAACAGATATGGTTTCAAATTCTTCTGGTTCTAAAAACATTTCCCCAAAGCAATATATCTCCTGTGAATCAAGGCCTCACAGGAGCATATAATGTGCTGGGCTGTTTCAGTTTCTTTGTTGCACAATCTGCAATCTAAGTTACCCTGAAACACTCCCATTGTGTTTCTCAGGAGCATGTCCAGTGAGAAATGCAATAATTGTTCTCAGCGGAAGTGTTACATTTAAGTTAGCTTTCAGTTCTTTTCTTACATGGTTTTCTAATAAATATTCTACCATGTTTGTTTCCTGGAATTTTAAGCCAGGTTTTATGATCTACTTTGGACCAGTTCTTAATAGCTCTTTGACTAATCATCGAGATGTTCCTAGAGCTCAATAAATTGTGAAACTGCTCCTTGTCTTGCAAGCTTTTTCATTTCCCTCTGTGCCACTATGACCTGGCACCCAGATGAGTTGAACCTCATTCTGTTCTGCCAAGCTTGTGAGCATGTTTAGGCAGTTTAAAACCAATCGTGATGTTACCTTATGGCTACTTAGAGCCGTAAGTGCAGCCTGGCCATCAGAGAAGATAAGGATCTGTCCGTATGTTTTCAATAATAGTATACATTTCTGTTTCAAAACAGTAACATATTCACCCTAGAGAAAAAACCTTGGTCTTAAGCCGGATCCTGTTTCTGAGTCATTCTTTGAGCCATCTGTAAACCACATCAAAGTTTTCTCAGGAGTTTCCAGAGTTTCATCCAACGTTGAGGATCAATAATGACGCTCAAGTTCTTTATAAAGTGTGTAATTGGAATTATACAGGACGTCTCAAAATTAGACCCACAAACTTTGGGAGCTGATAGATACCATTATTTGGAACACTTTTTGTTAAGGCACATTTTTTGCTGCGGTACTTCGTTTAAGTGTATTACTCCCTCCCACACAGTTTAAATACGCAAGTTACAGTAGTGTGTATCTTAGTCCAAGGAACAAAAACAGAACACACAAATGTTTATCCTATGTTTACTTTCTCAGCTCGATGTTAGGTTTCTTGAAATTGTGCATTATTGTTTTCCAGAACGTGTGCTGCATACTACATACTCTCAGTCAGGCCTTAGTTTATTTACAACGTGGAACGTACATGTTCCCTGACCTTACCCCATTTGACTTCTTTTTGTGGGGACGCATGAAGTCATACCTGTTGAATCTAAAGAGGAACTTGTGGCATGCAGAATCAGGGAAATGGCTGGTGTCTTAGTGAATGGCAAAATATGACGTGCCAATGCAGTTTGTATTCACCTCGGTGGACCCACAGTCCAATATTTACTTTGAATGGGAAAACTGAGGTGTTTGTATGTTGTGTTTTTGTGTCTTGGACTAAGATTATGTACCTTACTGAGATAAATACAATACTGTAATCTCGTTAATTTTGTCATATTTAAACAAATTGGGTGGGAGGCAGTAATCACATCAACTCCTCTAGCACTTAAAAGTACCACAGCAAAAAATATGCCTTAACAAAAAGTGTTCCAAATAATGTTATCTATCAGCTCTCACAGTTTGTCGACCTAATTTTGTGACATTTTGTATAGTGTAACAGTCTATTTCAGGAATTCTCAGTTGCAGTCTATACAGTCCATTCTCGCCTTCTTCATTACAACTAAATGCAGTGGAGTCAGGTTCAAGAGTGTCTCCATTTCTGCAGTAGGAGTTGTTTTCATGACTCCATGCATGCTGTTATTTAGTTGAGAGCCTGTGAGAAGGTTCTTGGGTCACCAAATCAGTGTTCCATAGGTTATTGATGTATCAATTATCCTGGTTATGGTCCAATGGATCAGAGCAGGTACCATGCATGCTTCTAACTACTTCAAAGGTTGTTTTCTTGAATAGCCGATTGCCGTCCATCTCAGAGTCAAAAGTGATTCCCAAGTGTTTGACTTCCTCAGATATTTTAAGTTCTTTACTTGGAGATATAGAGATCCTAGTCCTTTTGTCTGTTCCTCTGGTAAATGCTACTATAGTTGTTTTATGGTTAAACCCTTTTTGTCACAGTATTCAGGGCCGACTCGAACTATGATGACAATATCATGAGCATAGCCCTAGGTTACTTGCTTGACAACCACCAGGTTCCACAGTAGGGGTGGACTACTGTCCGTGGGACTTGTATAAACTATTGTGCCTCTCAGTATGAATTGAATCCATGTTTCTTTGCTGCAGCAGGTGTTATCAAAGGCCACTTCCTTCTCCTGAATTGTCTTCTCCAGTTTCAGTTGGTAGCCATGCTGATTCCAAGGCACTCCTCTTATATGCCATTTTCATCTTTTTAAGTACATTTAAAGGACATGTCAATATAATTTATTTACAGGATACACAAACGTTTTACATAGCTCTTCCATGTTTAAATCCCTCTATACTATAATTAACAATAGTATCCATTAACTTTTCAAGAGCTTTGAGAATTAGTGACATTAAACTGATGGGCTTTAAGGACTTTCCAGGGTCAAGGGTCACCCTGGCTTTGGTGTAAATACCCCCTTGGGTGCCTCCAGTTTATTGATATGTATCCTGAGGCCAACTTGCTCTTAGGATTTGTGTCCAAATCTTGCTGAAGTATAACAGACATTATTCCATCACTTCCTGGAGATTTATAGGATTGGAATGTGCAGTAGTCTTTGAATCTTGTTGATTGTGGGCCCCACGTTAGGGCGACAATTTGCGGTGGTATGTGGCTATTTTACGGTACAGGATTTGTAGGAATGGTCCCGGGGGGTCAGTACTAGCTCAGGGTTCTTTGCATGGATCTTGGATCTCGGGTTAGTGGTGAATACGACTGTTTGTTTTCCTGTTCGTTTATTTACCGTCACCGTTTTAACATTTGATTCCTGCTATTACTTCGACACACACACGCGCATTTCCTATTTGTGACACTTCATATCATCGCACCTATCCGCCGACACACGTTCTAACAAACATCTCCCAGGAACAACCACAGCCAAGTGTGTATTCTAAAATCTCCTGTTTCTCTATTTCAAACGTTCTATATCTCCCCATTCCACTATCACCTGATTTCTAGCTTCTTTCATTGGATGCCTAAGGCTATCTGGCTTTTGGCGAACATTGACCCTTTTCTACACCTCTGCGTTCCAGCAACCTAACGGGACACTTAACAATAGAGGGAAAAACTACCCGTTTCCGGCCACTGATGGCCTTGTCTCTCTCAACCCTTATTTCCACTTACAGTAACATTCGCTTTCTAGTTTTATTGAACACTATCCTTACTGTTATTGATATTTATTCTCCCTATGATCTGAATTTGATTTTACTACTCAAAACATACTGCTTCAAATGAGAACACTGCCCATTTTAATTTTTCATATTTGATGACTTCCTTGGTGATTTCGCAGAGCTTCAGTCCCATTCTCCCTCAGGTTCATCAAGTATAATGAGTCCAGGAAAGTGAACTTGAAGTTCTTCCATTGTCTCCTTTGTTTTGTAATTGGAGAGTGGTAATAAAGCTTTGTGGGTCTTTTCTAAGAGCCTTCTGAAGTCCAGCACATTCTATCTTCACAGTGCTGCCTCTATCAATGATTGCTGTAAGCAGTCCATTGTTTGGTTTGTTTTGCACAATCTGCTAATTTTCTTCCTTTTACTTGCAAAGTCTTGATTCCACCAGAGCACATTCCTGTTAGCTTGCTTTGTTTATTTATTTATTTTCAATCATACAATACACAAAGTAAAACGGTGTTATTGTAGATCATGTCAAAGTGTTAATTATAATAATACAGTAATCATAATATATACAAGTTAACAGTAGCCATCATTACTAGTACAATGCCGATGGTAAAAATAAATTATATACACAGAACACTTATTACTTATACAATTTTTAAATATTAACACACAAGAATAACAAGAGCTATAGAATGTAGATGCTACCAAGTTAGCATATTAAAGAATATTTGTGCTGTGATTTAAACACTCTTGCGAGTTATAAAAGCAGTGCATTAATAAATGCTTTTTGAGTGTCTTTTTAAAATGATTTGTATCATATATTCTCTTTAAATCCGTTGGCAGTGAGTTAAAGAATTTAGAACCTGCATGGATGATAGTTTTATTTCCAAAAGTACCCCTGTATGAATTCATAAAAATAATTTTGACTTGGAGTAAAATGTCTGTGTACAAGTTTGTTTAATTGAGGGGCTTCACTAGAGTGGTTAACATCCATAATAACATAATTTATATATATATATATATATATATATATATACACACAAAATAGTGGTAGAATGTTAAACTCAAACTGTTTATTCTGGCTACAACTCTTTTCTGTAGTAGAAAGATCTGCATGAAGTATGTATTTGATAACATTGCCCCGTATTCTAAATGTGAGTGAAATAATGCAAAGTACACCATTTGTAGAGGTAGCAAAAATGTGCTCTTATTAAGTTTAGAATGAGTTACACTAATATGGTTTTGACATGAAACATTATGTCAATATAAATGCCTGTATTTTGAACTCTGGATATAGTTTGACTACTATAAACCAGTTTTAGACCTTCACTGCTTCTATTTAGTGAAATAGTAAATAGTTTGTCTTACTGTGGATGTGAAAGTAATTTTCCATTTATTATCAAGTTGCTGCATAGTTTCCCCTGAAACAGAATAGTGGTATCAAGTGTGACTTCAATAACCTGTATTTTAAATTGTTTATATAGGTGCAAGAATTGAACCTTGTGGTACTCCATACGTGGTGGTCTGTAAAGAGGACATATCAGATTCTATGTTACTCTTCCTATTGGCTGTTCTGATTTCTGTTCCTTGTTTTCTATCTATCAAAAATGACTCTATCCATTTACCAGCAACTCCTGTAATTCCATAGTTTTCTAACTTACTTAGTAATAACTGTTGATCGACGCAATCGAATGCCTTAGAGAGATCAAGAGAGAGTCCTACAACCCTCTCTCTATTATTCAGTTCATTATCAACACTATTTAATGTCTTCGTTATTGCATCCTTTGTCTACTTATTTCTTTGAAAACCATATTGTATATCAGTTAGTAATTTATGTTTATTAATAAAATTTATTAGTCTATTTAGGAACACTTTCTCTAAGATTTTCGATAATGCAGATGTGATAGTAATGGGACGGTAATTGTTTATGTCTTCAGGATTACCCTTTTTATACAATGGTATTATTTTACCTTTCTTTAAGCAAGATGGGAAGGTACCTTCTGCCGGAGAGGAATTAACTATATCTAATAATGGTTCTAATATAATATGTTAGAATGTTACTTGTTATATTATCCAATGCCGTAGACATACCTGGATTTAATGTGTCAGTTTTCATGGTAGCTACTAAATTATAGTGTGAAAAGAATGTTTTATTGTTTGCATTTGATGCTCAAATAGAATCTATAAAACTGGTAACCTTTAGCTTTAAACATTAACTTCATTACTCTCTTGATTCAAATTTTGCACATGTTAGGTTTGTTCCCACACGATTCAGAATCGATTCCGAATTATCTGAGTGTGCGCAGTAGCTAAGTGGCGTTCCAACACGACAGAGAATCAGTTCAGAACCAATTCTGAATTTCCAGTTTGCTGTTCCAACGTATTTGGGAACTAGTTCGGAACGAGTGAAATTGGTTCGTGATTAAGAATAGGAACTGAAAATTCCAGACATGCGCAGATTGTATGGTCTACAGCGCATACTCAGTTAATTCAGAATCGATTCTAATCGCTTGGAACAAACCTGACAGAGAGTATTGAAAAAGCGACATACTCTTTGTATTCAGTAGAAAATAAATTTGAATATGTAATTTATTCCTCCATTCGTGTTTATTTCTCAATACGGAATAGCAAAGGTGTTTGGTAAGCAGTTGCTCGCTGTTGAGTAGTATGGCGACATACTTGAGGAACAAAACAAACGTCTAACAAAGCCAGGGAGCAAAACAGCGTTCAAAGATAACAATAATGAGTGATTTAGAAGGTGACAGTGATCTTTTTAATGATGCATCGACTTCCGAAGAAGAGGATTATTTCCATTTAAACATTATTCCGTTATTTTGGGACCTTTACCCCTTTTTGGCACCTTTATACCATTTTCCCCCAACCATGCCCATAATCCCCTTTTTTCTTTTAAGTTTCATTCCAATTTATTCTTTAACTTTCAATTAACATCTCCTAGCTTGCTGTGTACGTGCGAATAGTAAGTCTATCTCTTTCAGTAAACGCTGCGCGGGAATTTAAAGCACACCCGCAACAATGGAAAATAATTGTGTGTTCGACGAAATCCTCTTTCTCTCACTTTACTGCTATAAAGTAGCCCGCACTAATGCAATTGACAATGAGTGATTCTATTCCACCAGAATCAGTAGCCTGCTGTTCGTGAATGTGAGTTTGTTGCTGTGAGAGACGTCATCTGTTTGCGTGGAGACGAAGCCTGGGCAGGCAGAGACGACAATAACCTCAACCGCGCAGTTCTGAGAATTATTAAGACTGGGTTATAATTCACAAAACAATTATATATAAAGAAATAAAAATTTCAGCCCAATTGAATGGATAGTATACAAAATGGCAATTTCAGTTGTGCATCCCCTTAAATAAACCAGCACCTTATTGTGCCTTTTTTCACCTTATTTGAGCACCTTTTCCCTTCCTTTTTTCATCTGAAATTTGCAACTAAAAATCCTAACCCTGATCATAAGCATACATTGGTACTATGTAGTTTTGTATTATTTGCATTACGTTCGGAATAGAATTTATGTGGGGTGTCATTGTCTCAGAGTATTGGAGTTTTAAATTAAACATTGTGTTAAGAAGCTTCTGTAGCAGGAAACCTAATGTTAAATTGGAATTGTGTTAAATTACTTTTTCCGGGTTCTGGTTTAAATATAATATCTATATATTACAATTGTTATTCGCAATAACTCAGTATCAATGGCTTTAAGCCGATAAACGAACGCGATTTATTTTTGCTCGAATATTAGGACTGGAATCAGTATGAAAGAAACGCTTACGATGAACGTGTATGGCGGAGTTTGATTTCATTCATCAACGCTGTAAACGTAGATATTTGATCGTCTTCTGATTGACCGTGACAGAACGCGAACGGTTCAAGTAGTGTTCCAACCACACAGAATTCAGAATTAGTTCTGTGAGCGTACCGGACTGGTGCATGTGCATTAGCATGTGTTGGGATTAGTTCCGAACCCGTTCAGAACCGTATGTTGGAACAAACCTGTTATCTACACTCTGAAATTCAGACATAATCGGGATTGATATTAATTTTGATGGCTGAAAAAGAAAATCCACTGTGTTGATTACTCATATAAGTTTTATAACTAGTTTCTAAAATATGCCAGTTTTTGTGTTTATTACACAAATAAAGATAAAACGAGAAATTTGTGAAAATTCATGAAAAAATGACAGGTCTAAGTCATCTACATTTATTGTGAAACATATGGTTACTTGTACTTGAAGTTGTGAAGCTTTTTTCATGTTTAATAACAAAACACACGCTCTGCCAGCTATCCATGGTAACACTACTGCAGTTAACCCTATAGTATGAACTAGTGTGAGGTATATTAAGATAATCACAATGCAGAAATTAGTGTAAAATACGTCCTCTATTTAGCAACAATACTGTAATACTTTGTTACCAAAAATAACCTATTTATACTTCACAACTATGCTGTGTGTTGTGCTCTATTTACACACAAACACACCAGTAAGATCTTTCAAATCCTACTGAAAAGCCTTTTGTTTTAAAGAAGCAAATCTTTTTTTTTTGGAAATGGCTATGCCTTTTGTAATCTAACCTAATTTATCTAACTGATGGTGAACGATTTTACATTTTTTATATGGAAAAAGACCTTCAATTCCCGTTTGCAACATACAATAAGCTACAATGTTCTATAGGGTCAATGTCAGTTATTTTAGCTAATTCATTTTGTCTGTAGGTATTAAAAATAGTGTGTTTGTGTTATAAAATTTACTCTTAAATTTGCTTAGGTTTCTTTGTTGTTTATTTTTTACTGAGCTACTAATCATATTTGTATAGTATAGGTTGAAACATTCAGCTATTTCTTTGGGATCCTCCAATAGCTTTCCCTCTGAGTTTATATCATTGTGATTATTGTTGTATAACAACAAAGTAATTGCAAACTCAAAAATAATATGTAATATTTATTTCTGCATTATTACAGTATACAAATAAAGCTTACATCTAAAACTTATGTCTAATGCACCAGTTTTCTAGCTCTCCCATATTTAGCCCCTAGGCTGTATATATGGGATAAAGCTACTATACCATCTCTCCACTTTCTAAACTATGCCCGTTCTGCTGTACCTTTCTTAAGCTCCTCATCCACCTATCACTTGTGTTGCCTAAAAATGTCCCCATCATTTTAATTGTTTCTACTTTTGCGCTTCCCAACATTCTTAATGCTACTGCTTCTTTGTTTAACTTGTCCCATTTTTTGTTCCATATAACCTCTCTCCACCTTTTAACCTTTTCACATTCAATTAGACAATGAAAAGTACTACCTGATTCATCACACATAATACATCTCCCCAAACAATTATATCCATTCCTTTTTAAAAATATTACTCCTGTGCGCATCCACGCAAGACCTATTCTACCAAATTTATTGCATATATCTCATACTTCTCCCTTCCCCAATTTCTTTTAACTGATTTATACAAGATCAATGATCTTTTATCCTCAAAACTAGCCCAAATCTCTTGTTTCTCGATATCTTCCACCCTCAATCTCACTTTCCAAAACCCACTGTTATTATATTTATTTAATAGGAAAATATTCCTCATGCCAATTTCTTTTAGGACATTTCCCATCTCCCCTAACCAACACTCTTCTCCTAAGACAGCTTTTTGAAACTGTACATTCTTTTAATATATTACTATCTTCTAAATTTAAACATCTATACCAATACTTCAAAATTCTTTGCACTATTATACCTTTTCTCCCTACTCTTCCTAGCTCTGACAGTGCTACACCCATCCAAAAATAAGGTTACAACCTCTACATTTTATTTAACTAAAGGGGGGTAGAGCACAGTACCGAAAACAGGATCAAACATTAATCTACACGAGGTCCGACAGAGGCGAGCTGAACTAAGTTCTTACATACCTGAAAATACTTAAAAATATATCTAAACCATGATGTGGAAGGATAGAAGGATCTAACTACTTGAAGAAGTCACTTGCTAAAAGTTTAAATGACTGAATATATTAAGAATAAGTACAGATTACCTGTCTTGCTGTCGACGGCGAGTCTCCCATGTTCCAACCACACTGTACTGTTACTACGTTACAAGAGACAAGCAACAGACGCTTGCTACTGAAGAACCAGTTTTCCCCCACTATCATAACCTAATTCCGGTCTGTGTTACCAACACAAGAACCATCCAAAAAAACATTACCATAACCAACAGTTAATACATACATTTCCACAACCAAGTGCCACATCTCCCCCTGGCTACCCAAATCGATATCCCCGTCGAAGCAAGGAGGATTTTGTTTTTTACAGAAACAAGAAAAAAAAAATGACATACTTTACAACATTATATAAAAAACAATATTTGGATATTTACAAACATAAGACAGAGCTGAAATGTCTGTCGAAGAAGAAGTTGAAGAAGGAAATACCTGTTAATATATTTAATGTGGAGCGAATACGAACATGATGGAGTCTCAAGTGCCACCGACGATATTCCTGAAGATGTCTTGTATAATTAAGTGCACACATTACACCTTGCTGCCACAATTACACTGCACCAAGTCTCGACGTTAACTGTTTGTGGAGGGAAATTATCACATCATCCACAACGACGAAGTTTCAGCCGCAGAGTTGTTACTGTTGTTGCACGATGCTGATGACGTGAGTAGCAATTGCTGGCTTGGATTGCCCCAGAACAGTGGCTGCTTTTGCCACATGCAGTGTAGTTAACTAGCAGTAGCTCTCCATGGTGTATATATGTGCAGCCTCTGGTATGGCGCTGTACAGCGGGGTCACTCTTCTGGACACTCGAGCTCCCGAACCAGCAAAATTACTATAACAGGAATAATAAACAGGTATAATTTGTGCTCCCAAAACATCATACAGAGAAGAAGAAAAAATACTATGTCATTTAAGAGAATATAATCAGAAGATGCCACAAATTTTGCAAAAATTTACAAACATTGAAACTTAGTACATAAAAAAAAGAAAAAATGATTACACATTGACATAAAAACTGAATTTTGCATAGGGGTACAAGCCAAAATTTTACAATAAATGTTTAAGAATGAAAGTAAAGAGACATGAAAGGGTCAGAATACATAAATATTATGTGAATTATATCCATAGTCTACACATAATAACAGAACACAAATATAGCAAAACATTTGGGATCCCAATATTAAATTTGACCAGCTGGTACAACTAACAGATAAAATAAATAAGTGCACTTATCATTCATTCATACTTGACAATGAAACAAAATCATTCATACTAACCATGGCTCAAATAATACATAACACTCAGTTTAATAACTACCCAAAACTACTATTGCTACATACTTGAAAAATAAACACCTCATTACATGCATCAAACTACAAATATTCATGCTTTACTTGCAATAACACAAATTTCTCCTTCACATTACTATCTTTATCCTCCTTGTTATGATCACTATTATCATCACTTCTATCATCATCCACAGTAATTACTGAGAAAATAAACATATCTCATTCAACTAGCTGCAAAATCAAAGATACCTGACATAGGCATAAACTGAACAAATCACATAACATTACACTGTTGCATCCACATCAACCGAATCAAGATGAAGTTGGAAAATAGATGGTATTAACACTTGTTGCATAAACTCAAAATAAAAAAATTACTCATTGCATTCAATTCATTGCATTTACTCTCTTTTGTGAACACATCACACACGCTATACTGGGCACATTTCAGCAACACCAATATGCAAAACATCTCTCGACTTATCACCACAAGTTTCCAGGTACATGTTAGCCCTCCTGAAAACTCAAACATTCACACTTCAAGGGTACATTGTAGCTATCCCACAAAGCGAACGTTAACTCATCACATCTCGCTGCCACCATCGGGGTTACTCTTTGGCACTCCCACTGAGGCAAATCTTCCATATACTACTCACATAACCTCACACATATACACAAATTTATGCAACAACTTCTGCAAAGAAGGATCACAGCATCATAATGAAACACAAAATCAAACCAAAAAAAAAAATGCAACAGAACGAAGCTCAATCATTACCAAATTAACACTTTCATATATCATTCCTGGAACTCAAAGGTAATTAAACACACAAGGCACATCAGACAATTACACTGCAGCATAACGTAACAAACCAAATAATTTCTGATGTCCAAAAGTAAAATCCAAAATTTTGGTTAACCAAAATGGTGACAAACTTTCAAGTTAGCAAAACATAAACTTCATTCCTGAAAATCACAGCTTAATTAAGCATTGGTCATTAAAAAAAAATTTAGCATACCTGTCTTCATTGTGAAAGTTTTAAGTCATTCGAAATACACATAGCACACTTTGGTACACACCATGTGTACATACTTACAGGTCGTTTCACTTTTTCGTTTCTTTTACCAGTGCAACTTTCAAATTTCTTGTAATATACACTCTCGGAAGAATTCAAAATTATCAAATTTTGTGCATAGTCAATTACAACACCATGAGCATGTAAAAAAGTCATTGCCTAAAATTAAATCATGAGAAAGATCTTTTACATCTTCCTGAAAAAGAACATCATTAATATGAAATTTCAAAGCAGTGTGGTAAGGTGCATCAAGTAACTTCGAAGCAACATCTCTATGGGTTTCAATGTAGAGAGATCAAGAATATGGGCAGCATTTACAATACTAACTGCGCTTCCTGTGTCGAGCAAGATGGAAACTTCCGTCTGGGCAATACGACCAAAAACTTGTAAGATCTGACCTGATAATGTAGACATATCCTGTTGAGGTGTAGCTGCGCTGTGGGCAGTGGTGGTGCCGCTACGTCTCGTCGTATGAGGCTCGGTGCCAGTCGTTTGTTTGACTGAGGAAGGTGGCTGCGACAAAACGAGCCAGGTGACCTCGCCTGTTGCATCTATAGCAGGTGATAGATGAGTCCCGCTGCTCCATGTCAGATGATCGTGGAAGCTGTGAAGGTCTCTGCGAAGATGGTACAGCAGGTGGTAACTGAAACTGGTTAACTTTGTTACATAACTGTTCCACACGATCAATCAGCTGTTTCATGGGAGTGACAGGTGCATCCCCAAGAGAAGGAGCATACTGACCAGTAGCCGGAAAAGTAACAGGAACAGATGTATCATGAAACAGAAGAAGATGGTGTAAACACTGCAGCCTGAGATTGGGCAGACACTAGATGTTGTCGGTGTTGCATATAAAATTGTGCTTTGTCAACTCGTTGAATTATTTGTATCACCTTGTCAACAGTTTGAGGATTTAATGGTAGCAATGCCTGTACATAGAGGTTTAAGATCTTTAAGCAGGTGTTTAATTTGTTCTAACTGAGATAACACATCAGGCTGATCATCTAACTGTCTGAGTTTCATTTCCAAAATATCACTCTAGTTAGTCATCTGAGAAGCATTTAGAAACTGCGAAGTCAGGCAAAGCCTATCATGGCGACGATGCCGGTGGCGAAAAGTTTGGAACCACAATGCAGCAGTATCTTTCCAATAACATGGAAAACATTATTTCAATTTCATCTCATCAGACCAACCATTAGCAGCAGCGACCATTTCAAAATTTTGAAGAAATTCATATGCTGATAACTTACTGGAATTCTCAAAACAAGAGAGTTCAATGACCCCGGTCGACACACAGCTGACTGTATTGTGCTCGCCGAAACAGGTGGATTAGGCATTACTGGTAACAATTGAGTAACAGCAGGAGTACTAGTGCTAGAAATAGATTCTTCTTACTATGCCCACTAACTGGAGCAATGACCACGTCAGACTTCTACGTCGCTTAGGCATTGTGACAGCACAGAACAAGGATAACTTCAACCAGTAAATGAGAGAAATATGAAAGATCAACATTACAGATTACACCAAACTAAGCACTTATATCATCACACGAATGTAACTAGGAATACTAAAACATAGCCAGCTAAGAACCAATACCAGTAATATTATAATTAAGCGCCCACAGTGAAATATTAGGGGATTACATCAAATCTTGCTTACAAAGACTTGACACGCAAGCCACTTGAATACAAGTCCAAGATTTCAAAACAGAGTGTACACATGAGGAAAAAAAAATGTAGCAAAGTGATGCCTTCAGCGAGGAAACTCAAACTGGAAGTTAAAAAAAAAAATAAATCACACCTACTGTGACTAGCGCTCAAATTATTCCATGAAAAGCAGAAAATGCTATACACTTCTTAGTTTGTGCGTACCTGAGTACGATGTACAAATATGAATTCCTTTTTTTTTTTTAAATAGATGCACCTCACTTTTTATACACACACACGCAACGTGATATACCAAACACACAAAAGATTTGCTTCACATTCTAGAATTGTTAATGAATTGCAAGACCACGCAAAGATTGTGCAACATTACTCAACACACGTGCGTACATGAAAGTTGCACGAAAAATGCACCCAAAAATATAGTAATGAGTAGAAAATCAGAATCATTGCAACATAGAATTAAAAGCTGCCAAAAACATTACCAATTAGCATAGAAAACAGCATCCCCAGAAACACCAGCAACCAAATATCACTCAATTTTCCACAATTTACAAAAACAACAAGAAATTTAGAAGAACAGTGCAAACAATTTCTCATACAAACAGCATTTAAGTAATGGTAAGGGGAAAATGAAGACAAAAATTACCGATGCACTGCCAACAGCAAAACAATGGAAAAATTTTAAAGTGAGCTCAAAACAAAGATATAAAGACGGGACTTTTAGAACATAAAACCACAATTTTCAAATAGAAACCCTTACCATTAAGGCAAAACTAAGGAGTTACATGTTCCAACGAATACGTGGAGGAGCAAACACGCTACATTTCAGCTAAAAGAAAAAACAATTTTGTACTACAAAATCTCAAAATATCCGGCGACTCACGCCAATTTGTCGTAACCTCTACATTTTATTTAACTCAAGGGGGGTAGAGCTAGGTACCGAAAACAGGATCAAACATTAATCTACACGAGGTCCGAAGTCACATGCTAAAAGCTTAGATGACTGAATATATTAAGAATAAGTACAGATTACCTGTCTTGCTGTCGACAGCGAGTCCCCCATGTTCCAACTGCACTGTACTGTCACTATATTGCAAGACAGCGAGCAACAGACGCTTGCTACTGAAGAACCGGTTTTCCCCCACTATCATGACCTAATTCTGGTCTGTGTTACCAACCCAAGAACCACCCGAGCAAACATTACCATAACCAACAGTGAATACATACATTACCACAACCAAATGCCACACTATTCACTCATGATACGCTGTCTCAAGGGACAAGTTATATTCCCTTTGTATCTATATACAGCGCTTCATCTCGATATAATGAAGTAGATACAAAAGTAACCTTTCATGATAATAATTTACATACCCACTAATAACCAATAGAGTAACACGTCAAATACAGAAACTTGCATTTCTGGTGAAATCTGAATCTTGAATGTTTGGGTGGAATACAATATTTCCTCTACCTTCTATAGCAAGTGGTAGAGAAAATAAAAATGTGGAAACAATCACAGAAAAGGGAAAAACGTAACCTTACATTTTGACTGTAGAAAGTCCACAAATCCTCCATTATAAAAGCTTTAAAACACAAAGCATTTGCAGGTTCCAAAAATAACATGAGTTTTGAGTTCTTCTCTTTTGTGAAAGTAGTGTTGCTTTTGAAATATTAAATACTCAAAATGTTTTTTTAATCTGTAACTTGAATTATTAGTGGAACATTGTTATCTCCATCAGCAGCCTAGACTTACGGCCATGGCTTGTAGATGATGCTTCCTGGCTGGAAGTGCTGTGCGTCAAAATTTACTGAATTGTATTAATATTAAGTAAAGGAAACATTTTTATTAAGTCAAACTCTGAAGATGAAAAGACAGCACATACTGAAACCCCACATGTAGAGATAGCAATGTCATTCATATTGAGAAATATTGCAAAAAGAAAATTTAAAATTGGTAACGGAAGCTCAGATGGCTTGCACAGCACAATGTGGCAATTGAAAAAGTTAACACAAATACTCTACTAAAAATAACGATGATTTTGATTTATTGTGTTGTTGAGCTTATGTACGCTGCCAGTCAGGCTTTGTACACTCAGGCTAGTAAGTAATTTAATGGTATATTATGATAGAAGGGGTAAAAGTAGGACTTTATTTTGCGAGTAGGAATGTTTGCGAAATGAAATGACCGAGTTTCGCAATCCTATGAGCAAAATAGAACCTTTTTTAACACATGTGGCATATACTATTTTTTTAGACAATGATAATATTATATTGATTCCTGAAACTAACACAGATTACATTTAGAACGTGCTTCTTGAAACAAGAGAAATGGCATTAAAAAGGCAAGATGTGTTGTTGATTCGCTTGCATTCATTTTCAGTGAAACTATTTTCAACATGTTTTGCTTTACACCAGTCAATGAAGCGATTAAATGCTGTATCATATTGCTTTCTGGATTTTTTGTTCACTTCCTTCTGAATTAATAATTTCTGCCATTTAATGTTTCTGTAGCTGTTTTGGTTTTGCAATGTACAAACCTTTTTACGGCACTCAGGACTACATCTCCTTTCTTGCCGGTTCCTCAATTTTCCAATCCATCGTTGTCCCTTGAATCTACATGCTATGTGGTGTTTCTCTTCTCCTTCCACTCCATTATTGTTTTGTGTGCAGGTTATACTAGATAAAAATATAACATATAAATTAATGATTTGTATTGTGAACAGAAATTGACCATGTAAAAAGATATAATGAAAAGTAAAACCTAGTCAAACCAAGTTGAGTTATTAAACATGTGCAAATACAAAGAGTGATTGGACTTGAAACAATGAGCTCTTAGCTCTGTGCACTGTGTTAGAAGTTCTACTTTTAGGCCATGTTGTCTAAAAAGAAAATAATAAGATGGTTAATATAAAGAACCTTGAAAAAATGATTTATTGTTCCATTAAGGTTTACTGTGGTAATAATCATGTTTTTTTTTTAAAAATTATTATTATTATTATTATTATTATTATTATTATTATTATTATTATTATTATTAATTTGTTACAATACATTTATTTTAAGAAATAAATGTCAGAGTTATGCCTTTCTTTCTGGCATGAGCCATTTTGGAGATATCCATTATTATTGCTTTGGGTTTCTTAATGGTTTGTCATTCTATAAAGCTGCTGTCGCTAACTCATTTTATTTTTGTTCTGTAACTTTAACACTTAAATGATACAGTTACACCTTTTGTTGAGTTTATTTTGCTGTGATTTTTAATTTGATTACAACTGGCAACTTTGACAGACATATATGTATACTTGCTGCCTTTAATTCATGGCCAGAAATATACTGTTGGTGGAGTGTGGCTAGACCCGCCTCACCTGTGATTACGATGATGTGGCATGCCTGGAGGATGGTGCCGATAGTATTTAATAAATTTTACTAACATAAACTCACTTTTTTATTTAACTAATATTGCATTCTGAACAGTGATTGTTAGGTTCCTAAGTGGAATAAATAATAATTCAAGCTACTCACTGAATTGCGTTACTTTCATGGTTTCCAGAAACTTTGACGTGCTCGTCTGACGTCACAATAACCTAGAATGTTAATGTAAGCATTCACAATTATCAGTTCTGGGAATGGGAAACAAGACTTGGTCAGGTTTTAACATTCTTGTTGTCATTCCCTGGTAAATAAACTACTGTCTCTTGGAATTTCAAAATTCATATTCGTCGTTAAAAACTTATCTTCTTTCCCATAATTTCTGTTCTACATGGTTATGTACTGATTTTAGCAATTTGGCTGTTTATCATTTTCTCCCCATGACTGATTTCTGAAGTGTTCTTGCGTTTATGTTCAGCAAAAACACAATAGACATAGAAACTATAATACGATGGACTAATGAACAAATGTGAAGACGTGATAGGACGGATGAATCAGTACATCTCATTCAAAACATTCAGCGAAAAGGATGTAATTTATACAAAAGCAGATGCGGGTAATAAAGTAGCTATCCTAACAGACTATTTGGATGTGACTATTTCATAAAGATACCCCATTCAGTTGGTAAAGAACAGCAAAATATTCCAGGTAATGAGCAATTTCAAGTGTCGGCTTCAAACCCAACAATAGCTAGAATATATGGGCTACCTAGAAACAGCATGCAACCAATAATAAATAATAAGTTTCTGTGTTTGTTAAAACGTCACAATATCAATAATTTGATGGAGTTAATGTAAAACTTCCTCAAGTGAGCAATTTGTTTTGTACAATGTCAAATCTCTTATTCCTAGCATTCTGAAGACCAAGGAATGCTAACTTATTTGCAAGAATGGCTAACAAGTGCAACAAAAAGCTGTATCAATGGCAGATTCTATAAATAGGAAACAGTCTAGCCATGGGTAACCAACCGTCTATCTCTGTTTTTGGTGAATCTGCACATGAGCAACTTTGAGACCGATATTACTATATCCCCGCCGCTGTATCTTTGCACTTGACAGTTCCTGTGGCTTCGCGTAAGGTTGGCTACATTGTGGTTGCGACGTTGCCAGAATGGCTAGTAAACAACAACAGTTGATTGTTCTCCTTTCTATCATGTCTAAGCCGCATACAAAAAGTGTACGTAAGTAGCGAACATAAATGAATAATAACTATTTCTTATTATTATTTTTAATTGAAAATAACTCTGCATAAACATTGCAGCGTATGTAGAATAAATTACGCACTTTTGGCAATATAGAAACAAAATAATACAAACTTCCTGCTACAATGAGGAGAAATAAAACAAATTATAAGCAAGCCATAACAAAGTTATTTTCACCAGCCCATTTAAAACTGCAATGGCTCAATTCCATCCAAATCCCCGTTGTCGTCATCATCATCTTCACCAAGGCATATCATCAATGGTTCACAGTCACTAATAATTCCGTCTATTTCTTGTGCTTTTCGTATTAGCTTATTCACATGATATGCTTTCTTCTTCCACGAAGCCGCGTCCACCGTAGCCTTGTGAATAACAGTTCTTATGCTTAGTCCAAGAGCTGCTGCAGTTCGTTGTACAGCTTTTTCAGCAGGAATAGAGGGATTGCTGTGAAGATTCACATACTCCCTTTCCTGTTCAAAGAATTCCCAGGTTCTCCTTAATAGTTCCATGCCTGACTATTAAGTGGCACACCTTGGCGCAAATGAATCACCTCTCGGTGATCGGCGTCGTTTTTAAGACATTGTCGCACTTAAGTTTTGTTTAAATAAATAATATGAATGAAATATATATAAAATTATATATATATATATATATATATATATATATATATATATATATATATAACAAACAATAACAAAACTATCAAACAATAACCACAAATATAAATAACAATGAACAATATGTAGCTTGCAAAGAACAACTCAACGCTCATGCTAGAGATTCACAAATTGAAGCACGTGGTTGGGAATAGTTACATCTGGCAACAGAGCCGATTCTAGTTCCGGTTCCGCTTTGTCATCGACCATCTGGAATGCTGCCTTGTGATTGGCTTAGGAAGTCAAACGGTTGAAGCTTTTCATCTGTTTTTTTTGCGAGTGTACCAACTTAAACGCTAGCTGTCAAGTGCAACGTTACAGCGGCGGGGGTATAAAGCTTTTCCTTCACATGGTGGCTTGCACAGCTCAGACTTCCGCCAAAACACTTATAATACCACCTCTTAGTTACAATTAAATGATAATAAGCACATACATTATCATAAGACATCCTTGTCATTTCTGGCAACTTCCTCTCAGAAAATTTTCATTCACAGTCGAGGGTTCAGATTGAGCATGGGTCAATTTACACGAGTCTGTTCTTCACAACAAACATTGTGTCAACTAAAAGAAAACATCAGGCAAGATGTGAATGAAAATTTCCTAAGAAGAAGATGCCAGAAATGTGTGGTTAGAGAAGGACAACGTCTCTTATGATAAGGCATGTAACTGTAAGTTTGAGGCAATTGAAGGGATGTTATAACAAGTCGCTGTGCAATGACAGCATTTAAGACCTGGCATAATTATATGTTTGCTTCATAAATGAATAAACTGTACATGAGTCAAACTTTTAAATCTTCAGCAAGATTTTGAGAAAATCAAACATTAAAAAAAAAATGTTCCAGGTAAACGGTAGTTGGGGTGGAAAGATTTTCTTGAAAATCTTTGTGTCACATCTTTGGAAGATACAGAACTTAAGTACCAAGTTTGGCATTTAGCTGCCATTCAGACAAACATACCCATGCCATTTTCTTGGATTCAGGTGTCTCAAAACATGCTTTTGTGGTGAAGTCTTGATATTGAATTTTTGGGTGGAATACAATATTTTTTCTAATTACTATGTACATGGTAGAGAAAGTAAAACTGTAACATATTTTGAGAGCTCAACTCTCCCATCATCAACCAGTTCTCAACTGGCTCCTTGAGGAATTTTCTGGCAATGTCACTTGAAGACTGTGATCTTTGTTTTCCAAGATGATACGTTCTCCCAGACTGTTAGTTGTTGTTGTTGTCATTTAAAAGGTTTTTCAAAAGTAACAATTCCAGTCAAAATTTCACGGATTTCTTGCCAAGAGTGAGCTGCTACTGCAGGTTTTTGTTCCTGTTCACATTGGGTGGTTATACAGACTGTAATGATCAAAAGGTATAAAACCTCATAAATATACTAATTAAACAGTGCTCTAATAAATTATATAAAAAAATAATTATTTTCAAATCTTGCCACTAGCTGAAAATAAGGCGCTGTAAGCAAGTATGCAACAATGTGACCACGCCATTATTTAAATACAAGATGGGGCAACACCACATCTTGCTTGCTAGGTGAAAGATTTGCTGCAAGAGACGTTCAGTAACGACTGTATCATCTCTAGGTAACTTCCATATGCATGGCCCTCAAGATGCCCTGACCATGTGACTTCTGGTTGCGGAGATATTTGAAAGATTGTATTTAACAGGAACATAAAGGCTAGCACATGACATGCCAATCTCATTTCACCAGATATACTCCAACTGTCAACCACGTGACTTCTGGATGCGGAAATATTTGAAAGATTGTATTTAACAGGGACATAAAGGCTAGCACACGACATGCCACTCTCATTTCACCAGATATACTCCAACTGTCAACCACGTGACTTCTGGTTGCGGAGATATTTGAAAGATTGTATTTAATAGGGACATAAAGGCTAGCACACGACATGCCACTCTCATTTCACCAGATATACTCCCAACTGTCAACCACGTGACTTCTGGATGCGGAAATATTTGAAAGATTGTATTTAATAGGGACATAAAGGCTAGCACACGACATGCCACTCTCATTTCACCAGATATACTCCAACTGTCAACCATGTGACTTCTGGTTGCGGAAATATTTGAAAGATTGTATTTAATAGGGACATAAAGGCTAGCACATGACATGCCACTCTCATTTCACCAGATATACTCCAACTGTCAACCACGTGACTTCTGGTTGCGGAAATATTTGAAAGATTGTATTTAATAGGGACATAAAGGCTAGCACATGACATGCCACTCTCATTTCACCAGATATACTCCAACTGTCAACCACGTGACTTCTGGATGCGGAAATATTTGAAAGATTGTATTTAATAGGGACATAAAGGCTAGCACACGACATGCCACTCTCATTTCACTAGATATACTCCAACTGTCAACCACGTGACTTCTGGTTGTGGAGATATTTGAAAGATTGTATTTAATAGGGACATAAAGGCTAGCACACGACATGCCACTCTCATTTCACCAGATATACTGGAACTGTCAAACATGTGACTTCTGGTTGTGGAGATATTTGAAAGGTTGTATTTATCAAGAACATAAAGGCTAGCACACGACATGCCACTCTCATTTCACCAGATATACTCCAACTGTCAAGCACGTGACTTCTGGTTGTGGAGATATTTGATAGATTGTAATTATCAAGAACATAAAGGCTAGCACACGACATGCCACTCTCATTTCACCAGATATACTGGAACTGTCAAACACGTGACTTCTGGTTGTGGAGATATTTGAAAGATTGTATTTATCAGGGACATAAAGGCTAGCGCACAACAATATCTCACTCTCATTTCACCAGATATCTCCAACTGTCAACCACGTGACTTCTGGTTGCGGAGATATTTGAAAGATTGTATTTAATAGGGACATAAAGGCTAGCACACGACATGCCACTCTCATTTCACCAGATATACTCCAACTGTCAACCACGTGACTTCTGGTTGCGGAGATATTTGAAAGATTGTATTTAATAGGGACATAAAGGCTAGCACATGACATGCCACTCTCATTTCACCAGATATTCTCCGTCAACCACGTGACTTCTGGTTGTGGAGATATCTGAAAGATTGTATTTACCAGGGACATAAAGGCTAACACACAATGATATGTCACTCTCATTTCACCAGATATACTGGAACTGTCAAACACATGACTTCTGGTTGTGGAGATATCTGAAAGATTGTATTTATCAGGGACATAAAGGCTAGCACACAACAATATGTCACTCTCATTTCACCAGATATACTGGAACTGTCAAACACATGACTTCTGGTTGTGGAGATATCTGAAAGATTGTATTTATCAGGGACATAAAGGCTAACACACAACAATATGTCACTCTCATTTCACCAGATATACTGGAACTGTCAAACACATGACTTCTGGTTGTGGAGATATCTGAAAGATTGTATTTATCAGGGACATAAAGGCTAGCACACAACAATATGTCACTCTCATTTCACCACATGTACCGCAAGCAACTGACAATCATGCAAAATGTTGCTGAAGGCCAAATTGAACAGTATTTGTAACTATAGTTCGTAATATACTGCCAGAATTACTGTTATTATATGTCTGTCCCTTTTTGCACCCATGCTTTGTTTTGTGTGATTATAGTGGCAAATTTTTGTGTTGGCAAGATTTGGAACTAATCGTTTTTTTGGCATAAATATGAGTGCTTTGGTTAGTTAGATATCTATGAGGTTTCAGTTCATGCTGGTTTAAAATGTCTGAGATGTCACTCTTCTCTTGTTTTTTTCCTACTAAATGAGCAGGTTCCTTCCTCGTGTGTTTTAGGAGGAAGCAGATGTTCTCATGGGTCAGGTGCTGGTGTACGGAGCATTGGTTGAGTCAAACAGAATGTCGGAAACCCCAGCAGAGGAAGTAGGCAAGTTGGTACAACTGCTGTGGGAAGCTGGTGCCAAGCGTAGTTACCTGAGGGTATTGTCCCACACATTTGTAATGAAGATGTTTCACAAGGTACTTGCTGTTGCATTCTTTAGTTGTGTGCTGCTGTCTGTGTTCCTGACTAACAAGCTGATTGCTCTTGGTGCAGGTCGACGAGGAGTGTTTCCGAGACGTCTTGTGGCCACAGGTGAAAGTGAGAGTGAGGCAGTGGCCAGAACCAACACTGGAGATGTTACATATCTTGCTCTGGGCAAGGAACTGCTATCCTGCTGTTGTTAAGAAGAAGTTCCTAAGCAGCCATTTGGGTACTCCTGAGATCCTCGACGAAGCTGCGATTGAGCATTGGGCCAAAATTCTCATGGTAACTGCTCTACACTCAGTCAGACATGTTTATAAGCAATGTGAATTTGAAAAATTAAGTCAGAATTGAAACACTTGTCTTGACTTGCTCTCATCATCAGAAGTGCTTGACTGGTTCCTGGTGGTGTGTGGTGACATCTAGTGGTGGATTTGGTAGCAGCAATTCAAAATTCGTTATACAAAGTTTATGTTTTGTGATTAAAATCTTTTCCCAAGTATTGAACTCAGTTGTGTGTTTTGTAGCTTTTGGAAGTGCTATGTTTGATGTGTGATGCTGTGATTGGTCGTCTAGAAGTGGTGCGCAACTGAGGTCTCTTTGTATTTGATGTGTGTCTACTTATGAGCAGTCTTTGTTTACAGACCATACGGCACATCTCAGGATCCAGGATATGAAGAGTTGTGTCTCCAACTTCTTGATCCACAGTTACTGACCAGTCTTTGTTTACAGACCATACGGCACATTTCAGATCCAGTATATGAAGAGTTGTGTCTCCAACTTCTTGATCCACAGTTACTGACCAGTCTTTGTTTGTGTTTACAGACCATACGGCACATTTCAGATCCAGTATATGAAGAGTTGTGTCTCCAACTTCTTGATCCACAGTTACTGACCAGTCTTTGTTTGTGTTTACAGACCATACGGCACATTTCAGATCCAGTATATAAGAGTTGTGTCTCCAACTTCTTGATCCAGTTACTGACCAGTCTTTGTTTACAGACCATACGGCACATTTCAGATCCAGTATATGAAGAGTTGTGTCTCCAACTTCTTGAGCCAGTTACTGACCAGTCTTTGTTTACAGACCATACGGCACATTTCAGATCCAGTATATGAAGAGTTGTGTCTCCAACTTCTTGAGCCAGTTACTGACCAGTCTTTGTTTACAGACCATACGGCACATTTCAGATCCAGTATATGAAGAGTTGTGTCTCCAACTTCTTGAGCCAGTTACTGACCAGTCTTTGTTTACAGACCATACGGCACATTTCAGATCCAGTATATGAAGAGTTGTGTCTCCAACTTCTTGAGCCAGTTACTGACCAGTCTTTGTTTACAGACCATACGGCACATTTCAGATCCAGTATATGAAGAGTTGTGTCTCCAACTTCTTGATCCACAGTTACTGACCAGTCTTTCTTTGTGTTTACAGACCATACAGCACATTTCAGATCCAGTATATGAAGAGTTGTGTCTCCAACTTCTTGATCCACAGTTACTGACCAGTCTTTCTTTGTGTTTACAGACCATACGGCACATTTCAGATCCAGTATATGAAGAGTTGTGTCTCCAACTTCTTGAGCCACTGTTACTGACCAGTCTTTCTTTGTGTTTACAGACCATACAGCACATTTCAGATCCAGTATATGAAGAGTTGTGTCTCCAACTTCTTGAGCCACAGTTACTGACCAGTCTTTGTTTACAGACCACACGGCACATTTCAGATCCAGTATATGAAGAGTTGTGTCTCCAACTTCTTGAGCCACAGTTACTGACCAGTCTTTGTTTACAGACCACACGGCACATTTCAGATCCAGTATATGAAGAGTTGTGTCTCCAACTTCTTGAGCCACAGTTACTGACCAGTCTTTGTTTGTGTTTACAGACCATACGGCACATTTCAGATCCAGTATATGAAGAGTTGTGTCTCCAACTTCTTGATCCACTGTTATTGACCAGTCTTTGTTAGTGTTTACAGACTATATGGCATACCTTAGACCTGTACCATCCAGTATATGAAGAGTTGTGTCTCCAACTTCTTGAGCCACTGTTACTGACCAGTCTTTGTTTGTGTTTACAGACTATATGTCACATTTCAGACCTGTACCATCCAGTATATGAAGAGTTGTGTCTCCAACTTCTTGAGCCACTGTTACTGACCAGTCTTTGTTTGTGTTTACAGACCACACGGCACATTTCAGACCTGTACCATCCAGTATATGAAGAGATGTGTCTCCAACTTCTTGAGCCACTGTTACTGACCAGTCTTTGCTTGTGTTTACAGACCATACGGCACATTTCAGACCTGTACCATCCAGTATATGAAGAGATGTGTCTCCAACTTCTTGAGCCACTGTTACTGACCAGTCTTTGTTTGTGTTTACAGACCATATGTCACATTTCAGACCTGTACCATCCAGTATATGAAGAGTTATGTCTCCAACTTCTTGAGCCACTGTTACTGACCAGTCTTTGTTTGTGTTTACAGACCATACGGCACATTTCAGACCTGTACCATCCAGTATATGAAGAGTTATGTCTCCAACTTCTTGAGCCACTGTTACTGACCAGTCTTTGCTTGTGTTTACAGACCATACGGCACATTTCAGACCTGTACCATCCAGTATATGAAGAGATGTGTCTCCAACTTCTTGAGCCACTGTTACTGACCAGTCTTTGCTTGTGTTTACAGACCATACGACACATTTTAGACCTGTACCATCCAGTATATGAAGAGTTGTGTCTCCAACATCTTGAGCCACTGTTACTGACCAGTCTTTGCTTGTGTTTACAGACCATATGGCACATTTCAGACCTGTACCATCCAGTATATGAAGAGATGTGTCTCCAACTTCTTGAGCCACTGTTAGTGACCAGTCTTTGCTTGTGTTTACAGACCATACGGCACATTTCAGACCTGTACCATCCAGTATATGAAGAGATGTGTCTCCAACTTCTTGAGCCACTGTTACTGACCAGTCTTTGCTTGTGTTTACAGACCATACGGCACATTTCAGACCTGTACCATCCAGTATATGAAGAGTTGTGTCTCCAACTTCTTGAGCCACTGTTACTGACCAGTCTTTGTTTGTGTTTACAGACCATACGGCACATTTCAGACCTGTACCATCCAGTATATGAAGAGTTATGTCTCCAACTTGTTGAATCACCACTACTGACACAGTTCTGGGAAGCACTCGTGGACCAGAGTTTAGAGAAACCAAGCAACTCCAAGAGGTATCTGGTGATGGAAATGTTCCATAAAATGCTACAGGTCTCTAAGGACAAGAGTGAGGTAACAGCTGTTTACTTCACTTTCTTTTCAGAGCACGTTCATCATCAGCTTGTTGTTTCTCAGGTGGCAGATGTACAGTAGAATCTTGTTAGTATGTTTTTGCAGGGACCCAAGGATTTGGACGTCATAGACAGGAAAACGTGTTAATGAAAATACAGAATCTGCAATTATGCAATAAAATGTGATAATACATCTTACCTCCTAAACAGATGTGACATATGCACACTATTTACGCTCGTTTGAAGTACATATCTATACATTGAATATTTGAAAAAGAAGGTAGAAACAGTGATGTGTTATTGAATTTATTTAAAGGTGAGTTGGAATTGTTACACTAACATCACTTAACTTCACTTACTTTAAATTAATGGAACATGTTTCATTGGTTTAAAGTAAGTGAAGTTTCAATGTATCCATCGACTCAAGATTCAGTTCAATTATTGAATTGCTTCACTGTTTGTAACTTCTAAATAGCACTTTCTATTATTTTGGAGATATTCATTGTTATGGTTTGATTTTTACAATCCTTTATATTTTGTTAAGTACTTGAACATTGATTTATTTCTTGCACTATTATACAATAAGCATGGAATTTCAAATACAGAGGGTGCCAAAACAATGTATACACACTTTGTCAGGAGATATCTATTTAATATATTTCAAACTTGGACAGAAAAACAACTGTAATGTGTAGTATGATGTGACTCACATATGTTATATGCTAGCGTTGCTACAACAAAATGGAGCCAAGTTTATCGTTTAAACAGCAGAAAGCAATTTTGAAGTGATATTGGAAAACCGAGAATGTTGTTGAAGTTCAAAGGCAATGGAGACTTGTGTACAGAACGGAACCAGCAACGTGAGTAATAATTGCACGCATTCGAGACTCGTGGTACCACATGTGATGTTCAAGAGCGCCACATGTTTTGAGCACTCACCACAGAAATGTGAGACTTCTTCCAGGGCACTGAATATGATGAAGAGCTCCGATAGAGTTTCCAACGTTGGACTTCCTAAGGGGAACCCTTAACGATGCTGTGTGCTGTAGAAAACCGGCAGCACTTTGGGAAGAAATTAAAACAGCATGTGCTGCAATCGCTGAGGACACTTTTGCTCGCTCAATAGTTGAACGTACTCAGAAGTGTATCGACGCCAATGGTGGGCAACTGTTAGTGCTCATCATTTTCTGTTTGTTTGAAGAAGTGGTACTCTCTGTGTAGTATGATTTAAGATACAATGTGTGCCAACACATATACAGGGTAAATCACCTAAAACTTGCACCGCAAATATTTCGGAAATGGAAATTGCTATTGATGTGCAGTTTTCACAGCATTGATTGGTAGTCAGAGGCTCGTACATTTAGCCTATAAACAGATTTTAATAATACTGAGAAAGTGTATTTTTTGAGCAAACATACAATTTTTAAATGGAACAATGCCTATTGTCCATTCCAAACCAGAGTTCCCTCTGATGTAAACAGAAGCACGTGCTTCGGCTTGTCACGAACCCAAGAATATACTCTTACGCCAACGTAAATAGCTCCTTAATACATGTATTGTATTATGAAATATTAGAGCAGGAAAGGTATAGAACTGCACATTTTATTGCGGTTATCATAAGAACTCGTCGTTAAATATAATGAATATATACTAGCTGTTAAGAGATTACAAAATATGACTTTCGCCTGCTATTGCGCTAACGCTGAGAGCATCTTAGTTGTTAATACCAACCGTATAAACGACTGCCAATCTCATACATGCACAAGAAATGCAGCAATGAATTCCCAGAGGTGCTATCTGAGTACCGAATAAACACTTTGCGTAACACAGGATATATGATAAGCGAATAGTCCTTCATAATACACTAATACACAGCTCAGCTCAGGTCAAATCTTGTGATTTAGTCAGTTGGTATTTGAGCTCATATGGCAGAGGAAGGTGCGTGTAGTGCGAATAAACTGGTCAAACACAGAAGCGGGAAACAGTTAAAAAGTGGCTAAAAACAAACAATACTTCATAATTCAACTTGGAATACAAACAGACATAATACAACATAGAAGAGGATAAAGTTTTAAGTGCAACAATGCTATGGATTTGTGGATAAGCTTGTCATTATTTTGGAGAGTAGTTCCGATTCCGATATGTCAGCTGAGTTACCTTCGGAGAATTCGGATTTGGGTGTTGCACTTTTGCCCGAGGATTGTGATTAACGTAAGTGTTCATTGCCGCATACTTATAAAATCGATTGTTACCTCAGGTTGCATTTTGAACCATGATTCTCATGCAGGGCGCCTTTTTATAGATTAAATAGTGTTCAACAAGCACGTGGGAGGGGAACAAGCAGCCATTATGGGCGGGGATTGCGAACTACTTTCGCGTGGATAATACAAAGAGTTTGTTTTCAGTGAAAGGCACTCTGGTTTGGAATAGATAATAGTTACATCAACAGAATAAAGGTAGGGTAAATTAGAATGTCAATGCTCTTTGTTGCAGGATTCTAGTGCAAGTGGTTTACGAGAAATCGCATTTTGAAAAGTTTCCACCCCGACAATTGTTTGTCCCATTCAACCTGCTTAGTTGCTGGGTACGATGTTGTTATGTTTGTTTGCATTGTGCTTTCTGTTCATTGATTGCATTGCGACTTTCTGGTCATAAAGTTTGTGACAGTTCAAGCAGTAAGTCGTGAGTGGAAGATAGGGTTTATTAATGCAGACATGCTCATGGTGTATGGAGAGTGTAGGAAGAATGCAGTTTATTCCTGTACGGTGTATGCGGAAACGTATCCCAATAGACGTCAAACATCTCAGCAATTATTTATCAACCTTTTCAACCAATTATGTGAAAGTGGTACTGTAACACCTAGAAAACGTAACAGAAACAAACAAGTGACTGGAGAAGAGACATAAATTAATGTTTTGGCTGCCATTGCAGTAGATCCGCAAATTAGTTCCCGCACAACCGCACGTGGAAATGGCATAAGTCAGGCAAGTGTACTGCGCATTCTCCATCAACATAGGTTCCATCCCTATCACATCTCTCTCCATCAAGAGCTGCATGGAAAGGATTTTGAGAATCGTGTTAACTTTTGTACATGGGCATTAAGACATGATACTCCAGATTCATCATGTATCTTGTTTAGTGATGAGGCAACATTTACTAATCATGGGCAGGTAAACCGCAGAAACATGCACTATTGGTCTGTTGACAATCCCCGTTGGCTTCGTCAGGTGGAACGTCAGCGTCCATGGAGTTAAAACGTGTGGTGTGGGATAGTGAACCATCAGCTCATAGGCCCTTTGTTCATAGAAGGAATAATGAACTCACACAAGTATCGCAGCCTCCTGACAGACCATCTGCCACAGATGCTAGAAGACGTTCCTTTGCAGACTAGGAGGAACCTGTGGTACCAACATGATGACTGTCCAGTCCATAGTGCATGAAGTACTACAGCTTGTCTTAACGGATTGTTTCCAAATCATTGGATTGGATGAAGAGGACCTGTTCCTTGGCCGGCCCATTCACCGGATCTGATCCCCTTTAGGCTTTTTACTGGTGGGAAGGCTGAAAGACACTGTGTACAAGGATGTACCAATTACACCAGAGCATATAAACAACATATTACTGCTGCCTGGTCTGAAATTTCCACTGAAATGCAGCAGTATTTCCATAGCAGACTGGAAGCATGTATTGAAGCTGCTGGTGGTCATTTTGAACACAACCTTTGAAGGGCTATGTTCTCTTTACTTGTAAGAATCCACAGAAGTATTGTAATTCCCTTTTCTTTTTCTTTAGTTTGTCTACCACAGGTTGTACAAGTGTCAGTGCGTAAAAGTTTCAAAATAAGATTTCTTGTAAACCACTTGCACTAGAATCCTGCAACAAAGAGCATTGACATACTAATTTACCCTACCTTTATTCTGTTGATGTAACTAGGCATTGTTCCATTTAAAAAGTTCTATGTTTGCTCAAAAAATACTTTTTCTCAGTATTATTAAAATCTGTTTATAGGCTAAATGTACGAGCCCCTGACTGTGAAAACTGCACATCAATACCACTTTCCATTTCCGAAATATTTGTGGTGCAAGTTTTAGGTGATTCACTCTGTATAACATAATAATGTGTATATTAATAAGAACATCTGCACAGGATTTGCTTAGCAGATTTTCCTTTCTGTGAATTCCAAGAAGATATGAGGTGAGTCAAGTCTTTATTGAAATGCTGGATAGCTTCACTATTAGAAACCGGAGGATTCAATGCATTAACAGTTAATTTATTATTAATTTTAAATCGGAAGACATAGTGAAAAGATTAAGTATAATATATAGAAATGGTTGCAAATATACAATTTCACTAAAATAGGTTCAATACCTCAGAACTAGTTTCGAGGAATCACTTCCTCATCGTCAGCTGATTGCAACTGGTTGGCTTTCCTCTGACGATGAGGAAGTGATTCCTCGAAACTAGTTCTGAGGTATTGAACCTATTTTAGTGAAATTGTATATTTGCAACCACTTCTAAATATTATACATTAACATTACAAAATAAATAATTGGCCATCTGAGTAGGCACGCAAGTTATAACTGTTTGAAACACTGTTAAAATTGTGTGTACTTAATTATGAGGCTTTGTTTTTTATACCTTCAATGTAGTCCAGCCACTTTGTCTCCAGGTCTTGATGTTTCGCATGACCGAGAGCGGCAGTGTTGCCGCTAGAAGCAGTCATCACAAGCTCTATCTGCCGTTGGAAGACGAGATCTCATGCTCCTTCTCAAAGCTAGCTTGAATACAGGATAATTCAAAAGTAAAGCTTATTTATTTTCCACTGAAATGACGTACGAAATGATAAATGGACATTATGTTACATGACAGACGTCTAAATGGTTCATAATTTCTTGGCAGACACTTCTAACATGTCCTTCATTATAGCTCCACTACTTTGTCGGAGATGCGTTGCTTCAAATCCTCCAAGTCCTATGGCAACGGGGGAGCATGAACCCCACAAAAAGTAGTTGCAGGCTATGAGATTGGCTGATCTAAGACGCCAAATCTTGATTCTTGGTGCAGCCAATTAAACAAAAACCCAGTGCTTCTAGCAGCTTTTACATAGACAAGGAAACTCATACACTACTTCTATCATTTCACTGAAAAATAAATAACAGTATTCTTACGTATATATTGTAATGAAAAGAAGCTAGAAACAGTGATGTGTATTGAATTTATTTAAGGTGAGTCGGAATTGTTACACTAACATCACTTTCCCGAAACATGTTAAGTGAGTAAACTTAAGTGATGTTAGTGTAACAATTCCGACTCACCTTAAATAAAAACAGTATTCTTTTTTAATTAGCCAAGTTCACGACTGTGTAAGAGCTGATTGTTTTCTTTGATTCTAATGAACCACTAAGCACATTGCTGTAATAACTTGTATACCACATGCACCTTTTTACTTTCTCTACCATGTACATAGTAGGTAGAGAAGGTATTGTATTCGACTCAAAAATTTGATACTCAGTTTTCTCCGGGGGCCCCTGAATCCAAAACCTAGCACTTTTAGAAAAAGGTCTGTGCGTGTATGTGTGTGTAAATAGCATAACTCAAAAATGAAAAGTTGATAAATACCAAACATGTTATTTAAGTTTAGTACCTTCCAAAGATGTGACAAGATTTTCAAGGAAATTCCCTCTCCCCAAACTACCCTTTACATGGAACATTTTCGAAATTTTTTATTTTCTGAAAAATGGCTCTTGACAATTTTAATTAAAATACCACATATTAAGGATATTTACACGACAAATAAAATGTATGTCTTGAATTTTCTGGGAATAGTCTGTGAAGTCCTCTTCATTTGGAAGGAATTTTGTTTAACTGATAAACATTAACATACTATACAAAACATGTAGAGCTCTTTAAAGCATACAATTTATTTAAAATAACTTTTTTGTGGCATAAGGCGTTTCTGAGATAACTGTTAATAAAGGTACAAATTGTTCATTACTTGGTCACATTCCCTTAAGTATTCAGTTGTTTCTCGCGATGTCATGGAAGCAGTATGGAATTTTAAGCCAGCATATAGCGTTCAGTTCTTAAACATTTGACTATCGACTAATTTTGAAGATTTAGAAGCTAGGAACAGTGATGTGTCATAATTTAAAATAACGAGAGTTGAAGGACATGCTGACGATCGGAACAAGCCGTCTCCCGAAACGCGTTTAAGTAAGAGTATTTTAGTGATGTAGTGTAACAACCTTCAACTCCCTTTATTTTAAATTTGACTATCGCTGTTCCCTTTGTATCTATAATGAAATGTGCAATGTAGCTGTTTGTGCAAAGGTTTATTTGGATTAAAATGAAGTAGATAGAAAAATAAGGTTTAGTAAGAATAGTTTGTATACCCACTAATAAAGAATCTGACTGTAACACATCAGATTTTTTGAAAATTGGGGGTGCATGTTTTATTTGAATTTGTTATGTTGGAGGCATTGCTTTTGACTTGCATAGTCCTACACATGTATTTGTGTTGACACCTCAGTGTACTTTCACTCGCTGCTGATCTTATGTAAGGGATTACATTGCCAGCCATGTATCCAGAAGTGAGGATGTGACCACAGAAATGTGCAGCTTCAAGCAATGAATATTGTGCGAGAGATTGGCATTGTGCAGAATTTCAAAGCAAACATGCTTTCTTGTGTACCACAATAGTGCAACATATGCCAGATGTCAACGTAAGCAGTATGAATGTCTGATTTTGCAAATAGGAAACACCAATCAAATGCCATGTGATACCACGACTGCAGCAATATGTACACTATGCTTGCTGATGGCAGGAAACTTCCACTGTTCATAACATTTTAAGCAGAAAGTCATTCCCAAGGAAGAGGATTTTCCTCCTGAAGTCCTGATGAGAGCCCAGGAAAAAGGACAATAGCTAGTCGTTGACTGGATTAAAACTGTCATCGTTTTTATTAAAAATGCGAGTGCAGATTTATCATTGAATTGAATCAGGATAGCCTTATGTTAAATCAAGTGACATCAGTGTTACAATGTTAACTCATTTTCTCTCCACTATTTCCCTATTGTGGGTCGACTGATGTTCCTGTGCACGGTTTGATCCTACTTGATATTGTGCTGCCCTCCGTTCTTTTGGTTAATCATTGATGTCATCAATCGTAGGGTATTGACAATTCATAACCTGTTCTTGATGATAAAAATGCTCTTCCAAGTCCTTAGTTCTAACGGCTTCTTTATGTGTTTAATGACCAAAAGGTAGAACATGCTAAACTGGTTTCAAACCTTCCTATCCCAAAGATGGTTTGCAGTACAATATAAAACAGCCACATCTAAATGGAAACAAATGAGAGTTGGACTACCTCAAGGATCTGTTACAAGTGTTATTCTGTTCAATATATATATATATATACGAACATAAACAATCTAGTAGATGTACTAAAGAAAATAGGTAACATACAAGTAGGAATGTTTGCTAATGACATGGTAATATCGACTTCAGAAAGGAACATAAGATCTGGGAAACATTAAAAAAACTACAAACAACAATGGAGAATACAATCATAATCCTAGAACAGTGAACTAATAGCAACAATATGAAATAAATACAGGAAAAACTCAATGTCAACTATTCACAATGCAGCATAAAACAGAAAATATATGCCTGCAAATCAACAATAAAAAACTACAGCTACATATGTAGGGATAGAATTAGATAAAAAGCTATCAATGAAAGAACATGTAAACAATGTAACAAATAAAATTAACAAACAGAACATTTTAAAACTTTTAGCAGGAATATAATACATATAAAACCTAACATATTGTATGGAGGAGAACTACCAGCAACAGTAAACAAGAGACTTAAAAGTAAACCAGAAATTTCACAAAATAATTCATTAAGAATAATAACAGGAGCTGTAAAAACAACACCAATCACAGTACTACAAAGCTTCACAAAAAACATGGCTATAGAATTGGAACATGAGTTGAAAGCAATTACTCTAGCACAGAAACTGCAAGTCAATAGAAACAGATACAAGTGGTACCACACAGCAGATACTATAAGTAATTTAAAAACTCAAATAAGCTTCAGAACATATATTAATAACTTAAAATACAAGAATATAATTATAACAAATATAATTGCAACAGAGGTAACGAGTCCAATAGAATACATTGATATACAATATCAGAATGACTTGATATATACAATACACAAACAAAACAATATACCAGATGAAATGAGAACCACAGCAATAGCTACGGAAAATGAAAGATACTTAGAAAAAGAATGGCTCCGAATATATACAGATGGATCCCTCATCAATAAAAAAAATGCTGGTGCAGGAGTATACTGTTGCACAGTATCTAACATTAGATGAAACATCAAACCACTATGATGGAGAATTAACAGCTATAAAAGCAGCATTACAGAACCATACTTGATTTGTTTCATTTTGTATATAATATGTCCTTATTTTATTTTAAATGTTCTGTATACTATGTAATATTTATGTATATATGTAACTTTATTGTACATTTCCTTAACACGCATATAGTATTTGTATTTTATTTCAAATGTTCCATATTCTATGTAATATTTATGTTTATATATAATTTTTGTACATTTCCTTGACATGTTCTATGTTCACAAGTCTTTATGGCTGCTAGTGAACTCACAGAATACAATCTAATCTAATCTAATCTAAAGAACAAATAGTCATCTTATCAGACATAGATGGAATAGTAAAACAACAAGAAATATTAAAGAAGCAGTTGAAACTAAAAATCATGTCACTCTACAATGGATCCCAGCTCATGTCGGACTTTTGAGCATTGAACTTGCAGATCAATTAGCAAAGAAAGGTGGAATTCAAGAATTAAAACCTGTAGGACAAATAGAAATAAATAAACAATTAAATAACATTAAGCAACATTTTAAAAGACAGCAGAGACTTGATGAAGAAGATAGAGATTATAAGAATATTAAAGATAGAGTTGATATACAAAAAATGCCAAGTAAGAGTGCAGTGGCCTTATTTAGGATGGCAACTGGCCACGATTGCCTCGCAGAACACCTCTACAAGATACGATGTCTATCTACACCCCAGTGCACTCTCTGTGAAGAAGATGAACAAACATCTCACAAAGGCCTTAAAAGTGATAACTTACAGACTTCATATTGGGAAGAAGCCAGAGGGTAAATGATGCAGATCGCTGGTGAAGAACAACTTGGTCATATACTTCAGTTTGACATTTCTCAAGTGTTGTGTCATCCCCACTTGCAAACTCACAGTTGAAGTTACTTAAAGACCATGAGGTTGACTGGCGTAACCAGTTTAGTTGAATGCAACACGCCATATTCATAAGACAGATACAATACATCATGTCGCTGAACTGAACTGATTGGTAAACACAAAAGTAATCACCTCTTTAGAGAAACTTAAACTTAACTACAGCAAATTCTCCTTTCATCCAAAACTTTTTTGGAAGTTTGAGAACATTTTTCATGTAGTTGAAAATAAAGCTAATGCCACAAAATAAATGTGGCCTCAAGAACCCCCTTAAAAACAAAAGATCAAAAACCCAATTTTGGGTATCTATCAAATGTATTGACAAAATTGTGATAAAATATACTTTGGAAAAGCCAAAAGAAATTTAGAGGTCACGATGAAAGAACATTTGAGGAGCATAAAATTCAAGTGTGCTGTAGCGCATCACTTTTGGTCATTTAACACAACTTAAAATAATTGGAAGAGTAAAGAACTAAGCACCTGGGATCAAGAAAAGAGCTGAGGACAAAACTGACGATGTTGTTCCTAGTTTTAATAAGCAGACATAAGTTTGTCAACAGAATAGCCTCAGTTACTATGGAAATTAACAGCGCTAAAGTGGCCATACTATATCTCTTGTTTCCCTCATTGCATGCATCTTAGCTCTCACATACTTGAACCACTGGTTTTCTGTACTATCTCTTACACTTTCTAATAGGATCTGCCAGCGTTTTTCATTCCATCCATCTTTTAACCATTTCACACATAATGCATCTCTCTGTACAAAAACTACTAATTGTTTTAAAAATATTACTCCTGTGCACATCCATGCTAAACCTATTTTTTGAATTTAAAATGAAGACAGTTGGAGGTTGTTACACTACATCATTAAAAGGTTCTTACTTTGAATGCATTTCGGGAGGACGGTTTGCTTCCATCGTCAGCTTGTTTCCAACTAATTTTGCCGGTTACTGTCTGGGGAATGTATTCTCTGGTGCTGGGTGGTGGTAGTTTGAAATTCATTATGTGATTCCTGTGTTTGACGATATGTATTTTTTCTCATATTTTGGGAGAGGAAGAAGTCACTGGGAGCAACTTTGTGATCTCAATTGAAGAAGTGTGTGCTGGCATATTGTCTTGGTGGAGGTTTGTCTGCAGCAAAGCTGTGTCAATGGTTTTGGTCTAGCAGTGTCACCTGCTGGAGGAACACTACCCTCTAGCAGTCATTGCTTGGACTGCTGGTGAAGAATGAAGTAATGTTTGTCTGATCAGTGATACCACAGTTTGAAGCTCATTGTCTCATCTCATGTTGTATGGATATGAGATCTTTCTCTCAGGCATATTGATAATTGAATGTATGAAATTGTAACAACTGAACTTGCGTAGTATCAAGAAGCTAAGATGCTTATCGGCTAGACCTCTCGCAAAATCTTAGTCACATGAGCAGTACGTGCTGCCGGAATAACTCTCTGATTTCAATTGTACAAACATTTATTAATTTTAGCTCCGCCTATATATTATTGCCTTTCCCAGGCCAATGCACATCTCTTACTTTGTTGCGAACTTAGTTTTTCACTTTCTCAGAATTTCTTTTGCCTCTCTAATTTCAGAATTGGCCTACGTGACTGCAAACGTACCAAACTTATAAGCTAACTGAATTCGCAGAGTGTTTAGCTAATGCGTTGGCTACTTCAGCTGAATACCTAATGATTTTCGCTAACCTGAGTTCCTAATTACCTTCATCTTTGCAGACAAACATTTCAACTCAAACTTGTTACATTATATACTGAAAGTATCTATTTCAATTATTTATATCTGCCCGTCAATAATTATGGTTCATAATGCCCTCTTACATTCATTTATTATTGTAAATAGTAAAAGAGTGTACATGTTTGCCTGAATAAAATTTATCTGATCCCCTGTTGGAAACTCTTTCAATTTCCTCTTGTATAGCACTTATGCTTACATACACCTAATACCAGATTATTTACTAGGCTAGTTTTCTTTACATTGTAAATATATTTAAATTTCCAACAGTTTGTTTTCATTTTGTCTTTGTTTGAGTATTTTGGCCAAAGCACTGGTTCTAATTTTGTTACATTCACTGTTTTCTGCTTAATCCTAATTTTTATAATCTTGCACTTATTACCTATTCCAGTTTTCACACGTTTATCTTCCACATATTTTAAAACAAAATTGTGCCCACAGATTTTGATTATCGAAAGAAGCATCTGACTGCACCTGTTCCTGCTAAACTGTTATTTTGACCTTATCTGATTTAAGCTGTTTCCTACCATTTGCCTTGTTATTTCTGTTGCTTCTACCCTATCTCTTTCTATTGGTGAATTTCTCCCACTTCTATTTCTGTCCTATTGTCTAGACGATCTACTTCAAAATTCAATATTCATCATTTGAGTTATGTCTACCTCTAAACTGCTGATTTCCTCATCAGATTTTCCCATAACCTGAAGATGCCTACCTCTGTCTGAATTTCTGTTTCTCCTTTCCCATTGTGTTGGTTCTGGTCTAGGAAATGGCCCTAACTTCATTTTGATTTCCATTTCTATGAAACTGTGCCGCTTGCTCAAAGAAATGTGAACTTTCCATTGCATTTCTACCTCAGACTTTTGTTTGTTATTCTCTAGCTCTATCAGCAAATTAATCATTTCTGACACGTTACTTATATCTGCCTGCCAATAATTATGGTATCACTGTGAGCCTTCTCATGTGTGAATGTTTCGGACACAAGATCTTGGTATAATCGGCGCAACAGTTCTAGACACGTGAAAATCTTAATGAGAGCTATGATGCGAGTTGCTTACCAGATCAGGTGGTGACCGGTCGTCTCCATGCTGCAAGAGTGCGTGGGACAGTTATCGTCAAATATCCACAACGGTTATGCACTGCTTTGCGCTGATAAACTTAGTTATATACAGTATATTAAAATCCACGCTGTAAAAAGCGCTTAATATAAAAAACGCTGTCAATCATTGCCTCCAATTCTTCCACATCTAACAACCCTTCCTCTTCTGCGGAATCACTCACATTATTGCCGTCATCACTGCTTCACTACTTTCTGCACCATTATCCTGGATGAGAATTATTTCTATTTGATTTTCTGCAATTCCGTATTTTTCGGAATAATGATTCTTAATTTATTCAGCATGTCGCCATACATTTTCCCATTCTGGCCTTCCAATTTCAGCAAATTGCTGGCGTTATAACTGCTCCACATATTTTAATTTAAAAGTGATATTTCTGCATGCCACCCATTTTTTGATATCAGCCCAGATTAATTCGATTGGCTTTAGATCTGGGCGATATGACAGTCTAAGTACATTATGACGATGTATTACTATCTGGTCAAGTATGTATGACTTCTGAAGCTGTTTGTTGGCTTTAATTAAGTTATATAGCTTTGTTTTTCTCATGCTTTCATCTAAAGCTTTATTATGTCTAAGTAACCAAGCTCTCATTTCTTCTTTCAAGGAAGTTGAGGTAGGTGGTTTGTGAATTTGAGTGTTGACGCATTGTGAAGCATTGTCAATGACCAGAACAGATCCAGCAGGCATATTAGGTATCAACATGGCGTTGATTCACTTCATGTAATTTTCTGTATTCATTTCTTGATGAAAATCTCCTGTTGTTTGTTGCGACTTGTAAAAGAAGGGCATTTGGAACAAAGCCGATCTTTCCAACAGCATGAACGATAATAAGTATTTGCCCTTTGGCAACAGGTGCCTGCAAACCTAATTCGCTATCGTCACTCCAACTTTTAGATGCTGTATGACTCATCTTCATACATTATAGTATTTTTCTGAAATTTGTAGCACCACCTTGAAAATTGATGCTGATATAAGTACACATTGATATAAGTACATATAAAATTAGTCATTTGGAAAGGTAGAATCAGACTGAAAAATTAAATGCCATAGCCGGGATTTGAACCACAGATCTTAGGCTTTCCGTGCCGTTGCTCTAACCGACTAAGCTATCATGAGAACATTTACTTTTTATTTTTATTTCTATTTTTTTATTTTATTATTATTTCATTTTATTTATTTATTTATTTATTTTGCTTTTCTGTTAGAACTCTTCTATTTGATTTCGGTTTCTTCCACATGAACCCTAAATCTTTAATAATTTTTCTGAGATTTGTAGCACCACCTTGGAAGTTTCTGCTGTGTTTCAGCTGGATGAGCAATCTGCTTATTATTAGCACAGTTTTTTCTTCCACATAGGAATTGTGAATCGTGCGCCGAATGACGCATTCGAAATCGTCTATTTCTGTAATACGTTTAGAGACCCCAGGCGTGTCAAATGGCATTCTTTCATCCATATGTTTTTTTCTCTTATCTTTGAGAACTCTGGAAACGGAACTCGGTGAAACACCAGTTGCTTTGACTACTCTTTCTTTCACTCTCTTAAGGCTTTTGTGGAACTCGGACGAACATATATTTTCTTCCTTCATCTCTGCTTCTTGCTTCATGAAGTCGAGGACATTTGCAATTATTTTCCTACTTTGACTGTTTAACAACTTAGCACTCAACTTTGAAAACGTAGGAGCCATGGTTATAAATATAACAAATATAAAGTAAGTACTATTTAGATACTGGTCTCTTTAAAATTACAACCAGATGCAGACACTTTCTATGCAGACTGTATGTGTTACCACTGTGAGTAAGCAAAGGTGTTATATCGCTTTCGTTGATTAAGCTGAACATAAACCATTCCTAGGTTCGGCAGCTGGGCTGGCAATCAAGGTCACGATTCCAGAAGTTTTGCGCGAGTAATAATGTCAGCAAGCTTACATCTGTGATCTTCACAACAGTCTTAGTATAACTGGAGGTTTGTCATTAATTATGAGATGTTTAAATTCCACATCCTGTAGTGGGAATATACAGGTGTAAAGTATGTTATATGGTAAATGTAAAGGAAGCTTGCAACATTAAAATTTAGATGCCTGAAGCCATGCGTTACCAGGCTTGATCAGCTGAATATGACAACAGAGACGGACTGCTCGCTGTTTTCCTTCTGGTGTGGGTGGTGAATTGCTATAAAACAATGCCCTACAACATTTCTGTGTTGGCCTATACGTTTTTACTCTTATCTCAGGAGTGGTTATAGGAGACGAAATTAAAAACTTGAAGTTCAATTTAACTGTACTTTATTTTCGCACTCGTTTGCAGCTAGCCATGAATTCTATTCCACAACTGTTTCACTGGGTTATGGGGCCTATTTATCAAGCTGTACCTCCCATCGTATGTTGCTTTTCTAAATTGCTAACAGCTCCTTCACATACTCAGCCATCTGAAGCATGAAGTTCACCCATGAGTAAATTGTATGTCATTTAATTGCTGGAGCTCCATTTTAATTATACACCCCACTAAAGATGCTACTTTTCCTACTATATCATAAAGCAATAATGTGATTACCTGATCACATTAGCATCGTATGAGAATATGTACTCTGGTTTCTTCTACACTTCTGTTCCATGACGGATTCAACTTCCGTTTTCTGTGCTGGCCTTCCTCTATCACTTTTCAATCTCTCTCTCTCTCTCTCTCTCTCTCTCTCTCTCTCTCTCTCTTCCCCTCCCTCCCTCTCACACACACATGCACACGCACGCACCCCCCTCCCATACTCCCCTACCTCTGTTGTCATATTCAGCCCTGGAGATGTCTCTGCCTGGTACCACATGACTTCGGACATCTAAATTGCAATGTTGCATGCCTTCCTTTACATTTAGAATATAACGCACTTTATACCTATATAATAATATTTGCATTAATGCTGAGATTTACATTGAGGTACCAGTATGCTATATCAACCAAACAAATGAAAGTGAACATTGTGCCAATTTAAGATGATATTTCTGATACTTCCCCAGTAGGAAAATATAATTAATATTTAAAGTACTTGTTGTGTTACAGATTCCATCCCTGCTGATACCAAAGTTTGTGGACTTGATTGTAAAGAACCTGGAGAAGTTGGCACATAAACAGCTCAGCAAAACTGATGTTTCATGTGGTCACACCCAGCTGGTCATCAACTACATGGTCAACACAGCTGTGAAGGAAGCAAAGGGGAAAACCATTGTCAAAATTATCAAACACCTTGTTTTCAAAGCAGGAGGGGAGTTGATGTTTGACAGAATTACAGGTAAGTCATGAGTTGAATATTTTCATGCCCCAGAAGAATTTAGATGGCAGAGCTGTTTGGAACAGGGTCTGATATGTGAAATCTAAAGCATCCTAATGAATTATGCGGTCTTTGTTACGTTTACAGAAAGGAAATAAAAGAAAGCAGTTAGAGACATTTATTGTAGAACAATATAACATCAAGAGCTGGTTTTAGATGTGTGCTAGTTACCTTCCCATGTTGACTGTAAGAGGCAGAAAGATGGATACCTATTTGCCCCTTCCTTAATACAGTAGAATTCCAAGCGACCGAAAAATAGCCAATTTGGTTTAATGAAGTTTGAATTAACAAGGTTTTGTAAAAATAATCCTGTATGATCTGAAATGGTAAAATACAACTGTTTAGTTCACTTTCTCTCTTGTTGTGTGTACCAACGAATGAGGGTGTTCCACTTTCATGACCTCTAAGAAAAAGTAAAAATAAATAACTGCTGTGTAGGTATTTCTGGGATTTGTTTAATTCAGAAAGCATACTGTCAAATGCTTGTCATAATGTTTTTTAAAACAGTACTACAGTAGAATCTCGTTAGTACGTTTTTGCAGGGACCTAAGGATTTGGACGTCATAGGCGGGAAAACGTGTTAACGAAAATGCAAAATCTGCAATTTAAGAACATAGGTAATAAAAATCTAATAATTACTACGTCTCCATGGGGAATTTAAATCAATTTTGAGTACAATTTCATACTGAATACAATCCGCGTTTCCATGTTAAATTCAATATATTTAAATGGATTTGGATACACAAAGCCTGAGAATAAATAATTCAAGCTTTTATTTTGGTCAACTTGGATTTTTTAGGTTATGAATGTTTTTGAGAAAATAAATTGCGAATTGTGGAAGTGGCAATAGTGGTTTTGCTGTGTGTTTTATTACACACGTGATAACAATTTCTGCTAAAAAAGCAAAAATTATGAGCGTGCATCGTGTTACGAGTACAATAGACGATATTATCTTTGGTGTATACAAGACGATTTGAATACGGAGGTGTTTCCATGCAACAAATTTCATTCCGGTCCTCTTCTGATCCTATTTTCCAAGAGAAAAGTTTTGTTTTAGTATTTTTCCCTTCTTTAAAAACAGTTTCAATCAATTTAGGTTTGCTAACAATCGTGTTTAAGATTGACGGAGGAATGTTTAACTTCCGCACTATATCGACATGTTTTATATTTGGATTGTGATTACATCAAGGATTTTCAGTTTTCCACTGTTGGTTATTTACCTACTACACTTTCTTTTTTTTTTCATTGTAAATGAAAAGTTAATATACAATCTATAGTTGTTTGGTCATCACTCAACATTAGAAAAAATATCGTTAGCGTTTACCGCGTTTACCATGCCAAGGTAAAGCATTCTCTATCCCGCCCACAGAAATCGTGTCACACAAATATTTAAATGCATGTATGTATTTGGCTGCCAATATCCACCCTGTGACCAAGGATTGACCAAAGTAGCAAATGAGGACGTCAAACTATGAACGTGTTAAATGCCTATTCCCACTGTACCGATCAAGGATTGGCCAAAACAGCGAATGAGGACGTCAAACTTCAAACGTAGTAAGCGGGACCGGGAAAACGCACTAAGCAAACATTATTTATTATATTTGGTGATTTGGTACCGGGACTTTTATAATTCAACGTAATACACGGGAAAACGTGTTAATGAGGAACATGCTAATGAGATTCCACTGTATTTGGAACAGTATTGTACTTATTGAATTAGTGAGTTATATAATACAACAAACAATAACCTCAAGAAGCACTTTAAATATACTGTTCTTTTAACACTAAGTTTTAATTGCAACACATGTTTTAGTTACAACTCTTATCCATTACACATTTCAGTTCTATAATTTGAAAAGATCATTAATTGTTGTTGGCGGACCGTTGGTCTTAATATTATGGCACTCTCTGAAGATACCACATCCAGGGCAGCCTGAAATGCCATGGAGACATCAGAAGTGGCAGACAGCTGCAACTTCAGCGTGGGGTCACAGTGTCGTATCTTTATGTTCCTCCTCAGAAGATGATAGTAAAGAATTATCATTCTTTTTTTAAAATAGAGAGTTGAGGGTTGTTACACTACATCACTATGATATTCTTACTTGAACGCGTTTCGGGAGACGGCTTGTTCCCATCGTCAGCATTTTCTCTCAACTGATTTTTGCCGGTCATCGTCTGGGGGATGTGTGTGGTTAGTGGTGTTCTCTGGTGCTGGGCTGATGAACCTCCAAAGGCTGTTGGGTGGCGGCAGTTCGAAATTCATTAGGTGATTCCTGTGTTTGACAATATGTATTTTTTCCCAGATGTCCAATCCATCTTCAAAATTAGTCAATAAATCTTCAAAATTAGTCAATTATCATTCTCTTGCAGCATCAGCAGATGACTGGTTCTTCAACAGTGCAGATGTTGTTGTCTACCTACGTCCATTCTTCCATAATGACGGTACAAGAGGGCACCAAGCGTGTAGAAGAGCATTATCAGAATCCATGGTTGTATCCACATTATAAGTTCAGATGTTGGATCATTGGTTTCCTGTTGCTGTCCAGGTCTTCTTAAAACAGTTAAGGTGTGTGTTGCAACTTCATCCCAAGCAGCAGATAGCTTGCAGTACATTCCAATGTGGAACTGTTTCTTGTAGTTCTATTGTACTGATGGCAGCCTTAACCAGTCGGTGTCGGTAATTATGCTTCATTGAGGCGATTATTCCTTGATCCAATGGTTGCAGACGGCTCGTAGTGTTAGCTAGTAAGAAGACAACTTTTATGTTCAAAAGTTCCAGGTCATCGAACTGATGTGCCGAGCAAGTTAGCAAAATGTTCCTCTTTCTCGCAGCCATTTGTTGTTGAATCTTCAGGAGATCTGGTCATTCGAGCTTTATTGTTATTCTCGTACTGACTTGGCAGATTGAATAGGTTGACATTTTTAAAACAAATGCAGATTCTGCAGATAGATTTTTGTATTTTCCAGTCACACTTCTCAGAACCATCAGTCTCCTCCATGGCATCAAGTTATAGAAAACGCCATGGAAACATGCCATATTAGACTCATTTGCTGGTTGATGATAGAGCTTAGAGCCATTCCTCCCTCCCTTCCCACAGACACTGATAGCATCCTCCAGATGCTGTGTATTATTTTGTGATGTCAAGTAGCCTGGTTTCATTGCCTAGGAAACGCATGTCACTACCATTAGACATCGCAGCTTATGGAATTAAGTTTCATTTTCTTCTGTGCTTGTATGTAAACTTTTATACTGCACATTTCAATTTCATTCCTGTGTTTCTTATCCTCACCATTTAAGTTGTAGAGAGGATCTTATTGCTGTTTTTCTAACCATTCCCCACAACTCATCTCACATATCTTGTTTCCATAGCTGTTATTTTATTTTCATGTTTCTGCTGCATATAGTAATATTGTTGTTTTAAAAACAGCAATTTGATGATAAACAGAAATGGCTTTCCTGATTCTATTTTCCCATGTTCACTTATCAACACTCCTCTACCTCTGCATCTTCCCTTTGTACAGCATTATTTTACTTTTAGCTGTATTCGATTGCAGTCCTGGGCAGCTGCTCCTTTCATTCTGTTCTTGTTGTTTGTAATCAGTACAATATCATTGTGCCCAAGCTGTATCCAAGTACTATTGTTCTTTTACAAATTTTCCGTATTTCATCCATCATAATTATAAATAGTAATGCGCTAAACTTTCCCTGTGTAACTCCTCAGAAAAACCTCGGATTCTTGTCCATTCGGCTCATGCTACACTGTATTGCCTTAATAAGATTTGTAGAGATCCTCTTATTCTTTAAAGTTTTCCAGATTTCTTCTCTAGGTATTGAGTCAAATGCTCCTTTCAAGTGTAAAAATCCAAGGCATACACTGTTTCCTCTGTCTAGTGTTTCTCTTAGGGAGAATATATTATTTTAACAATTAGTGACAAAATAATACTATGAACGTTCAGATGGTTCTGCAGATAAATTGAGAAATAATGTGGGAGGTGGTATATACTGTAAATACTTTTCACATTATTTTACATTGCCTAGACAATCCACAAATTTTGATGGTGAAGTTGTTGCATTACAACAGATATACTACAGGACTGATATAAAGTAGTTCTCACAGACTCAGTTTTGCCATTCAAGCAATAGAACGATGAATCTTATAATATTAAGGATGTGAGATCTTATTGTATATTACTCCAAACAAAATTTCAACAGATAATATTACTGGATACCAGCACATGTGGGAGAGACTGCAGACTTTCTGGCCAAAAAGGTTGCAGTGTTATACTATAAAGTCTTGTGGACTAGATATGAAACTAAAAAATGTCAAAATTAATATAGAACAAAAATACCAATATAATATTCAAAAGGAAATTACTAATAAAAATTACTCCAAAATAAAAGAAATAGTACAAAAAATAAAAAAATGTCCCAAGGAAAGAAGCCGTTGCTCATTTCACATTAGCAATTGAGGAAAGCTGTACCAACTTAACTCTGGTCTGTACCTACCCTTGATGGAAATATTGTAGGGTGATGGGAGGTAGCGCTATGTTTTCATAGGCTCCTCAGTGGCTGCCTGCTTGGTAGCAGTACCAGATGGGAATATACACAATTTGGCTATTTAGGGAAAAACTGAGGGATCCTGCACATTAGATCAACAGCAGTTCAGAGTAAACTTGAAAAATTATTTTGGAAAGAAATGTTGACATTGTTGCTTCCTGAAGAAATCTCCCCAGCATACACACTTGTGTTAGTTGATACACTTACACCTTGAGCATTTGCACAAAATGATGATTGTATACTGCAAAAGAAATTACAACGACCGGAATGTTGTCTAACGAAGAAAAGGTAAGAGCTTGAAGTTAGCAGTTGTAATTGGACAATCACTGCCACCATGAAACTAAATACTGTCACATCAATGAGCAAACATCCACTGGTTGTACTGTACACTGCTTTTGCAATTAAACAAGCTGTGTTGTACATCCTGGAAACCGATTTTCATTCTCAATATTCTTGGAAAGGAAATCCGCTGCTTGTTAACATGTAACCTTCACATTCTGGAATTGAGGGTAACATGTCGGCCGTTAAGTGGCTCACATATAATGTCCAGCCACTCCTCTAACTTCATTGCACATTTTTTAAATTATAGAGCTTATTTAGATATTGTTAGTGCACAGAAATCCAATGTCACTGATAACAATTACCAGATTTCAGTGTATAGCCCTACCTGGCGAGGGTTACATGAACGTGATGTCACACATTACAGTTTCTCTGCAAAGTGAACTCCTCTTGAACGTAGCTCACACTTTGTCAGTGCTAACCAACCAAAATAATGGCGTGTGTAATGTAAACTTGGGAAGGAAACATCTGTCTTTGAAAACATGTAGTAGCAGTAATCATCTGGTTGTGTTGTTTAACTTACTCTACCAGCTTTCTATAGAACAATTTGATATCAACATTTCACTGTGTGCAAACAAAAACTAAGATAAATACCAAACAGTGTGTATAGGTGGTAAACCGTAACAGATAGAGAAAATCATGTTAAAACATACAATTTTTGTCAAATAAAATTGTTTATTCATTTTTAAATACTGTATACCGTATTTACTTGCATAATCCCCCCCCCCCCCAAGTACAATTCGTTTGTTAGAGTTGCTGGAACAGCTTCTCATATAGGTGCTTGCTGTGCCACGTAGTAATTGTTATTCTCCTTATGAAAATTGTTTTAAACTTCAGTCTTTCCTGTCCTGAAAGCATTAAGCACTTATACACAAAGGGAACAAAGAAGAATACTTACACGACAAAATTTAAACTTGAAGTAGTTAATTATGGAGGGAAGAGAGTTAGGACCCAAATTGATTCATTACTGGAGGGAACAGAGAGATCGTTTTGTGGCCCAAGACATTTACCAAGAAGCTTAGATTATGGTGTGAAACTAAGAAATGATGGCATTGCAGTGTGGAGCTCTTCTCTCTTCCTTAGCTTGTTTAGGAGAACCAGTGAAATAACAATAACACAGTTCCTGGAGGGCTACAACCTCTTAGTAAAGGTGGCCCTCCACATGAAACAAGAAAGTATCACAAAGAGCTTCAACAAGACTGCAATGGATGGCTCCAAGGACCGTATGCCGATCATTTAGATTAAAGTAGTACACAATGTTATATATGGCATTCCATCTGTCTTATTTATCATTGCTCTGTGTTTAAACGTGGCATGTCACAAAATTGTATTAACTGCTGTGTTTCTGTGTGTGCTTCTTTCAGAACAAATTTCCATTTCATTTTTAGGGTACCTACCTATTTGATTTAGTTATCACAATTTACTTCTTCTTTGTCACTATTGTTTTATTTAGTGGTGGGACAGTACCACTATTTCTCGATACTCAGTAAAGGTGGTAGCTTGTTCTGTGTATAAACACATATAACCAATTGTTCCTGTTTGACATCCTCCAATTGGCAGCGACCTTTTTATCCTGATAATGTATCCCCTATTGTTATTATTTCTTTTCTTCCCATTTTGTGTAACTACATTTTGTGCCGAAAATTTTCTTTTAAAGGTTTTTCTATCCATATCTGGAAATTAATTGTACAGTATACCTGTAAGCTACGAGTTTGACTTGCGTATACACAAACAAACAGATGTATTATCTCACGTCTGATTAGTTTCTGCTGGACTCACAGATTTTGGTAAATGTAATGGCTGCGAGTGGTCAGGCTATTGCTTCATTCACAACTCAGTTAACGCTGCATGTCAAATGAGTACCTCCCCCATTGTTTTCATTTAGACACAGGAGTCTATGGAATGTTGCACAGGAAAAGCAATCAATATAGTCCAGTATGAGGCAATGTCATCAACTTAAATGTAACAACTTTCAATAATGCAACGTTTAGACATACTTGGATACTCATACAAAGCCAGCGTATAAAGATTTCGCTACTAACAAAATGTGTATCTACTCTACTGAAGTAGAGAGAGATTAAGTTCAGAATTTGTGAAAAAAATCTCCCCCCCCCAAACTAGCCTGTAAGATTTTCATTAAAATACAATGTGTTTTAGGATTTACATGACTAATAAAATGTTGATTTTGAATTTTTTGGGAATGGCCTGTGAAGTCCCTTGATTAAACTAGATGTCTCTTGCCGTACAGATTCATTGGAAAATAATAATTATAAAATGATTGTTTTTTAAATTTTTTTAAAGAGATTTTAAATGTTTCCATTTTTAGAATTACCACATGGTGGGGACGTTTGTTAACAGTTCTGCTTGTAGATATGTGGCAGTCTTGAACATTATTCTTTTGTCTAGCTGTTATCTAAAATTGACACTTCTTATAAAATATAGCTGTGTTATCAACAGACCACTTAGACATAGTTGAGATTGATGTTTTGTTACGTAATATATTTTATGTAAATTATTTATTAGCTTCTCGCTTGGGAAGCCAACTTGAAGTATTGTTCTTGGAGTTTACTTTGTTTAAGAAGTTTGCAACACGCTTTGGGCGTCGGTTTGAATTTGTTGATTATGTAATAGTTACTGTTGTTATGCAATATGCTGCTACGTATGAGAAGGTGATTTTAATATGTATTTTATGTTGTTACACTCCAAGTTTTACACTATATTATTTAACTTTGTTATTAAGAACTGCTTCTATATATATTATTTATGTTTGAATTTGCCTCGGCTGTGTCAGTAATGTTTATAGAGTCATGTATCTCTTAGGCAGGGTGCGGTATGACAATAATTGTAGACATACACAAATTTTAAGTTTTTAAATTCACTTCTTTTTATTTTATCCTTTGCACATTATTAATAAAGCACTACACTTTTTAAGAGCTGTGAGATTCTTTAATACTTTCACTTAGTTAACGCGTAGACATATTTTACGATTCACACATAATATTTGTGTAGAGAACACATCTTCCATCTGGTCACTACCAAGGTTTGCCAGCAACTGAACATTATTTCAACCGTTAAACCCGTAAGCTTCGGTATCTCAAGTCTCTGATTGGCTAATTTTAGTCCAATAGAATATCTGCATTTACTTTGCTGTGGATTGGCTAATTTTAAACTGTTATATAATTTACAATATCGTTGCTGTAATCATGACTAGTAACATTCAAATTCTCAAATTCATTATTGCTACAAGGTTACCTCATTATTACCTCATTGTTAGTCACTTAAAACTTATTATTCTCACAGCTCTTGCATTATTAAAGTATGTAATGTATTCACATAACATTATTAAACATGTTTACAATAAAAATAAGCATATGCAATGACTGTTACATACATTTTAAATAATTATTACATACATATTGTTTCAAGGTGGGCTGTTATTGAATTTACTTATTATATAATACAATTGAAATTATTTAGGTATTAAAATACTGCCTCATAGTATCTTACATTTTCTAAACAACATTCTTAACGAAGCCTTGGGTCTGACATTAAAAGTTACTAACACCGTTTCTGTATCATGAAAACAGTTGAATATTCTATAGCTTCATAAACCACTGGAGATAACGGAAATGTACATTTAGTTAAAACAGAATATAAATGTCAAAAGAATTTATTATTTGTTGCAATTTTCCATGTGCTGTTTTAAGTGCTGTCAACATTATTTTGTCTCTCGTGATGTTCATACAAAGAGTGTGGAATTTCAAAGCTAGTATATAGTGACCCACTTTTTAAACATCTGACTATCATTTCCTCTTGTATCTACAACGAGATGTGTAATGAAAGTGTTTCTGTAAACGTTAACATGAAGTAGGTAGAGAAATAAATCTGATGTGTTAGACTCACATTTAAACAAATCTATGTTCTTTGTGTGCTAAGCTTTTATCTACTACTTGTGGTTTTTGAGTTATACAAAATCATATGAACTTCGATACAAACGAAGAGAACTTCAAGAAAATGCAAGATTGGCATGTACAAGGGGTGGTTTGTTAATTCTGGCAACTATTTTATTTCTCCATACACATGGTTCTAAATTTTGTAGACGTTCAATGTAGTCACCAGCGATGCGGATCACGTCAACACTGCCTGTAAAACATCTTCAACTGAGCAGAAGGTTCATCTTAGGGATGGGATTGAAATTGCAAGGACTTAAATCTGGAAGGTGATAGAGTCACAACTCCTGCTGTATGTGTCGTGCAGAACAATGGGTGGATTATCTATGAAGTTGTTCTCACAGCTGCTAGCAGATTGTTTTTAAAAAGTGAACATTAACGTTCTGGTACCATCCCAATCAGCATTGCCTTCTCATTGGTGGAGGTCTGCCACTTGTCCAATTGGCATTTAAGCTGTCGTTCATAAGATTTGGGCCAGGTAATGATAAGCATTAACTCCTCCACCTCATACTGCTGCATTTCTGCATGTCCGTTAACTGATACGAAACCCAGCTTTCCAAATTTTCAATGGTCCTTCAGGGGTGAAACACTGTCGAAGGCACCAGTCAAGTATCTTGCACTAACGTCTGTACATGGAGAGTGACATGTCTTTGTTGCAATGCTGGAACCCAGCTTCTCTGTTCAGGCTTTGAAAACATTGCAACTTATTCAAGGAACAGATTTTGGGAAACAATAAAGGCATCCTTTACAATGGGGCTGCACAATGAACCTTTTAGAACTCCAACAAAAAATATCTCTATCAAACTGACATGTAAACATCTTAAATATTTGTAATTTTAATAAAAAGTTTTACAATTTTACATGTAGAAGGTACTTGGGGCGAGGGATTTTCTTGAAAATCTTTGTTGTATTTGATTCATTCCACGTCAAGTCGCACAAAGTTTCACAAAATTTAATCATCATGTCTTCAATTCACTTCAAATTTTGTCCATGGATTACAAAAACAAAGTGAATTATGTTTTAAATTCTTTTGTTTAATCCGCAATACTGTGCAATCCAATTTGTGAAAAGTGCCGCAACTCTCTACCTTTAAAATGGAATATCTCACAGGTGATAAAATTATGTTATAAAGTGCAATGCAAAGCTTAATATGTAATCTTTTACTTAATATTTATTATAATTATAGTAAAACAATGAGCCTGCTTTTAACAAATTCCATTTTTAACGAACAGTTTTGGAAGCCCTTGCTATAAGTGTAATGTTATTTAAACCTGCAATGAAAATCCTGTGTTTAATGACAATATTTTTCTCAAATTTATGATCGCTCAGCTTCTTCTTAAGATTTTCAGAATACAGTTAATGCTCCTCTGCTGTAATGGGCAATGTTATGCCTCTTTGGATGCTTTCAAATTCATTAGCCTCTGCATGTCACTTTGTGTTCTGCTTTAGTTCACATTAAACTGCAAAAGTTGGCAGCTCTGCAATCACATTTTCAAACCTGTTTGTAACTTCATATCTGTGATTTCCGAGTTCTGTTTGATTTCCACTTAGTTCCCGGGCAGCATGTTAAGTTGTGATAGTGATTTATGTTTCTCAATCGAAATAATTGCTGCTTACCATCCATGACAAGATTACAATAATTCAAGACGTGGCAAACAACAGCGCAGTTTCTATGACAAAGAAATATCATTTGGCTCCTTCCATGTTTCACAGGGTATTTAAACAGAAAGATGCTATTCTGGCCGCGGAAGTAAAGCGTGGATCCGCTGTGAAGAAGTGAAAGAATTTTTGCAGCTCTCCATTTGAAGAAATGAAAAAAGTTTTAATGAAATGTAACATCCTAAAAGAAAAAGCTCACCAAATAGCGCTAACTTTACACGTGATCAACTTTTTTGCACTTGATCATTTCAAGAACGAGCATAACCTTTCATGGCAAAGCATGCACTGTGAAAGTGCAGATGTTAAAGATGACTCCATTGCCTAATCTCCTCCGTGGCTTCAATACAAAGGACAAAATGGGAGTGTTCTTCAACTTGCCACCCAACAAGACTTGTGCAGTTTGCGGTGAAAAAAGCAAAGCAAGGTTCACAGCTCTGCTGTACGCAACTGAAAAGTTACTTCTGCTAATCATAGGAAAATTAAAAAACCCAAGGTGTTTCAAAAACACTCATACACTTCCGTGAATACTATTTCCAGAAGAGTTCATGGATGACTTTGGAAATATTTTTTAAATATCTATGAAGCCTGGGTACCAAATGGGATCTTAGGGAAGAAAGATTGCTCTGGTGATAGACAGGTGCGCAAGCTCATCCACTGTCGTCCTCCGTGGTGTAGCAGTTACCATGCTGTTCCTGAGGTTGCGGGTAGGGCAATGGATTTTTTTGGGCATGAAAATCCTTAGCATGGCTTCCTTCGGAAGGGAAGTAAAGCTGGTGGTCCCGTGTCGTAGATTTATGGCATGTAAAACAACCTCAAGCTAATAAAGAGGCCTATGAGCAAAATTATCTGTCTTTCATGCCCAATATAGAATGGGACGCTAAGGACCATGACAGCTAAAGAGCGTCCATAAATAAAACTTAATTTATGAGAACCATCATTCTTACGGAAAATAAAGGTAATCTTTTTACCAGCAAACTGCAGTCTTTAGATTTGGGAATTATTCATTCTGTTAAAGCAAAGTACAGGAAAGCCTTGTTGCATTTGAATGTACTTGAGGCTGTAAGGCAGTTACTTGCACCAGGAACCATACAGCATTGCTGGTTGTTGCACCGATGTGATAAGGAATAAATTTGTATGCAGATGCTACAGAGGGGCACTCAGAAGCATCTGTTGAGCTATGCAATCAGGAGAAGAGGAATCAGATTGAGATGGTACCTATGCTCTTAATCACAGGATTGTAAGTGTCAGATACCTAGGCAGGAGGAAGCAAACGAAGATTAGTAACTTTAGCAGTCTGCATTCACATATAAGTAAATCTGATATCCACTTTCATTTTGTTTGTTGTAGATTAAGTGCAAATGGCTGCCCATGATGCAGTGTAAATTTATAACTATTGTAGCATTTTAATTGTTTAATTTACTGCATTTTATTCATTAATCTTTAAATTCCTTTCTTAGTATTACATGTGTACATAATGATATAAAATTTCTCAAAATGATAAGTTTTGCTATTAAAATACTTAAAAAAAATGTGATTTGTATACTATTTCTGGCAATTAAATGCTCAACCTCCTTTTAAGGAAAACCCCTTTCAAAGGAAACAATTTTAATTCCTCTGAAATTCATTAAATAAGATTTTACTGTAGTAATTTACATCAGGATTTTAGAATCCAAACATTTAAAAAGTGTATATCCCTATTAACCTGCATGTTTAAGTTTCTATAAAAATTATAAATAAATTCCATGTAGTTTTTTGTATATATTTGCATAAAACAAAGATGGGATCTTGTATAGTTAATTTTAAATAAAATAACTTAGAAAGCAGTGCGTAGCAGGTGAGGCTGTTGAATAGCAGCGGCCTTATCAATTGTTCACAGCGCTTTAGTTGCACTAGTTTGTTCACATGTGGCATACAAGTGAGAAACAGTCGATCTTTCAGCAATCTTATCCTATGGGAGGCAACTTAACTACAATTTAAATGTGCAGTTTCTTCCCTTGAGGCTCAAATAAATACTATCTGGTTATTATTGGTTAATGGAATAAATGAATTTAGCTCTAAGGTGCCAGAGATCACTTTCAGATTGCTTTATCTTGCCTCAAAATGGTTACTACATTCAAAACCACTTCTTGATTATTCACAGCATTGGTACTTTGTAGCACACAATCACTGTCAGCAGTGGGTGGTACTTTGGGATTTTTTTTTTCAACATGCATTACGTAGTTTTAGGTCTAATGACAAATTTACATTCTGCATTTTTAATTTTCTAAGCATATTGTGAGTAACTAAACTTAATGATTTCAGCTTGGTAGCAATAGTCATAGCTCCGTTTCTTCAGTTCACTCATTATCAGAGAGCAATGTAACATTTAAGATGAAACAGTGGAGAGAAGCCTCATAGAAAATCAGATTCCAGCTGCTAAGTTATACCAAACACTGGAAGTGATAGCCTACTGCATAACGCATCGCTGCGGCAGTAGTTTGTTCTGAAACGCTATGCGCTAACATAAATAAAATTTTTAAAAAGTATTCTTCTAAAGAAGATCCCATTGTGATATTGGTAGGTTTAAAACAAAATATGTCACAGATTCCATCTGTATTTTTTCCAGATTTTAATATTATGGCGTTAAATATGATATTGCACTTTAAAATATTCATGCTTAAAAAAAAGTATATATACTTAAAAAGTAATTTAAGATAAAGAGAGTTGAGGGTTGTTACACTACATCACTAAAATATTCTTACTTGAACGCGTTTCGGGAGACGGCTTGTTCCCATCGTCAGCATGTTCTCAACATGTATGACTTGAGAACATGCTGACGATGGGAACAAGCCGTCTCACGAAACGCGTTCAAGTAAGAATATTTTAGTGATGTAGTGAAACAACCCTCAACTCTCTTTATCTTAAATTATGACACATCACTGTTACTAGCTTCTAAATCTTCAAAATTAGTCAACTTAAAAAGTATTTTGAATAAGAAAAACGACAATGTTTTTGTCTACAAAGCGACATACTGTTCTTATCCCTGACCATTCTGTATTTCAAAAATAAATTGCTTTTATGTAATGTTGTGCGTGTATAAGAAAAATGTTTTGTTGTAAACCCTAAAATAATTTGATTTTGCACAAAATATAAAATACATGTCCATTTACTTCATGTGTAGAAAAGATGTAACTAAAATGGAGAGAAAGTGATGTTTTGAAATGTAACCAGCTTTTCATGTGCTGCACATACACATGATCCATTTCTCTAAAAATGCAATACTTGCTAGAACTCGTGGAATGCGTTGTTTCAGGAAGCAGAGTAACACACAACTTGATATCCCAACTGAAGCCACATCATGCCAAGAATGTGGCAGCACTGTTCTGGGATGTTGTGTGCTGCATAAGCACCAAGCCTGGGGAGGAGCCCCGACAGTGGAGCAGCAAGGAGAGGATGTACGCTTGCGACGTGTTTGTAAGGATCGTGGGTAGTCCAAGCCTAGTGACAGACGTGGAGTGGCGGACGGACCAGGCCAAGCTCTTGTTGCAGTACAGTATCTTCACTCCGACCTCCAGCGACAATATTCCTGTTGGTAACATGTTAGCAGGTATGGTATCATCTCCTCCTCATGAGTGCAGTTGTGAACATGTTGTTGTAACTGTGTGCTAACTTTCCTCGTGTCTGCGTGCAACCAGATACACTGAAGGCGGGTCTCTTGAGGGTGCTGAACCAGAGACTGCCCAAAATGGAGGATGTTCGTCAGTTGCTGCGTACTCTGGTGCTCCATGTACACTCTCTGCTACAGGGGAGGGAGTTTCTGCCAAGGTAACACAGAAAACTTCTACTTTTTAACATTGCTCTGGAGAATATCAAAATTAATGACTCAGTTCTTATTTTTCCACATGAAAATCTGCTCTCATTCACAATTCGAGTTTTAATACTTTTGGTTCCACATTTATCTTGTGATTTTTCAAAAAGATATTCATCTGATTGCCTCCAGTTAGCAAATACACCATAAAAAACATATAAATGCAATACTTAGAGAAAGTAATAAGTTCCTGAAAACCATTGTGCTATACCTTTTTCACTATAAACTGAAAGGAGAAGTAAACAAAATTTAAATATATCACTCTGCCGAGCACATGGCAGCATCACATACCCTGAGAGGAAATTGCTTCATACAGAATGCGATTAAAGTATATTGCGCAGCTTGGGGATCATTAGCTTTTAAACATTGTATGTCTTATTCCTATATTTTGCCTTACATCATAAACTTCTACACATAATACTACGAGTAGACAAATAAAAGTTGTACCTGAACAGTTCAGCATCTGTGATTAAAGGTACTGGATTAAACTGTTCTTAAGTTCAGGCTTTATTTAATGACTAATATCAATATACCACCTTTGCTTGAACCTTTTATGAGTCAACAACTTAAAAAAAACGATCAGCACTATAGGTTAAAACACAACAGAAAACAAATGCGACCCAAGCTATCCGAGCAAGAAAGAAGTTTAATTATTGCTAAACATTGTCCATTAAAGGTGGGTACTTTTCACACACTCATCTTCCTTATTTCCCACGTTTATGTTTTCCACAGTGGTAGAGGAATCTCAAAAGTAATACTACGTTTTCATGGGGAATTGAGATCGATTTGAGTACACTTTCTGTATTGAAATGCAGATTTGGATCGCATTGAGAAAATTTGTTGCATGGAGACATCTACCATATTCAAATCATTTTGAATATGCCAAAGATACTACCCTCTACTATACACGCAACATGCTGCACGCTCGTCATTTTGTTTTTATTAGCGGAAATCGTTAATCACATGTGTAATAAAATACACAGCAGAGCCACTTTTATGTTTCCATAATTCGCAATTTATTCTTCTCAAAAACATGCACTAACCTCACAACCCAGAATATACAGAAAAACAAATTAACATATGCTTAATAGGTTTCGCAACCTATATCCAAGTTGACCAACAATAAAAGCTTGAATTCTCGAATTTTATGTATCTAAGTAGATCTCAATACGTATTGAGTTTAACATGGAAATGCGGTTCGTATTCAGTATGGAATTGGACTCAAATCAATTTCAATTTTCCATGGAAACGTAATGATTTTGTCAACACTGGCGGCTCATCTGGAAATGAACTTAATCCTCTGCTATAACAGTTCGTTTAGTTATAGGTGAATCTGAACAAACACATTTAGTTTCATAAATTTAACTGTTACAGTAATGGATGTGCTCGAGAATAACAACAAAATGTTACGATCTAAGCTGAGCTGTTTTTTGTAGAAGAAGAGGCAACATGCTAAGCGAGAAAGGTTGTAGTTTGCCCACCAGCCAATGAGGTGCTCTCTTGTCATGTGGTTTTGTTTACTTCTCCTTTCAGCTTATAGTGAAAAAGGTTTAGGAATGATAGTTCAAAGTTCTACTATATTAACAACAAAGTGCCAAAATGTTCAAATTTTGAAACAGATACTTGCATGTGCTTATATGTGTTTTATAGTACAAACATTAATCTTTTTTAAATAAAATTACCACAAATAATTAGATAATATTTATTTAAAGGTGAGTCGGAATTGTTACACTAACATCACTTAAGTTTACTCACTTAACATGTTTCGGGAAACGGTTGTTCCCATCCTCAGAAGGTTAATTCGACTGGCCCGTGTTGTTGGTGTTTCCGTTTTTTGGACTGGATCCTGTGTGGCATCTTGTGGTGGAGAAATGTACTTCCAGAGAGGATTTGGTGGCGGCAAATCAAAATTCATTAGATTTGTGTTGTGTTTTAGAATGGTGATATATACGTAATTAGATAATATTTCAATAAGTAAGGATTGTAAACAGTAGAGTATGAAGGAAAGGAATTCCACAATATGAATGTTGTTACAGGCAATCCCTAACGAAGGAAACAATGGACACCTGGCAACAGGTGATGTCAACTGACAACACAATGCAGAGTGCAACAAAGCAGCAGTCCTTGACCAGAGTGTTTCACACAATGATATTATACATGGGACTGCAGCTTCTGGTGGACCCCAAACTGGCAACAGATGCTCTCAATGTAAGTGTGGTGTATCATCATTGCTTTTACAACTAGAGTAAATATCAGGGCATTCACAGAATGATATGGGTCTGGTGGACTCCAAGTTGGCGACAGATGCTCTCAATGTAAGTGTGGTGTACCATCGTTTCTTTTACAACTAGAGTACAAAATGAGTTAAATCTATATAACATGCGCTCACTTGAAGTAGATAACCGAACATCACTACTTAAACCCTCTAAAAATTTCCCCTTTAGGTTATTATACCTTATATAAATAAGGATGGTTCACAACCACCCGGTAACGGTAACCAGAACGGAAACGAGAACGGGAAGCAAGAAATTTTGATTCACAACAGCCCGGTAACGAGAATGGGAATGCATATCGATCACTAAGTGAAAGTCGATTTTGCGCATTGGGATTTCATTTGTTTTTAACTGACCAATGACATTTTTTCACCTACTTCCAATTTAGCCAAGCCAACGTCAAAATTCGATAGAGTAAACATTATCTAAATGCATATTCATTACATTTACGATTCCTCTACTTATGCCAAACTTACATTCCTCTATTTAATGGCATACATTAAAATTGTTTATTCTTTTTTTCATTTCCACCGGTTTTAGCTGTTCTTTGTAGCTTTTGCCATTGTTTTTTAGGTAATAACCAGTTTTGAGTTGCATATAAACAAACTACAAATGATTCCTTCACCAGAGGAACCACCGTTGATTAGATTCGTGGGTGCCGGGGTGAGGTTAGGAAGCACATTTACTACTAATTCCTTCCAGTTTCATGTTTCCAGCTTGCGACTATAGAGAGCACTAGTGGCTGTTTCATGTCACGGCCGCTTAGAATAACCTCTAGAGTGAAGAGTCTAATATGCACAATAGGTATCTAATATGCCGTGCCCGGGAACGAGAACGTGAAAGTTAAAAGTTGGGCAACTCTTCTTCCCGTTCCCGGGGCCCGGGAAGGCTTCCCGTCGGTTGTGGACACTCCCATTTGAATACATGTATTTCAACTTTCCCGTTCTCGTTCTGGTTACCGTTCTCGTTCTGGTTACCGTTCTCGTTGGTTGTGAACCAGCCTTAAATATCAGGGCATTCACAGAATGATATGGGTCTGGTGGACCCCAAGTTGGCGACAGATGCTCTTAATGTAAGTGTGGTGTACCATCGTTTCTTTTACAACTAGAGTAAATATCAGGGCATTCACAGAATGATATGGGTCTGGTGGACCCCAAGTTGGCGACAGATGCTCTCAATGTAAGTGTAGTGTACCATCGTTTCTTTTATAACTAGAGTAAATATCAGGGCATTCACAGAATGATATGGGTCTGGTGGACCCCAAGTTGGCGACATGCTCTCAATGTAAGTGTGGTGTACCATCGTTTCTTTTATAACTAGAGTAAATATCAGGGCATACACAGAATGATATGGGGCTGCTGGACCCCAAACTGGCGACAGATGCTCTCAATGTAAGTGTGGTGTAACATCATTTCTTTTATAACTAGAGTAAATATCAGGGCATTCACAGAATGATATGGGTCTGGTGGACCCCATGTTGGCGACGGATGCTCTCAATGTAAGTGTGGTGTACCATCGTTTCTTTTACAACTAGAGTAAATATCAGGGCATTCACAGAATGAAATGGGTCTGGTGGACCCCAAACTGGCGACATGCTCTCAATGTAAGTGTGGTGTACCATCGTTTCTTTTACAACTAGAGTAAATATCAGGGCATTCACAGAATGATATGGGTCTGGTGGACCCCCGCCACCAAATCCTCTCTGGAAGTACATTTCACCACCACAAGATGCCACCACAGTATCCAGTCCACAAAACGGAAACACCAACAACACGGGCCAGTCGGATTAGCTTCTGAGGATGGGAACAACCATTTCCCGAAACATGTTAAGTGAGTAAACTTAAGTGATGTTAGTGTAACAATTCCGACTCACCTTTAAATAAATTCTGTGGCCTCTTTATACTGGGGGTAAGAAATCCACAACCCCTGCACCCTTCAGACTTGAAGGAAAACACCGCAAAAAAGTCGCGACCATTTCGAAAGTGTCTGGTGTGTTGCAAAAAAGGTGCTCGCAAGGAAACCAATATGATTTGCCGTGAATGGGATGTGCCCTTGTCTGTTTATCCATGTTTTGAGGTATACCATTCAAGAAGAAACCTTTAAAGGTAAGCCTTGATATCTTATAGAATTTATTTAAATTTATTTTAAAAGAGAAAAATTATAATAATTAGGGTTAAATAAGCATTAAGTGCATGTATACACAGGACGTCTATTGACGTCCATATTCTTTCTCCTGCATTTTAACGTGGACATCATATGACGTCCATATCCCCAAAAGGGTTAAAGGTTTGCTAATTTTTGCAGCATGATTTTAAGAAATATATTAACTACTAGGGGTTAAACGGATGTTGCAGTTATGTTTTTAAACTCAAATGACAAATGAATTAATTTCATTTAGCCCCCCTTCCCCTGTAATTGTACAATGATCTAGAACATTTGTATGGTTACCCCTTATAGTAGTAATTTCGTAGAACCCTAGCTATTTCTAATAACTTTAAACATTCCCTGATATTCACGCAAAAGGATGTGAAACATTGGCAGAATGTCTGACTTCCTCAACGTCCCCCCAGTGGTCTTACAACTTCTGCAAATGCTGCATAGTCTTCAAGTACCCTTTGGCAGTGGAACAATCATTAGTCAGAATGATCAAGTAATTGTTTAGATAATTGTAGTGGATGAAATGTTAAACCTTTGGCCCTTTATAACATACAAGAGAAACAACAATAGAGGTGAATCTGCACTCCCAGGCCGCCAAGTGCATAGTCTGCTAAAACTAATCTTCTCAGTTGTTAATATAAAGCATGAGTTGAACAAGTGCTGCTAACAAACATAAGTACAAAGGTGCTAACATCCAAGGTTTTCACACACACACACATTTGCAACAATTGATAAGTTGTGACATGCTTGGAATAAAATACTTTTGTTTCTCAGCAAATGCTTTGTAAACCATGTTTAGTAATTTAAGACTTGAAATTAGGTGGTGTTTGATAGCCCTGTGTCCATCAGAAAGAACTATAAAAATCTGTAGATTGGTTTTTGAAATTATGTATATACAAATTGTCTCAGTTAAATATTACATAGGATAGATGTGTGTACATGTAGCAGCAAGTTTTAATGAACATACACAGAAATACTTGTTTTGAGACTTCCGAATCTAAATAAAGCGCATATAACTCAAAAACCAAACATAGTTAATACAACTGAGAGCAGGTTTCATTCTCACGCCCACATTATGCAGAAACATTTTCGTAGCCTCTTGCCTACATCATCAGCTGCCTTTGACCGAAGGGCTCCCTCTGGTGGTGAAAATTTCATGCATTTATCTCTGTCGGAATTTCAAAATTCATTACAAGTTCCTCATGTTTCAGGATAAAGATCTAATTCTGATGGTTTTTAGTGTTTTTGTTTCGTTCTGTATGTTGTGGTTGTTTTCCCAGAAATGGTTGACTACTGCAGATTTATCTGTTTGTTTGTATTTTATATTCCTAAAATGTTCTTTCAGTCTTACACTCGAGCTTCTTTTGTTGGAGGTTTGTTCGTTTTATTAGAATTCAACAAGTTTCCTAGACAGAATTTTGTTTTTTTAGCTAAAACTGTGTTAAATATTCTCTTGAATCGGTGCATAAATGTTGCTTGATATTTAGGTTCAGTACCATCCAAATAATAATATTTTCTGACATTGTCACAGTTAGTAGTTTAAGAATAGACTAATTAAAATAAAATAAACAATGTGATCTAGACAGAATTAAGATAAAAAACTAACAGGAAAAGTATTTACAACTCATTTAAACTATATTAACATTTATTATTAAGAAGAAAAAAACGTTAATTTTTATCGCCAGTTAGTTGTTTAGTGTCAGTGGGCAATTTATTGTAGAAAATTAGACCTTAGACATTTACAATTTTCTGAGATATTTTCTTGTTGAAACCTCTTCTAAAATAATCTGTGTTATGTCTAGTATAACAATGGATTTTTTTTTGGGGGGGGGGTTCCATTTTTTGTAATTTTAGTATTACAAACAGGTTAGTACATATACCAATGGAGAAAGAGGAATACCAGAAAGAATACCAACACATTATCAACATAGCCACTATGAATGGATACCAGAAAAAAACAATAGATAAGAAGATAAAAAGGTTTGAAGGACAGAAATACATCCAACAAATGACTACGTTACTCAGACAACAAAAACCACAAGCATATAGAAAATTCACTTATCACCCTTGGACACATCATAAATTTCAAAGGATTTTCAAAAAATACAACATCACTGTCTCCACAGAATAACCACAACATACAGAAACTACTATGCAACAGAACAAAAGATCCTATCCCCAACGATAAATCAGCTGGTATATATCAAATTGATTGTAATGAATGTAACCTGGTATATATAGGAAGAACAAAAAGAAATCTTGAAATAAGACTTAAAGAGCATATGAGATGCATTTACCAAAAGCAGCAAGATAAATCAGCAGTAGCACATCATTTCTGGTCTTCAAACCATGATATCACTCCAAACATAAAACTCTTAAAACCGATCAACAGCAGTAATGAATTGGACATCTGGGAAAAATACATATTGTCAAACACAGGAATCACCTAATGAATTTCGAACTGCCGCCACCCAACAGCCTTTGGAGGTTCATCAGCCCAACACCAGAGAACACCACTAACCACACACATCCCCCAGACGATGACCGGCAAAATCAGATGAGGACATGCTGACGATGGGAACAAGCCGTCTCCCGAAACGCGTTCAAGTAAGAATATCATAGTGATGTAGTGTAACAACCCTCAACTCTCTATTTTAAATTATGACACATCACTGTTACAAGCTTCTAAATCTTCAAAAATTGAACACACATGGACGTTTTTTTTTGGATTCAGGGGGTCTCAAAACATGTATTTCCGTGAAATCTCGGTATCAAATTTTTGGGTGGAATATAATACTTCCCCTACTTACTATATGTAGTAGAGAAAGTAAAAGTTATCTGCTAGGTGGGTGCGGTTACTGTTAACAAAAGCACATTAAAGTGCAAATGTCTGAGCAACGTATGGGTCCACTACTATAACCCACAGACAAAACAGCAACAGTCATTGTCCATCTCCAGAGAAAGCAAAGGATTCTTCCCGCGGGAGAACACTATGGACCAACTACAGCAAAACATATGCAAAAAGAAAAAATAAAGCCAGGAAGTCGTCTTCCACGAGGACAGTGCATGCCCACACATGGCAAAAATTGATGAACTGAGGTACGAATTGTTGCAACACCGTCTTCCCTAAGCTGAAAGATTTCCTTGATATAGTTAATGTTGATGGACACTACATTGAGAAATAAAAATAGTTTTCAAACCACCCTCAACTTCATATTCAGCAGTCATTGAGTTTCTGTGATATGTTACAAAACCTGCTAACAAATTACTCGACCACAACTTGGAAGTCAGACTTTCTACATCTGGGGGGAGGCAAATGAAGTTAATTATCTTGTCATTTTAGTCCTCAATCAACAATGTGTGTGTGCTTTGTTAAAATACAAAATTATTGTTCATAGCATTAGTGTAGCGGCGGAGTAAGGAATGCTGGTTACCAAGATGTGCTGCTATAACATTTGATCCATGTTTGGCACCGGTTCATATGAAAGATGCACTATTATGAGTTTTATATACTGCTCTGTAATATTCTTTTCTTCACTGTCGTCATAACCACTGATTATCTGTAACCTGAAGTGTTAAATTAAGCATAAACTGTGCAAATTACTCTACTGTAATAATAATAAAGAACAGCTTATAGTTATGTTTTAATAGGACTTCTGTACACTTACACCAAAAATTCTAAAATATGAGCTGAAGCTTTCCTGGCAGGCATTGTGAATACTGTAGATTCCAGCCAGGTGTAGAGCGGGGACGTAGAGCGTTCCCATCTTCAGGCTGTGGAGCTAAGTCAGGTACACTGGGTGGTAAAGAGCACAGAAAATCGTTTAGTCAAGTAACTGTCTGATGTGATGATTTTCTCTTTCTGTGCTAGTTTAAGGTCGTGCTGAGCTGTAGTCTGTAATCTCGATTCAGGTACCTCACTCGGACAAAGCTTCCCTCATCCTCCATTGCTAGTAACTGCTCACTTGGCTAATACAGCTGTTCCACCAAAGTTGACCATGTGGTCTTGTCCGAAACAGTGTTCTGCTGACCTGATTTTTCTGGCTGCATAAGACGTAAACTTGTGTTGTGCTCAGCAGTACTTGTTCTTCTGGTAGGCAGCGCCGCAGTCTTTGACTGGTCTGATAAGATTTCTGAACTGGATTGTCTTGATATTGTGTTTAGCTAACGATTTGATAAGTTGCCAGTAAAAGTAATACAACTGAAGTGGTTAGTTTTTCTGTACTGAGTCATATGCTGTTTTTTTATGAGGCTTTGATGTCTATTGCATAGCTGTTCTGCCAGAAAGTGTAACTCTTCTTTTAGATGGCGACTGCTTTGTGGGTGAGACTTGTGATGGAAGCTGTTGGTGTTGAGATAGAGGTCTGCATGACCGGTCAAAGACAACCTTGAATTGAGAGCACCATATCCCTTAAGAATGCAGCGCTGCCTACATAGGCCAAACCAGAAGAACAGTATCCATCAGGATTGCTGAACACGTCAGATGCACTCAGGTCAGCAGAACACTGTTTCGGAGCAAGTGTGCAGCTGAAGGAAGCTTTAGCCATCTCATCTGAGATTCTGTACTACAGCCTGGAAACTGACCTAAAAATTGTATAAAAACCATCAGACAGCTACTTAAGTAAACAATTTTCTGTGTCTGAGCTTTTTCCCAGCTCAGTGTACCCAACTTAGCTCCACAGGAGGACTATCATTCAGCTACCCTGAAGAAGGGAACAATGTATGTTCCAGATACAACGGTTTCTAACCAACTCTACACCTGGAAGCTCGAGAAAATCTAGAGTATTTCAAATTTCACGTTAAATGTTAAGGTAAGATCTGATAATTAATAATAACTAAAAACGTAACAATTAAATGCTGTTGTAATTACTGTATTAATACAATGACTGGTGACATTTTGAACACCTGCAACTGTATAAAAGGATGAATGCAATCAGGGGTAACAACTGTGTACTGTTGCAGGAACTGTACAGCTGTTACCAACATTTCCAACTGGAGAGGAAGGATGCTGATGGTGATGACCCAGGCTGGGTTGAGGTCTCAGTGGACCTCATTCTATCTCTGTTGTCTGGCACCTCCAGCATCCCAAAAAATATGGTTGACATGTTCTTCTTCCATCTGTGTCCTCATCTGACAGAGCCGGCCGTGAAGCAGATTCTGCAGGTACCCACACTCACTCACTCTTCTACAAAAGCCTATTCTTCTGTCTACTTGTTGTTCACACAGATAAACTTTCATTACACATAAGAAGAAAGTAATAGATTTTATATACCTTTGTAATTCCATGCTCTTTGTATAACCATGAGAGAAAAAAAAAAGAATAGCAACTTACCACTTGAAAAAAGTATAAATCTTTAGAATGCAAAGCAATAACAAAAAATGTCTCGGATAAGGTTAACACAAGAAAACGTCTATTTGGCATAAATTGTTGGATTTAATGAGACCTACATTTTTGTGTTGTAAGATTTTGTCTATCTCTTATGGTTTACCAATTATATAAAAGTCATTCAGAATGAAGAGGACCTCACAGGCAAATACCTTAAACTAACCGTATTTTATTAAAAATCATTAGCAGTTTTTGAGAAAATAATGAAAAGTGTGGACCAACTTTGTAGCAGGGAACAAATTTCAGTAGACAAACCAATTGTAGCTTTTCCAAATAAGTAAGTCTGATGTGTTACATTCACATGACTTTCTGTACCCTGTAGCAGGTATACAAACTATTCTTACTGAAGCTTACTTTTCTATCTACTACATTTTAATCAAGATAAACCTTTACAGAAACAGCTACATTACACATTTCGTTATAGATACAAAGAGAATAGCGATAGTCAAATGTTTAACAACTGATGCTATATGCTGGTCTTAAATTCCACACTGTTTCCATGACATCACGAGAAACAACTGGATGTCCAGGACTTTCAAAGAACAACAAAGTAATGTGCAATTCGAACCATTAATAATCAATATCTTGGAAATGGCTGATGCCAGAAAAAAAGTTAATTTGAATAAATTGTATACTTTGTACACTGTATTTTCATTTATTCCTTAACGTGTACCAGTTATACAGGATTATACAAAATTCCTTCAGAATGAAGAGGACTTCACAGGCTATTTCTAAAAATTCAACATATACATTTTATTTGTGATGTAAATATCTTTAATATATGGTATTTTAATCAAAATCATTAAACAGCAATTTTTTAGAAAATATAAAAGTTTCAAAAAATGTTCCATGTAAAGGGTACTTTGGAATGGGGGGGATTTCCTTTAAAATATTCATTTTGCATCTTTGGAAAGTGCTGAACCTAAATACGAAGTTTCGGTGTTTATTTATATCTGTTCCAGACCTGCATGTGCACAATTAGTAATCCAAGGGACTTCAAAACATGTATTTCTGGTGTTTGAGTGGAAGGAAGCTGAATATGAGACGTTATATTTTGTAGGTACTGGATCCCAATGCAGAAGAGAACCCTTTAGGTGGCAGTGATGATGATAGATCATCAGAATCGCCAAGTGACAGTGCAGTGTCTGACCTAGAGGATGACACGGTGAATGACAAGCTGCGCATGGCTGTACGAGATGCTCTTGGTACCGCAGCGCCCCTCACTGACACAGTAAGTAACACAGCAATCATTGTGCTGCCTGTCAACGAGACCTTGTGCTGACATTTATCATGGTTATCCTTGCAGGAATCTGTGGACATAGATGAAATGGACGAGGAGGAAGGAAGACGTCTGGACGAGGCCTTATCTCAGGCATTCAGCATGCTGAAGAAGACCAAGAAAGATGAGAAGAGTAGGAAACAGCCCAAGGATGAACGAGTTCTGATGCACTTCCGAATACGTGTGGTGGACTTGTTGGAGATGTACCTCAAGTCAGAGCATGCAGGCACCGAAACTGCGTTATCCACTTACCTAGACATCATGTTGGTGCTGTTCGATGTCTTAGAGTTCTGCATCAAGGACATTCATCAGAAACCTTTGGAAAACAAAATAAGGTGACGTTTAGTTACAGTATCTGATTTACTTGACGTTCCAATCCCTTATAATTATAACATAAGGATGTGAAACCCCCCTGCAATAGTGCTGGAGCAATCAGAATGGTCGAGTAACTGTTTGGTCCCATAGAGAAAGACTTAATCTTTTTGGAAAAGATATCGAGAAAAATAATCTTCTGAGCTGTTAATATTAGCTATTTTCTCTCCTTGTGCAATTATTTAACAAGTCAGGCTAACAAACTTGATTACAAAATACAGCAAAACTTTCTTACAGGAGTGTTATTAAAAATGTTGACACTGCTGCCGCATGCATATGGTAGCTTGTAAACATATTCAGTTCTCTTAGTTGCTGATTATCTATCTGTATATGTTGTTGGGAATTAAATTTCGGCAGCAACAATAACTATTTTCTACTCCATGGCATTCTCAACAAAAGGTCAAAGCCTTCGGTGTCCAGTTTTTCATTGTTTTGATCTAGTTCAACTTTCACTAATATGAACTACTTCAATTGTCCCTTCACTCACTGGGGAGTCAGCACAAGACTTCTGCAATATCTCGCAGAAACAGCACTCTCTGCACATCACAAACTCGCTCGGAGAATGCCACTTTTCATTGCACCAGAAGAACACTCTTTAACTCACTCATTGACTGACTGACTTACGGGAACACTTGCTTATATACCTGATGGAATCTTCCACAGAAAATTCTAGGGCTTTCTGGATGCTTGTTCTGGAGGTGGGGGAAGAAAAGATTGTGGCTAACTATCGACAGCACTTTTGGCTGGGTGAGAGCATGACTTATCTCTGTTTACTGCTCCATTGCCTGGCAACAACCTGCTAATAACCTTGGACCGTAGCAGCTGTGCTGCAGTATGTTCTTTTATAATTGCATTGTGTTCATATGCTGCCCTTATAGTCTCTCAGTAATTTATGAATTGAAATTACGTGCTTCGTAGCCATCAGAAATACTTCCCCTACTTACTATACGTAGTAGAGAAAGTAAAAATAGGGCTTTTCAATGATGAAGGAATTATCAAAATTGTTTGAGTGCTTTTTGATGTTAACCTACATACAGGCTATTCTTAACAAATGTGTTGCTGTTTGGTATTCTATAACTTGCTTGTTATCGGATATTTGCTTTCACATGGTTTGTTAGCTTGCTGGAGTGACTAATTGAAAATTTGTGTGCTCTGCGACAGCGTTTTGTTTTCACACTGCTGCCAGCACCGAAATGCTTTTGTTACTTTTCCATGCCGAGATGAAGGAAAAGTGTACTGTGAAAAGTCACACAAAAAATATAAAATATATGTTGTTGTTGTTCACCAATGGCACTGGGGATTAATTGATCTGCATCATTTTCCCTCTGGCTTCTTCCCAATATAAAGTCTGTAAGTTATCACTTTTAAGGCCTTTGCATTTGGCGAGATGCTGTTTGTTCAGGATGACATCTTCTTCACAGAGAGTGCACTTGGGTGTAGGTAGACATGGTATCTTGTAGAGGTGTTCTGCGAGGCAGTTGCCATCCTAAATAAGCCCACTGCAGTCTTCCTTGGCATTTTTTGTATATCAACTCTATCTTTAATATTTTTATAATCTCTATCATCTTCATCAAGTCTCTGCTGTCTTTTGAAATGTTGTTTAACATTATTTAATTACTTATTTATTTCTATATATATGGATTTTTAAAATTTACACCCATTACTTAGGATAGCAAGACTTACATCTTCTCGCGACCCCAAAAAATTAGTTTTTTATGGTGGAAAACTCACCAAACTGTTGAACAACTGTGGCCCTATAAAATGAGTTTAATTTTAGGTTAAGAAAGACAGACAAAACAATAAGCAATGCAGTTTCATATTGTTTTTATGAGGTTTCACTAATTCGTATCAACTAACAATTATTGATTTATTTTCTTTATGGTTTTTTGACTTTTAATTATACTTTTTAAAGATACCAGTGGTCATGCAAATTTTAATGTATACCATCAAGCATAAGTAGGTAGTTATTCTTTTATTCATGATTTGGCAATGTTCAGTTCTCTGAGGAAATGTTCTTTGAATGAAAATCATTATTGGTAACTGATAATTTCCATATTATTTTAGGTATTTGTTAAGTGAAAGGTTAATTGCACTAGTTATGTTATCTGGGGGAATTGTAGCGGGAAATCGTTGATCTGGAAAGTGTCGTTCCTCTAGTTGATGCCCCCTGCTGGAGTGTTCTTGTCCTCGGCTTCTGTATTTCCCATTCCTAATCTTTACCTATATAGCTAATTCTTGACTCTCAGGTGAGGCAAATTAAAATATACTGCATTTCCCTTAATAAATGTGGTTTATTATCAATTCAAATATTTATGGGCCACTAGTTTTTCCCATTATACCAATTCCCACCATTTGAATAAATCAGGAGCCTAAACTAACTGCTCACATTTTCCCACCCATATGCGCACACGTGCATTTGTCGTCCAGAGAGTGGCACTTTGTGTCAACTAGATTCTGGAAGAGAGTGAAAATCTGGGGCTTTGTTCCCCTTTATATACCTAAGCCTAGTGACGCTTACCTCTGCGCCTCAAAATATAACAACATTTCTAATTGGTCCTCAGACTGCGTTACCTTAACATGTATGAGAATATTCTACTCTAAAGTTTTGCGCAGACGCGCCAGGAACCAGATTCAATATCTGCATCTCTTTCTCCTTACTGTTACTGGCTCCCTGTTCATTAGCTTGGTGAAAGGTGGGCTCTACCTGGAATTTGCTAGCTTGCCCGTTTCTTACAATCTGCTTTGTACAATTCTTATATATATATCCCCTTTCAGAATGTTTCAGCCAGTACTATTTTATTGAATTTACTACATACTACGCATGATTTGATAACCCAACTGACTGCTGTGTTGCAGCAGCATCAGTATACATTCAGTTTCTGGTAAATAGCTTTTTGTTAGCCAATTCTCTTAGTGCATTGGAAATTATCTTAAAATAATTCTCAGAAGGAAAACGTATTGCTGTACTATCCTCATAACTCTAACCTAAAAATGAGGCAAATCAATTTGTGAACCATGCAAATAAACACAAGATTTATCACTGTTTGAACCTAAAATTCTTAAATCAATAACTGTTAGGTTTTATTACAATATGACACTACAAAATATTTATTTTCCTATTAAAATGTATGTCTTAAAAGTTATGTTGGGAGAATCATTTAGCAATGGTATCACACAGAATGTGGCTTACTCAAGTATTATCCATAATATTTATATTTTATGGTAAAACGAATAAATAAACATTTCATAATTAAAATGACAAGCTTCTAGTATGCTTTTCCTCTTACAGCAACATTAAAAGGATGTGTGTGTGTGTGTGTGTGTGTGTGTGTGTGTGTGTGTGTATGCGTGTGCGCGTGTGCGTGAGCGTGCGCGTGTGCGCTACAGAATAGCACTGTTAAGGCACACAAATGTTCTCTTTTTATAACTTTAGTATATTTTGGTAATGAACTTGATTATAACATGCAGAGGAAGTACAACAAAACTTTCTTACTTAAGAGTTATTAGAAGGTTTTGACATACGTGACGTACTTTTGTAAGTACATTTGATTGTATTTTGTTTAGCTGTGATTTTTCTCAATTGCTAAATCATGATTATCCACTATATATTGCCTGGAATTAAATATTTGCAGCTTTTGTGACTGTAACATTAGAAAGTACTCGATGATATACTAACAAATACTGTCATTTCTATAAATACAAGAGGTATTTACATTCTTAATTACAGATTATAAAATATAGCTATAAGCAGACAATTCATTGTGAATAGCAGGGGCTGAGAGTAAATGAAGTTAATTAAATAATTATTTGAGGTTCTTAAAGCAATGTTGGGCAAGACAACCAGTAATTATGAGGGAGAAAATTGGGTCCAGTGCAACATCAAAAACTGCTATACCAACTTTTTTAATTCTTCTCTTTTGGGAATATACGTTGAAGCTTTTTGACATATTACATACTCAAAATGAATTTTTAATCACTCTAGCTTCACTTCTGTACCGGAACTTTGAGAAAGATGGTTTGTTACGTTATTTGTACCACGCTTTGGGCGTCAATTTGAAGTAGTTGTACTATATTTCAACTGTTGGAGAGCCAAACATGAAGTAGTTGCAACCGCACATTTGGTAAACAGTTTCCGGTAGCCTTCGCCCCAATTTTAAAAAATATAAACTTTATAATTTGACTGTTTCTTTAAGTATTGAATATTTATGTTTGCCTCGGCTGCGGCAGTATTATTGTTAGAGACACGTTTCTCTTAGCAGGGTTGTGGTGCAACAAGAATGTAGACTTACACAGATTATAACTTTACTTCACTCCTTGACACGATTTAAATAACAGTTCACTGATATAGAGAGAGAGATTCTTTTATGAATTACTTGCACTTTTTAACATGTAAACTATTTTTGTCTCACACAAATACATATTTAATTTCTCGAGGACACATCTCGCGTCTGGTTATGAGCACTGTTTTGAGACAATGTTTTCCACCTCCTTAATTTGTAAATTTCTGTATTTCAAGTTTCTGATTGGCTCCAATAGAATACCTTCATTTAACTAAAGCTTTTTCTGGTTGTTGATTGGCTATTTTTAAACTGTCTCAAAATTTACATTATTGCTGCTCTAATAATGAGTAGTAGTATTTAAACTTCCTTACTCATTATTGCCTCAAGGTTACCTCATTGTTAGCAACTTTAAACCTATTTCTCACAGCTCCTACATTATTAAATCATGCAATATATTCACATAACATTATTACACATGGATACAATAATATAAAATTTAAAATGACTGTAATATACACTTTTTATATAATATTACATACACATATTGCTTCAAGGTTGGCTGTTATTTAATTTACATATTATATAATTAGACTGAAATTATTCAAGTGTTAAAAATACTGCCTCAACTTAGTGGGACATGTTTCAGAGACTGTTGCCCCCATCAGCATGCTAGTCTCCCTGCCACTCTCAGTAAAATCCCATTATTTTAACCAGGGTGCAAACATAGTAATAGACGACCTGAATTTTAAAGTCAACGCCCTCACATAAATTATTTGTTATTCACATGTTGTGGCTGTGGGATATGTTTCACAGTTTTTGTGATAGTTGATGTTATGAAGTATAAAATGTGGACAAGCAATGTGTGTGTAGCCTAGAAGGTGATGTTCTTTGCTTTAGTACATGTTCTAGGAGTAACTTCAGAGGCACTACTACCAGGTCTTCAAGGATTCAAATCTGATGTCTTACACTCACATGACTTTCTCTACTCTTGTACAAACTATTCTTACAAATGCTTATTCTCCATATACTTCATGTTAATCTTATTGCTAATTTTCTTGTAGATGCAAGGGGAATTGGTAGGTTTTAAGCGATAGTCAAATATTTTAAGAGCTGGTTGCTATGTGTAGTATTCCACTCTCTTTGCATTACCAGGACAAAAAAAAAAAAAAAATAACAGCTATAGATTTTAACTATGCACTAAACACAGCGTAGTGATAGCACTGGAAAAATGTTTTTAACACACTGCCTAAATCCCTCGGTATGATCCCTTGTAATGCAAAATTATTTCTCACTGCATTGCAGATTACTTTTACACCATCAATTACAATATCCTGCAGCCAAACTTCATCAGCGCACAAGTAAGGGGATATGGCATAACACCATCATAATTTGTAATTGATTTTAAGTGCAAATCATTGCGTAAAAGAAGAATTTTATCAGAACTCCAAGCATTACAGTTGAAAAACATAACGCCATCACTGAGTTGCTTGTGCACTGCGTATTTTTAACCTCACCAAATATGTTGTTATTTTGGCTCTAGGTGCCAGCAATCACTTTGGCTGCTTTCACGGAAAACAACTTCTTAACATTAAAATTAAAAGTGGTTTGTTTCTTACTAGTCATTATGAGAAGTCTTAAAACGAAAACCAGTAAACATAGAACAGAAACGTCTGAAAATGGTACTATAACAATAATATATGAATGAATAAAATGAAACAGCCCTTAAACCGTGGAAACAAAAAATATAAACTAAAATAGGAACATTTAAAATGCTACTATAACAAACAATAAGATATGAATTAATAAAATGAAACGGTCTTACAAAATTGGTTCAAATCAGCATTCCTTTCAAGCAAAAGCCGATAGAGGATTCACAAAATCATAACAGTTCATTACTTTTAAATCGGAAGGCACAGTGAAAAGATTAAATATAATATATAGAAGTGGTTGCAAATATACAATTTCACTAAAATAGGTTCAATACCTCAGAACTAGTTTCGAGGAATCACTTCCTCATCGTCAGCTGATTGCAACTGGTTGGCTTTCCTCTGATGGTTACGATGTCTCTTTGTCCCTCTAGTGGTGGTTCTACAAGTTTAGTAATCAAATTTTTGTCCATAGGGATGTCGAAATTCATTAACCTTGGACGAAATTTCCAAAGAAATATTTTCTCCGAAATGTTTAATTCCGTGGGTTTTTGTGCCTGCTTGATAAGTGATACTGTGTCCTTAATTTCATGTCCCTGTATTCAAAAATGTGCTGCGACTGCTGATTTTTCTTCTTCCCTGGATTTGATGTTACGAACATGTTCCTTAAGCCTCGTTTGTATGTTACGCTTAGTTTGACCAATATAGATTTGTTCACAATCCTTGCAATCTACTCTATAAATCCCAGATTTTTTATGAGCTGTCATTTTTTCTTTTTGGTTTGCATTTATAAGGAATTTTATGCCAAATTTATTTTCGGGGATGAGTGGCACATTGCTATCATTAAACATTTTCTTGAATTTGTTATGCGCCCATGGTTGAAATCTGACTTTTTTGTATGTCAGATTTTGTTTGTGTGGTTTGAGGGTTGTATTTTCTTTTATCAGTTTTTGTTGCTTGAATTTTTTGATTAACCTATCCACCAAAAATTTTTTGTAGCCATACAACCCTCAATTTCAGTTTCAGAAATAGGACTAGCTTTGGAAGTGATTGCAGATCGTGTCTGAAAAAGCTGGCTTCCTGTGGCAAGAACCTCTCGCTGGAAGGTGTGACGGACGAGACTATAGCCGAAGCTGTGGAGAAGCTGCTGAGTAAGGGAGAGAAGACATCAGGGGCGGTAGTGATAGACATGGGTCCCAAACTGGTCGAGTGTTGTACCTTCCTTGTCCGTTGTGCCCAGCAACTTGAGGACAGTTCCCTGGTGGACAACATCTACAGAGACGCTCTTGTAAACTTCTTCACTAAAAGGTCAGCAAATTGCTCCTCTACCATTTAGGTAAAACTCCAAAATGCTCCTTGGATCACTAACTTGAAATTTTCAGGAATTATGAATTTAAAAAATCTGATGTAACACATTCACATGCCTTCTTTATTACTAGCAACACTAAACTATTCTTACTAAAGCTTATTTTTCTATCTATTCATTTTAATCCAAATAAACCTTTACAAAAACAGCTACATTACACATATCGTTATAGAGAACAGCGAGTCAAATGTTTAACAACTGGACGCTATATGCTGGCCTTAAAATTCTGTGACATTATAAGGAACAACTGAATGTTGTCAGGTCTTTAAAAGAATGACCAAGTAATGAACGGTTTCAACAGATATCTCAGAAATGGCTTATGCCACAAAAAATTTATTTATAATAAGTTGTGTATATTAAAGAGATCTACATATTTTGTGTAGTACGTTTTTGTGTTATTGCTTAACATTTGCCAATTATACAAGATTATACAAAATTCCTTCCCAATGAAGAGAACTTCAAAGGCTATTTCCAGAAAATTCAAGGTATACGTATTATTTGTCATGTAGATATCTTTAATATATAGGATTTTAATGAAAATTGTTATAGCCATTTTTTAGAAAATCAAAGTTTTTGAAATGTAAGCTGTAGTTGGGGTGGGAGAAGTTTTTGGAAATCTTTGTGTCGCATCCTTGGAACATACTGAACTTAAATATCAAGTTTGGTATTTTTCTGAATCTTCGTTTTTTACTTATACTGTTTACAGACACACACATGGATCTTTTTTAAAAATGCTATTTTTATAACATCTATTTTCAGTGAAATCTCGATATCAAGTTTTTAGGTAGAATACAAATCTTTTCCTGCTTACAATACGTAGTGGAGCAAGTAAAAATACAAAATACTTCAGCTGAAATTAAATACTTGGCATAACTGAATTTGAAAAAGTAACAAATTTGATAAATTGTGGACAAAAAAGTTTTCTCTTAAACTAATTAAAATGAATGGCAACAACCAGGAGTGTTGTAAGAGCATGCCACAGTTGAAGCTATACAGAGCTGTCTGTAAACAAGTTTCCAACAGCATCGTTGGTGGGTAGCGAACCTACAACTACAGCAAGAACAAAATTATTACAAGAATTATGAAATACGTACAGTAAAACTACAATATTTAATGAATCTCAGGGAATTAAAATTGTTTCCTTTGAAAGGGGTTTTCCTTAAAAGGAGGTTGAGCATTTAATTGCCAGAAATAGTATGCAAATCACGTTTTATCATTTTGGGAAATTTTATATCATTATGTACACATGTAATAAATACTAAGAAAGGAATTTAAAGATTAATGAATAAAATGCAGTAAATTAAACAATTAAAATGCTACAATAGTTATAAATTTACACTGCGTCATGGGCAGCCATTTGCACTTAATCTACAACAAACAAAATGAAAGTGGATATCAGATTTACTTATATGTGAATGCAAACTGCTAAAGTTACTAATCTTCGTTTGCTTCCTCCTGCCTAGGTATCTGACACTTACAATCCTGTGATTAAGAGCATAGGTACCATCTCAATCTGATTCCTCTTCTCCTGATTGCATAGCTCAACAGATGCTTCTGAGTGCCCCTCTGTAGCATCTGCATACAAATTTATTCCTTATCACATCGGTGCAACAACCAGCAATGCTGTATGGTTCCTGGTGCAAGTAACTGCCTCACAGCCTCAAGTACATTCAAATGCAACAAGGCTTTCCTGTACTTTGCTTTAACAGAATGAATAATTCCCAAATCTAAAGACTGCAGTTTGCTGGTAAAAAGATTACCTTTATTTTCCGTAAGAATGATGGTTCTCATAAATTAAGTTTTATTTATGGATGCTCTTTACCTGTCATGGTCCTTAGCGTCCCATTCTATATTGGGCATGAAAGACAGATAATTTTGCACCAGAGCAATCTTTCTTCCCTAAGATCCCATTTGGTACCCAGGCTTCATAGATATTTAAAAAATATTTCCAAAGTCATCCATGAACTCTTGCATCCTCGTGTGTGTTTCTGTTATTGATGAACTTCTTTGTTTGTGTAAGCATTCCAAGTGATTTATTTTGTGGTCTTTTTCCACAATTTCATAGACATGATGAAATAAGGTAGTGAGGACGGTTTTTGGTGCATCAAGATAACGATCTGTACGTGCAACTTTTTTGTAGATGCTATGTCGTCGTTTTCCATAAGTGTCCAAGAATGAAAGAGAATCTGAAGGTTCAATTTAATGTTTTGATGAATACTATTAATGTGCGAGAGGAGGTGTTTTGGGGCTGCGAAATCAAAACTGTGTCATCCACATAGCAGACTGTGTTCCATATAGAAAGAGCTGATTCCATGGCCACTGCATTCTTTCTTGTATATGACGTATGTAGAAATGAGAACAAGTTCAGCTATATACTCTGGAAATTGTTCGGTGAGAGGAACTGCAGTGAAAAGCAAATAATGTTAAAACTCACCAACAGGTCCACTTTTCAGGTTTTTTATGACTTTCGCAAATTGTACAGTGTTTTACATGACGTTCGCAGCCACCCACCAGGTGTGAGCATGCAAGGCAGCTGTTTTGTAGGAATGTATGTTGGCGAGCCAGTGTAAAAGGAGCAAGAGTATTGTAAAGTGAGAGAAGAATGAACAAGAGGGAGTGTGAATATGTGTGGTTGTGTGTGTTGGCACTGAATATATTTAGACAGGCAAGTTTATAAAGATAATACTGAGAGTAGATAAGCTTACATTATGTATCATAGCTTGAAACTGTATGTAGTTGGAAATTAACAAACGCTGCACAAGAATTTGTTTATATTGCTCAGATTAAAGAGCGTAGGGTGCAAGGAGCATTTTTTAACAACAGTTTGACATAGCTTGTGTGCACTATATGTTTTATGTTGAAAGCAATCTGTGGATGTTTGATTTTAAGTTTTAGGACTTTATAGGCTGCCTTAAAAACTTCAAAAATAATCCCTACTCATACTTTGAACCCAGATTTTAGTGCAAATTGTAGGCTGTAAATGTATGATTGAAATGATGACTTTCAGGGAGTGCTTGCACCAGCCGGCGTTATTCAGAAGTGTACTGCAGACTACGTGGACTGGCAACTGGTCACTTGCACCTCTTCTAGTGAAGTACGCGTTTGACAAGAACGTGAGGCCATTCAGGAGAAAGCAAGCCCTGGAGTTTCTGGTGGTCTTGTGCAGAAACCGCAGACTCAGTTCTGAAACACATGTCGCACAACTTGAACGCACAATCTCAAATGAGATTATCAAGGTGAGCAGAGAGTCCACTTTTGTCCTCACTTCCTGAGTATTAACCGTACTCCTGGCTATTAGTCCCATTTGTCTGCCTTTCAGAGCGAATATTGTTTTTGCCAGAAACACACATTTTCAGCCCCCCCTCAAAACAGCTAGAAAAAATTAATGTGTATCTGTTAATAGTATAACTCAAAAATGCAAAGCTCAGTAAAGACAAAATTTTGGAATGAGACACTTTTAAGCACAGACAAAATTTTTCAAGAAAATCCTCCACTCCAAACTACCCTTTACATAGAAGAATTTTTGTTATTTTCTATCTAATCTAAAATGACACTAATCATTTTGGTTAAAATACCTTAAGTTTGAGATACCAGTGCAACAAGTTTATTATGTATCTTCCTGTGTGGTCCTCTTCATTCTAAATTAATTTTGTGTAACTGGTAAACCATAAAAGTAGACAAAAGACCTGTTACATGAAAAATGTACACCGTGGACAAAACAAATGAGTCACCCCGATGTGCTGATTGTACTTTTGTAACAGCTGTGTTCACGACGCCTATGATCACTTTATAATCTACTGAAAACAGAGCGCAGAACAATGCTACGGTACTGCTTGCTTCAAATCTCGCATTAATTGTTATTTTTTATGACTGGATATATAGTGTTAGGTATATTTATGCACGCAGCTCCCTTTTCAAATGTGGTGAACCTGCCTCTCTGAGAATCATTACTCTGTACCAGTCGAACAATTGAGTATTGTCAAGCAGCCATGTCACGGTTGGCATTTTCCTCTGCAAATGCAAGCTGAATGTGCTACTGTAATTAAAGGTTAAGTCTCTTCCCTGGGACTCACGAGCAGAAGCATTATAATGTCAGCAGTATGTTGATTAAAAAGGGTTTGCTACATGTTTAGTAGTGACATTCACCAGAGCTATTGGAGTTACCATGATTAGCACCAGCGGAAGTAGCAAGAACAAGAACAAAGGGTATTAAAATTTTGGTTTAAATGGTAGTTTGGAGTGGGGGGGATTTTGGAAAATGCTGCACAGGCCTTTTTTCAAAATAATCTTCTCTCCCTTCTCTCTTTTTTTTTTTCTTTCTTTTCTTTACTCTTCATATCAGCTCAATGATACAACAGTATCAAATTTTCATATTGATTACAATGTTGATATACGAGGGCTGTCCCAGAAAGAAGTACCCGACCTTTCAGTTTGATACACTTTTCCCAGTGGTGTTCAATAGCTTCGATACTCTGTTTATAGTGAGAACCCCCCAAGTTCTCAAAATAGCCATCAACTGCAGACTCCAGCTCTTCTTCACTGTTGGCAAATCTTTTACCACCATTTCTTCAACTTTGGAAACAAAAGAGGGGCCTAAATCTGGCAAATAGGGTGCATGAGGAAACAATTCGAACTTTAACTCATTGATTTTGGCCATGGCGATTATGGATGTGTGAACTGCTGCATTGTCTTGATGAAACAAAACTTTCTTTTTTGCCAAATGCAGATTTCATCATTCAAATGCTGCAATAAGTTTGCACAATGCTTTTCCTTTTTGAAGATAATCAATGAAAATTATCCCACGCACATTCCAAAAAATGACGCCATGACCTTGCCTGCAGATGAAACTGTCTTCGCCATCTTTGGAGCAATTCTCCCCTTTCAATCCACTGTTTTGACTGTTCCTCCGTCTCAGGACTGAAGTGATGGACCCATGTTTCATTCATGGTTATGAATCAATGCAGAAACTCTGCTTTATTGCACTCGACTGAAACATCCTTACAACACTGCTTATGTTCCATTGTGCATCCATCTTGCGCACAGCTTTCTCATGTTTAAATTTTCAGTTAGTGTGTGATGTACAGAACTTTTTGAAATTCTTACGATGTCTGCTAGCTCACGCACTTTCAGTCGACGGTCATCCAATACCATTTTGTGGATTTTCTTCACAATTTCTGAGGTAGTCACCTCATTTGGTCGACTACTGCGATGTTCGTCTTGACAGCCACCCTTAAACTCTGCCATCCATTATTTTACTGTTGTAAGCGAAAGACCAAACTGCCACGGAGTAGAATCTAGCTCAGCTTTAATATTAGTTCGACTAAGACCTTTCAAATGAAAGTCTTGTACCACATAATGATGGCCAGTTTTATCCATGTTTACAAATTCGCTGACAGAGTTCACTACTAAAGGCTGCCAAACAATTACTAAACAAAGTACCATCGTCAAACTTAAGCTTTATAAGGGTGCTACTTTCTACCATAGTCATTTGTTTGAAACAATCGTTATATATACACGTCAGGTCAGGTACATCTGGGATTGCCCCTATAGATATACATACTTGCCAACTTTTACAGCTTGCCCATAAAATGTAGAGGAATGCTCAAGCCTTTTTTTATAGCACAGGAGGCATTTTTATAACTTTGTGGGCAGATTCAGAGTGTTACAGATTTTCACCATAGTCATGATAAAGCATTAAATTCTATTGCATTATGTTGTAACTTAACATTACAGACTGAATATTATACAGCGCTATGATAGACCAGAGTTTATCTGTCTGTCTATCCTTCATCATGATCATGGTCCCCCTAAATGATATACAGTGCTATGCTAGACCAGAGGTTATCTGTGTGTCTATCCTTCATCATGATCATGGTCCCCCTAAATGGTATACAGTGCTATGCTAGACCAGAGCTTATCTGTGTGTCTATCCTTCATCATGATCATGTTCCCTCTTCACTGGGCTACAACAAACGGTATAGCACCACTAGTGACCTCTAGTAAATGGTATACAGTGCTATGATAGACCAGATTTTATCTGTGTGTCTATCCTTCATCATGATCATGGTCCCTCTTCACAGGGCTATAACAAAATGTATAGCACCACTTGTGGCCTCTAGTAAATGGTATACAGTGCTATGCTAGACCAGAGGTTATCTGTGTGTCTATCCTTCATCATGATCATGTTCCCTCTTCACTGGGCTACAACAAACGGTATAGCACCACTAGTGACCTCTAGTAAATGGTATACAGTGCTATGATAGACCAGAGCTTATCTGTGTGTTTATCCTTCATCATGATCCACCATCACTGAACTACAACAAAATGTATAGCACCACTAGTGACCTCTAGTAAATGGTATACAGTGCTATGATAGACCAGAGCTTATCTGTGTGTCTATCCTTCATCATGATCATGTTCCCTCTTCACTGGGCTACAACAAACGGTATAGCACCACTAGTGACCTCTAGTAAATGGTATACAGTGCTATGCTAGACCAGAGCTTATCTGTGTGTCTATCCTTCATCATGATCATGTTCCCTCTTCACTGGGCTACAACAAACGGTATAGCACCACTAGTGACCTCTAGTAAATGGTATACAGTGCTATGCTAGACCAGAGGTTATCTGTGTGTCTATCCTTCATCATGATCATGTTCCCTCTTCACTGGGCTACAACAAACGGTATAGCACCACTAGTGACCTCTAGTAAATGGTATACAGTGCTATGATAGACCAGATTTTATCTGTGTGTCTATCCTTCATCATGATCATGGTCCCTCTTCACAGGGCTATAACAAAATGTATAGCACCACTTGTGGCCTCTAGTAAATGGTATACAGTGCTATGATAGATCAGAGCTTATCTGTGTGTCTATCCTTCATCATGATCATGGTCCCTTATCACAGGGCTATAACAAAATGTATAGCACCACTAGTGACCTCTAGTAAATGGTATACAGTGCTATGATAGATCAGAGCTTATCTGTGTGTCTATCCTTCATCATGATCATGGTCCCTTATCACAGGGCTATAACAAAATGTATAGCACCACTAGTGACCTCTAGTAAATGGTATACAGTGCTATGATAGATCAGAGCTTATCTGTGTGTCTATCCTTCATCATGATCATGGTCCCTCTTCACAGGGCTATAACAAAATGTATAGCACCACTTGTGGCCTCTAGTAAATGGTATACAGTGCTATGATAGATCAGAGCTTATCTGTGTGTCTATCCTTCATCATGATCATGTTCCCTCTTCACAGGGCTATAACAAAATGTATAGCACCACTTGTGGCCTCTAGTAAATGGTATACAGTGCTATGATAGACCAGATTTTATCTGTGTGTCTATCCTTCATCATGATCATGGTCCCTCTTCACAGGGCTATAACAAAATGTATAGCACCACTTGTGGCCTCTAGTAAATGGTATACAGTGCTATGATAGATCAGAGCTTATCTGTGTGTCTATCCTTCATCATGATCATGTTCCCTCTTCACAGGGCTATAACAAAATGTATAGCACCACTTGTGGCCTCTAGTAAATGGTATACAGTGCTATGATAGACCAGATTTTATCTGTGTGTCTATCCTTCATCATGATCATGGTCCCTCTTCACAGGGCTATAACAAAATGTATAGCACCACTTGTGGCCTCTAGTAAATGGTATACAGTGCTATGATAGACCAGAGGTTATCTGTGTGTCTATCCTTCATCATGATCATGTTCCCTCTTCACTGGGCTACAACAAACGGTATAGCACCACTAGTGACCTCTAGTAAATGGTATACAGTGCTATGCTAGACCAGAGGTTATCTGTGTGTCTATCCTTCATCATGATCATGTTCCCTCTTCACTGGGCTACAACAAACGGTATAGCACCACTAGTGACCTCTAGTAAATGGTATACAGTGCTATGATAGACCAGATTTTATCTGTGTGTCTATCCTTCATCATGATCATGGTCCCTCTTCACTGAACTACAACAAAATGTATAGCACCACTAGTGACCTCTAGTAAATGGTATACAGTACTATGATAGACCAGAGCTTATCTGTGTGTCTATCCTTCATCATGATCATGTTCCCTCTTCACTGGGCTACAACAAACGGTATAGCACCACTAGTGACCTCTAGTAAATGGTATACAGTGCTATGATAGACCAGAGCTTATCTGTGTGTCTATCCTTCATCATGATCATGTTCCCTCTTCACTGAACTACAACAAAATGTATAGCACCACTAGTGACCTCTAGTAAATGGTATACAGTACTATGATAGACCAGAGCTTATCTGTGTGTCTATCCTTCATCATGATCCACCATCACTGAACTACAACAAAATGTATAGCACCACTAGTGACCTCTAGTAAATGGTATACAGTAGTATGATAGACCAGAGCTTATCTGTGTGTCTATCCTTCATCATGATCCACCATCACTGAACTACAACAAAATGTATAGCACCACTAGTGACCTCTAGTAAATGGTATACAGTGCTATGATAGACCAGAGCTTATCTGTGTGTCTATCCTTCATCATGATCATGTTCCCTCTTCACTGGGCTACAACAAAATGTATAGCACCACTAGTGACCTCTAGTAAATGGTATACAGTGCTATGATAGACCAGAGCTTATCTGTGTGTCTATCCTTCATCATGATCATGTTCCCTCTTCACTGGGCTACAACAAAATGTATAGCACCACTAGTGACCTCTAGTAAATGGTATACAGTAGTATGATAGACCAGAGCTTATCTGTGTGTTTATCCTTCATCATGATTATGGTCCCCCCTTCACTGGGCTACAGCAAAATGTATAGCACCACTAGTGACCTCTAGTAAATGTTATACAGTGCTATGATAGACCAGAGCTTATCTGTGTATCTGTCCTTCATCATGATCCACCTTCACTGAACTACAACAAAATGTATAGCACCACTAGTGACCTCTAGTAAATGGTATACAGTAGTATGATAGACCAGAGCTTATCTGTGTATCTGTCCTTCATCATGATTATGGTCCCTCCTTCACTGGGCTACAGCAAAATGTATAGCACCACTAGTGACCTCTAGTAAATGGTATACAGTGCTATGATAGACCACAGCTTATCTGTGTGTCTATCCATCATCATCATCATGGTCCCCCTTCACTGGGCTACAACAAAATGTATAGCACCACTAGTGACCTCTAGTAAATGGTATACAGTGCTATGATAGACCAGAGCTTATGTGTGTCTATCCTTCATCATGATCATGCCACCTCTTCACTGGGCAGGAACAAAATGTATAGCACGACTAGTGACCTCTAGTAAATGGTATACAGTGCTATAATAGACCAGATTTTATCTGTGTGTCTATCCATCATCATCATCATGGTCCCCCTTCACTGGGCTACAACAAAATGTATAGCACCACTAGTGACCTCTAGTAAATGGTATACAGTGCTATGATAGACCAGAGCTTATCTGTGTGTCTATCCATCATCATCATCATGGTCCCCCTTCACTGGGCTACAACAAAATGTATAGCACCACTAGTGACCTCTAGTAAATGGTATACAGTGCTATAATAGACCAGATTTTATCTGTGTGTCTATCCATCATCATCATCATGGTCCCCCTTCACTGGGCTACAACAAAATGTATAGCACCACTAGTGACCTCTAGTAAATGGTATACAGTGCTATGATAGACCAGAGCTTATTTGTGTGTCTATCCTTCATCATGATTATGGTCCCCCCTTCACTGGGCTACAACAAAATGTATAGCACCACTAGTGACCGCTAGTAAATGGTATACAGTGCCATGATAGACCAGAGCTTATCTGTGTGTCTATCCATCATCATGATCATGCCACCTCTTCACTGGGCAGGAACAAAATGTATAGCACCACTAGTAACCTCTAGTAAATGGTATACAGTGCTATGATAGACCAGAGCTTATTTGTGTGTCTATCCTTCATCATGATTATGGTCCCCCCTTCACTGGGCTACAACAAAATGTATAGCACCACTAGTGACCGCTAGTAAATGGTATACAGTGCCATGATAGACCAGAGCTTATCTGTGTGTCTATCCATCATCATGATCATGCCACCTCTTCACTGGGCAGGAACAAAATGTATAGCACCACTAGTAACCTCTAGTAAATGGTATACAGTGCTATGATAGACCAGAGCTTATTTGTGTGTCTATCCTTCATCATGATTATGGTCCCCCCTTCACTGGGCTACAACAAAATGTATAGCACCACTAGTGACCGCTAGTAAATGGTATACAGTGCCATGATAGACCAGAGCTTATCTGTGTGTCTATCCATCATCATGATCATGGTCCCCCTTCACCGGTTTGCAACAAAATGTATAGCACCACTAGTGACCGCTAGTAAATGGTATACAGTGCTATGATAGACCAGAGCTTATCTGTGTGTCTATCCTTCATCATGATCATGGTCCCTCTTCACCGGGTTGCAACAAAATGTATAGCATCACTAGAGACCTCTAGTAAATGGTATACAGTACTAATGATAGACCGGAGCTTATCTGTGTATCTATCCTTCATCATGATCATGGTCCCCTTCACTGGGCTACAACAAAATGTATAGCATCACTAGAGACCTCTAGTAAATGGTATACAGTACTAATGATAGACCGGAGCTTATCTGTGTATCTATCCTTCATCATGATCATGGTCCACCTTCACTGGGCTACAACAAAATGTATAGCACCACTAGTGACCTCTGGTAAATGGTATACAGTACTAATGATAGACCGGAGCTTATCTGTGTGTCTATCCTTCATCATGATCATGGTCCCTCTTCACCAGGTTGCAACAAAATGTATAGCATCACTAGAGACCTCTAGTAAATGGTATACAGTACTAATGATAGACCGGAGCTTATCTGTGTATCTATCCTTCATCATGATCATGGTCCACCTTCACTGGGCTACAACAAAATGTATAGCACCACTAGTGACCTCTGGTAAATGGTATACAGTACTAATGATAGACCGGAGCTTATCTGTGTATCTATCCTTCATCGTGATCATGGTCCACCTTCACTGGGCTACAACAAAATGTATAGCACCACTAGTGACCTCTGGTAAATGGTATACAGTACTAATGATAGACCAGAGCTTATCTGTGTATCTATCCTTCATCATGATCATGGTCCCCCTTCACTGGGCTACAACAAAATGTATACCACCACTAGTGACCTCTAGTAAATGGTATACAGTGCTATGATAGACCAGAGCTTATCTGTGTGTCTATTCTTCATCATGATCATGGTCCCTCTTCACTGGGCTACAACAAAATGTATAGCACCACTAGTGACCTCTAGTAAATGGTATACAGTGCTATGATAGACCAGAGCTTATCTGTGTATCTATCCTTCATCATGATCATGGTCCCCCTTCACTGGGCTACAACAAAATGTATAGCACCACTAGTGACCTCTAGTAAATGGTATACAGTGCTATGATAGACCAGAGCTTATCTGTGTATCTATCCTTCATCATGATCATGGTCCCCCTTCACTGGGCTACAACAAAATGTATAGCACCACTAGTGACCTCTAGTAAATGGTATACAGTGCTATGATAGACCAGAGCTTATCTGTGTGTCTATCCTTCATCATGATCATGGTCCCTCTTCACTGGGCTACAACAAAATGTATAGCACCACTAGTGACCTCTAGTAAATGGTATACAGTGCTATGATAGACCAGAGCTTATCTGTGTATCTATCCTTCATCATGATCATGGTCCCCCTTCACTGGGCTACAACAAAATGTATAGCACCACTAGTGACCTCTAGTAAATGGTATACAGTGCTATGATAGACCAGAGCTTATCTGTGTGTCTATCCTTCATCATGATCATGGTCCCTCTTCACTGGGCTACAACAAAATGTATAGCACCACTAGTGACCTCTAGTAAATGGTATACAGTGCTATGATAGACCAGAGCTTATCTGTGTATCTATCCTTCATCATGATCATGGTCCCCCTTCACTGGGCTACAACAAAATGTATAGCACCACTAGTGACCTCTAGTAAATGGTATACAGTGCTATGATAGACCAGAGCTTATCTGTGTGTCTATCCTTCATCATGATCATGGTCCCCCTTCACTGGGCTACAACAAAATGTATAGCACCACTAGTGACCTCTAGTAAATGGTATACAGTGCTATGATAGACCAGAGCTTATCTGTGTATCTATCCTTCATCATGATCATGGTCCCCCTTCACTGGGCTACAACAAAATGTATAGCACCACTAGTGACCTCTAGTAAATGGTATACAGTGCTATGATAGACCAGAGCTTATCTGTGTGTCTATCCTTCATCATGATCATGGTCCCCCTTCACTGGGCTACAACAAAATGTATAGCACCACTAGTGACCTCTAGTAAATGGTATACAGTGCTATGATAGACCAGAGCTTATCTGTGTGTCTATCCTTCATCATGATCATGGTCCCCCTTCACTGGGCTACAACAAAATGTATAGCACCACTAGTGACCTCTGGTAAATGGTATACAGTGCTATGATAGACCAGAGCTTATCTGTGTATCTATCCTTCATCATGATCATGGTCCCTCTTCACTGGGCTGTAACAAAATGTATAGCACCACTAGTGACCTCTGCTAAATGGTATACAGTGCTATGATAGACCAGAGCTTATCTGTGTATCTATCCTTCATCATGATCATGGTCCCCCTTCACTGGGCTACAACAAAATGTATAGCACCACTAGTGACCTCTAGTAAATGGTATACAGTGCTATGATAGACCAGAGCTTATCTGTGTGTCTATCCTTCATCATGATCATGGTCCCTCTTCACTGGGCTACAACAAAATGTATAGCACCACTAGTGACCTCTAGTAAATGGTATACAGTGCTATGATAGACCAGAGCTTATCTGTGTGTCTATCCTTCATCATGATCATGGTCCCTCTTCACTGGGCTGTGACAAAATGTATAGCACCACTAGTGACCTCTGGTAAATGGTATACAGTACTATGATAGACCAGAGCTTATCTGTGTGTCTATCCTTCATCATGATCATGGTCTCCCTTCACTGGGCTGTAACAAAATGTATAGCACCACTAGTGACCTCTGGTAAATGGTATACAGTGCTATGATAGACCAGAGCTTATCTGTGTATCTATCCTTCATCATGATCATGGTCTCCCTTCACTGGGCTGTAACAAAATGTATAGCACCACTAGTGACCTCTGGTAAATGGTATACAGTACTATGATAGACAAGAGCTTATCTGTGGGTCTATCCTTCATCATGATCATGGTCTCCCTTCACTGGGCTGTAACAAAATGTATAGCACCACTAGTGACCTCTGGTAAATGGTATACAGTGCTATGATAGACCAGAGCTTATCTGTGTGTCTATCCTTCATCATGATCATGGTCCCTCTTCACTGGGCTGTAACAAAATGTATAGCACCACTAGTGACCTCTAGTAAATGGTATACAGTGGTATGATAGACCAGAGCTTATCTGTGTGTCTATCCTTCATCATGATCATGGTCCCTCTTCACTGGGCTGTAACAAAATGTATAGCACCACTAGTGACCTCTAGTAAATGGTATACAGTGGTATGATAGACCAGAGCTTATCTGTGTGTCTATCCTTCATCATGATCATGGTCCCTCTTCACTGGGCTGTAACAAAATGTATAGCACCACTAGTGACCTCTGGTAAATGGTATACAGTGCTATTATAGACCAGAGCTTATCTGTGTATCTATCCTTCATCATGATCATGGTCCCTCTTCACTGGGCTGTAACAAAATGTATAGCACCACTAGTGACCTCTGGTAAATGGTATACAGTGCTATGATAGTCCAGAGCTTATCTGTGTGTCTATCCTTCATCATGATCATGGTCTCTCTTCACTGGGCTACAACAAAATGTATAGCACCACTAGTGACCTCTAGTAAATGGTATACAATGCTATGATAGTCCAGAGCTTATCTGTGTGTCTATCCTTCATCATGATCATGGTCCCTCTTCACTGGGCTACAACAAAATGTATAGCACCACTAGTGACCTCTAGTAAATGGTATACAATGCTATGATAGTCCAGAGCTTATCTGTGTGTCTATCCTTCATCATGATCATGGTCTCTCTTCACTGGGCTACAACAAAATGTATAGCACCACTAGTGACCTCTAGTAAATGGTATACAATGCTATGATAGTCCAGAGCTTATCTGTGTGTCTATCCTTCATCATGATCATGGTCCCTCTTCACTGGGCTGCAACAAAATGTATAGCACCACTAGTGACCTCTAGTAAATGATATACAGTGTTATGATAGACCAGAGCTTACCTGTGTGTCTATACATCATCATCATGGTCCCTCTTCACTGGGCTGCAACAAAATGTATAGCACCACTAGTGACCTCTAGTAAATGGTATACAATGCTATGATAGTCCAGAGCTTATCTGTGTGTCTATCCTTCATCATGATCATGGTCTCTCTTCACTGGGCTACAACAAAATGTATAGCACCACTAGTGACCTCTGGTAAATGGTATACAGTGGTATGATAGACCAGAGCTTATCTGTGTGTCTATCCTTCATCATGATCATGTTCCCTCTTCACTGGGCTGCAACAAAATGTATAGCACCACTAGTGACCTCTGGTAAATGGTATACAGTGCTATGATAGACCAGAGCTTATCTGTGTATCTATCCTTCATCATGATCATGGTCTCTCTTCACTGGGCTACAACAAAATGTATAGCACCACTAGTGACCTCTAGTAAATGGTATACAATGCTATGATAGTCCAGAGCTTATCTGTGTGTCTATCCTTCATCATGATCATGGTCCCTCTTCACTGGGCTACAACAAAATGTATAGCACCACTAGTGACCTCTAGTAAATGGTATACAATGCTATGATAGTCCAGAGCTTATCTGTGTATCTATCCTTCATCATGATCATGGTCCCTCTTCACTGGGCTGCAACAAAATGTATAGCACCACTAGTGACCTCTAGTAAATGGTATACAGTGGTATGATAGACCAGAGCTTATCTGTGTGTCTATCCTTCATCATGATCATGTTCCCTCTTCACTGGGCTGCAACAAAATGTATAGCACCACTAGTGACCTCTGGTAAATGGTATACAGTAGTGTGATAGACCAGAGCTTATCTGTGTGTCTATCCTTCATCATGATCATGGTCCCCCATCGTGGGCTGCAACAAAATGTATAGCACCACTAGTGACCTCTAGTAAATGGTATACAGTGCTATGATAGACCAGAGCTTATCTGTGTATCTATCCTTCATCATGATCATGTTCCCTCTTCACTGGGCTGCAACAAAATGTATAGCACCACTAGTGACCTCTGGTAAATGGTATACAGTGCTATGATAGACCAGAGCTTATCTGTGTATCTATCCTTCATCATGATCATGTTCCCTCTTCACTGGGCTGCAACAAAATGTATAGCACCACTAGTGACCTCTGGTAAATGGTATACAGTGCTATGATAGACCAGAGCTTATCTGTGTATCTATCCTTCATCATGATCATGGTCCCCCTTCACTGGGCTGCAACAAAATGTATAGCACCACTAGTGACCTCTGGTAAATGTTATACAGCGCTATGATAGACCAGAGCTTATCTGTATGTCTATCCTTCATCATGATCATGTTCCCTCTTCACTGGGCTGCAACAAAATGTATAGCACCACTAGTGAGCTCTGGTAAATGGTATACAGTAGTGTGATAGACCAGAGCTTATCTGTGTGTCTATCCTTCATCATGATCATGGTCCCTCTTCACTGGGCTGCAACAAAATGTATAGCACCACTAGTGACCTCTAGTAAATGGTATACAGTGCTATGATAGACCAGAGCTTATCTGTGTATCTATCCTTCATCATGATCATGGTCCCTCTTCACTGGGCTGCAACAAAATGTATAGCACCACTAGTGACCTCTAGTAAATGGTATACAGTGCTATGCTAGACCAGAGGTTATCTGTGTGTGTATCCTTCATCATGATCATGGTCCCTCTTCACTGGGCTGCAACAAAATGTATAGCACCACTAGTGACCTCTAGTAAATGGTATACAGTGCTATGCTAGACCAGAGGTTATCTGTGTGTGTATCCTTCATCATGATCATGGTCCCTCTTCACTGGGCTGCAACAAAATGTATAGCACCACTAGTGACCTCTAGTAAATGGTATACAGTGCTATGATAGACCAGAGCTTATCTGTGTATCTATCCTTCATCATGATCATGGTCCCTCTTCACTGGGCTACAACAAAATGTATAGCACCACTAGTGACCTCTGGTAAATGGTATACAGTGCTATGCTAGACCAGAGGTTATCTGTGTGTGTATCCTTCATCATGATCATGGTCCCTCTTCACTGGGCTACAACAAAATGTATAGCACCACTAGTGACCTCTGGTAAATGGTATACAGTGCTATGCTAGACCAGAGGTTATCTGTGTGTGTATCCTTCATCATGATCATGGTCCCTCTTCACTGGGCTACAACAAAATGTATAGCACCACTAGTGACCTCTGGTAAATGGTATACAGTGCTATTATAGACCGGAGCTTATCTGTGTGTCTATCCTTCATCATGATCATGGTCCCTCTTCACTGGGCTACAACAAAATGTATAGCACCACTAGTGACCTCTGGTAAATGGTATACAGTGCTATTATAGACCGGAGCTTATCTGTGTGTCTATCCTTCATCATGATCATGGTCCACCTTCACTGGGCTACAACAAAATGTATAGCACCACTAGTGACCTCTGGTAAATGGTATACAGTGCTATGATAGACCAGAGCTTATCTGTGTATCTATCCTTCATCATGATCATGGTCCACCTTCACTGGGCTACAACAAAATGTATAGCACCACTAGTGACCTCTGGTAAATGGTATACAGTGCTATGATAGACCAGAGCTTATCTGTGTATCTATCCTTCATCATGATCATGGTCCACCTTCACTGGGCTACAACAAAATGTATAGCACCACTAGTGACCTCTGGTAAATGGTATACAGTGCTATGATAGACCAGAGCTTATCTGTGTATCTATCCTTCATCATGATCATGGTCCACCTTCACTGGGCTACAACAAAATGTATAGCACCACTAGTGACCTCTGGTAAATGGTATACAATGCTATGATAGACCAGAGCTTATCTGTGTATCTATCCTTCATCATGATCATGGTCCACCTTCACTGGGCTACAACAAAATGTATAGCACCACTAGTGACCTCTGGTAAATGGTATACAATGCTATGATAGACCAGAGCTTATCTGTGTATCTATCCTTCATCATGATCATGGTCCACCTTCACTGGGCTACAACAAAATGTATAGCACCACTAGTGACCTCTGGTAAATGGTATACAGTGCTATGATAGACCAGAGCTTATCTGTGTGTCTATCCTTCATCATGATCATGGTCCTCCTTCACTGGGCTACAACAAAATGTATAGCACCACTAGTGACCTCTAGTAAATGGTATACAGTGCTATGATAGACCAGAGCTTATCTGTGTGTCTATCCTTCATCATGATCATGGTCCTCCTTCACTGGGTTGCAACAAAATGTATAGCACCACTAGTGACCTCTAGTAAATGGTATACAGTGCTATGATAGACCAGAGCTTATCTGTGTGTCTATCCTTCATCATGATCATGGCCCCTCTTCACTGGACTGTAACAAAATGTATAGCACCACTAGTGACCTCTAGTAAATGGTATACAGTGCTATGATAGACCAGAGCTTATCTGTGTGTCTATCCTTCATCATGATCATGGTCCTCCTTCACTGGGCTACAACAAAATGTATAGCACCACTAGTGACCTCTAGTAAATGGTATACAGTGCTATGATAGACCAGAGCTTATCTGTGTGTCTATCCATCATGATCATGGTCCTCCTTCACTGGGTTGCAACAAAATGTATAGCACCACTAGTGACCTCTAGTAAATGGTATACAGTGCTATGATAGACCAGAGCTTATCTGTGTGTCTATCCTTCATCATGATCATGGTCCCCCTTCACTGGGCTACAACAAAATGTATAGCACCACTAGTGACCTCTAGTAAATGGTACACAGTGCTATGATAGACCAGAGCTTATCTGTGTGTCTATCCTTCATCATGATCATGGTCCCCCTTCACTGGGCTACAACAAAATGTATAGCACCACTAGTGACCTCTAGTAAATGGTATACAGTGCTATGATAGACCAGAGCTTATCTGTGTGTCTGTCCATCATCATGATCATGTTCCCTCTTCACTGGGCTACAACAAAATGTATAGCACCACTAGTGACCTCTAGTAAATGGTATACAATGCTATGATAGTCCAGAGCTTATCTGTGTGTCTATCCTTCATCATGATCATGTTCCCTCTTCACTGGGCTACAACAAAATGTATAGTACCACTAGTGACCTCTAGTAAATGGTATACAGTGCTATGATAGACCAGAGCTTATCTGTGTGTCTATCCTTCATCATGATCATGTTCCCTCTTCACTGGGCTACAACAAAATGTATAGTACCACTAGTGACCTCTAGTAAATGGTATACAATGCTATGATAGTCCAGAGCTTATCTGTGTGTCTATCCTTCATCATGATCATGTCCCCCCTTCACTAGGCTACAACAAAATGTATAGCACCACTAGTGACCTCTAGTAAATGGTATACAGTGCTATGATAGACCAGAGCTTATCTGTGTGTCTATCCTTCATCATGATCATGTCCCCCCTTCACTAGGCTACAACAAAATGTATAGTACCACTAGTGACCTCTAGTAAATGGTATACAGTGCTATGATAGACCAGAGCTTATCTGTGTGTCTATCCTTCATCATGATCATGGGTCCCCTTCGCTGGGCTGTAACAAAATGTATAGCACCACTAGTGACCTCTAGTAAATGGTATACAGTGTTATGTTAGACCAGAGCTTATCTGTGTGTCTATCCTTCATCATGATCATGGTCCTCCTTCACTGGGTTGCAACAAAATGTATAGTACCACTAGTGACCTCTAGTAAATGGTATACAGTGCTATGATAGACCAGAGCTTATCTGTGTGTCTATCCTTCATCATGATCATGGTCCCTCTTCACTGGGCTACAACAAAATGTATAGCACCACTAGTGACCTCTAGTAAATGGTATACAGTGCTATGATAGACTAGAGCTTATCTGTGTGTCTATCCTTCATCATGATCATGGTCCCTCTTCACTGGGCTACAACAAAATGTATAGCACCACTAGTGACCTCTAGTAAATGGTATACAGTGCTATGATAGACCAGAGCTTATCTGTGTGTCTATCCTTCATCATGATCATGGTCCTCCTTCACTGGGTTGCAACAAAATGTATAGCACCACTAGTGACCTCTAGTAAATGGTATACAGTGCTATGATAGACTAGAGCTTATCTGTGTGTCTATCCTTCATCATGATCATGTTCCCTCTTCACTGGGCTACAACAAAATGTATAGTACCACTAGTGACCTCTAGTAAATGGTATACAGTGCTATGATAGACCAGAGCTTATCTGTGTGTCTATCCTTCATCATGATCATGGTCCTCCTTCACTGGGTTGCAACAAAATGTATAGCACCACTAGTGACCTCTAGTAAATGGTATACAGTGCTATGATAGACTAGAGCTTATCTGTGTGTCTATCCTTCATCATGATCATGTTCCCTCTTCACTGGGCTGCAACAAAATGTATAGCACCACTAGTGACCTCTAGCAAATGGTATACAGTGCTATGATAGACCAGAGCTTATCTGTGTGTCTATCCTTCATCATGATCATGTTCCCTCTTCACTGGGCTGCAACAAAATGTATAGCACCACTAGTGACCTCTAGTAAATGGTATACAGTGCTATGATAGACCAGAGCTTATCTGTGTATCTATCCTTCATCATGATCATGTTCCCTCTTCACTGGGCTACAACAAAATGTATAGCACCACTAGTGACCTCCAGTAAATGGTATACAGTGCTATGATAGACCAGAGCTTATCTGTGTGTCTATCCTTCATCATGATCATGGTCCCTCTTCACTGGGCTACAACAAAATGTATAGCACCACTAGTGACCTCTAGTAAATGGTATACAGTGCTATGATAGACTAGAGCTTATCTGTGTGTCTATCCTTCATCATGATCATGGTCCCTCTTCACTGGGCTACAACAAAATGTATAGCACCACTAGTGACCTCTAGTAAATGGTATACAGTGCTATGATAGACCAGAGCTTATCTGTGTGTCTATCCTTCATCATGATCATGGTCCTCCTTCACTGGGTTGCAACAAAATGTATAGCACCACTAGTGACCTCTAGTAAATGGTATACAGTGCTATGATAGACTAGAGCGTATCTGTGTGTCTATCCTTCATCATGATCATGTTCCCTCTTCACTGGGCTACAACAAAATGTATAGTACCACTAGTGACCTCTAGTAAATGGTATACAGTGCTATGATAGACCAGAGCTTATCTGTGTATCTATCCTTCATCATGATCATGTTCCCTCTTCACTGGGCTACAACAAAATGTATAGTACCACTAGTGACCTCTAGTAAATGGTATACAGTGCTATGATAGACCAGAGCTTATCTGTGTATCTATCCTCCATCATGATCATGGTCCCCTTCACTGGGCTACAACAAAATGTATAGTACCACTAGTGACCTCTAGTAAATGGTATACAGTGCTATGATAGACCAGAGCTTATCTGTGTATCTATCCTTCATCATGATCATGTTCCCTCTTCACTGGGCTACAACAAAATGTATAGTACCACTAGTGACCTCTAGTAAATGGTATACAGTGCTATGATAGACCAGAGCTTATCTGTGTGTCTATCCTTCATCATGATCATGTCCCCCCTTCACTGTGCTACAACAAAATGTATAGTACCACTAGTGACCTCTAGTAAATGGTATACAGTGCTATGATAGACCAGAGCTTATCTGTGTATCTATCCTTCATCATGATCATGTTCCCTCTTCACTGGGCTACAACAAAATGTATAGTACCACTAGTGACCTCTAGTAAATGGTATACAGTGCTATGATAGACCAGAGCTTATCTGTGTGTCTATCCTTCATCATGATCATGTTCCCTCTTCACTGGGCTACAACAAAATGTATAGTACCACTAGTGACCTCTAGTAAATGGTATACAGTGCTATGATAGACCAGAGCTTATCTGTGTATCTATCCTTCATCATGATCATGTTCCCTCTTCACTGGGCTACAACAAAATGTATAGTACCACTAGTGACCTCTAGTAAATGGTATACAGTGCTATGATAGACCAGAGCTTATCTGTGTGTCTATCCTTCATCATGATCATGTCCCCCCTTCACTAGGCTACAACAAAATGTATAGCACCACTAGTGACCTCTAGTAAATGGTATACAGTGCTATGATAGACCAGAGCTTATCTGTGTGTCTATCCTTCATCATGATCATGGTCCCCTTCACTGGGCTACAACAAAATGTATAGCACCACTAGTGACCTCTAGTAAATGGTATACAGTGCTATGATAGTCCAGAGCTTATCTGTGTGTCTATCCTTCATCATGATCATGGTCTCTCTTCACTGGGCTACAACAAAATGTATAGTACCACTAGTGACCTCTAGTAAATGGTATACAGTGCTATGATAGACCAGAGCTTATCTGTGTGTCTATCCTTCATCATGATCATGGTCCCCTTCACTGGGCTACAACAAAATGTATAGCACCACTAGTGACCTCTGGTAAATGGTATACAATGCTATTATAGACCAGAGCTTATCTGTGTGTCTATCCTTCATCATGATCATGGTCCCCTTCACTGGGCTACAACAAAATGTATAGTACCACTAGTGACCTCTAGTAAATGGTATACAGTGCTATGATAGACCAGAGCTTATCTGTGTGTCTATCCTTCATCATGATCATGTTCCCTCTTCACTGGGCTACAACAAAATGTATAGTACCACTAGTGACCTCTAGTAAATGGTATACAGTGCTATGATAGACCAGAGCTTATCTGTGTATCTATCCTTCATCATGATCATGTTCCCTCTTCACTGGGCTGCAACAAAATGTATAGCACCACTAGTGACCTCTAGTAAATGGTATACAGTGGTATGATAGACCAGAGCTTATCTGTGTGTCTATCCTTCATCATGATCATGTTCCCTCTTCACTGGGCTGCAACAAAATGTATAGCACCACTAGTGACCTCTAGTAAATGGTATACAGTGGTATGATAGACCAGAGCTTATCTGTGTGTCTATCCTTCATCATGATCATGTTCCCTCTTCACTGGGCTGCAACAAAATGTATAGCACCACTAGTGACCTCTGGTAAATGGTATACAGTAGTGTGATAGACCAGAGCTTATCTGTGTGTCTATCCTTCATCATGATCATGGTCCCCCATCGTGGGCTGCAACAAAATGTATAGCACCACTAGTGACCTCTAGTAAATGGTATACAGTGCTATGATAGACGAGAGCTTATCTGTGTATCTATCCTTCATCATGATCATGTTCCCTCTTCACTGGGCTGCAACAAAATGTATAGCACCACTAGTGACCTCTGGTAAATGGTATACAGTGCTATGATAGACCAGAGCTTATCTGTGTATCTATCCTTCATCATGATCATGTTCCCTCTTCACTGGGCTGCAACAAAATGTATAGCACCACTAGTGACCTCTAGTAAATGGTATACAGTGCTATGATAGACCAGAGCTTATCTGTGTATCTATCCTTCATCATGATCATGGTCCCCCTTCACTGGGCTGCAACAAAATGTATAGCACCACTAGTGACCTCTGGTAAATGGTATACAGCGCTATGATAGACCAGAGCTTATCTGTATGTCTATCCTTCATCATGATCATGTTCCCTCTTCACTGGGCTGCAACAAAATGTATAGCACCACTAGTGAGCTCTGGTAAATGGTATACAGCTGTGTGATAGACCAGAGCTTATCTGTGTGTCTATCCTTCATCATGATCATGGTCCCTCTTCACTGGGCTGCAACAAAATGTATAGCACCACTAGTGACCTCTAGTAAATGGTATACAGTGCTATGATAGACCAGAGCTTATCTGTGTATCTATCCTTCATCATGATCATGGTCCCTCTTCACTGGGCTGCAACAAAATGTATAGCACCACTAGTGACCTCTAGTAAATGGTATACAGTGCTATGCTAGACCAGAGGTTATCTGTGTGTGTATCCTTCATCATGATCATGGTCCCTCTTCACTGGGCTGCAACAAAATGTATAGCACCACTAGTGACGTCTAGTAAATGGTATACAGTGCTATGCTAGACCAGAGGTTATCTGTGTGTGTATCCTTCATCATGATCATGGTCCCTCTTCACTGGGCTGCAACAAAATGTATAGCACCACTAGTGACCTCTAGTAAATGGTATACAGTGCTATGATAGACCAGAGCTTATCTGTGTATCTATCCTTCATCATGATCATGGTCCCTCTTCACTGGGCTACAACAAAATGTATAGCACCACTAGTGACCTCTGGTAAATGGTATACAGTGCTATGCTAGACCAGAGGTTATCTGTGTGTGTATCCTTCATCATGATCATGGTCCCTCTTCACTGGGCTACAACAAAATGTATAGCACCACTAGTGACCTCTGGTAAATGGTATACAGTGCTATGCTAGACCAGAGGTTATCTGTGTGTGTATCCTTCATCATGATCATGGTCCCTCTTCACTGGGCTACAACAAAATGTATAGCACCACTAGTGACCTCTGGTAAATGGTATACAGTGCTATTATAGACCGGAGCTTATCTGTGTGTCTATCCTTCATCATGATCATGGTCCCTCTTCACTGGGCTACAACAAAATGTATAGCACCACTAGTGACCTCTGGTAAATGGTATACAGTGCTATTATAGACCGGAGCTTATCTGTGTGTCTATCCTTCATCATGATCATGGTCCACCTTCACTGGGCTACAACAAAATGTATAGCACCACTAGTGACCTCTGGTAAATGGTATACAGTGCTATGATAGACCAGAGCTTATCTGTGTATCTATCCTTCATCATGATCATGGTCCACCTTCACTGGGCTACAACAAAATGTATAGCACCACTAGTGACCTCTGGTAAATGGTATACAGTGCTATGATAGACCAGAGCTTATCTGTGTATCTATCCTTCATCATGATCATGGTCCACCTTCACTGGGCTACAACAAAATGTATAGCACCACTAGTGACCTCTGGTAAATGGTATACAGTGCTATGATAGACCAGAGCTTATCTGTGTATCTATCCTTCATCATGATCATGGTCCACCTTCACTGGGCTACAACAAAATGTATAGCACCACTAGTGACCTCTGGTAAATGGTATACAATGCTATGATAGACCAGAGCTTATCTGTGTATCTATCCTTCATCATGATCATGGTCCACCTTCACTGGGCTACAACAAAATGTATAGCACCACTAGTGACCTCTGGTAAATGGTATACAATGCTATGATAGACCAGAGCTTATCTGTGTATCTATCCTTCATCATGATCATGGTCCACCTTCACTGGGCTACAACAAAATGTATAGCACCACTAGTGACCTCTGGTAAATGGTATACAGTGCTATGATAGACCAGAGCTTATCTGTGTGTCTATCCTTCATCATGATCATGGTCCTCCTTCACTGGGCTACAACAAAATGTATAGCACCACTAGTGACCTCTAGTAAATGGTATACAGTGCTATGATAGACCAGAGCTTATCTGTGTGTCTATCCTTCATCATGATCATGGTCCTCCTTCACTGGGTTGCAACAAAATGTATAGCACCACTAGTGACCTCTAGTAAATGGTATACAGTGCTATGATAGACCAGAGCTTATCTGTGTGTCTATCCTTCATCATGATCATGGCCCCTCTTCACTGGACTGTAACAAAATGTATAGCACCACTAGTGACCTCTAGTAAATGGTATACAGTGCTATGATAGACCAGAGCTTATCTGTGTGTCTATCCTTCATCATGATCATGGTCCTCCTTCACTGGGCTACAACAAAATGTATAGCACCACTAGTGACCTCTAGTAAATGGTATACAGTGCTATGATAGACCAGAGCTTATCTGTGTGTCTATCCTTCATCATGATCATGGTCCTCCTTCACTGGGTTGCAACAAAATGTATAGCACCACTAGTGACCTCTAGTAAATGGTATACAGTGCTATGATAGACCAGAGCTTATCTGTGTGTCTATCCTTCATCATGATCATGGTCCCCCTTCACTGGGCTACAACAAAATGTATAGCACCACTAGTGACCTCTAGTAAATGGTATACAGTGCTATGATAGACCAGAGCTTATCTGTGTGTCTATCCTTCATCATGATCATGGTCCCCCTTCACTGGGCTACAACAAAATGTATAGCACCACTAGTGACCTCTAGTAAATGGTATACAGTGCTATGATAGACCAGAGCTTATCTGTGTGTCTGTCCATCATCATGATCATGTTCCCTCTTCACTGGGCTACAACAAAATGTATAGCACCACTAGTGACCTCTAGTAAATGGTATACAGTGCTATGATAGACCAGAGCTTATCTGTGTGTCTATCCTTCATCATGATCATGTTCCCTCTTCACTGGGCTACAACAAAATGTATAGTACCACTAGTGACCTCTAGTAAATGGTATACAATGCTATGATAGTCCAGAGCTTATCTGTGTGTCTATCCTTCATCATGATCATGTTCCCTCTTCACTGGGCTACAACAAAATGTATAGTACCACTAGTGACCTCTAGTAAATGGTATACAATGCTATGATAGTCCAGAGCTTATCTGTGTGTCTATCCTTCATCATGATCATGTTCCCTCTTCACTGGGCTACAACAAAATGTATAGTACCACTAGTGACCTCTAGTAAATGGTATACAGTGTTATGATAGACCAGAGCTTATCTGTGTGTCTATCCTTCATCATGATCATGTTCCCTCTTCACTGGGCTACAACAAAATGTATAGTACCACTAGTGACCTCTAGTAAATGGTATACAATGCTATGATAGTCCAGAGCTTATCTGTGTGTCTATCCTTCATCATGATCATGGGTCCCCTTCGCTGGGCTGTAACAAAATGTATAGCACCACTAGTGACCTCTAGTAAATGGTATACAGTGTTATGTTAGACCAGAGCTTCTCTGTGTGTCTATCCTTCATCATGATCATGGTCCTCCTTCACTGGGTTGCAACAAAATGTATAGCACCACTAGTGACCTCTAGTAAATGGTATACAGTGCTATGATAGACCAGAGCTTATCTGTGTGTCTATCCTTCATCATGATCATGGTCCCTCTTCACTGGGCTACAACAAAATGTATAGCACCACTAGTGACCTCTAGTAAATGGTATACAGTGCTATGATAGACTAGAGCTTATCTGTGTGTCTATCCTTCATCATGATCATGGTCCCTCTTCACTGGGCTACAACAAAATGTATAGCACCACTAGTGACCTCTAGTAAATGGTATACAGTGCTATGATAGACCAGAGCTTATCTGTGTGTCTATCCTTCATCATGATCATGGTCCTCCTTCACTGGGTTGCAACAAAATGTATAGCACCACTAGTGACCTCTAGTAAATGGTATACAGTGCTATGATAGACTAGAGCTTATCTGTGTGTCTATCCTTCATCATGATCATGTTCCCTCTTCACTGGGCTACAACAAAATGTATAGTACCACTAGTGACCTCTAGTAAATGGTATACAGTGCTATGATAGACCAGAGCTTATCTGTGTGTCTATCCTTCATCATGATCATGGTCCTCCTTCACTGGGTTGCAACAAAATGTATAGCACCACTAGTGACCTCTAGTAAATGGTATACAGTGCTATGATAGACTAGAGCTTATCTGTGTGTCTATCCTTCATCATGATCATGTTCCCTTTTCACTGGGCTGCAACAAAATGTATAGCACCACTAGTGACCTCTAGTAAATGGTATACAGTGCTATGATAGACCAGAGCTTATCTGTGTGTCTATCCTTCATCATGATCATGTTCCCTCTTCACTGGGCTGCAACAAAATGTATAGCACCACTAGTGACCTCTAGTAAATGGTATACAGTGCTATGATAGACCAGAGCTTATCTGTGTATCTATCCTTCATCATAATCATGTTCCCTCTTCACTGGGCTACAACAAAATGTATAGTACCACTAGTGACCTCTAGTAAATGGTATACAGTGCTATGATAGACCAGAGCTTATCTGTGTGTCTATCCTTCATCATGATCATGGTCCCTCTTCACTGGGCTACAACAAAATGTATAGCACCACTAGTGACCTCTAGTAAATGGTATACAGTGCTATGATAGACTAGAGCTTATCTGTGTGTCTATCCTTCATCATGATCATGGTCCCTCTTCACTGGGCTACAACAAAATGTATAGCACCACTAGTGACCTCTAGTAAATGGTATACAGTGCTATGATAGACCAGAGCTTATCTGTGTGTCTATCCTTCATCATGATCATGGTCCTCCTTCACTGGGTTGCAACAAAATGTATAGCACCACTAGTGACCTCTAGTAAATGGTATACAGTGCTATGATAGACTAGAGCTTATCTGTGTGTCTATCCTTCATCATGATCATGTTCCCTCTTCACTGGGCTGTAACAAAATGTATAGCACCACTAGTGACCTCTAGTAAATGGTATACAGTGCTATGATAGACTAGAGCTTATCTGTGTGTCTATCCTTCATCATGATCATAGTCCCTCTTCACTGGGCTCAACAAAATGTATAGCACCACTAGTGACCTCTGGTAAATGGTATACAGTGCTATGATAGACCAGAGGTTATCTGTGTGTCTGTCCATCATGATCATGGTCCCCTTCACTGGGCTACAACAAAATGTATAGTACCACTAGTGACCTCTAGTAAATGGTATACAGTGCTATGATAGACCAGAGCTTATCTGTGTGTCTATCCTTCATCATGATCATGTCCCCCCTTCACTGTGCTACAACAAAATGTATAGTACCACTAGTGACCTCTAGTAAATGGTATACAGTGCTATGATAGACCAGAGCTTATCTGTGTATCTATCCTTCATCATGATCATGTTCCCTCTTCACTGGGCTACAACAAAATGTATAGTACCACTAGTGACCTCTAGTAAATGGTATACAGTGCTATGATAGACCAGAGCTTATCTGTGTGTCTATCCTTCATCATGATCATGTTCCCTCTTCACTGGGCTACAACAAAATGTATAGTACCACTAGTGACCTCTAGTAAATGGTATACAGTGCTATGATAGACCAGAGCTTATCTGTGTATCTATCCTTCATCATGATCATGTTCCCTCTTCACTGGGCTACAACAAAATGTATAGTACCACTAGTGACCTCTAGTAAATGGTATACAGTGCTATGATAGACCAGAGCTTATCTGTGTGTCTATCCTTCATCATGATCATGTCCCCCCTTCACTAGGCTACAACAAAATGTATAGCACCACTAGTGACCTCTAGTAAATGGTATACAGTGCTATGATAGACCAGAGCTTATCTGTGTGTCTATCCTTCATCATGATCATGGTCCCCTTCACTGGGCTACAACAAAATGTATAGCACCAGTAGTGACCTCTAGTAAATGGTATACAGTGCTATGATAGTCCAGAGCTTATCTGTGTGTCTATCCTTCATCATGATCATGGTCTCTCTTCACTGGGCTACAACAAAATGTATAGTACCACTAGTGACCTCTAGTAAATGGTATACAGTGCTATGATAGACCAGAGCTTATCTGTGTGTCTATCCTTCATCATGATCATGGTCCCCTTCACTGGGCTACAACAAAATGTATAGCACCACTAGTGACCTCTGGTAAATGGTATACAATGCTATTATAGACCAGAGCTTATCTGTGTGTCTATCCTTCATCATGATCATGGTCCCCTTCACTGGGCTACAACAAAATGTATAGTACCACTAGTGACCTCTAGTAAATGGTATACAGTGCTATGATAGACCAGAGCTTATCTGTGTGTCTATCCTTCATCATGATCATGTTCCCTCTTCACTGGGCTACAACAAAATGTATAGTACCACTAGTGACCTCTAGTAAATGGTATACAGTGCTATGATAGACCAGAGCTTATCTGTGTATCTATCCTTCATCATGATCATGTTCCCTCTTCACTGGGCTACAACAAAATGTATAGTACCACTAGTGACCTCTAGTAAATGGTATACAGTGCTATGATAGACCAGAGCTTATCTGTGTGTCTATCCTTCATCATGATCATGTCCCCCCTTCACTAGGCTACAACAAAATGTATAGCACCACTAGTGACCTCTAGTAAATGGTATACAGTGCTATGATAGACCAGAGCTTATCTGTGTGTCTATCCTTCATCATGATCATGGTCCCCTTCACTGGGCTACAACAAAATGTATAGCACCACTAGTGACCTCTAGTGACCTCTAGTAAATGGTATACAGTGCTATGATAGACCAGAGCTTATCTGTGTATCTATCCTTCATCATGATCATGGTCCCCCTTCACTGGGCTACAACAAAATGTATAGCACCACTAGTGACCTCTAGTAAATGGTATACAGTGCTATGCTAGACCAGAGCTTATCTGTGTATCTATCCTTCATCATGATCATGGTCCCTCTTCACTGGGCTACAACAAAATGTATAGCACCACTAGTGACCTCTAGTAAATGGTATACAGTGCTATGCTAGACCAGAGCTTATCTGTGTATCTATCCTTCATCATGATCATGGTCCCTCTTCACTGGGCTACAACAAAATGTATAGCACCACTAGTGACCTCTAGTAAATGGTATACAGTGCTATGATAGACCAGAGCTTATCTGTGTGTCTATCCTTCATCATGATCATGGTCCCCTTCACTGGGCTACAACAAAATGTATAGCACCACTAGTGACCTGTAGTAAATGGTATACAGTGCTATGATAGTCCAGAGCTTATCTGTGTGTCTATCCTTCATCATGATCATGGTCTCTGTTCACTGGGCTACAACAAAATGTATAGTACCACTAGTGACCTCTAGTAAATGGTATACAGTGCTATGATAGTCCAGAGCTTATCTGTGTGTCTATCCTTTATCATGATCATGTTCCCTCTTCACTGGGCTACAACAAAATGTATAGCACCACTAGTGACCTCTAGTAAATGGTATACAGTGCTATGATAGTCCAGAGCTTATCTGTGTGTCTATCCTTCATCATGATCATGTTCCCTCTTCACTGGGCTACAACAAAATGTATAGCACCACTAGTGACCTCTGGTAAATGGTATATAGTGCTATGATAGACCAGAGCTTATCTGTGTGTCTATCCTTCATCATGATCATGGTCCCCTTCACTGGGCTACAACAAAATGTATAGTACCACTAGTGACCTCTAGTAAATGGTATACAGTGCTATGATAGACCAGAGCTTATCTGTGTGTCTATCCTTCATCATGATCATGGTCCCTCTTCACTGGACTACAACAAAATGTATAGTACCACTAGTGACCTCTAGTAAATGGTATACAGTGCTATGATAGACCAGAGCTTATCTGTGTGTCTATCCTTCATCATGATCATGGTCCCTCTTCACTGGACTACAACAAAATGTATAGTACCACTAGTGACCTCTAGTAAATGGTATACAGTGCTATGATAGACCAGAGCTTATCTGTGTGTCTATCCTTCATCATGATCATGGTCCCTCTTCACTGGGCTACAACAAAATGTATAGCACCACTAGTGACCTCTGGTAAATGGTATACAGTGCTATGATAGACCAGAGCTTATCTGTGTGTCTATCCTTCATCATGATCATGGTCCCTCTTCACTGGGCTGCAACAAAATGTATAGCACCACTAGTGACCTCTAGTAAATGGTATACAGTGCTATGATAGACCAGAGCTTATCTGTGTGTCTATCCTTCATCATGATCATGGTCCCTCTTCACTGGGCTGCAACAAAATGTATAGCACCACTAGTGACCTCTGGTAAATGGTATACAGTGCTATGATAGACCAGAGCTTATCTGTGTGTCTATCCTTCATCATGATCATGGTCCCTCTTCACTGGGCTGCAACAAAATGTATAGCACCACTAGTGACCTCTGGTAAATGGTATACAGTGCTATGATAGACCAGAGCTTATCTGTGTGTCTATCCTTCATCATGATCATGGTCCCTCTTCACTGGGCTGTAACAAAATGTATAGCACCACTAGTGACCTCTAGTAAATGGTATACAGTGCTATGATAGACTAGAGCTTATCTGTGTGTCTATCCTTCATCATGATCATGGTCCCTCTTCACTGGGCTGTAACAAAATGTATAGCACCACTAGTGACCTCTAGTAAATGGTATACAGTGCTATGATAGACCAGAGCTTATCTGTGTGTCTATCCTTCATCATGATCATGGTCCCTCTTCACTGGGCTGTAACAAAATGTATAGCACCACTAGTGACCTCTGGTAAATGGTATACAGTGCTATGATAGACCAGAGCTTATCTGTGTGTCTATCCTTCATCATGATCATGGTCCCTCTTCACTGGGCTACAACAAAATGTATAGCACCACTAGTGACCTCTGGTAAATGATATACAGTGTTATGATAGACCAATGCTTATCTGTGTGTCTATCCTTCATCATGATCATGGTCCCTCTTCACTGGGCTACAACAAAATGTATAGCACCACTAGTGACCTCTGGTAAATGGTATACAGTGCTATGATAGACCAGAGCTTATCTGTGTGTCTATCCTTCATCATGATCATGGTCCCCCTTCACTGGGCTACAACAAAATGTGTAGCACCACTAGTGACCTCTACTAAATGGTATACAGTGCTATGATAGACCAGAGCTTATCTGTGTGTCTATCCTTCATCATGATCATGGTCCCTCTTCACTGGGCTGTAACAAAATGTATAGCACCACTAGTGACCTCTAGTAAATGGTATACAGTGCTATGATAGACCAGAGCTTATCTGTGTGTCTATCCTTCATCATGATCATGGTCCCCCTTCACTGGGCTGCAACAAAATGTATAGCACCACTAGTGACCTCTGGTAAATGGTATACAGTGCTATTATAGACCAGAGCTTATCTGTGTGTCTATCCTTCATCATGATCATGGTCCCTCTTCACTGGGCTGTAACAAAATGTATAGCACCACTAGTGACCTCTAGTAAATGGTATACAGTGCTATTATAGACCAGAGCTTATCTGTGTGTCTATCCTTCATCATGATCATGGTGCCCTTCACTGGCTGCAACAAAATGTATAGCACCACTAGTGACCTCTAGTAAATCGTATACAGTGCTATGATAGACCAGAGCTTATCTGTGTGTCTATCCTTCATCATGATCATGGTCTCCCTTCACTGGGCTGCAACAAAATGTATAGCACCACTAGTGACCTCTAGTAAATGGTATACAGTGCTATGATAGACCAGAGCTTATCTGTGTGTCTATCCTTCATCATGATCATGGTCCCTCTTCACTGGGCTGTAACAAAATGTATAGCACCACTAGTGACCTCTAGTAAATGGTATACAGTGCTATTATAGACCAGAGCTTATCTGTGTGTCTATCCTTCATCATGATCATGGTCCCCCTTCACTGGGCTGCAACAAAATGTATAGCACCACTAGTGACCTCTGGTAAATGGTATACAGTGCTATTATAGACCAGAGCTTATCTGTGTGTCTATCCTTCATCATGATCATGGTCCCTCTTCACTGGGCTGTAACAAAATGTATAGCACCACTAGTGACCTCTAGTAAATGGTATACAGTGCTATGATAGACCAGAGCTTATCTGTGTGTCTATCCTTCATCATGATCATGGTCCCCCTTCACTGGGCTACAACAAAATGTATAGCACCACTAGTGACCTCTAGTAAATGGTATACAGTGCTATGATAGACCAGAGCTTATCTGTGTGTGTATCCTTCATCATGATCATGGTCCCTCTTCACTGGGCTACAACAAAATGTATAGCACCACTAGTGACCTCTAGTAAATGGTATACAGTGCTATGATAGACCAGAGCTTATCTGTGTGTCTATCCTTCATCATGATCATGGTCCCCCTTCACTGGGCTGCAACAAAATGTATAGCACCACTAGTGACCTCTGGTAAATGGTATACAGTGCTATTATAGACCAGAGCTTATCTGTGTGTCTATCCTTCATCATGATCATGGTCCCTCTTCACTGGGCTGTAACAAAATGTATAGCACCACTAGTGACCTCTAGTAAATGGTATACAGTGCTATGATAGACCAGAGCTTATCTGTGTGTCTATCCTTCATCATGATCATGGTGCCCTTCACTGGCTGCAACAAAATGTATAGCACCACTAGTGACCTCTAGTAAATGGTATACAGTGCTATGATAGACCAGAGCTTATCTGTGTGTCTATCCTTCATCATGATCATGGTCTCCCTTCACTGGGCTGCAACAAAATGTATAGCACCACTAGTGACCTCTAGTAAATGGTATACAGTGCTATGATAGACCAGAGCTTATCTGTGTGTGTATCCTTCATCATGATCATGGTGCCCTTCACTGGCTGTAACAAAATGTATAGCACCACTAGTGACCTCTAGTAAATGGTATACAGTGCTATGATAGACCAGAGCTTATCTGTGTGTCTATCCTTCATCATGATCATGGTGCCCTTCACTGGCTGTAACAAAATGTATAGCACCACTAGTGACCTCTGGTAAATGGTATACAGTGCTATGATAGACCAGAGCTTATCTGTGTGTCTATCCTTCATCATGATCATGGTGCCCTTCACTGGCTGTAACAAAATGTATAGCACCACTAGTGACCTCTAGTAAATGGTATACAGTGCTATGATAGACCAGAGCTTATCTGTGTGTCTATCCTTCATCATGATCATGGTGCCCTTCACTGGCTGTAACAAAATGTATAGCACCACTAGTGACCTCTAGTAAATGGTATACAGTGCTATGATAGACCAGAGCTTATCTGTGTGTCTATCCTTCATCATGATCATGGTGCCCTTCACTGGCTGTAACAAAATGTATAGCACCACTAGTGACCTCTAGTAAATGGTATACAGTGCTATTATAGACCAGCTAATAATTAGTATAACCTGTTTTAGTTGTTTGCATAAAATCAGTATACTTGTAATGTGTAGTTGCAGCTGAAATGTTCATTGTGCAAGAAAGTTTAGTTGAGTTAGCTTCCACAGAAGAGATTGCTGCTTCATACATGGGCAAACAGCCCTATCTAAGTTTAAGGTACAATAACAGCTGGTAGCATATAAACAAACATGGTACAAGGGAGACAACACCATGTAACAAATGTTGTTATAGTATAAGAGATTTTGGACTGATCCACATGTTACGTCTTTAAGATTGATTTTTGCAAGTTTTCAACCTTCTACGTAGAGCATTGTGTAACTTAATGGCATATGAGGTCAGTGTGTTTAGAGTACAAGCAATCACACTTTGTTTTTTATGGTTTCTTGTACAGTGGAATCTCGTTAGCACGTTCCTCATTAACACGTTTTCCCGTGTATTGCGTTGAATTATAAAAGTCCCGGCACAAAATGCATCAAATGCATTAATAACGTTCATTTAGTACGTTTTCTCGCTGCCGCTTACTACGTTCGAAGTTTGATGCCCTCATTCGCTATTTTGGCCAATGCCAATGCTTGGTCGGTCGGTATTAATAGTCATTTTTGAGAACATAAAAGTAACGGTCCAGCGGGAGTAGATTTACTACATTCAAAGTTAGACGTTCTCAGTCGCTACTTTGGTCAAACCAGGCGGGGTGGAACCGGCAGCCAATACCATGCATGTACATATTTGTGGGACGCGTTTTGTGTGTGTGTGTGGGGGGGGATGCTTTAGTGACGCTCTTTGGTGTTCTGCGGTGACGCTTTAGTTTAACAGTGGCTTGGTGTGGTTAGTTTATGCTGTTGAGTGTTGACGAAACGTAAAAGTATTTTAACTTTTTGTTCGCAATGGAGAAAAAGAAAGTGCGGCAAATAACCAACAGTGAAAAACTGAAAATCCTTGAGGAAGTAGATCGCAATCCAAATATGAAACGTGTGGATATAGCGCGGAAGTTAAACATTCCTCCGTCAACCTTAAACACAATTGTTAACAAACGTAAACTTATTGAAACTGGTTTTGAAGAAGGAAAAAATGCTAAAAGAAAACGTAATCGCCCTGGTCAGTTTCCAGAATTAGAAGATGTTCTGCTAAAGTGGTTTACACAAGCTAGAGCTTCAAATGTGCCAATAGACGGTACTGTGGTTCGAGCTCAGGCAACACATTTAACACAGAAGATGGGACTGGATGATTTCAAAGCATCCAATGGCTGGATTGAAAGGTTCAAGAATCGACATGGCTTAGTCTACAGATGTTTGCGAGGTGAGGCTGCTGCCGTAGATATTGACGCTACACTGTGTGAAAACATAGAAATGTGGAAAAATACAACGCTCCCGTCAATTTTGAAAGACTATAGCCCCAATGATGTGTATAATGCAGATGAAACAGGACTATTTTTCCATCTTTTGCCAGACAAAACCCTGGATTTTAAGGGCACTAAGTGCCATGGTGGGAAACTTAACAAGGAGAGGATTACAGTTTTGTTGTGCTGTAACGAAAGCGGAACGGAGAAATTGGTACCACTGGTTATTGGAAAAGCACGCAATCCGCGATGTTTTAAGAATGTGAGATCTTTTCCATGTAAGTACACTTCCAACACAAAAGCATGGATAACTTCTGCCGTCTTTGAAAATTTCTTACGAGCATGGGACGCAAGACTGGACATAAGAAGCAGGAAAATTGCACTGTTTATTGATCAGTGTGCTGCTCATCCACCAACTGTTTCAAATTTAAGAAACATAAAGATCATTTTCTTCCCAGCAAACTGCACGAGTAAGCTACAACCTTTAGATCAAGGCATAATTCGGTGCATGAAACATGCGTATCGTAAGAGGCTGGTACAGAGAAGGTTGGCTGCACTGAAATCGACGACAAGAAAAATCACCGTCTTAGATGCAATGCATTTTATTAGAACTGCTTGGGATTGTGTGACGCAAGATACCATTAGGAACTGCTTTAATAAAGCCGGTTTTTGCCGAGTTCTTGGTGATGAAATTACGCAGGAAGACGAGTTTTCCGAGAGTGAAGAATGGCGCCAAATAGCAGACGATGCCGGCGTGTCTTTCGAAAACTATGTAAACATTGACAATGAAATTCCAGTGTGTGAAACAGCGACGATAGATGAAATACTTGAAGAACAAGTGAAAGATGAAGCATTAGTGGGAGACGAAAGTGACGATGAACCAGATCCTGAGCCAGTACCTACAGTGTCAGAAGCCATGCAGGCAATGGACATAGTGAAGTGATATGTGTGCAGTTTCGAAGTTGATGATGATGTAATGACTTTACTAAACAAGATGGACAGTAAAATTTTGGCATTAAAACCAACAAAGCAATCAACTATCGATATGTATTTCAAACCAATGTAAATAGTGTCAATATTTCAAATCCGTTTTTGAGGTAAGATGTATTATTAGATTTTATTACATAAATATGTTCTTAAGTTGCAGATTATGTATTTTCGTTAACACGTTTTCCCGGCTATGACGTCCAAATCCTTGGGTCCCCGCAAAAACGTACTAACGAGATTTTACTGTACTATATTCAAGCTTCAACATTAAAAGATTATTACTTATTTTATGGAGGTACATTATAACTCTGTTTTCTCACTTATATTCAAAACACAAAACTTTGACAACAGAAACCATAACCAAGATGCAATGAAAACAGAAACACACTTGTATGACAACAACAACTCGTAATATTCTTTTCCATTGGTCTAATAATATTATTGGTGTGTTCTTGAAACAGAGCATTAAACTCTTTAGTATTTATAGTGTGACATTTTCTGCTAACTTATCCTTCAGACTCCTATGCTTTTGTACATCTTTGGACCCCACACAGAAAACTCAATTTAACACAATATAATTATTAATTAATTTTGAAGATTTAGAAGCTAGTAACAGTGATGTGTCATAATTTAAATTATTTTACAATATAATTATCTTATGTTCCTCTTAGAACAAATTAATTTTCACGGGATTCACAACTGTATTTTATGATGTACTACCAGTACCGTTTACATGGAGTTTTACAATTCATGTTCTTCACTAAATGTAACGTCGTCCTCCGTGGTGTATGGTTACCATGCTAGCCTGTAGTTCCCAAGGTCACAAGTTCAAACCCGGCAGAGGGTGATGGATTTTTTTGGGCGTAAAAATCCTTAGCACGGCTTCCTTCAGAAGGGAAGTAAAGCCAGTGGTACCTCAAGTCTGATAAAGAGGCCTCTGAGCAAAATTTCCGGTCTTTCACACCCAATATAGAATGGGACAGTAAGGACCACAGCAGTTAAAGAGCATCCATAAATAAAGCTAATTTTTTTTTTTTAATTTCACTAAGTCTAACATCCAAAATACACTACTCTCTTGACTAATTTTGAAGATTTAGAAGCTAGTAACAGTGATGTGTCATAATTTAAAATAAAGAGAGTTGAGGGTTGTTACACTACATCACTATAATATTCTTACTTGAACACGTTTCGGGAGACGGCTTGTTCCCATCGTCAGGCATGTCCTCATCTGATTTTGCCGGTCATCGTCTGGGGGATGTGTGTGGTTAGTGGTGTTCTCTGGTGTTGGGCTGATGAACCTCCAAAGGCTGTTGGGTGGCGGCAGTTCGAAATTCATTAGGTGATTCCTGTGTTTGACAATATGTATTTTTCCCAGATGTCCAATTCATTACTGCTGTTGATCGGTTTTAAGAGTTTTATGTTTGGAGTGATATCATGGTTTGAAGACCAGAAATGATGTGCTACTGCTGATTTATCTGGCTGCTTTGGTGATGTTGTATTTTTTAAAAATTCTTTAAAATTTATGATGTGTCCAAGGGTGATAAGTGAATTTTCTATATGCTTGTGGTTTTTGTTGTCTGAGTAACGTAGTCATTTGTTGGATGCATTTCTGTCTTTCAAACCTTTTTATCTTCTTATCTATTGTTTTTTTCTGGTATCCATTCATAGTGGCTATGTTGATAATGTGTTGGTATTCTTTCTGGTATTCCTCTTTCTCCATTGGTATATGTACTAACCTGTTTGTAATACTATTTAAAATTGCATGTTTATGGCTTGTAGGATTGTAGCTATTATTTTTAATGTAGTTTTCTGTGTGCGTTGGTTTTCTGTAAATGCCAAACGTTAGTTTGTTGTGTGCATTATTTCTGATGATCCTGATGTCTAGGTAAGGTAATTGGCCATTTTCTTCTTTTTTGTAAATTTAATAATTTCAAAGTATCTTCTGAAAGTTTTTTGGAACAATAGCAAAAATATCATCTACATACCTATACCAGGTTTTGAATAGATGTGGGAAAGATTTAGTAATATGGCATTCAAAATGGCTCATATATAGTTCTGCTAAAAATGGTGAAAGGGGGTTTCCCATAGTTATACCCCCGCCGCTATAACGTTGCACTTGACAGTTCGTGTGGCTTCGCGTAAGGTTGGCTACATCGGGGTTGCGACGTTGCCAGAGTGGCTAGTAAACAACAGCTGATTGTTCTCATTTCTATCGTGTCTAAGCCGCATACAGAAAGTGTACGTAAGTAGCGAACGTCACTGAATAATAACTATTTCGTATTATTATTGTTAATTGAAAATAAGCGATATAAGCAGCTTTGGTATGGTCGGATACTCCTTTCTATGATAATAGGCATAAATGTGTCTACGTATGGCGTCTAATTGGAAAGCATCAATATTTGTGACTGGACGAGGCTTGTTTTTTTTCTTCCCTGGAGTTGATACCTGTTGTGTTCCAGATGGTTCAGGAATTTTGTCCTCTTTCTCTTGTAGTTTCACTCCTTTGTGAACAACAGTTCTTGTGCTTAAATCAAGAGCTGCTGCAGTTCGTTGTACGGCTTTATCAGCAGGAATAGAGGGATTTCCGTGAAGCTTCACGTACTCCTTTTCCTGTTCAAAGAACTCCCGGGTTCTCCATAATAGTTCCAATGCCTGACTATTAAGTGGCACACCTCGGCGCAAAGGATTTTCACTTCGTGAATCATCACTCGGCGATCGGCATCGTTTTTCCGACATTGTCGCACTTAAGTTTTGTTTAAATAAATAATATGAATGAAATATATATAAAATAGATAAAAATAAATAAATAAATGTATAAACGAACAATAACAAAACTATCAAACAATAACCACAAATCTAAATAACAAATAACAATGAACAATATGTAGCTTGCAAAGAACAACTTGACGCTCTGCTAGAGATTCACAAACTGAAGCACATGGTTGGGAATAGTTACATCCGGCAACAGAGCCGATTCTAAATCCGGTTCCGCTTTGCCATCGACCATCCGGAATGCTGCCTTGTGATTGACTTAGGAAGTCAAACGGTTGAAGCTTTTCATCTGTTTTTTCGCGAGTGTACCAACTTAAACGCTAGCTGTCAAGTGCAACGTTATAGCGGCGGGGGTATAGGCCTGAGGTTTGTTAACTATGGGAAACCCCCTTTCACCATTTTTAGCAGAACTATATATGAGCCATTTTGAATGCCATATTACTAAATCTTTCCCACATCTATTCAAAACCTGGTATAGGTATGTAGATGATATTTTTGCTATTGTTCCAAAAAACTTTCAGAAGATGCTTTGAAATTATTAAATTTACAAAAAAGATCTATTAAATTCACAATAGAAAAAGAAGAAAATGGCCAATTACCTTACCTAGACATCAGGATCATCAGAAATAATGCACACAACAAACTAACGTTCGGCATTTACAGAAAACCAATGCACACAGAAAATTATATTAAAAACAATAGCTACAATCCTACAAGCCACAAACATGCAATTTTAAATAGTATTACAAACAGGTTAGTACATATACCAATGGAGAAAGAGGAATACCAGAAAGAATACCAACACATTATCAACATAGCCACTATGAATGGATACCAGAAAAAAACAATAGATAAGAAGATAAAAAGGTTTGAAAGACAGAAATACATCCAACAAATGACTACGTTACTCAGACAACAAAAACCACAAGCATATAGAAAATTCACTTATCACCCTTGGACACATCATAAATTTCAAAGGATTTTCAAAAAACCCCCTTTCACCATTTTTAGCAGAACTATATATGAGCCATTTTGAATGCCATATTACTAAATCTTTCCCACATCTATTCAAAACCTGGTATAGGTATGTAGATGATATTTTTGCTATTGTTCCAAAAAACTTTCAGAAGATGCTTTGAAATTATTAAATTTACAAAAAAGATCTATTAAATTCACAATAGAAAAAGAAGAAAATGGCCAATTACCTTACCTAGACATCAGGATCATCAGAAATAATGCACACAACAAACTAACGTTCGGCATTTACAGAAAACCAATGCACACAGAAAATTATATTAAAAACAATAGCTACAATCCTACAAGCCACAAACATGCAATTTTAAATAGTATTACAAACAGGTTAGTACATATACCAATGGAGAAAGAGGAATACCAGAAAGAATACCAACACATTATCAACATAGCCACTATGAATGGATACCAGAAAAAACAATAGATAAGAAGATAAAAAGGTTTGAAAGACAGAAATACATCCAACAAATGACTACGTTACTCAGACAACAAAAACCACAAGCATATAGAAAATTCACTTATCACCCTTGGACACATCATAAATTTCAAAGGATTTTCAAAAAATACATCACCACCCTGTCTCCACAGAATAACCAAACAGAACAAAAGATCCTATCCCCAACAATAAATCAGCTGGTATATATCAAATTGATTGTAATGAATGTAACCTGGTATACATAGGAAGAACCAAAAGAAATCTTGAAATAAGACTTAAAGAGCATATGAGATGCATTTACCAAAAGCAGCCAGATAAATCAGCAGTAGCACATCATTTCTGGTCTTCAAACCATGATATCACTCCAAACATAAAACTCTTAAAACCGATCAACAGTAATAATGAATTGGACATCTGGGAAAAATACATATTGTCAAACACAGGAATCCCCTAATGAATTTCGAACTGCCGCCACCCAACAGCCTTTGGAGGTTCATCAGCCCAGCACCAGAGAACACCACTAACCACACACATCCCCCAGACAATGACCGGCAAAATCAGATGAGGACATGCTGACGATGGGAACAAACCGTCTCCCGAAACGCGTTAAAGTAAGAATATTACAGTGATGTAGTGTAACAACCCTCAAGTCTCTTTATTTTAAAAAACTCTACTCTCTGCATTTTCTTACACTGGGTATCGCAAATGAATTTCTTGCAACTGTCACACTTTGGTGTAGTTTTTGTATCAAAATTTTCTTGGACATAATTGATGTCGGCCTTTTAAAAATTTCACCTTTTTTTTTCAACATGACTACACCTTACAATGCACACTAGGAGAGTTCTGAACTGTTTCCACACAATTTTAAGCCAACAATGCATGCTAGAATAACAAAAACACAAGGCCGCCAACTTAAAACTTTTAAGATGCAGAAAATTTTGAGAGATGAGCTGCTATGAGGGGTGGGTCCAAGTGGACTCCAAGTTGTAGTTACTGAACATTTTATGGTATGAAAGCTGATTAAATTTGTAACACATTACAAAATTTCAAAATTGTAAATTAGATATTTCACTCATAAAAAGTAAAACGTTTATTTAACAAATAACCATTATAGAGGCATGGGTAGTATGACACACGGAAGTAATTATGAAGTTATAACCTGTGCAATGTATAGATAACCTTAAAATGTTAATATATTTTGTAACAAATAGGTGATATGTCTGCTTCTTAAAAAATTGTAACAAATTGATGGAGGAAAATATATATATACATATATTTTTTTTTTGACATAAAGATGAAATTCTAATACAGTTTAAGTATTTTGGCAGTTTTTCAGATCGTTCAATTTATCAGTTTTATAATGTTTTGAAAAATATACCAAAATTGCAACTGTTTTGTACATGGTAAGTACAAGAAGAAAGTTTTGACTTTCTTAAAGACAGCAAAGAAAAGCAAGACCTCATACATCTGCTTAGAAGTTATAACCTAATGCATGTCATAACATCCCCTACAAGAATAACTAGTCGCTCAAAAACTGCGGTAGATCAAATTATAATTAATGAAAATTGTACATATAAAGCACAGGTGATAAATACAGGATTTAGTGATCATGAGGCGCAAATAATTCAAATTGAAACTAATAATACTAAGATGTTTAAATCAACACTCATAAAAAAAAGAATATTTAGCAATGATAATATTTTGTATATGAATTATCTCTTAAGCAAGGAAGATTGGCTTGATATGTATAATACAGCTGATACTAATGAGAAATTTAGATTGTTTGCAAATAGTTTTATGTTCTGCTTTAATACTGCATTTCCTCTCAAAACATCAAGAACCTCCAATGGGAAAGCTAAGAGAAATTGGTTAACTCCAGGTATAAGAAAGTCATGTGAACGTAGAAGATTACTATATGACTTAAGTAAGGGTAGTACAACGACAGATTTTGATAATTATTTTAAGAATTATAAACGCATACTAAATAAAGTTATAAGACAGGCTAAAATCAATAGTAATGACAATCATATTAAAAACTCTAAAAATAAGACCAAAGCTATGTGGCAAATAGTAAACCAAATGACTAATAAAACACGTCATATGCAAGGTAAAATAGAACTTGAGCATAATGATAGAAAGATTACTGATGCAACAGAAGTTGTTACATATTTTAATACCTACTTTACAGAAATAATTAAAGATTTGGTTCAAAATAGTAATGGACATCTTGGCAGTCTAATAAAGACTAATACTACCAATAATGTAAACTCTATATACCTTTATGAAGTTACGCCTGAGGAAATGCTAAACATAATAAATGGATTGAATAATACATATTCTGCAGGTGTTGATGATGTACCAGATATAATTATAAAAAGATGTAGTGACCACATAATTGGTCCACTTGTCCATTTGTGTAATGTATCCATGACTAGTGGAATATTTCCAGACATGTTAAAAATATCTAAGGTTATACCCTTGCACAAAAAAGGGAAAAAGACTGAGGTAGCTAACTACCGTCCTATTTCCATACCCTCCGTATTTTCAAAGATATTGGAAAAAATAATGTATAGAAGACTTGTATCGTTTATTGGAAAAAATAATATAATTACTAATTCACAGCATGGATTCCGACGAGAAAAATCAACAGAGACTGCGATATATTCTTTCTTAAATAGTGTCATAACTGCTTTAGATAATAAAGATAAAGCAATTGGCATATTTCTAGATTTAACTAAAGCTTTCGATACTATTAACCACAAAATTTTGCTAACAAAATTATTTGACTTTGGTATAAGAGGATTAGCATATTCTTGGTTTGAATCTTATCTTATAAACCGTAAGCAAATAACAGAGATTACAGATTATAATGCTAACACTAATGCACTTTTGGCAGTTAGATCTAATGCACTTGATATAACTTATGGAGTACCACAAGGCTCTATACTTGGACCATTTTTATTTATCTTGTATATAAACGACTTAACAAATAACATACAAGCTCATAACATTGTTCTATTTGCAGATGATACTAATTTACTAATAACAGAAAAGAGTAATGAAATGTTAAATAATTCACTAAACCAGGCCAGTAAAGATCTGGTATATTGGTTAGATAATAACAACCTGGTTTTAAATACGGTCAAAACTGTTTGTCTTAAATTTCATATTACTGATAGTGCAAACAATAATTATAACATCCCTGAAGTAAAATTAAATAATAAATTAATCTCATATAAAAACGAGACAAACTTTTTGGGCTTGTGGATACAGAATAACTTGAAATGGAAAACTCATATAAAACATTTAATAACCAAATTAAGCAGGAATGTATATGCCTTAAGAATTTTAAGTCAAAATGTCAGTCTCCATGTGCTGTTAACAACTTATTATGCACATATACATTCAATAATTAAATATGGTATCATATTTTGGGGAAACTCACCAGAAACTAAGGATGTATTTATCAAACAAAAACAAGCCATACGAATTATATGTGGTAAAAAAAGGTTATGCTCATGTAAACCACTATTCAGAAAGCTTGGCATACTTACTTTGGCATGTTCTTATATATTGGAAACAGTCTTATTTGTAAAAAGAAATAAATTTAATGTTCAAAATAATGACAATGTCCATAGTCATTACACTAGACATAATAAGGATATACACTTAACCTCTGTCAGAACTACAATATGTAAGAATGCAGTACTGCACTCCAGTATAAGGAATTATAATTCCCTACCTAATGCCATTAAAGATATAAATAATTATAATGTGTTTAAAACTAGAACAAAGGCTTTCTTGCAGGAACACTGTTTCTACACCGTAAAGGAATATTTACAGTTTAATAAATCCTTGTTTGCATAAGACATTGTACTAATCCGTTAAGTTATCTAGTAGTATGTCATTTAATTTATAAATATATCTATTGTATATCATAGTTGAACTCAAATTATATATAACTTTATTGTAATGTAAATATATAAATTTAACTATTGACATATCCTGTATCAATGTACTATGTACTGAATTGATGTTAAAGGATTAATAAATTAAAAAAGTGTTTGTTTTTAACATTATCTTACGGGCATTGTGCAGAGCAATTTTTTTCTGTATTACTTGATTTTGCAGTGAAAATAGGGTTTTGTTTGAAGAAGGAATAAAATGTAAAAGTTGGGAATTTTCATTGTTTTTGGCTCACTTTTTACGACTTCACAAATTTATTTCTCCAACAGTTTAAGTGACATGTCAATGAAAGTGTAGGATGTGTGCACAAAAAATGCTCTATCCAATGCATGAAAGGTTTGAAAACATCACGTACAAAAAGTTACAATTTTGGCATACGTTTCAAAAATTTATAAAACTGATACATTGAGTGATCTAAAAAACTGCCAAAACACTTAAACTGTACTACCACTTTATCTTTATGTGAAAACAGTTAGATTTTGTGGCTGTAATTTTTTAAAATGCAGACGAATACTTGATTGACTTATTTAAAAAATAACCATTATAGAGGCATGGGTAGTAGTACGAGTAACTGAAGTAATTGATAACCTTAAAATGTGAAGATATGCAGTGCTAGTGTAATTGAGTGATATTTTAAATGTGGACGGATAGTAATTAACAGAACGAGGTGGCTTAAACCAAACAAAGGAAAGCACGGTACACTGTATGCGACATCTCCCTGCTGATGTTAACACGTGTGTAGCCATCAAACAAAGGACTACAATCAGCTAGACAAACTGAAAGCTGAGCAGCTCCAGTGCTATACAGAAAAGTACAGATATGTATAACCTCTGACCGAAGCATTCAATTAGATGATGATCACACGTTTTTGAGGGTATTCATCAAACGTTTCTGTTTTATACAACTTTTAATTAGTGAAGGTGAGTGTGACTCAATCCACCATCACTGTTAATAGTGCTTCTGTTTTTAATCTTTAAAATATTCAACTAGATATTACATTAATCCAAATCTCGTTGCCGCAGTTGCTAAACGGTATCCTTTATACTGTAAAAAACAAAATGCTTCTTTTTTATAGTTTTGCAAGGTTGACAACATTTCATCAAGTTAATGTGTGAGGTATAATGAGCCCCTCTCTCAGTTGTTGCAATACTATTACACTTTTCTGAGTTTCGGGAAGTTGGCAAGCATGGATATGTGTAAACACAAGTTTGTGTTGCAGTGGCTCCGGAATGAGGAGAAAGTGAAACCCAAGTTTGTGAAGCACATGGTCCAGGTTCTTGCCACGTTGAGGAAAAGGTCCAAAGATAGCGGAGCAGAGTCTGGTATCGACTGGGGTACCATCGCATCCACATTAACACAGACCAACATTTCGGCAGAGAAACAGATGTTGGCAAGACTGCTGGAAGTGAAGTGGTGAGTATTTACAATCATTGCTCATATTTCACAGAGCTGCATTCTCTTGTGCAAACTATTAGGTATGAGAATGATGCATAGGGAATACCAACTTACCATTACAAAAACTTAAAAAATTCAAACCAAGAATAACTTGGTAAGGATGTTGACATAAATTGTACATACTAACATTTTGTCTTAAAGTTGTTCAGAGAATTCAATATAAACATTTTATTTGTCATGCAAATGTTAAACATGTATAAGGCAAAAGCCAAAAACAATAAAACTTTGTCTGTGCGAAGGTTAGTTTTGGGGTTCCTTGAAAGAGGAAGAAGTGTGGCGTATAACCTTGAGCAATAGGTTTACTCATCATCATTTCTAAATATATAAGTAAACGAAACACCACTAATGAAAATCTGTGTTTGTTTTTCCTTGTTGTGTCTTACAACTCTTTCCTGTCATACCACTTCCATTCTTAAGTTAGCTTTTTTCCAGAAAGTTCTGTACCTGTAATAAGTAGAGAAAGTATTGTGTTATACCCAAAAAGAAAGCTGCTTAGAAAAAGTCTGTGTGTTTCTTAAGACTAGAATTCAGATAAATACCAAACTGTGTATTTAGGATGCAACACAAAGATTTTCCAGAAAATCCCTCCCACCCAAAACTACGCTTTATATGGAAAAGTTTTATTATTTTTTGTTTTTTCAAAAATGACACTTAATGATTTTGATTAAAATACCATATGTTTAAGATATTTGCATGATAAATAAAATGTATATCTTGAATTTTCTGTAACCAGTAAACCATTAAATACATAAGTATTTACTACCTGAAAAATGTAGAATTCACTGAAGTTATGTCAAATAAGCTTTGGGTGACTATGTTTTTTCATTAACATACCTTTCTGGGAAGTCTGTTTTCCTACAGTCCACCTAACCTACCGCTACCCATACCTCAGCAATAAGCTTTTAATGTTTTTATTCCTATATACATGGAATATTATCTTATTTTTATTATTTCAATCTGTCTTTAGTAATGTATCATGTTCATTTTTACAATAGCAAATGACATTCTTCTTACCACTTTTTTAATATATGCTGTATCATAGATTGATTTAGGCACGTGCTATGTTTCTTCAATTTCCATCAACTTTCTTGTATCAGGAGAAAGTAACTTTTGTGACCCAGCTTCAATTGATCTGGTGTTTATTTGAATGTCTGGTCATGAAACATAATGCAGAATTTTAAAGGCTGGTACTAGCCAGCAACTAAGTAGATAACATTACAATTATAATGGGCACATCCTTAGTTGACGATTGACAGAGCAGGGATTCCAATGCCCCGGTCCACATGCCATGCAGCAGAGATAGTGGGAAGCATATTTGTTGGTGATTTATTAACACTGTAATGCTCAGGATATCTGCGTCTTATGTCAGAGAGCGGTAGTATTGCTAATTTGAAGATTCAGAAGCTAGTAACAGTGATTTTGAAATTGAAATTTTTACTATCATCGTTTTAAATACATTTAAAGGACATGTCCAATTACAAATATAAAATAATTTAACAAGTACAGCTTATAATTTTACATTGCATTTACATTAAGTTTACCTTAAATATCATTTTCATTTTACGTTGCTTTACCATGTCTAAATTCATCTATACTATAAAATTAATTTTCTATTAAGTATTTCTTTATTGTTTTCATCATTACATTTGGCTCGTTTGTGTTCTTTATTTCTCTAGGTAATTTATTGAATAATTCTCTTCCTCTAACTTCTATGGCACGATTATTTACAGTTCCCCTTAATGTTATTCTATAATAATTGTCATTGTTTCTTAAATTATGGTTATGTACACTGGAATTTTTTTTTGATATTTATATTTATCACAGTTTTTACACATGGCACTGTTAACAAGTTTTGATTCTTAAACACTCCCCTGCAAGTTTGTTTGTTTTCCATTTTGCTTATTATTCTAATGGTTTTTTTTTTGTTTGCAGTTTAAAGACTTTATCCACTTCTCTTGCTGTAATATTTCCCCATAACATAATTCTGTATCTTACATACAAATATATAAAAGCATAATAGACCTGTTTCATTGTTTTATTGTCTCATTATATAAATGTCCTTATTTATCTTTTTTCTAATTGATGCTACATGAGATTGCCAATTTAAATGTTTATCAATTATTACTCCAAGAAAATTAGTACAATTTATTTCTGATATGTTTTCACCATCTATACTTAGTTTAATACTACTCAGGTTAACTTTTGTTAATCCAAAGTTAATACATGCTGTCTTTTGTGTATTTATTATCATATCTAAATTAGCATAATATTGTTTTATAATTTTTAAAATTGAATTTGCTCTAATTTCAACCTATTTTGCTGTTTGATCTTTAATTATGACAGTCATGTCGTCTGCATATCCAATTGCGATGCCTCCATTTTCTTGTATGACCTCAAAAATTTCATTTATATATATAAGAAATAGAAATGGCCCCAATTTTGAACCTTGTGGGACCCCTTGTTTTACTATTTTGAAATCTGACTTTATCTTTTTTATGACACCATTTGTATTTAGATGATTTATTTTGACACATTGTGTTTGATTTTCCAGATATGTTGATATCCAATCCAGCGCTAAACCTCGAATACCACATGTTTCTAATTTATTTAGTAATATTTTTATATTCATACAATCAAAGGCCTTGATAAATCTATGAAGATAGTAATTTAAAATAAAGAGAGTTGGAGGTTGTTACCTTGCATAGCTCATGAAGCCAGTATGCAAGTTTGTTTTGTTACATTGTGGTTGCAAATGGCTAAAATGTTGAGTGCAATATAAATATCAGACTCTTGTGTTTTATAATGCTTCCTTTATAGTGTTGTTTCTTTCTGTTATAATAGCATTACTAGTTTCACAGTAACTATAAATGTTAACTTCTTCTTTCGTTAACAGCATGAGCAAGACGTCATGTATGAATCAACAGGTAGCATTTGGCAAAAGGAAGTTACATACACAAGTTTTGTTGTGTTATGCTACTGTAAAGCGAGATATGAACTGCCCAAGTTGTTACACACTACTATAAACAAATGACATGCTGCTACCACTGAATCATAAGCAAAGCAAACCTAGGTATAGCATACCCGGTTGCTATGGCAACAACTTGGTGGACCGTAATGAAACATTTATGCCTTCTGTTTACCATGTGACTGGGGAAACGTCAACTGAGAATATAATTATCATCAATCAGCCCAAAAATATGCAATATACATGCGTTAAGTGTATAACAGAATCTCATATTTATAAACTTTTCCTTGATTGTGTTATAAACCATTTATTATAACACACCTCTTGAAGAAGGCAACACATATGGATGCCCGTTACCATGTTCCCGAGGTTGCGGGTTCAAACCCAACGGAGGGTGATGGACGGGAAGTAAAGCTGGTGGTCTCGTGTCGTAGATTTACGGCCTGATAAAGAGGCCTCTGAGCAAAATTACCAGTCTTTCATGCCCAATATAGAATGGGATGCTAAGGACCATAGAAGTTAAGAGCATCCATAAATAAAACTCAATTTAATTTTAATTTGCTCAATGCCCTTAGGAAAAAGGCAGCCATCCATGACCTCTTAAAGGTTGGTTCACAAGAACAGGAATGCACATGACCAATTCCTGTAGTGTATATGAAAGTTATTTGAGGCAATCTACAGATAACACTTTCACTAGAAGAACCAACACTCAATGGAATTTGTTCCAGTTTCATGTGGACAATATGGATCTAAGGTACCATGAACATGTATTTTAACTTGTTAATTACTATAAACCAGCCTTAAATAGCCTATTTGTTACGCTGTAGTAAGCTTTGGACTCCAGCATGTCATTACCTTGGAACGGGCTCTTTTTTTTTTTAATTATTATTATTATTATTATTATGCTTTTGTAGAGACTCTTTTCTTGTATCTCTGGGAAATAAAATGAATTTTATTTATGTACACTATTTAACTGCTGTGATCCTTAGTGTCCCATTCTATATTGGGCATAAAAGATCATGGGCCTCTTTATCAAGTGAGGTTCTTTAATGTGCTGTAAATCTACGACACGGGACCACAGGCTTTAGTTCCCTACCGAAGGAAACCATGCTAAGGATTTTTACGCCCCCAAAAAAATCCATCACCCTCCGCCGGGTTGGAAGTCTGCTACTTCTAACATATAGTTGAAATAATCAATTCCAGCTTTTGCAGTAGTGAATTTATTTATTTGCTGATTTACAAAGTCATTCCCACATACTTCCAATCAATTATATGTATACACAGTACATAATGTTCACAAATAAAACAAAATTTTTACATCAGCCACCTACTTACTATAGTGTCACTCTCACCCAGACAACTGATAACAGAGCTTGGCTTCGATTTAGCATCTCCCTCTAGGCAATAATTGCTCCGTTTGCCTAAATTTTCCATAGTAACCTCCCTTCCACTCACATATTTGCTCTCTTAGGGTAACAATGATCACTTCCATGGCCTTATGTAACTCCTAACTATGATTTTAATGTTCAATTTTTCCTTTCATGTTACTAATTAATTGCACAACATACATTTTCCAACAATAATAAGCCTGTGAGGTTATGTAGTTTTGAATTCCGCTTCAACCTCTAATGCGTGCATACCCAGGGACCCAATAGAGAATGACTGAGCTGCTTGCACCGAGTTTATACATCATTTAGCTATCAGATGTGTTTTGACTAGATTAAAGCTGCAGAGCACATTGTCATTTCTGTCATATTTATAATATGAATTGAGGTCTGGAATTCCGAAAGGTGTGTTTCTTATACAAGGAACTGTGTCAAACTACAGTATTCTTACTGGACTATTTACAATATTAAGTAGTTTCATTGTTTCTTATACAAGCAATTGTGTCAAACTACAGTATTCTTACTGGACTATTTACAATATTATGTATTTTCATTGTTTCTTATACAAGCAACTGTGTCAAACTAGAGTATTCTTACTGGACTATTTACAATATTATGTATTTTCATTGTTTCTTATACAAGCAATTGCGTCAAACTACAGTATTCTTACTGGACTATTTACAATATTATGTATTTTCATTGTTTCTTATACAAGCAACTGTGTCAAACTACAGTATTCTCTCTGGACTATTTATAGTATTAAGTATTTTCATTGTTTCTTATACAAGCAACTGTGTCAAACTACAGTATTCTTACTGGACTATTTACAATATTAAGTAGTTTCATTGTTTCTTATACAAGCAATTGTGTCAAACTACAGTATTCTTACTGGACTATTTACAATATTATGTATTTTCATTGTTTCTTATACAAGCAACTGTGTCAAACTACAGTATTCTCTCTGGACTATTTATAGTATTAAGTATTTTCATTGTTTCTTATACAAGCAACTGTGTCAAACTACAGTATTCTTACTGGACTATTTACAGTATTATGTATTTTCATTGTTTCTTATACAAGCAACTGTGTCAAACTACAGTATTCTTACTGGACTATTTACAATATTATGTATTTTCATTGTTTCTTATACAAGCAATTGCGTCAAACTACAGTATTCTTACTGGACTATTTACAATATTATGTATTTTCATTGTTTCTTATACAAGGAACTGTGTCAAACTACAGTATTCTTACTGGACTATTTACAATATTATGTATTTTCATTGTTTCTTATACAAGGAACTGTGTCAAACTACAGTATTCTTACTGGACTATTTACAATATTATGTATTTTCATTGTTTCTTATACAAGCAACTGTGTCAAACTACAGTATTCTTACTGGACTATTTACAATATTATGTATTTTCATTGTTTCTTATACAAGCAACTGCGTCAAACTACAGTATTCTTACTGGACTATTTACAATATTATGTATTTTCATTGTTTCTTATACAAGCAACTGTGTCAAACTACAGTATTCTTACTGGACTATTTACAATATTATGTATTTTCATTGATTCTTATACAAGCAACTGTGTCAAACTACAGTATTCTTACTGGACTATTTACAATATTATGTATTTTCATTGATTCTTATACAAGCAACTGTGTCAAACTACAGTTTTCTTACTGGACTATTTACAATATTATGTATTTTCATTGTTTCTTATACAAGCAACTGTGTCAAACTACAGTATTCTCTCTGGACTATTTATAGTATTAAGTATTTTCATTGTTTCTTATACAAGCAACTGTGTCAAACTACAGTATTCTTACTGGACTATTTACAGTATTATGTATTTTCATTGTTTCTTATACAAGCAACTGTGTCAAACTACAGTATTCTTACTGGACTATTTACAATATTAAGTAGTTTCATTGTTTCTTATACAAGCAATTGTGTCAAACTACAGTATTCTTACTGGACTATTTACAATATTATGTATTTTCATTGTTTCTTATACAAGCAATTGCGTCAAACTACAGTATTCTTACTGGACTATTTACAATATTATGTATTTTCATTGTTTCTTATACAAGCAACTGTGTCAAACTACAGTATTCTTACTGGACTATTTACAATATTAAGTAGTTTCATTGTTTCTTATACAAGCAATTGTGTCAAACTACAGTATTCTTACTGGACTATTTACAATATTAAGTAGTTTCATTGTTTCTTATACAAGCAATTGTGTCAAACTACAGTATTCTTACTGGACTATTTACAATATTATGTATTTCCATTGTTTCTTATACAAGCAACTGTGTCAAACTAGAGTATTCTTACTGGACTATTTACAATATTATGTATTTTCATTGTTTCTTATACAAGCAACTGCGTCAAACTACAGTATTCTTACTGGACTATTTACAATATTATGTATTTTCATTGTTTCTTATACAAGCAACTGTGTCAAACTACAGTAATCTTACTGGACTATTTACAATATTATGTATTTTCATTGTTTCTTATACAAGGAACTGTGTCAAACTACAGTATTCTTACTGGACTATTTACAATATTATGTATTTTCATTGTTTCTTATACAAGGAACTGTGTCAAACTACAGTATTCTTACTGGACTATTTACAATATTATGTATTTTCATTGTTTCTTATACAAGGAACTGTGTCAAACTACAGTATTCTTACTGGACTATTTACAATATTATGTATTTTCATTGTTTCTTATACAAGGAACTGTGTCAAACTACAGTATTCTTACTGGACTATTTACAATATTATGTATTTTCATTGTTTCTTATACAAGGAACTGTGTCAAACTACAGTATTCTTACTGGACTATTTACAATATTATGTATTTTCATTGTTTCTTATACAAGGAACTGTGTCAAACTACAGTATTCTTACTGGACTATTTACAATATTATGTATTTTCATTGTTTCTTATACAAGCAACTGTGTCAAACTACAGTATTCTTACTGGACTATTTACAATATTATGTATTTTCATTGTTTCTTATACAAGCAACTGTGTCAAACTACAGTATTCTTACTGGACTATTTACAATATTATGTATTTTCATTGTTTCTTATACAAGCAACTGTGTCAAACTACAGTATTCTTACTGGACTATTTACAATATTATGTATTTTCATTGTTTCTTATACAAGCAACTGTGTCAAACTATAGTATTCTTACTGGACTATTTACAATATTATGTATTTTCATTGTTTCTTATACAAGCAACTGTATTCAAACTACATTATTCTTACTGGACTATTTACAATATTATGTATTTTCATTGATTCTTATACAAGCAACTGTGTCAAACTACAGTATTCTTACTGGACTATTTACAATATTATGTATTTTCATTGTTTCTTATACAAGCAACTGTGTCAAACTACAGTATTCTTACTGGACTATTTACAATATTATGTATTTTCATTGATTCTTATACAAGCAACTGTGTCAAACTACAGTATTCTTACTGGACTATTTACAATATTATGTATTTTCATTGATTCTTATACAAGCAACTGTGTCAAACTACAGTTTTCTTACTGGACTATTTACAATATTATGTATTTTCATTGATTCTTATACAAGCAACTGTGTCAAACTACAGTATTCTTACTGGACTATTTACAATATTATGTATTTTCATTGATTCTTATACAAGCAACTGTGTCAAACTACAGTATTCTTACTGGACTATTTACAATATTATGTATTTTCGTTGTTTCTTATACAAGCAACTGTATTCAAACTACAGTATTCTTACTGGACTATTTACAATATTATGTATTTTCATGGATTCTTATACAAGCAACTGTGTCAAACTACAGTATTCTTACTGGACTATTTACAATATTATGTATTTTCATTGTTTCTTATACAAGCAACTGTGTCAAACTACAGTATTCTTACTGGACTATTTACAATATTATGTATTTTCATTGTTTCTTATACAAGGAACTGTGACAAACTACAGTATTCTTACTGGACTATTTACAATATTATGTATTTTCATTGTTTCTTATACAAGCAACTGTATTCAAACTATAGTATTCTTACTGGACTATTTACAATATTATGTATTTTCGTTGTTTCTTATACAAGCAACTGTATTCAAACTACAGTATTCTTACTGGACTATTTACAATATTATGTATTTTCATGGATTCTTATACAAGCAACTGTATTCAAACTACAGTATTCTTACTCAACTATTTACAATATTATGTATTTTCATTGTTTCTTATACAAGGAACTGTGTCAAACTACAGTATTCTTACTGGACTATTTACAATTTTATGTATTTTCATTGTTTCTTATAAAGCAACTATATTCAAACTACAGTATTCTTACTGGACTATTTACAATATTATGTATTTTCATTGTTTCTTATACAAGCAACTGTGTCAAACTACAGTATTCTTACTGGACTATTTACAATATTATGTATTTTCATTGTTTGTTATACAAGCAACTGTGTCAAACTACAGTATTCTTACTGGACTATTTACAATATTATGTATTTTCATTGTTTCTTATACAAGCAACTGTGTCAAACTACAGTATTCTTACTGGACTATTTACAATATTATGTATTTTCATTGTTTCTTATACAAGCAACTGTGTCAAACTACAGTATTCTTACTGGACTATTTACAATATTATGTATTTTCATTGTTTCTTATACAAGCAACTGTATTCAAACTACAGTATTCTTACTGGACTATTTACAATATTATGTATTTTCATTGATTCTTATACAAGCAACTGTGTCAAACTACAGTATTCTTACTGGACTATTTACAATATTATGTATTTTCATTGTTTCTTATACAAGCAACTGTGTCAAACTACAGTATTCTTACTGGACTATTTCCAATATTATGTATTTTCATTGATTCTTATACAAGCAACTGTGTCAAACTACAGTATTCTTACTGGACTATTTACAATATTATGTATTTTCATTGATTCTTATACAAGCAACTGTGTCAAACTACAGTTTTCTTACTGGACTATTTACAATATTATGTATTTTCATTGATTCTTATACAAGCAACTGTGTCAAACTACAGTATTCTTACTGGACTATTTACAATATTATGTATTTTCATTGATTCTTATACAAGCAACTGTGTCAAACTACAGTATTCTTACTGGACTATTTACAATATTATGTATTTTCATTGTTTCTTATACAAGGAACTGTGTCAAACTACAGTATTCTTACTGGACTATTTACAATATTATGTATTTTCATTGTTTCTTATACAAGCAACTGTGTCAAACTACAGTATTCTTACTGGACTATTTACAATATTATGTATTTTCATTGTTTCTTATACAAGGAACTGCGTCAAACTACAGTATTCTTACTGGACTATTTACAATATTATGTATTTTCATTGTTTCTTATACAAGCAACTGTGTCAAACTACAGTATTCTTACTGGACTATTTACAATATTAAGTAGTTTCATTGTTTCTTATACAAGCAATTGTGTCAAACTACAGTATTCTTACTGGACTATTTACAATATTAAGTAGTTTCATTGTTTCTTATACAAGCAATTGTGTCAAACTACAGTATTCTTACTGGACTATTTACAATATTATGTATTTCCATTGTTTCTTATACAAGCAACTGTGTCAAACTAGAGTATTCTTACTGGACTATTTACAATATTATGTATTTTCATTGTTTCTTATACAAGCAACTGCGTCAAACTACAGTATTCTTACTGGACTATTTACAATATTATGTATTTTCATTGTTTCTTATACAAGCAACTGTGTCAAACTACAGTAATCTTACTGGACTATTTACAATATTATGTATTTTCATTGTTTCTTATACAAGGAACTGTGTCAAACTACAGTATTCTTACTGGACTATTTACAATATTATGTATTTTCATTGTTTCTTATACAAGGAACTGTGTCAAACTACAGTATTCTTACTGGACTATTTACAATATTATGTATTTTCATTGTTTCTTATACAAGGAACTGTGTCAAACTACAGTATTCTTACTGGACTATTTACAATATTATGTATTTTCATTGTTTCTTATACAAGGAACTGTGTCAAACTACAGTATTCTTACTGGACTATTTACAATATTATGTATTTTCATTGTTTCTTATACAAGGAACTGTGTCAAACTACAGTATTCTTACTGGACTATTTACAATATTATGTATTTTCATTGTTTCTTATACAAGGAACTGTGTCAAACTACAGTATTCTTACTGGACTATTTACAATATTATGTATTTTCATTGTTTCTTATACAATCAACTGTGTCAAACTACAGTATTCTTACTGGACTATTTACAATATTATGTATTTTCATTGTTTCTTATACAAGCAACTGTGTCAAACTACAGTATTCTTACTGGACTATTTACAATATTATGTATTTTCATTGTTTCTTATACAAGCAACTGTGTCAAACTACAGTATTCTTACTGGACTATTTACAATATTATGTATTTTCATTGTTTCTTATACAAGCAACTGTGTCAAACTATAGTATTCTTACTGGACTATTTACAATATTATGTATTTTCATTGTTTCTTATACAAGCAACTGTATTCAAACTACAGTATTCTTACTGGACTATTTACAATATTATGTATTTTCATTGATTCTTATACAAGCAACTGTGTCAAACTACAGTATTCTTACTGGACTATTTACAATATTATGTATTTTCATTGTTTCTTATACAAGCAACTGTGTCAAACTACAGTATTCTTACTGGACTATTTACAATATTATGTATTTTCATTGATTCTTATACAAGCAACTGTGTCAAACTACAGTATTCTTACTGGACTATTTACAATATTATGTATTTTCATTGATTCTTATACAAGCAACTGTGTCAAACTACAGTTTTCTTACTGGACTATTTACAATATTATGTATTTTCATTGATTCTTATACAAGCAACTGTGTCAAACTACAGTATTCTTACTGGACTATTTACAATATTATGTATTTTCATTGATTCTTATACAAGCAACTGTGTCAAACTACAGTATTCTTACTGGACTATTTACAATATTATGTATTTTCGTTGTTTCTTATACAAGCAACTGTATTCAAACTACAGTATTCTTACTGGACTATTTACAATATTATGTATTTTCATGGATTCTTATACAAGCAACTGTGTCAAACTACAGTATTCTTACTGGACTATTTACAATATTATGTATTTTCATTGTTTCTTATACAAGCAACTGTGTCAAACTACAGTATTCTTACTGGACTATTTACAATGATATGTATTTTCATTGTTTCTTATACAAGGAACTGTGTCAAACTACAGTATTCTTACTGGACTATTTACAATATTATGTATTTTCATTGTTTCTTATACAAGCAACTGTATTCAAACTATAGTATTCTTACTGGACTATTTACAATATTATGTATTTTCGTTGTTTCTTATACAAGCAACTGTATTCAAACTACAGTATTCTTACTGGACTATTTACAATATTATATATTTTCATGGATTCTTATACAAGCAACTGTATTCAAACTACAGTATTCTTACTCAACTATTTACAATATTATGTATTTTCATTGTTTCTTATACAAGGAACTGTGTCAAACTACAGTATTCTTACTGGACTATTTACAATATTATGTATTTTCATTGTTTCTTATACAAGCAACTATATTCAAACTACAGTATTCTTACTGGACTATTTACAATATTATGTATTTTCATTGTTTCTTATACAAGCAACTGTGTCAAACTACAGTATTCTTACTGGACTATTTACAATATTATGTATTTTCATTGTTTCTTATACAAGCAACTGTGTCAAACTACAGTATTCTTACTGGACTATTTACAATATTATGTATTTTCATTGTTTCTTATACAAGCAACTGTGTCAAACTACAGTATTCTTACTGGACTATTTACAATATTATGTATTTTCATTGTTTCTTATACAAGCAACTGTGTCAAACTACAGTATTCTTACTGGACTATTTACAATATTATGTATTTTCATTGTTCTTATACAAGCAACTGTATTCAAACTACAGTATTCTTACTGGACTATTTACAATATTATGTATTTTCATTGATTCTTATACAAGCAACTGTGTCAAACTGCAGTATTCTTACTGGACTATTTACAATATTATGTATTTTCATTGTTTCTTATACAAGCAACTGTGTCAAACTACAGTATTCTTACTGGACTATTTACAATATTATGTATTTTCATTGATTCTTATACAAGCAACTGTGTCAAACTACAGTATTCTTACTGGACTATTTACAATATTATGTATTTTCATTGATTCTTATACAAGCAACTGTGTCAAACTACAGTTTTCTTACTGGACTATTTACAATATTATGTATTTTCATTGATTCTTATACAAGCAACTGTGTCAAACTACAGTATTCTTACTGGACTATTTACAATATTATGTATTTTCATTGATTCTTATACAAGCAACTGTGTCAAACTACAGTATTCTTACTGGACTATTTACAATATTATGTATTTTCGTTGTTTCTTATACAAGCAACTGTATTCAAACTACAGTATTCTTACTGGACTATTTACAATATTATGTATTTTCATGGATTCTTATACAAGCAACTGTGTCAAACTACAGTATTCTTACTGGACTATTTACAATATTATGTATTTTCATTGTTTCTTATACAAGCAACTGTGTCAAACTACAGTATTCTTACTGGACTATTTACAATATTATGTATTTTCATTGTTTCTTATACAAGGAACTGTGTCAAACTACAGTATTCTTACTGGACTATTTACAATATTATGTATTTTCATTGTTTCTTATACAAGCAACTGTATTCAAACTATAGTATTCTTACTGGACTATTTACAATATTATGTATTTTCGTTGTTTCTTATACAAGCAACTGTATTCAAACTATAGTATTCTTACTGGACTATTTACAATATTATGTATTTTCGTTGTTTCTTATACAAGCAACTGTATTCAAACTACAGTATTCTTACTGGACTATTTACAATATTATGTATTTTCATTGTTTATTATACAAGCAACTGTATTCAAACTACAGTATTCTTACTCAACTATTTACAATATTATGTATTTTCATTGTTTCTTATACAAGGAACTATGTCAAACTACAGTATTCTTACTGGACTATTTACAATATTATGTATTTTCATTGTTTCTTATACAAGCAACTATATTCAAACTACAGTATTCTTACTGGAGTATTTACAATATTATGTATTTTCATTGTTTCTTATACAAGCAACTGTATTCAAACTACAGTATTCTTACTGGACTATTTACAATATTATGTATTTTCATTGTTTCGTATACAAGGAACTGTGTCAAACTACAGTATTCTTACTGGACTATTTACAGTATTGTGTATTTTCATTGTTTCTTATACAAGCAACTGTGTCAAACTACAGTATTCTTACTGGACTATTTACAATATTATGTATTTTCATTGTTTCTTATACAAGGAACTGTGTCAAACTACAGTATTCTTACTGGACTATTTACAATATTATGTATTTTCATTGTTTCTTATACAAGGAACTGTGTCAAACTACAGTATTCTTACTGGACTATTTACAATATTATGTATTTTCATTGATTCTTATACAAGCAACTGTGTCAAACTACAGTATTCTTACTGGACTAATTACAATATTATGTATTTTCATTGATTCTTATACAAGCAACTGTGTCAAACTACAGTTTTCTTACTGGACTATTTACAATACTATGTATTTTCATTGATTCTTATACAAGCAACTGTGTCAAACTACAGTATTCTTACTGGACTATTTACAATATTATGTATTTTCATTGATTCTTATACAAGCAACTGTGTCAAACTACAGTATTCTTACTGGACTATTTACAATATTATGTATTTTCATTGTTTCTTATACAAGGAACTGTGTCAAACTACAGTATTCTTACTGGACTATTTACAATATTATGTATTTTCATTGTTTCTTATACAAGCAACTGTGTCAAACTACAGTATTCTTACTGGACTATTTACAATATTATGTATTTTCATTGTTTCTTATACAAGCAACTGCGTCAAACTACAGTATTCTTACTGGACTATTTACAATATTATGTATTTTCATTGTTTCTTATACAAGCAACTGTGTCAAACTACAGTATTCTTACTGGACTATTTACAATATTAAGTAGTTTCATTGTTTCTTATACAAGCAATTGTGTCAAACTACAGTATTCTTACTGGACTATTTACAATATTATGTATTTCCATTGTTTCTTATACAAGCAACTGTGTCAAACTAGAGTATTCTTACTGGACTATTTACAATATTATGTATTTTCATTGTTTCTTATACAAGCAACTGCGTCAAACTACAGTATTCTTACTGGACTATTTACAATATTATGTATTTTCATTGTTTCTTATACAAGCAACTGTGTCAAACTACAGTAATCTTACTGGACTATTTACAATATTATGTATTTTCATTGTTTCTTATACAAGGAACTGTGTCAAACTACAGTATTCTTACTGGACTATTTACAATATTATGTATTTTCATTGTTTCTTATACAAGGAACTGTGTCAAACTACAGTATTCTTACTGGACTATTTACAATATTATGTATTTTCATTGTTTCTTATACAAGGAACTGTGTCAAACTACAGTATTCTTACTGGACTATTTACAATATTATGTATTTTCATTGTTTCTTATACAAGGAACTGTGTCAAACTACAGTATTCTTACTGGACTATTTACAATATTATGTATTTTCATTGTTTCTTATACAAGGAACTGTGTCAAACTACAGTATTCTTACTGGACTATTTACAATATTATGTATTTTCATTGTTTCTTATACAAGGAACTGTGTCAAACTACAGTATTCTTACTGGACTATTTACAATATTATGTATTTTCATTGTTTCTTATACAAGCAACTGTGTCAAACTACAGTATTCTTACTGGACTATTTACAATATTATGTATTTTCATTGTTTCTTATACAAGCAACTGTGTCAAACTACAGTATTCTTACTGGACTATTTACAATATTATGTATTTTCATTGTTTCTTATACAAGCAACTGTGTCAAACTACAGTATTCTTACTGGACTATTTACAATATTATGTATTTTCATTGTTTCTTATACAAGCAACTGTGTCAAACTACAGTATTCTTACTGGACTATTTACAATATTATGTATTTTCATTGTTTCTTATACAAGCAACTGTGTCAAACTACAGTATTCTTACTGGACTATTTACAATATTATGTATTTTCATTGTTTCTTATACAAGCAACTGTATTCAAACTACAGTATTCTTACTGGACTATTTACAATATTATGTATTTTCATTGATTCTTATACAAGCAACTGTGTCAAACTACAGTATTCTTACTGGACTATTTACAATATTATGTATTTTCATTGTTTCTTATACAAGGAACTGTGTCAAACTACAGTATTCTTACTGGACTATTTACAATATTATGTATTTTCATTGTTTCTTATACAAGGAACTGTGTCAAGCTACAGTATTCTTACTGGACTATTTACAATATTATGTATTTTCATTGTTTCTTATACAAGGAACTGTGTCAAACTACAGTATTCTTACTGGACTATTTACAATATTATGTATTTTCATTGTTTCTTATACAAGCAACTGTGTCAAACTACAGTATTCTTACTGGACTATTTACAATATTATGTATTTTCATTATTTCTTATACAAGCAACTGTGTCAAACTACAGTATTCTTACTGGACTATTTACAATATTATGTATTTTCATTGTTTCTTATACAAGCAACTGTGTCAAACTACAGTATTCTTACTGGACTATTTACAGTATTATGTATTTTCATTGTTTCTTATACAAGCAACTGTGTCAAACTACAGTATTCTTACTGGACTATTTACAATATTATGTATTTTCATTGTTTCTTATACAAGCAACTGTGTCAAACTACAGTATTCTTACTGGACTATTTACAATATTATGTATTTTCATTGTTTCTTATACAAGCAACTGTATTCAAACTACAGTATTCTTACTGGACTATTTACAATATTATGTATTTTCATTGATTCTTATACAAGCAACTGTGTCAAACTACAGTATTCTTACTGGACTATTTACAATATTATGTATTTTCATTGTTTCTTATACAAGCAACTGTGTCAAACTACAGTATTCTTACTGGACTATTTACAATATTATGTATTTTCATTGATTCTTATACAAGCAACTGTGTCAAACTACAGTTTTCTTAGTGGACTATTTACAATATTATGTATTTTCATTGATTCTTATACAAGCAACTGTGTCAAACTACAGTATTCTTACTGGACTATTTACAATATTATGTATTTTCATTGATTCTTATACAAGCAACTGTGTCAAACTACAGTATTCTTACTGGACTATTTACAATATTATGTATTTTCGTTGTTTCTTATACAAGCAACTGTATTCAAACTACAGTATTCTTACTGGACTATTTACAATATTATGTATTTTCATGGATTCTTATACAAGCAACTGTGTCAAACTACAGTATTCTTACTGGACTATTTACAATATTATGTATTTTCATTGTTTCTTATACAAGGAACTGTGTCAAACTACAGTATTCTTACTGGACTATTTACAATATTATGTATTTTCATTGTTTCTTATACAAGCAACTGTATTCAAACTATAGTATTCTTACTGGACTATTTACAATATTATGTATTTTCGTTGTTTCTTATACAAGCAACTGTATTCAAACTACAGTATTCTTACTGGACTATTTACAATATTATGTATTTTCATTGTTTCTTATACAAGCAACTGTATTCAAACTACAGTATTCTTACTCAACTATTTACAATATTATGTATTTTCATTGTTTCTTATACAAGGAACTGTGTCAAACTACAGTATTCTTACTGGACTATTTACAATATTATGTATTTTCATTGTTTCTTATACAAGCAACTATATTCAAACTACAGTATTCTTACTGGACTATTTACAATATTATGTATTTTCATTGTTTCTTATACAAGCAACTGTGTCAAACTACAGTATTCTTACTGGACTATTTACAATATTATGTATTTTCATTGTTTCTTATACAAGCAACTGTGTCAAACTACAGTATTCTTACTGGACTATTTACAATATTATGTATTTTCATTGTTTCTTATACAAGCAACTGTGTCAAACTACAGTATTCTTACTGGACTATTTACAATATTATGTATTTTCATTGTTTCTTATACAAGCAACTGTGTCAAACTACAGTATTCTTACTGGACTATTTACAATATTATGTATTTTCATTGTTTCTTATACAAGCAACTGTATTCAAACTACAGTATTCTTACTGGACTATTTACAATATTATGTATTTTCATTGATTCTTATACAAGCAACTGTGTCAAACTACAGTATTCTTACTGGACTATTTACAATATTATGTATTTTCATTGTTTCTTATACAAGCAACTGTGTCAAACTACAGTATTCTTACTGGACTATTTACAATATTATGTATTTTCATTGATTCTTATACAAGCAACTGTGTCAAACTACAGTATTCTTACTGGACTATTTACAATATTATGTATTTTCATTGTTTCTTATACAAGGAACTGTGTCAAACTACAGTATTCTTACTGGACTATTTACAATATTATGTATTTTCATTGTTTCTTATACAAGCAACTGTGTCAAACTACAGTATTCTTACTGGACTATTTACAATATTATGTATTTTCATTGTTTCTTATACAAGCAACTGTGTCAAACTACAGTATTCTTACTGGACTATTTACAATATTATGTATTTTCATTGTTTCTTATACAAGCAACTGTGTCAAACTACAGTATTCTTACTGGACTATTTACAATATTATGTATTTTCATTGTTCTTATACAAGCAACTGTATTCAAACTACAGTATTCTTACTGGACTATTTACAATATTATGTATTTTCATTGATTCTTATACAAGCAACTGTGTCAAACTGCAGTATTCTTACTGGACTATTTACAATATTATGTATTTTCATTGTTTCTTATACAAGCAACTGTGTCAAACTACAGTATTCTTACTGGACTATTTACAATATTATGTATTTTCATTGATTCTTATACAAGCAACTGTGTCAAACTACAGTATTCTTACTGGACTATTTACAATATTATGTATTTTCATTGATTCTTATACAAGCAACTGTGTCAAACTACAGTTTTCTTACTGGACTATTTACAATATTATGTATTTTCATTGATTCTTATACAAGCAACTGTGTCAAACTACAGTATTCTTACTGGACTATTTACAATATTATGTATTTTCATTGATTCTTATACAAGCAACTGTGTCAAACTACAGTATTCTTACTGGACTATTTACAATATTATGTATTTTCGTTGTTTCTTATACAAGCAACTGTATTCAAACTACAGTATTCTTACTGGACTATTTACAATATTATGTATTTTCATGGATTCTTATACAAGCAACTGTGTCAAACTACAGTATTCTTACTGGACTATTTACAATATTATGTATTTTCATTGTTTCTTATACAAGGAACTGTGTCAAACTACAGTATTCTTACTGGAGTATTTACAATATTATGTATTTTCATTGTTTCTTATACAAGCAACTGTATTCAAACTACAGTATTCTTACTGGACTATTTACAATATTATGTATTTTCATTGTTTCGTATACAAGGAACTGTGTCAAACTACAGTATTCTTACTGGACTATTTACAGTATTATGTATTTTCATTGTTTCTTATACAAGCAACTGTGTCAAACTACAGTATTCTTACTGGACTATTTACAATATTATGTATTTTCATTGTTTCTTATACAAGGAACTGTGTCAAACTACAGTATTCTTACTGGACTATTTACAATATGATGTATTTTCATTGTTTCTTATACAAGGAACTGTGTCAAACTACAGTATTCTTACTGGACTATTTACAATATTATGTATTTTCATTGATTCTTATACAAGCAACTGTGTCAAACTACAGTATTCTTACTGGACTATTTACAATATTTTGTATTTTCATTGATTCTTATACAAGCAACTGTGTCAAACTACAGTTTTCTTACTGGACTATTTACAATATTATGTATTTTCATTGATTCTTATACAAGCAACTGTGTCAAACTACAGTATTCTTACTGGACTATTTACAATATTATGTATTTTCATTGATTCTTATACAAGCAACTGTGTCAAACTACAGTATTCTTACTGGACTATTTACAATATTATGTATTTTCGTTGTTTCTTATACAAGCAACTGTATTCAAACTACAGTATTCTTACTGGACTATTTACAATATTATGTATTTTCATGGATTCTTATACAAGCAACTGTGTCAAACTACAGTATTCTTACTGGACTATTTACAATATTATGTATTTTCATTGTTTCTTATACAAGCAACTGTGTCAAACTACAGTATTCTTACTGGACTATTTACAATATTAAGTAGTTTCATTGTTTCTTATACAAGCAATTGTGTCAAACTACAGTATTCTTACTGGACTATTTACAATATTAAGTAGTTTCATTGTTTCTTATACAAGCAATTGTGTCAAACTACAGTATTCTTACTGGACTATTTACAATATTATGTATTTCCATTGTTTCTTATACAAGCAACTGTGTCAAACTAGAGTATTCTTACTGGACTATTTACAATATTATGTATTTTCATTGTTTCTTATACAAGCAACTGCGTCAAACTACAGTATTCTTACTGGACTATTTACAATATTATGTATTTTCATTGTTTCTTATACAAGCAACTGTGTCAAACTACAGTAATCTTACTGGACTATTTACAATATTATGTATTTTCATTGTTTCTTATACAAGGAACTGTGTCAAACTACAGTATTCTTACTGGACTATTTACAATATTATGTATTTTCATTGTTTCTTATACAAGCAACTGTGTCAAACTACAGTATTCTTACTGGACTATTTACAATATTATGTATTTTCATTGTTTCTTATACAAGGAACTGTGTCAAACTACAGTATTCTTACTGGACTATTTACAATATTATGTATTTTCATTGTTTCTTATACAAGGAACTGTGTCAAACTACAGTATTCTTACTGGACTATTTACAATATTATGTATTTTCATTGTTTCTTATACAAGCAACTGTGTCAAACTACAGTATTCTTACTGGACTATTTACAATATTATGTATTTTCATTGTTTCTTATACAAGCAACTGTGTCAAACTACAGTATTCTTACTGGACTATTTACAATATTATGTATTTTCATTGTTTCTTATACAAGCAACTGTGTCAAACTACAGTATTCTTACTGGACTATTTACAATATTATGTATTTTCATTGTTTCTTATACAAGCAACTGTGTCAAACTACAGTATTCTTACTGGACTATTTACAATATTATGTATTTTCATTGTTTCTTATACAAGCAACTGTGTCAAACTACAGTATTCTTACTGGACTATTTACAATATTATGTATTTTCATTGTTTCTTATACAAGCAACTGTATTCAAACTACAGTATTCTTACTGGACTATTTACAATATTATGTATTTTCATTGATTCTTATACAAGCAACTGTGTCAAACTACAGTATTCTTACTGGACTATTTACAATATTATGTATTTTCATTGTTTCTTATACAAGGAACTGTGTCAAACTACAGTATTCTTACTGGACTATTTACAATATTATGTATTTTCATTGTTTCTTATACAAGCAACTGTGTCAAACTACAGTATTCTTACTGGACTATTTACAATATTATGTATTTTCATTGTTTCTTATACAAGCAACTGTGTCAAACTACAGTATTCTTACTGGACTATTTACAATATTATGTATTTTCGTTGTTTCTTATACAAGCAACTGTATTCAAACTACAGTATTCTTACTGGACTATTTACAATATTATGTATTTTCATGGATTCTTATACAAGCAACTGTGTCAAACTACAGTATTCTTACTGGACTATTTACAATATTATGTATTTTCATTGTTTCTTATACAAGGAACTGTGTCAAACTACAGTATTCTTACTGGACTATTTACAATATTATGTATTTTCATTGTTTCTTATACAAGCAACTGTATTCAAACTATAGTATTCTTACTGGACTATTTACAATATTATGTATTTTCGTTGTTTCTTATACAAGCAACTGTATTCAAACTACAGTATTCTTACTGGACTATTTACAATATTATGTATTTTCATTGTTTCTTATACAAGCAACTGTATTCAAACTACAGTATTCTTACTCAACTATTTACAATATTATGTATTTTCATTGTTTCTTATACAAGGAACTGTGTCAAACTACAGTATTCTTACTGGACTATTTACAATATTATGTATTTTCATTGTTTCTTATACAAGCAACTATATTCAAACTACAGTATTCTTACTGGACTATTTACAATATTATGTATTTTCATTGTTTCTTATACAAGCAACTGTGTCAAACTACAGTATTCTTACTGGACTATTTACAATATTATGTATTTTCATTGTTTCTTATACAAGCAACTGTGTCAAACTACAGTATTCTTACTGGACTATTTACAATATTATGTATTTTCATTGTTTCTTATACAAGCAACTGTATTCAAACTACAGTATTCTTACTGGACTATTTACAATATTATGTATTTTCATTGATTCTTATACAAGCAACTGTGTCAAACTACAGTATTCTTACTGGACTATTTACAATATTATGTATTTTCATTGTTTCTTATACAAGCAACTGTGTCAAACTACAGTATTCTTACTGGACTATTTACAATATTATGTATTTTCATTGATTCTTATACAAGCAACTGTGTCAAACTACAGTATTCTTACTGGACTATTTACAATATTATGTATTTTCATTGTTTCTTATACAAGGAACTGTGTCAAACTACAGTATTCTTACTGGACTATTTACAATATTATGTATTTTCATTGTTTCTTATACAAGCAACTGTATTCAAACTATAGTATTCTTACTGGACTATTTACAATATTATGTATTTTCATTGATTCTTATATTAGCAACTGTGTCAAACTACAGTTTTCTTACTGGACTATTTACAATATTATGTATTTTCATTGATTCTTATACAAGCAACTGTGTCAAACTACAGTATTCTTACTGGACTATTTACAATATTATGTATTTTCATTGATTCTTATACAAGCAACTGTGTCAAACTACAGTATTCTTACTGGACTATTTACAATATTATGTATTTTCGTTGTTTCTTATACAGGCAACTGTATTCAAACTACAGTATTCTTACTGGACTATTTACAATATTATGTATTTTCATGGATTCTTATACAAGCAACTGTGTCAAACTACAGTATTCTTACTGGACTATTTACAATATTATGTATTTTCATTGTTTCTTATACAAGGAACTGTGTCAAACTACAGTATTCTTACTGGACTATTTACAATATTATGTATTTTCGTTGTTTCTTATACAAGCAACTGTATTCAAACTACAGTATTCTTACTGGACTATTTACAATATTATGTATTTTCATTGTTTCTTATACAAGCAACTGTATTCAAACTACAGTATTCTTACTCAACTATTTACAATATTATGTATTTTCATTGTTTCTTATACAAGCAACTGTATTCAAACTACAGTATTCTTACTCAACTATTTACAATATTATGTATTTTCATTGTTTCTTATACAAGGAACTGTGTCAAACTACAGTATTCTTACTGGACTATTTACAATATTATGTATTTTCATTGTTTCTTATACAAGCAACTATATTCAAACTACAGTATTCTTACTGGACTATTTACAATATTATGTATTTTCATTGTTTCTTATACAAGGAACTGTGTCAAACTACAGTATTCTTACTGGAGTATTTACAATATTATGTATTTTCATTGTTTCTTATACAAGCAACTGTATTCAAACTACAGTATTCTTACTGGACTATTTACAATATTATGTATTTTCATTGTTTCTTATACAAGCAACTGTGTCAAACTACAGTATTCTTACTGGACTATTTACAATATTATGTATTTTCATTGTTTCTTATACAAGGAACTGTGTCAAACTACAGTATTCTTACTGGACTATTTACAATATTATGTATTTTCATTGTTTCTTATACAAGGAACTGTGTCAAACTACAGTATTCTTACTGGACTATTTACAATATTATGTATTTTCATTGATTCTTATACAAGCAACTGTGTCAAACTACAGTATTCTTACTGGACTATTTACAATATTATGTATTTTCATTGATTCTTATACAAGCAACTGTGTCAAACTACAGTTTTCTTACTGGACTATTTACAATATTTTGTATTTTCATTGATTCTTATACAAGCAACTGTGTCAAACTACAGTTTTCTTACTGGACTATTTACAATATTATGTATTTTCATTGATTCTTATACAAGCAACTGTGTCAAACTACAGTATTCTTACTGGACTATTTACAATATTATGTATTTTCGTTGTTTCTTATACAAGCAACTGTATTCAAACTACAGTATTCTTACTGGACTATTTACAATATTATGTATTTTCATGGATTCTTATACAAGCAACTGTGTCAAACTACAGTATTCTTACTGGACTATTTACAATATTATGTATTTTCATTGTTTCTTATACAAGCAACTGTGTCAAACTACAGTATTCTTACTGGACTATTTACAATATTAAGTAGTTTCATTGTTTCTTATACAAGCAATTGTGTCAAACTACAGTATTCTTACTGGACTATTTACAATATTAAGTAGTTTCATTGTTTCTTATACAAGCAATTGTGTCAAACTACAGTATTCTTACTGGACTATTTACAATATTATGTATTTCCATTGTTTCTTATACAAGCAACTGTGTCAAACTAGAGTATTCTTACTGGACTATTTACAATATTATGTATTTTCATTGTTTCTTATACAAGCAACTGCGTCAAACTACAGTATTCTTACTGGACTATTTACAATATTATGTATTTTCATTGTTTCTTATACAAGCAACTGCGTCAAACTACAGTAATCTTACTGGACTATTTACAATATTATGTATTTTCATTGTTTCTTATACAAGGAACTGTGTCAAACTACAGTATTCTTACTGGACTATTTACAATATTATGTATTTTCATTGTTTCTTATACAAGGAACTGTGTCAAACTACAGTATTCTTACTGGACTATTTACAATATTATGTATTTTCATTGTTTCTTATACAAGGAACTGTGTCAAACTACAGTATTCTTACTGGACTATTTACAATATTATGTATTTTCATTGTTTCTTATACAAGGAACTGTGTCAAACTACAGTATTCTTACTGGACTATTTACAATATTATGTATTTTCATTGTTTCTTATACAAGGAACTGTGTCAAACTACAGTATTCTTACTGGACTATTTACAATATTATGTATTTTCATTGTTTCTTATACAAGGAACTGTGTCAAACTACAGTATTCTTACTGGACTATTTACAATATTATGTATTTTCATTGTTTCTTATACAAGCAACTGTGTCAAACTACAGTATTCTTACTGGACTATTTACAATATTATGTATTTTCATTGTTTCTTATACAAGCAACTGTGTCAAACTACAGTATTCTTACTGGACTATTTACAATATTATGTATTTTCATTGTTTCTTATACAAGCAACTGTGTCAAACTACAGTATTCTTACTGGACTATTTACAATATTATGTATTTTCATTGTTTCTTATACAAGCAACTGTGTCAAACTACAGTATTCTTACTGGACTATTTACAATATTATGTATTTTCATTGTTTCTTATACAAGCAACTGTATTCAAACTACAGTATTCTTACTGGACTATTTACAATATTATGTATTTTCATTGATTCTTATACAAGGAACTGTGTCAAACTACAGTATTCTTACTGGACTATTTACAATATTATGTATTTTCATTGTTTCTTATACAAGGAACTGTGTCAAACTACAGTATTCTTACTGGACTATTTACAATATTATGTATTTTCATTGTTTCTTATACAAGGAACTGTGTCAAACTACAGTATTCTTACTGGACTATTTACAATATTATGTATTTTCATTGTTTCTTATACAAGCAACTGTATTCAAACTATAGTATTCTTACTGGACTATTTACAATATTATGTATTTTCGTTGTTTCTTATACAAGCAACTGTATTCAAACTACAGTATTCTTACTGGACTATTTACAATATTATGTATTTTCATTGTTTCTTATACAAGCAACTGTATTCAAACTACAGTATTCTTACTCAACTATTTACAATATTATGTATTTTCATTGTTTCTTATACAAGGAACTGTGTCAAACTACAGTATTCTTACTGGACTATTTACAATATTATGTATTTTCATTGTTTCTTATACAAGCAACTATATTCAAACTACAGTATTCTTACTGGACTATTTACAATATTATGTATTTTCATTGTTTCTTATACAAGCAACTGTGTCAAACTACAGTATTCTTACTGGACTATTTACAATATTATGTATTTTCATTGTTTCTTATACAAGCAACTGTATTCAAACTACAGTATTCTTACTGGACTATTTACAATATTATGTATTTTCATTGATTCTTATACAAGCAACTGTGTCAAACTACAGTATTCTTACTGGACTATTTACAATATTATGTATTTTCATTGTTTCTTATACAAGCAACTGTGTCAAACTACAGTATTCTTACTGGACTATTTACAATATTATGTATTTTCATTGATTCTTATACAAGCAACTGTGTCAAACTACAGTTTTCTTACTGGACTATTTACAATATTATGTATTTTCATTGATTCTTATACAAGCAACTGTGTCAAACTACAGTATTCTTACTGGACTATTTACAATATTATGTATTTTCATTGATTCTTATACAAGCAACTGTGTCAAACTACAGTATTCTTACTGGACTATTTACAATATTATGTATTTTCGTTGTTTCTTATACAAGCAACTGTATTCAAACTACAGTATTCTTACTGGACTATTTACAATATTATGTATTTTCATGGATTCTTATACAAGCAACTGTATTCAAACTACAGTATTCTTACTGGACTATTTACAATATTATGTATTTTCATGGATTCTTATACAAGCAACTGTGTCAAACTACAGTATTCTTACTGGACTATTTACAATATTATGTATTTTCATTGTTTCTTATACAAGGAACTGTGTCAAACTACAGTATTCTTACTGGACTATTTACAATATTATGTATTTTCATTGTTTCTTATACAAGCAACTGTATTCAAACTATAGTATTCTTACTGGACTATTTACAATATTATGTATTTTCGTTGTTTCTTATACAAGCAACTGTATTCAAACTACAGTATTCTTACTGGACTATTTACAATATTATGTATTTTCATTGTTTCTTATACAAGCAACTGTATTCAAACTACAGTATTCTTACTCAACTATTTACAATATTATGTATTTTCATTGTTTCTTATACAAGGAACTGTGTCAAACTACAGTATTCTTACTGGACTATTTACAATATTATGTATTTTCATTGTTTCTTATACAAGCAACTGTGTCAAACTACAGTATTCTTACTGGACTATTTACAATATTATGTATTTTCATTGTTTCTTATACAAGCAACTGTGTCAAACTACAGTATTCTTACTGGACTATTTACAATATTATGTATTTTCATTGTTTCTTATACAAGCAACTGTGTCAAACTACAGTATTCTTACTGGACTATTTACAATATTATGTATTTTCATTGTTTCTTATACAAGCAACTGTATTCAAACTACAGTATTCTTACTGGACTATTTACAATATTATGTATTTTCATTGTTTCTTATACAAGCAACTGTGTCAAACTACAGTATTCTTACTGGACTATTTACAATATTATGTATTTTCATTGTTTCTTATACAAGGAACTGTGTCAAACTACAGTATTCTTACTGGACTATTTACAATATTATGTATTTTCATTGTTTCTTATACAAGCAACTGTATTCAAACTATAGTATTCTTACTGGACTATTTACAATATTATGTATTTTCGTTGTTTCTTATACAAGCAACTGTATTCAAACTACAGTATTCTTACTGGACTATTTACAATATTATGTATTTTCATTGTTTCTTATACAAGCAACTGTATTCAAACTACAGTATTCTTACTCAACTATTTACAATATTATGTATTTTCATTGTTTCTTATACAAGGAACTGTGTCAAACTACAGTATTCTTACTGGACTATTTACAATATTATGTATTTTCATTGTTTCTTATACAAGCAACTATATTCAAACTACAGTATTCTTACTGGACTATTTACAATATTATGTATTTTCATTGTTTCTTATACAAGGAACTGTGTCAAACTACAGTATTCTTACTGGAGTATTTACAATATTATGTATTTTCATTGTTTCTTATACAAGCAACTGTATTCAAACTACAGTATTCTTACTGGACTATTTACAATATTATGTATTTTCATTGTTTCGTATACAAGGAACTGTGTCAAACTACAGTATTCTTACTGGACTATTTACAGTATTATGTATTTTCATTGTTTCTTATACAAGCAACTGTGTCAAACTACAGTATTCTTACTGGACTATTTACAATATTATGTATTTTCATTGTTTCTTATACAAGGAACTGTGTCAAACTACAGTATTCTTACTGGACTATTTACAATATTATGTATTTTCATTGTTTCTTATACAAGGAACTGTGTCAAACTACAGTATTCTTACTGGACTATTTACAATATTATGTATTTTCATTGATTCTTATACAAGCAACTGTGTCAAACTACAGTATTCTTACTGGACTATTTACAATATTTTGTATTTTCATTGATTCTTATACAAGCAACTGTGTCAAACTACAGTTTTCATACTGGACTATTTACAATATTATGTATTTTCATTGATTCTTATACAAGCAACTGTGTCAAACTACAGTATTCTTACTGGACTATTTACAATATTATGTATTTTCATTGATTCTTATACAAGCAACTGTGTCAAACTACAGTATTCTTACTGGACTATTTACAATATTATGTATTTTCGTTGTTTCTTATACAAGCAACTGTATTCAAACTACAGTATTCTTACTGGACTATTTACAATATTATGTATTTTCATGGATTCTTATACAAGCAACTGTGTCAAACTACAGTATTCTTACTGGACTATTTACAATATTATGTATTTTCATTGTTTCTTATACAAGCAACTGTGTCAAACTACAGTATTCTTACTGGACTATTTACAATATTATGTATTTTCATTGTTTCTTATACAAGGAACTGTGTCAAACTACAGTATTCTTACTGGACTATTTACAATATTATGTATTTTCATTGTTTCTTATACAAGCAACTGTATTCAAACTATAGTATTCTTACTGGACTATTTACAATATTATGTATTTTCGTTGTTTCTTATACAAGCAACTGTATTCAAACTACAGTATTCTTACTGGACTATTTACAATATTATGTATTTTCATTGTTTCTTATACAAGCAACTGTATTCAAACTACAGTATTCTTACTCAACTATTTACAATATTATGTATTTTCATTGTTTCTTATACAAGGAACTGTGTCAAACTACAGTATTCTTACTGCACTATTTACAATATTATGTATTTTCATTGTTTCTTATACAAGCAACTATATTCAAACTACAGTATTCTTACTGGACTATTTACAATATTATGTATTTTCATTGTTTCTTATACAAGGAACTGTGTCAAACTACAGTATTCTTACTGGAGTATTTACAATATTATGTATTTTCATTGTTTCTTATACAAGCAACTGTATTCAAACTACAGTATTCTTACTCAACTATTTACAATATTATGTATTTTCATTGATTCTTATACAAGGAACTGTGTCAAACTACAGTATTCTTACTGGACTATTTACAATATTATGTATTTTCATTGTTTCTTATACAAGCAACTATATTCAAACTACAGTATTCTTACTGGACTATTTACAATATTATGTATTTTCATTGTTTCTTATACAAGGAACTGTGTCAAACTACAGTATTCTTACTGGAGTATTTACAATATTATGTATTTTCATTGTTTCTTATACAAGCAACTGTATTCAAACTACAGTATTCTTACTGGACTATTTACAATATTATGTAGTTTCATTGGTTCTTATACAAGGAACTGTGTCAAACTACAGTATTCTTACTGGACTATTTACAGTATTATGTATTTTCATTGTTTCTTATACAAGCAACTGTGTCAAACTACAGTATTCTTACTGGACTATTTACAATATTATGTATTTTCATTGTTTCTTATACAAGGAACTGTGTCAAACTACAGTATTCTTACTGGACTATTTACAATATTATGTATTTTCATTGTTTCTTATACAAGGAACTGTGTCAAACTACAGTATTCTTACTGGACTATTTACAATATTATGTATTTTCATTGATTCTTATACAAGCAACTGTGTCAAACTACAGTATTCTTACTGGACTATTTACAATATTATGTATTTTCATTGGTTCTTTTACAAGGAACCATATCAAACTACAGTATTCTATTTACAAGATTAAGTATTTTCATTGGTTCTTATACAAGGAACTGTGTCAAACTACAGCATTCTTACTGGACTATTTACAATATTATATATTTTCATTGGTTCTTTTACAAGGAACCATATCAAACTACAGTATTCTATTTACAAGATTAAGTATTTTCATTGGTTCTTATACAAGGAACTGTGTCAAACTACAGCATTCTTACTGGACTATTTACTATATTATGTATTTTCATTGGTTCTTTTACAAGGAACCATATCAAACTACAGTATTCTTACTGGACTATTTACTATATTAAGTATTTTCATTGGTTCTTATACAAGGAACTGTGTCAAACTACAGCATTCTTACTGGACTATTTACTATATTAAGTATTTTCATTGTTTCTTATACAAGCAACTGTGTCAAACTACAGTATTCTTACTGGACTATTTACTATATTATGTATTTTCATTGGTTCTTATACAAGGAACCATATCAAACTACAGTATTCTTACTGGACTATTTACTATATTAAGTATTTTCATTGTTTCTTATACAAGCAACTGTGTCAAACTACAGTATTCTTACTGGACTATTTACTATATTATGTATTTTCATTGGTTCTTATACAAGGAACTGTGTCAAACTACAGTATTCTTACTGGACTATTTACAATACTATGTATTTTCATTGGTTCTTTTACAAGGAACCATATCAAACTACAGTATTCTATTTACAATATTAAGTATTTTCATTGATACTTATACAAGGAACTGTGTCAAACTACAATATTAGGTAGTTTCATTGGTTCTTATACAAGGAACTGTGTCAAACTACAGCATTCTTACTGGACTATTTACTATATTATGTATTTTCATTGGTTCTTTTACAAGGAACCGTATCAAACTACAGTATTCTTACTGGACTATTTACTATATTAAGTATTTTCATTGGTTCTTATACAAGGAACTGTGTCAAACTACAGCATTCTTACTGGACTATTTACTATATTAAGTATTTTCATTGTTTCTTATACAAGCAACTGTGTCAAACTACAGTATTCTTACTGGACTATTTACTATATTATGTATTTTCATTGGTTCTTATACAAGGAACCATATCAAACTACAGTATTCTTACTGGACTATTTACTATATTAAGTATTTTCATTGTTTCTTATACAAGCAACTGTGTCAAACTACAGTATTCTTACTGGACTATTTACTATATTATGTATTTTCATTGGTTCTTATACAAGGAACTGTGTCAAACTACAGTATTCTTACTGGACTATTTACAATATTATGTATTTTCATTGGTTCTTTTACAAGGAACCATATCAAACTACAGTATTCTTACTGGACTATTTACAATATTATGTATTTTCATTGGTTCTTTTACAAGGAACCATATCAAACTACAGTATTCTTACTGGACTATTTACAATATTATGTATTTTCATTGGTTCTTATACAAGGAACCATATCAAACTACAGTATTCTTACTGGACTATTTACTATATTAAGTATTTTCATTGTTTCTTATACAAGCAACTGTGTCAAACTACAGTATTCTTACTGGACTATTTACTATATTATGTATTTTCATTGGTTCTTATACAAGGAACTGTGTCAAACTACAGTATTCTTACTGGACTATTTACAATACTATGTATTTTCATTGGTTCTTTTACAAGGAACCATATCAAACTACAGTATTCTATTTACAATATTAAGTATTTTCATTGATTCTTATACAAGGAACTGTGTCAAACTACAATATTAGGTAGTTTCATTGGTTCTTATACAAGGAACTGTGTCAAACTACAGCATTCTTACGGGACTATTTACAATATTATGTATTTTCATTGATTCTTATACAAGGAACTGTGTCAAACTACAATATTAGGTAGTTTCATTGGTTCTTATACAAGGAACTGTGTCAAACTACAGCATTCTTACTGGACTATTTACTATATTATGTATTTTCATTGGTTCTTTTACAAGGAACCATATCAAACTACAGTATTCTTACTGGACTATTTACTATATTAAGTATTTTCATTGGTTCTTATACAAGGAACTGTGTCAAACTACAGCATTCTTACTGGACTATTTACTATATTAAGTATTTTCATTGTTTCTTATACAAGCAACTGTGTCAAACTACAGTATTCTTACTGGACTATTTACTATATTATGTATTTTCATTGGTTCTTATACAAGGAACCATATCAAACTACAGTATTCTTACTGGACTATTTACTATATTAAGTATTTTCATTGTTTCTTATACAAGCAACTGTGTCAAACTACAGTATTCTTACTGGACTATTTACTATATTATGTATTTTCATTGGTTCTTATACAAGGAACTGTGTCAAACTACAGTATTCTTACTGGACTATTTACAATATTATGTATTTTCATTGGTTCTTTTACAAGGAACCATATCAAACTACAGTATTCTTACTGGACTATTTACAATATTATGTATTTTCATTGGTTCTTTTACAAGGAACCATATCAAACTACAGTATTCTTACTGGACTATTTACAATATTATGTATTTTCAGTGGTTCTTATACAAGGAACCATATCAAACTACAGTATTCTTACTGGACTATTTACTATATTAAGTATTTTCATTGTTTCTTATACAAGCAACTGTGTCAAACTACAGTATTCTTACTGGACTATTTACTATATTATGTATTTTCATTGGTTCTTATACAAGGAACTGTGTCAAACTACAGTATTCTTACTGGACTATTTACAATACTATGTATTTTCATTGGTTCTTTTACAAGGAACCATATCAAACTACAGTATTCTATTTACAATATTAAGTATTTTCATTGATTCTTATACAAGGAACTGTGTCAAACTACAATATTAGGTAGTTTCATTGGTTCTTATACAAGGAACTGTGTCAAACTACAGCATTCTTACTGGACTATTTACAATATTATGTATTTTCATTGATTCTTATACAAGGAACTGTGTCAAACTACAATATTAGGTAGTTTCATTGGTTCTTATACAAGGAACTGTGTCAAACTACAGCATTCTTACTGGACTATTTACAAGATTAAGTATTTTCATTGATTCTTATACAAGGAACTGTGTCAAACTAGAGTATTCTTACCGGTCTATTTACAATATTAGGTAGTTTCATTGATTCTTATACAAGGAACTGTGTCAAACTACAGTATTAGGTAGTTTCATTGGTTCTTATACAAGGAACTGTGTCAAACTACAGCATTCTTACTGGACTATTTACTATATTAAGCATATGTAAACAACATTGAAGTAAAACGCATAAAAATTAATATTGAATATAAAATTAGGAAGAGAGGTTATCTCACGTTTGGATTTCCTCTGAAAGGTGTTGTGTCACTGAACTTGCAGAAACATATTTTTCAAATAATAATAATAATGTAAAATGCCTTTATCAAATTTATATAATTTGGCGCTAATAGAAAGTGAATCATGCTGACATTAACAGTGCTAATTTCCATCTCATGTGGCAGTTAACACTCTTCAACAGTTTCAGCTCAAAAATGATGAACAGGAACATAGCGTCTTTGAGAGGATAATGGCCTTAGCTCAAAGCCCCTTTCTGAAGAAACATATCAATTTTGTAAATTTTGAGAATTCTAGTCCTCAATTACATAAACTAAACCAGTTGCTGTTTCTTCTAATGCTGATGCACATGTAAACCATTAGGAGTTGAAACTGATACATTTGCTTCTGTTACTGTACAGGACATGTTTCAGAAGCCTTCACTTCAGCTATAGATCGACTGGTGTCTTTGTTAGGCTGTTTGATGAATCTGTTATAAATGTTTGCAGGCGGCAATTAAAAGGTCGTAACTCGGTGTTTTTGCTTGTTGATAGAAATCTTCTCCTCTAGAGGATGTTTACTTCTGTAACAATTCCGAGTTTAGTTTCCCAAAAGTGTGCTGCAACTGCTGTCTGTTTATATTTCATGTTCTTTGGTGCAGATGTTTACATTTACATTTTGCATACTCTATTGCATTGCTGCCAATTTAGGCTGTGAATCTCAACTGATTTTTCAAGTTGTGTTTATGTTTTGAAAAGATCTTTTGGAACCCATTATGTAGAAGTGAGTGGAACAAGAAGGTGGTATCAAATTTTTGAATGGAATGCACAAGATTTCATCGGAAATATAAGGCCCCTTGAACCCAAGAAAGCATTTTTACTAAAGGATGCGCTTGTGAGCAACATAACCCAAAGACAAAAAGCGGGTTAAACACCAAGTTCACTATCTTCCAAAAGTGCAACATGAAGATTTTCAAAAAATTCTCTTCCACCCCAAACCATATTTATTTTCTCAAAACCCCATATGCTTAAGACGTTTACATAAATGAAATTTATAATGTGAATTTTCAGATTAGTCTGTGATGCCATCTTCATTTGGAAGTAATTTTATAATTTTGTGTAAATCTATAGAGATAGACAAAAAGAAACACTATGTAAATCTGCTTAACATATACAATATATTTCATATCGTTTCTGAAATATCCAGTATTATTGGTTTAAACGTATGAATACTTTGTCACTTTTCAGCTCTACGTACCAAGACTATAAAACTTGAAAGCCATTATATAGTTGCCCACTTTTTTAAACAGTTCACCCTCCCCTCTGTATCTTCAGCAAAATGCTTAATGAAACTGCTATCAGTAAGCATTAATGTCAATTTACATGTGATAAAAAACGAAGGTTTTATAAGAAGAACTCATGTGAATTCAACATTTGTTTTTAGGACACCTGCAACACATGAAGCTAAGACATCTTCGTCAGCAGAAGATGTTGCTGCCAGTGATTCTGAAGCAGAACCAAGAAATAAACAGACTAAGAAAAAGAAGAAAAACAAAGATACAGCGAAGTTGAAGAAAGAAACTAAACAGAGAAGGTTGGCATCACTTTCCGAAGGAATTGAAACATTAAGTTTTTGTGGTTTGCAGGAGAATATGGACACTGAAGATGTATCTCAGCATCTCAATGGTCATGTCAGTAAAAGAAAGTTAGATATTGTAGACAAGTCAAGAAGAAAGAAATCAAAACTTGATGATTCAAGCTGAAAATATGTTCTGTTATAGATTGATCATGACTGTAAATGAAATAAATAATGATAACTTTTTTTTTCTTTTTTTTTAAAAATCAGCTGTGTTATATTTTGTTTATAATTTATTCCCTTAAAAATCTTTAAACACATCTTCTATACTTCTTTTTCTTGTAAGTCAATATCTACATGGATAATGTTGAAGGCTAGCAAAAAGAAGCAATGGTCTCCCTGCTCCATCTAGAGAAACGTTTAATTTGCCTAAGACACGCTGAGATACAGCTGGTTCTTTTCCAGAGAAAAATTAAAGTAGGCAGAGATGCAGGCAAGCTTAGGCTGTAGTGACAGCTGGTTCTTTTCCAGAGGAAAATTAAAGTAGGCTAAGATAGGCAGAGATGGAGGCAAGCTTAGGCTGACATGACAGCTGGTTCTTTTCCAGAGGAAAATTAAAGTAGGCTAAGATAGGCAGAGATAGAGGCTGGCTTAGGCAGACATGACAGCTGGTTCTATTACACAGAAAAATTAACGTAGGCTAAGATAGGCAGAGATACAGGCTGGCTTAGGCTGGCTGGTTCTATTACAGAGAAAAATTAAAGTAGGCTAAGATACAGGCCGGCTTAGGCTAGCTGGTTCTATTACACAGAAAAATTAAAGTAGGCTAAGATAGGCTAAGATACAGGCTGGCTTAGGCTAGCTGGTTCTATTACACAGAAAAATTAAAGTAGGCTAAGATAGGCTAAGATACAGGCTGGCTTAGGCTAGCTGGTTCTATTACACAGAAAAATTAAAGTAGGCTAAGATACAGGCTGGCTTAGGCTAGCTGGTTCTATTACACAGAAAAATTAAAGTAGGCTAAGATACAGGCTGGCTTAGGCTAGCTGGTTCTATTACACAGAAAAATTAAAGTAGGCTAAGATACAGGCTGGCTTAGGCTAGCTGGTTCTATTACACAGAAAAATTAAAGTAGGCTAAGATAGGCTAAGATACAGGCTGGCTTAGGCTAGCTGGTTCTATTACACAGAAAAATTAAAGTAGGCTAAGATAGGCTAAGATACAGGCTGGCTTAGGCTAGCTGGTTCTATTACACAGAAAAATTAAAGTAGGCTAAGATACAGGCTGGCTTAGGCTAGCTGGTTCTATTACACAGAAAAATTAAAGTAGGCTAAGATAGGCTAAGATACAGGCTGGCTTAGGCTAGCTGGTTCTATTACACAGAAAAATTAAAGTAGGCTAAGATAGGCTAAGATACAGGCTGGCTTAGGCTAGCTGGTTCTATTACACAGAAAAATTAAAGTAGGCTAAGATAGGCTAAGATACAGGCTGACTTAGGCTAGCTGGTTCTACTACAGAGAAAAATTAAAGTAGGCTAAGATAGGCAGATGTAGAGGCTGGCTTAGGCTAGCTGGTTCTATTACACAGAAAAATTAAAGTAGGCTAAGATAGGCAAAGATGGAGGCTGGCTTAGGCTAGCTGGTTCTATTACACAGAAAAATTAAAGTAGGCTAAGATACAGGCTGGCTTAGGCTAGCTGGTTCTACTACAGAGAAAAATTAAAGTAGGCTAAGATAGGCAGATGTGGAGGCTGGCTTAGGCTAGCTGGTTCTATTACACAGAAAAATTAAAGTAGGCTAAGATAGGCAAAGATGGAGGCTGGCTTAGGCTAGCTGGTTCTATTACACAGAAAAATTAAAGTAGGCTAAGATACAGGCTGGCTTAGGCTAGCTGGTTCTACTACAGAGAAAAATTAAAGTAGGCTAAGATAGGCAGATGTGGAGGCTGGCTTAGGCTAGCTGGTTCTATTACACAGAAAAATTAAAGTAGGCTAAGATACAGGCTGGCTTAGGCTAGCTGGTTCTACTACAGAGAAAAATTAAAGTAGGCTAAGATAGGCAGATGTGGAGGCTGGCTTAGGCTAGCTGGTTCTATTACAGAGAAAAATTAAAGTAGGCTAAGATAGGCAGATGTGGAGGCTGGCTTAGGCTGGCTGGTACTATTACAGAGAAAAATTAAAGTTGGCTAAAATAGGCAGATGTGGAGGCTGGCTTAGGCTAGCTGGTACTATTACAGAGAAAAATTAAAGTAGGCTAAAATAGGCAGATGTGGAGGCTGGCTTAGGCTAGCTGGTTCTATTACACAGAAAAATTAAAGTAGGCTAAGATACAGGCTGGCTTAGGCTAGCTGGTTCTACTACAGAGAAAAATTAAAGTAGGCTAAGATAGGCAGATGTGGAGGCTGGCTTAGGCTAGCTGGTTCTATTACAGAGAAAAATTAAAGTAGGCTAAGATAGGCAGATGTGGAGGCTGGCTTAGGCTGGCTGGTACTATTACAGAGAAAAATTAAAGTTGGCTAAAATAGGCAGATGTGGAGGCTGGCTTAGGCTAGCTGGTACTATTACAGAGAAAAATTAAAGTAGGCTAAAATAGGCAAAGATGGAGGCTGGCTTAGGCTAGCTGGTACTATTACAGAGAAAAATTAAAGTTGGCTAAAATAGGCAGATGTGGAGGCTGGCTTAGGCTAGCTGGTACTATTACAGAGAAAAATTAAAGTAGGCTAAAATAGGCAGATGTGGAGGCTGGCTTAGGCTAGCTGGTTCTATTACACAGAAAAATTAAAGTAGGCTAAGATACAGGCTGGCTTAGGCTAGCTGGTTCTACTACAGAGAAAAATTAAAGTAGGCTAAGATAGGCAGATGTGGAGGCTGGCTTAGGCTAGCTGGTTCTATTACACAGAAAAATTAAAGTAGGCTAAGATACAGGCTGGCTTAGGCTAGCTGGTTCTACTACAGAGAAAAATTAAAGTAGGCTAAGATAGGCAGATGTGGAGGCTGGCTTAGGCTAGCTGGTTCTATTACAGAGAAAAATTAAAGTTGGCTAAAATAGGCAGATGTGGAGGCTGGCTTAGGCTAGCTGGTACTATTACAGAGAAAAATTAAAGTAGGCTAAGATAGGCAGATGTGGAGGCTGGCTTAGGCTAGCTGGTTCTATTACAGAGAAAAATTAAAGTAGGCTAAGAGAAGCAGAGATGGAGGCTGGCTTAGGCTAGCTGGTTCTATTACAGAGAAAAATTAAAGTAGGCTAAGATAAGCAGAGATGGAGGCTGGCTTAGGCTAGCTGGTTCTATTACAGAGAAAAATTAAAGTAGGCTAAGAGAAGCAGAGATGGAGGCTGGCTTAGGCTGACATGACAGCTGGTTCTATTACTGAGAAAAAAATTAAAGTAGGCTAAGATAAGCAGAGATGGAGGCTGGCTTAGGCTAGCTGGTTCTATTACAGAGAAAAATTAAAGTAGGCTAAGAGAAGCAGAGATGGAGGCTGGCTTAGGCTGACATGACAGCTGGTTCTATTACAGAGAAAAAAATTAAAGTAGGCTAAGATAAGCAGAGATGGAGGCTGGCTTAGGCTAGCTGGTTCTATTACAGAGAAAAATTAAAGTAGGCTAAGAGAAGCAGAGATGGAGGCTGGCTTAGGCTGACATGACAGCTGGTTCTATTACAGAGAAAAAAATTAAAGTAGGCTAAGATAAGCAGAGATGGAGGCTGGCTTAGGCTGACATGACAGCTGGTTCTATTACAGAGAAAAAAATTAAAGTAGGCTAAGAGAAGCAGAGATGGAGGCTGGCTTAGGCTGACATGACAGCTGGTTCTATTACAGAGAAAAATTAAAGTAGGCTAAGAGAAGCAGAGATGGAGGCTGGCTTAGGCTAGCTGGTTCTATTACAGAGAAAAATTAAAGTAGGCTAAGAGAAGCAGAGATGGAGGCTGGCTTAGGCTAGCTGGTTCTATTACAGAGAAAAATTAAAGTAGGCTAAGATAAGCAGAGATACAGGCTGGCTTAGGCTAGCTGGTTCTATTACAGAGAAAAATTAAAGTAGGCTAAGAGAAGCAGAGATGGAGGCTGGCTTAGGCTAGCTGGTTCTATTACACAGAAAAATTAAAGTAGGCTAAGAGAAGCAGAGATGGAGGCTGGCTTAGGCTAGCTGGTTCTATTACAGAGAAAAATAAAAGTAGGCTAAGATAAGCAGAGATACAGGCTGGCTTAGGCTAGCTGGTTCTATTACACAGAAAAATTAAAGTAGGCTAAGAGAAGCAGAGATGGAGGCTGGCTTAGGCTAGCTGGTTCTACTACAGAGAAAAATTAAAGTAGGCTAAGATAAGCAGAGATGGAGGCTGGCTTAGGCTAGCTGGTTCTATTACACAGAAAAATTAAAGTAGGCTAAGATAGAGGCTGGCATGACAGCTAGTTCTTTTCCAGAGAAAAATTAAAGTAGGCTAAGATAGGCAGAGATGCAGGCAAGCTTAGGCTGGCATGACTGATATGTCTGCCACATCTCCTCCAAAGAGAAATTAATATTGCCTAACATAGGCAGAGATGGAAGCTATGATAGACTGATAAGTCTGCTGTTTCTCCTCCAAAGAGAAATTAATATTGCCTAACATTGGCAGAGATGGAAGCTATGATAGACTGATATGTCTGCTGTTTCTCCTCCAAAGAGAAATTAATATTGCCTAACATAGGCAGAGATGGAAGCTATGATAGACTGATATGTCTGCTGTTTCTCCTCCAAAGAGAAATTAATATTGCCTAACATAGGCAGAGATGGAAGCTATGATAGACTGATATGTCTGCTCCAAAGAGAAATTAATATTGCCTAACATAGGCAGAGATTGAAGCTATGATAGACTGACAAGTCTGCTGTTTCTCCTCCAAAGAGAAATTAATATTGCCTAACATAGGCAGAGATTGAAGCTATGATAGACTGACAAGTCTGCTGTTTCTCCTCCAAAGAGAAATTAATATTGCCTAACATAGGCAGAGATGGAAGCTATGATAGACTGATAAGTCTGCTGTTTCTGCTCCAAAGAGAAATTAATATTGCCTAACATAGGCAGAGATTGAAGCTATGATAGACTGATATGTCTGCTGTTTCTGCTCCAAAGAGAAATTAATATTGCCTAACATAGGCAGAGATTGAAGCTATGATAGACTGATAAGTCTGCTGTTTCTGCTCCAAAGAGAAATTAATATTGCCTAACATAGGCAGAGATTGAAGCTATGATAGACTGATATGTCTGCTGTTTCTGCTCCAAAGAGAAATTAATATTGCCTAACATAGGCAGAGATTGAAGCTATGATAGACTGATATGTCTGCTGTTTCTGCTCCAAAGAGAAATTAATATTGCCTAACATAGGCAGAGATGGAAGCTATGATAGACTGATAAGTCTGCTGTTTCTGCTCCAAAGAGAAATTAATATTGCCTAACATAGGCAGAGATGGAAGCTGAACTAGACTGATATGTCTGCTACTTCTCCTACAATGTGAAATTAATATTGCCTAACATAGGCAGAGATGGAAGCTGAGGTAGACTGATATGTCTGCTACTTCTCCTACAATGTGAAATTAATATTGCCTAACATAGGCAGAGATGGAAGCTGAAATAGACTGATGTATCTGCTACTTCTCCTACAAAGAGAAATTAATATTGCCTAACATAGGCAGAGATGGAAGCTGAGGTAGACTGATATGTCTGCTACTTCTCCTACAATGTGAAATTAATATTGCCTAACATAGGCAGAGATGGAAGCTGAAATAGACTGATGTATCTGCTACTTCTCCTCCAAAGAGAAATTAATATTGCCTAACATAGGCAGAGATGGAAGCTGAGGTAGACTGATATGTCTGCTACTTCTCCTACAATGTGAAATTAATATTGCCTAACATAGGCAGAGATGGAAGCTGAGGTAGACTGATATGTCTGCTACTTCTCCTACAATGTGAAATTAATATTGCCTAACATAGGCAGAGATGGAAGCTGAAGTAGACTGATGTATCTGCTACTTCTCCTACAAAGAGAAATTAATATTGCCTAACATAGGCAGAGATGGAAGCTATGATAGACTGATATGTCTGCTACTTCTCCTACAAAGAGAAATTAATATTGCCTAACATAGGCAGAGATGGAACCTATGATAGACTGATATGTCTGCTACTTCTCCTACAAAGAGAAATTAATATTGCCTAACATAGGCAGAGATGGAAGCTGAGGTAGACTGATATGTCTGCTACTTCTCCTACAATGTGAAATTAATATTGCCTAACATAGGCAGAGATGGAAGCTGAGGTAGACTGATATGTCTGCTACTTCTCCTACAATGTGAAATTAATATTGCCTAACATAGGCAGAGATGGAAGCTGAAATAGACTGATGTATCTGCTACTTCTCCTACAAAGAGAAATTAATATTGCCTAACATAGGCAGAGATGGAAGCTGAGGTAGACTGATATGTCTGCTACTTCTCCTACAATGTGAAATTAATATTGCCTAACATAGGCAGAGATGGAAGCTGAAATAGACTGATGTATCTGCTACTTCTCCTCCAAAGAGAAATTAATATTGCCTAACATAGGCAGAGATGGAAGCTGAGGTAGACTGATATGTCTGCTACTTCTCCTACAATGTGAAATTAATATTGCCTAACATAGGCAGAGATGGAAGCTGAGGTAGACTGATATGCCTGCTACTTCTCCTACAATGTGAAATTAATATTGCCTAACATAGGCAGAGATGGAAGCTGAAGTAGACTGATGTATCTGCTACTTCTCCTACAAAGAGAAATTAATATTGCCTAACATAGGCAGAGATGGAAGCTATGATAGACTGATATGTCTGCTACTTCTCCTACAAAGAGAAATTAATATTGCCTAACATAGGCAGAGATGGAACCTATGATAGACTGATATGTCTGCTACTTCTCCTACAAAGAGAAATTAATATTGCCTAACATAGGCAGAGATGGAAGCTATGATAGACTGATATGTCTGCTACTTCTCCTACAAAGAGAAATTAATATTGCCTAACATAGGCAGAGATGGAAGCTGAGGTAGAATGATATGTCTGCTGTTTCTGCTCCAAAGAGAAATTAATATTTCCTAACATAGGCAGACATGGAAGCTGAGGTAGACTGATATGTCTGCCACATCTCCTCCAAAGAGAAATTAATATTGCCTAACATAGGCAGAGATGGAAGCTGAGGTAGACTGATATGTCTGCCACTTCTCCAAAGAGAAATTAATATTGCCTAACATAGGCAGAGATGGAAGCTGAGGAAGAATGATATGCCTGCTGTTTCTGCTCCAAAGAGAAATTAATATTTCCTAACATAGGCAGAGATGGAAGCTGAGGTAGACTGATATGTCTGCCACATCTGCTCCAAAGAGAAATTAATATTTCCTAACATAGGCAGAGATGGAAGCTGAGGTAGACTGATATGTCTGCCACTTCTCCAAAGAGAAATTAATATTGCCTAACATAGGCAGAGATGGAAGCTGAGGTAGACTGATATGTCTGCCACTTCTCCAAAGAGAAATTAATATTGCCTAACATAGGCAGAGATGGAAGCTGAGGTAGACTGATATGTCTGCCACATCTCCTCCAAAGAGAAATTAATATTGCCTAACATAGGCAGAGATGGAAGCTGAGGTAGACTGATATGTCTGCCACTTCTCCAAAGAGAAATTAATATTGCCTAACATAGACAGAGATAGAAGCTGAGGTAGAGTGATATGTCTGCTCCAAAGAGAAATTAATATTGCCTAACATAGGCAGAGATGGAAGCTGAGGTAGACTGATATGTCTGCCACATCTCCTCCAAAGAGAAATTAATATTGCCTAACATAGCCAGAGATGGAAGCTGAGGTAAACTGATATGTCTGCCACTTCTCCAAAGAGAAATTAATATTGCCTAACATAGGCAGAGATGGAAGCTGAGGTAGACTGATATGTCTGCCACTTCTCCAAAGAGAAATTAATATTGCCTAACATAGGCAGAGATGGAAGCTGAGGTAGACCGATATGTCTGCTCCAAAGAGAAATTAATATTGCCTAACATAGGCAGAGATGGAACCTGAGGTAGACTGATATGTCTGCTCCAAAGAGAAATTAATATTGCCTAACATAGGCAGAGATGGAAGCTGAGGTAGAGTGATATGTCTGCTCCAAAGAGAAATTAATATTGCCTAACATAGGCAGAGATGGAAGCTGAGGTAGACTGATATGTCTGCTCCAAAGAGAAATTAATATTGCCTAACATAGGCACAGATGGAAGCTCAGGTAGACTGATATGTCTGCCACTTCTCCAAAGAGAAATTAATATTGCCTAACATAGGCAGAAATGGAAGCTGAAGTAGACTGATATGTCTGCTGTTTCTGCTCCAAAGAGAAATTAATATTGCCTAACATAGGCAGAGATGGAAGCTGAGGTAGACTGATATGTCTGCCACTTCTCCAAAGAGAAATTAATATTGCCTAACATAGGCAGAGATGGAAGCTGAGGAAGAATGATATGCCTGCTGTTTCTGCTCCAAAGAGAAATTAATATTTCCTAACATAGGCAGAGATGGAAGCTGAGGTAGACTGATATGTCTGCCACATCTGCTCCAAAGAGAAATTAATATTTCCTAACATAGGCAGAGATGGAAGCTGAGGTAGACTGATATGTCTGCCACTTCTCCAAAGAGAAATTAATATTGCCTAACATAGGCAGAGATGGAAGCTGAGGTAGACTGATATGTCTGCCACATCTCCTCCAAAGAGAAATTAATATTGCCTAACATAGGCAGAGATGGAAGCTGAGGTAGACTGATATGTCTGCCACTTCTCCAAAGAGAAATTAATATTGCCTAACATAGGCAGAGATGGAAGCTGAGGTAGACTGATATGTCTGCCACATCTCCTCCAAAGAGAAATTAATATTGCCTAACATAGGCAGAGATGGAAGCTGAGGTAGACTGATATGTCTGCCACTTCTCCAAAGAGAAATTAATATTGCCTAACATAGGCAGAGATGGAAGCTGAGGTAGACTGATATGTCTGCCACTTCTCCAAAGAGAAATTAATATTGCTTAACATAGGCAGAGATGGAAGCTGAGGTAGACTGATATGTCTGCCACATCTCCTCCAAAGAGAAATTAATATTGCCTAACATAGGCAGAGATGGAAGCTGAGGTAGACTGATATGTCTGCCACTTCTCCAAAGAGAAATTAATATTGCCTAACATAGGCAGAGATGGAAGCTGAGGTAGACTGATATGTCTGCTCCAAAGAGAGATTAATATTGCCTAACATAGGCAGAGATGGAAGCTGAGGTAGACTGATATGTCTGCTCCAAAGAGAAATTAATATTGCCTAACATAGGCACAGATGGAAGCTGAGGTAGACTGATATGTCTGCCACTTCTCCAAAGAGAAATTAATATTGCCTAACATAGCCAGAGATGGAAGCTGAGGTAGACTTATATGTCTGCTGTTTCTGCTCCAAAGAGAAATTAATATTGCCTAACATAGGCAGAGATGGAAGCTGAGGTAGACTGATATGTCTGCCACTTCTCCAAAGAGAAATTAATATTGCCTAACATAGGCAGAGATGGAAGCTGAGGTGATATGTCTGCCACATCTCCTCCAAAGAGAAAGTAATATTGCCTAACATAGGCAGAGATGGAAGCTGAGGTAGACTGATATGTCTGCCACTTCTCCAAAGAGAAATTAATATTGCCTAACATAGGCAGAGATGGAAGCTGAGGTAGACTGATATGTCTGCTCCAAAGAGAAATTAATATTGCCTAACATAGGCAGAGATGGAAGCTGAGGTAGACTGATATGCCTGCTCCAAAGAGAAATTAATATTGCCTAACATAGGCACAGATGGAAGCTGAGGTAGACTGATATGTCTGCCACTTCTCCAAAGAGAAATTAATATTGCCTAACATAGCCAGAGATGGAAGCTGAGGTAGAATGATATGTCTGCTGTTTGTGCTCCAAAGAGAAATTAATATTGCCTAACATAGGCAGAGATGGAAGGTGAGGTAGACTGATATGTCTGCCACTTCTCCAAAGAGAAATTAATATTGCCTAACATAGGCAGAGATGGAAGCTGAGGTAGAATGATATGTCTGCTGTTTCTGCTCCAAAGAGAAATTAATATTTCCTAACATAGGCAGAGATGGAAGCTGAGGTAGACTGATATGTCTGCCACATCTCCTCCAAAGAGAAATTAATATTGCCTAACATAGGCAGAGATGGAAGCTGAGGTAGACTGATATGTCTGCCACTTCTCCAAAGAGAAATTAATATTGCCTAACATAGGCAGATATGGAAGCTGAGGTAGACTGATATGTCTGCCACATCTCCTCCAAAGAGATATTAATATTGCCTAACATAGGCAGAGATGGAAGCTGAGGTAGACTGATATGTCTGCCACTTATCCAAAGAGAAATTAATATTGCCTAACATAGGCAGAGATGGAAGCTGAGGTAGACTGATATGTCTGCCACATCTCCTCCAAAGAGAAATTAATAATGCCTAACATAGGCAGAGATGGAAGCTGAGGTAGACTGATATGTCTGCCACTTCTCCAAAGAGAAAGTAATATTGCCTAACATAGGCAGAGATGGAAGCTGAGGTAGACTGATATGTCTGCCACTTCTCCAAAGAGAAATTAATATTGCCTAACATAGGCAGAGATGGAAGCTGAGGTAGACTGATATGTCTGCCACTTCTCCAAAGAGAAATTAATATTGCCTAACATAGGCAGAGATGGAAGCTGAGGTAGACTGATATGTCTGCTCCAAAGAGAAATTAATATTGCCTAACATAGGCAGAGATGGAAGCTGAGGTAGACTGATATGTCTGCTCCAAAGAGAAATTAATATTGCCTAACATAGGCACAGATGGAAGCTGAGGTAGACTGATATGTCTGCCACTTCTCCAAAGAGAAATTAATATTGCCTAACATAGGCAGAGATGGAAGCTGAGGTAGACTGATATGTCTGCTCCAAAGAGAAATTAATACTGCCTAACATAGGCAGAGATGGAAGCTGAGGTAGACTGATATGTCTGCTCCAAAGAGAAATTAATATTGCCTAACATAGGCACAGATGGAAGCTGAGGTAGACTGATATGTCTGCCACTTCTCCAAAGAGAAATTAATATTGCCTATCATAGCCAGAGATGGAAGCTGGGGTAGACTGATATGTCTGCTGTTTCTGCTCCAAAGAGAAATTAATATTGCCTAACATAGCCAGAGATGGAAGCTGGGGTAGACTGATATGTCTGCCACTTCTCCAAAGAGAAATTAATATTGCCTAACATAGGCAGAGATGGAAGCTGAGGTAGAATGATATGTCTGCTGTTTCTGCTCCAAAGAGAAATTAATATTTCCTAACATAGGCAGAGATGGAAGCTGAGGTAGACTGATATGTCTGCCACATCTCCTCCAAAGAGAAATTAATATTGCCTAACATAGGCAGAGATGGAAGCTGAGGTAGACTGATATGTCTGCCACTTCTCCAAAGAGAAATTAATATTGCCTAACATAGGCATAGATGGAAGCTGAGGTAGACTGATATGTCTGCCACATCTCCTCCAAAGAGATATTAATATTGCCTAACATAGGCAGAGATGGAAGCTGAGGTAGACTGATATGTCTGCCACTTCTCCAAAGAGAAATTAATATTGCCTAACATAGGCAGAGATGGAAGCTGAGGTAGACTGATATGTCTGCCACATCTCCTCCAAAGAGAAATTAATATTGCCTAACATAGGCAGAGATGGAAGCTGAGGTAGACTGATATGTCTGCCACTTCTCCAAAGAGAAATTAATATTGCCTAACATAGGCAGAGATGGAAGCTGAGGTAGACTGATATGTCTGCCACTTCTCCAAAGAGAAATTAATATTGCCTAACATAGGCAGAGATGGAAGCTGAGGTAGACTGATATGTCTGCCACATCTCCCCCAAAGAGAAATTAATATTGCCTAACATAGGCAGAGATGGAAGCTGAGGTAGACTGATATGCCTGCCACTTCTCCAAAGAGAAATTAATATTGCCTAACATAGGCAGAGATGGAAGCTGAGGTAGACTGATATGTCGGCTCCAAAGAGAAATTAATATTGCCTAACATAGGCAGAGATGGAAGCTGAGGTAGACTGATATGTCTGCTCCAAAGAGAAATTAATATTGCCTAACATAGGCACAGATGGAAGCTGAGGTAGACTGATATGTCTGCCACTTCTCCAAAGAAAAATTAATATTGCCTAACATAGCCAGAGATGGAAGCTGAGGTAGACTGATATGTCTGCTGTTTCTGCTCCAAAGAGAAATTAATATTGCCTAACATAGGCAGAGATGGAAGCTGAGGTAGACTGATATGTCTGCCACTTCTCCAAAGAGAAATTAATATTGCCTAACATAGGCAGAGATGGAAGCTGAGGTAGACTGATATGTCTGCCACATCTCCTCCAAAGAGAAATTAATATTGCCTAACATAGCCAGAGATGGAAGCTGAGGTAGACTGATATGTCTGCCACTTCTCCAAAGAGAAATTAATATTGCCTAACATAGGCAGAGATGGAAGCTGAGGTAGACTGATATGTCTGCTCCAAAGAGAAATTAATATTGCCTAACATAGGCGGAGATGGAAGCTGAGGTAGACTGATATGTCTGCTCCAAAGAGAAATTAATATTGCCGAACATAGGCAGAGATGGAAGCTGAGGTAGACTGATATGTCTGCCACTTCTCCAAAGAGAAATTAATATTGCCTAACATAGGCAGAGATGGAAGCTGAGGTAGACTGATATGTCTGCTTTTTCTGCTCCAAAGAGAAATTAATATTGCCTAACATAGGCAGAGATGGAAGCTGAGGTAGACTGATATGTCTGCCACTTCTCCAAAGAGAAATTAATATTGCCTAACATAGGCAGAGATGGAAGCTGAGATAGACTGATATGTCTGCTGTTTCTCCAAAGAGAAATTAATAATGCCTAACATAGGCAGAGATGGAAGCTGAGGTAGACTGATATGTCTGCCACTTCTCCACAGAGAAATTAATATTGCGTAACATAGGCAGAGATGGAAGCTGAGGTAGACTGATATGTCTGCCACTTCTCCAAAGAGAAATTAATATTGCCTAACATAGGCAGAGATGGAAGCTGAGGTAGACTGATATGTCTGCCACTTCTCCAAAGAGAAATTAATATTGCCTAACATAGGCAGAGATGGAAGCTGAGGTAGACTGATATGTCTGCTCCAAAGAGAAATTAATATTGCCTAACATAGGCAGAGATGGAAGCTGAGGTAGACTGATATGTCTGCTCCAAAGAGAAATTAATATTGCCTAACATAGGCAGAGATGGAAGCTGAGGTAGACTGATATGTCTGCTCCAAAGAGAAATTAATATTGCCTAACATAGGCAGAGATGGAAGCTGAGGTAGACTGATATGTCTGCTGTTTCTCCAAAGAGAAATTAATATTGCTTAACATAGGCAGAGATGGAAGCTGAGGTAGAGTGATATGTCTGCTCCAAAGAGAAATTAATATTGCCTAACATAGGCAGAGATGGAAGCTGAGGTAGACTGATATGTCTGCCACTTCTCCAAAGAGAAATTAATATTGCCTAACATAGGCAGAGATGGAAGCTGAGGTAGACTGATATGTCTGCCACTTCTCCAAAGAGAAATTAATATTGCCTAACATAGGCAGAGATGGAAGCTGAGGTAGACCGATATGTCTGCTCCAAAGAGAAATTAATATTGCCTAACATAGGCAGAGATTGAAGCTGAGGTAGACTGATATGTCTGCTCCAAAGAGAAATTAATATTGCCTAACATAGGCAGAGATGGAAGCTGAGGTAGAGTGATATGTCTGCTCCAAAGAGAAATTAATATTGCCTAACATAGGCAGAGATGGAAGCTGAGGTAGACTGATATGTCTGCTCCAAGAGAAATTAATATTGCCTAACATAGGCACAGATGGAAGCTGAGGTAGACTGATATGTCTGCCACTTCTCCAAAGAGAAATTAATATTGCCTAACATAGGCAGAAATGGAAGCTGAAGTAGACTGATATGTCTGCTGTTTCTGCTCCAAAGAGAAATTAATATTGCCTAACATAGGCAGAGATGGAAGCTGAGGTAGACTGATATGTCTGCCACTTCTCCAAAGAGAAATTAATATTGCCTAACATAGGCAGAGATGGAAGCTGAGGTAGACTGATATGTCTGCTGTTTCTCCAAAGAGAAATTAATATTGCGTAACATAGGCAGAGATGGAAGCTGAGGTAGACTGATATGTCTGCTGTTTCTCCAAAGAGAAATTAATATTGCCTAACATAGGCAGAGATGGAAGCTGAGGTAGACTGATATGTCTGCTCCAAAGAGAACTTAATATTGCCTAACATAGGCAGAGATGGAAGCTGAGGTAGACTGATATGTCTGCCACTTCTCCAAAGAGAAATTACTATTGCCTGACATAGGCAGAGATGGAAGCTGAGGTAGACTGATATGTTTGCTGTTTCTCCAAAGAGAAATTAATATTGCCTAACATAGGCAGAGATGGAAGCTGAGGTAGACTGATATGTCTGCCACATCTCCTCCAAAGAGAAATTAATATTGCCTAACATAGGCAGAGATGGAAGCTATGATAGACTGATATGTCTGCTGTTTCTGCTCCAAAGAGAAATTAATTTTGCCTAACATAGGCAGAGATGAAAGTTGGGGGTAGTCTGACATCTCAGGTACTTTCCATAGAGAAATTATAGTTGCGTATGATAGGCGGAGTTGGTGGATGTAGTAGGCTGACCTTTGTTCTTCTCCTTGACCTCTCCAGAAAGTAGATTCTTCTATAGAGAAGAGAGATAATGCAGCATGATAGCTTGATTCCTTGTGATTACTCACTTATGTGAGAGAGAGAGAGAGGAGTGAGCAAACAGGAATACTGCAGGTGTTGCTTAGCAATAAAGTTAAACTGTATAGTTAACGCTCCTTAGAAATGAGTTTAATATAGTAAAGCTAAATGATTTTGCTCTGGATTACATAGAAATTAAAATTAACATTGGTATTTGCTTATGCATGCCAAAACACAAAAAAGATAAAACATCAGTTATTTTACTCAGACTAGTCAATGATATTACTGAGTGGGATATGCATGAGACTGGGAACAGGCAAATGTAGAAGAGGGCTATGTCATGATTCACAGAGGGAATACATTTTTGTTAGGTGTTCCTGTATTTCTTTAGAAGAAGAAGAAGAGGTATGTTTTTACGGTTCCTGGAAGTGAATAAGCAGGAATGCAACTGTGATTTGTAACTGGTTAGCTGACAGTGCATTCTTTCAATTCGTAGGCACAATCAATAGTGTATTAGTTCGAGGTCACGTCATAAAGGATTGTGTGTATGTTTGGAACAGTGCCCCTTATCCTTCACAATCGACTGTTTGAAGGGAGAAACGTTTGGCAGGGCATGAGAACTATCTACTCAGCCAGTGCAGCAAATACTTGGTAATACCCTTGAGGGGTATCAGTGGCTTTGGCTTATTGTACACTCTGGGACCAAAAGCCCTAACATCCCTTGTAAAGTTAATCTGAAACACCCTGTATATGCTTCATTACTGTCAAACTGTGTTGTCTCTTCTGACGGTATAAACAGGTTTACTGATGGGCCAAACTGTTATAACATATTACTTTACTCCACATTTTATTATGGACAAATAAATGGATTTATTTATTAAAAACCAGTTGCCTTGCTCAATGTAGCAGAGTTAGGCTTTTAAACTGAAATTGCAAATCAACTTCATTTACCTCCCTCTGTGCTTTATGAAATTTTTCTACAGTGACGTAGAACATTTTTATGCTCCCCTTGTAGTTGCGCACAGTGATTCCTAGTAATGGATCAACAATCCCCTGATATGTCAGTGTTGCAAGTTGTGCATGGCCTATATGTAATGTTTTACCGTAGGTACCTTCACTTTGGTCCCATACTGTAGAAACCCCTAGCATATACAAGAAACTGTGCTGAATATCAAGATTCCTCACTCTCAGGCCACCTAGTTAACCTCTTTGGAAGAGAAAACCACATAGTCACGACCATAGACAAAAATAGTGTTCTCACTTGACTAATGTAATGAAGTTGATTACAAACCCTGTGTCATTCATTGCACACATCTGTAGTGTACGATATAACATATGATTGATTCTTACTGTTGAAAACAGCATCAATTGTAGCTTTTTAAGCTGTTTGCTCGAGTCGCCATCTATGTACATTACTGGCTTTTGTTTTTATATGCATTCTCTGTGGAGTACAGCTACTATTTTCTCTTCATGGTATTCTCAACATAGGCTTTCTAAATCATTTTTAGTCTTTTAGTAATTTATCAATTGAAAGGTGCTTTATAGCCCATGTCTGTCACAAAGAACACTGGTGAATCAATTATCAAAATTGCTTCACTGATTTTTTAGATTACCATACATACAAATTGTGTTTGCTTGTAATATTAGTATAAACAACTGCCAATTGCCTGGCTGAAGGTACAAAATTAAAAAAGTAAATTAGTTTTATTTATGGATGCTCTTTAACTGCTATGGTTCTTAGTATCCCATTCTATATGGGCATGAAAGGCCAGAAATTTTGTTCAGAGGCCTCTTTATCAGGCTTGAGGCTGTTTTATGTGGCGTAAATCTACGACACCGGACCACCAGCTTTACTTCCCTTCCAAAGGAAGCCATGCTAAGGATTTTTATGCCCAAAAAAATCCATCGCCCTGCACTAGGTTTGAAGCACTGATCTCAGGAACCAGAGACTAGCATAGTACCAGAAGATGACATTAAAGCTACAGGTAACCTTCTGAAATGTATTTCAGGGACCAAGCACGTTGGGATAAGAAGCTGATCATAATGAAATTTGTGACATGATGGGTCGCATGCTCATGTATTTACATAGGTTTGTGTTTTATTTTAAAGTAATATGATTATTTTATAAAGTTTGAGATATTTAGGACAAAATTGAAGTAAATCCATGAAATTTGCTATACAATTCTTGCGAGTAGGATGCTTACGTAAGCAGGGTTTGGGTTGATCCATGTGCAACTTCAACATTCCTTCTAGCAATGAGATTAAAGTCTCTCAGAGCTATCACAACCTCCGAAGCTTCCAGGAAATGACTCGCGGGAATTCTAAAGCCAATTTCATGCATTTACTTCAATTTTGTCTGGAATAACTTCAACTTTATAAAATAACATTTATCATAATGTTTTAAAATAATGGCCACAAGAACCTCATTCACCTGGACTAGGCAATTCAGAAACAAACCCTTAAATGAATACAATAATGAAACTTGGATCACCACAATATAGAAGAGAAAAGTGATCCAGATGAGAAGTTTACGATCACTCTGTCCTCAAACTTATTGTCATGCACTGACCACGGTAAGTGTTAACCAAAAATCCATCCAGATAAACTGGGCTGGTTAATGTTTTTTTGTTGAGTTGGAGTTAAATTAAAGATGTTTTGGATTTAAGCATACAGTAGTTCTGGGCAGCTGTCTGTGTGCTGCTGCTACGACATAAACACACCACTGCATGACAGCTTTATTGTCATTATCTTTGGATTCCTCTATCATTCTTTTATATTTACAAATTCTTGTCACACGAATGCATTGTCTTAAACTAGCAGAGGCTTTAATAGTGTGATTAACACTCTACACCAGAAATATCACCGTCGTTTTCTTCTGCAACACTTTCCCTTTCAGTCTTCTTCTTCGCTGTCAATATATTCCTTGCCAACCCTTCTATGACATTTTCAAACAGGCATTGTTGTTGTTCTTCTTCTTCAATATATTAGTCTTCCTATTTAATTAAGTGTTGACTTTCCCACAGTAATATCGTCAACATGTTGTTAGCTAAGCCTCATAAATAACACCATCTAATTTAAAAGGGTGTTTTACCAAGCCACCCATTGCTTTATATCAGCCCAGATGACTTCTACTTGATTAAGACCCGATGAATAGGGCGGTAATCGGAGAGGATTGTGTGCATGGCCTACAAACTATCAACATAAATTCTCTAAACAGGCTTTGACCCTTACTTAGGTTGTAAAGCTCCAAACTTAGCATCCTTTCATGGAATGTGGCAAGTCCTGCATCTTATTTTGGTATGAGACATTGGGGCCTTTTCCAACTGCACACTATGGTCTGGTGCGTTATCAATCACCAAAACAGATCTGAGAGGCAAGTTAGGAATTAGTTTTTCCATTAGCCATTTTTTGTATTTTTCCCCATCATTTTGTGGTGTATTTTCTTTTTTTATTTATACTAAAAATTTGCAGAAGATAAGAACCTCTAACAAACACAGCAAAATACACAATATATGCAATCCAAGTTTAATTACAGGAGCATCACTTAGGGAGGTAGGGTGCCCCCTCTGCGCAAGTTACAACAAATAATTCTGCTACATTATTGCTCTAACGAAAGAAAAATTACAACATGTGTACATTTAATACAAATATTTTACATTTAATAAATCAAAAATTATTTTCTATATCATTAACATGCACATGAAAATTTGGGAAACTGCTGCAAGCAATCTTGCTCTCCCCCCTCCCCAAGCAGAAACATATAGTAAGTAATTTATAAACAGAAAGTGGTAAACAGGCAAGAGAAATGTTACTGCTGCTAGACTGAACTGTACTGCATAAAACAAGTAATTTATTAAGTTTGGGGCACTTACACTAGAAAACACTACCATTGTCTGGTACATGGCGTCAGTTTTGCGGTGGCTCTTGCAACATTTGTCCAAATGCTTCACTTTCTCTGCTGCCAAGTATTGTATTCCATTCAATGTCACCACAAATATATGTTTTGAGGCCCCCTTGAATCCAAAAGAAGCATTTTAGAAAAAGGTGTGTGCGAGCAGCATAACTCAAAAATGAAAAGTCAGATAAATACCAAACTTGGTATTTAGGTTCAGTATGTTCCAAAGATTTTCAAGAAACCCTCCCTCCCCCGAAACTACCTTTTACATGGAACTGTTTCAAAATTTTTGATTTTTTAAAAAAATGTCTAAGGATTATGATTAAAATATAATTTACATGACAAAATGTATATGAGGAGCATTGTCTCAAATCCCATCTCTGGACAAAATTGAGTTTAACATCAATTTGCATTGTTTCTTAAGTGATCTCTTGATCTATAAACCTAAATTGGTCCAAATCTTGTTTTGTCCCTGTGTAAATTAACGTTGAAATATGTTGGTCATTTCATATCCACATTACTGGCCGGTGCAAAGCCAGTTTTGTCCTCCTTTATCAACGTTTGCATGCCTGGGGATTTAATTGTTTTGTGTTGGTTATTCTGGTTATTGCTGGGCTATCAGTGGATAACAGTATTGTTCTGCTTAAAGATGGATGAAGGAGACAGAAGCAAAGGATAACAAAACAACAGCTTCAATCTGAGGAAAGGCAACTTCTGTACTTCTACATGATGTCCTGAAGTATGTTATAATGGCAAGGCGCACTTATATTCAAAGATATGAAAACATGCTCTCTTCCCTAGTTAATATTAACATAATTTATTTTTCTTCTTCTTTTCACTATAAATAGCGATAAACATCCAGACCTGAGAGAGTTTTACCGCCATGTGAAGGCAGATCCCATTGTTGCAGCAATCCCGCTCATTTTCTTTCCAAAGCCAAAGATATAGTATTCGCCTTTCTTTAATGATTCAGGTGTCGTCACCAAATAGGCGCAGGCCAAGGGGGGCAACTTCTATAACTGTGAAGTATCAGGCTAGTGTAAATGGTTTTACATCGCTCTATTCATACAGTAGCACAAGGTCCTCTTGAAAACTCTAATGAATATATTATTCCAGTAAATGGTAGAACAGAACCAGTATGTTCCAAGTTCTTTCGAACTCTCTTCGGATGTGGACAGTGTCGATTAAATACAATTGCTAAATCCATTAAATCAGGAGAAGGATGCAAAGAGCAACCGCAAAAAGGACCAATACAGAGCCAGAAGAGAGAAGGTCATCAATGAAAGCCATTATAATAGAAGAAAGAGCCAACGGCTTTATCTTCCCTCAGAACTCAGTATCAATAATTTGTATAATGCAAATGTGCCACAAGAACTTCAAGTGAGAAAGTGGTTTTTCAAGAACAATCTACGTTTTGGTGCTTCCGCTGAGTGCATTATAAGATGGAACTATCCTATTGTATTGATGACCCTTCTCCAGTGTTGAAACGAGGCACAGAGAACCTACCACCACATGCAGCATCACTCAACAAAACAAAAATCACGTAGAAAACTTACTAATAAACAGATTTGGAAATGACAAAGTTTTCAACTTCTTTGAAAACATCCATCCCTGCAGAAGATGCCACTGATCAAAATAGTGGACTGTGTGACTGTTTAGAACAAGAATGTGAAATGCATAGATTGTAAAAGATGTTTGAATGTATTATGTGAGTTTCTAAAATCGATAATTGAATAATTGTTGCTTTCAATTAATTTCAGAATTTTTATTATTTCATTGTGTTTTTATATGTTTAATTCACACCTTGTGTAATATCAAAATTCTCATAATCCTATTAGGTACTTTCTTTGTTTAAATGCAAACCATATTGTATCAAGATTTCCTCAATGTACTTATGTTAAGAATATACAAAAATAAATCACTCACTATTCTACAACATTAAATTTTCCTTGCGGTTGTTTCAAACCATGTTATGTCCGCAACCCCCTCCCCATTTTCATGAAATTCATTTGAAAAGTGATTTCAATTCTTACACCTTATAAATAAGAACGTTTAGTAATATTTATCACTTTTTTCAAAATTTCAGTAGGACTTACAGTATAGGAGTATTACGTTTTTTGAATTTCCTGGACATAATGGGGTTTGAAACGATGCTCTTCATATGTTAAATTTTCTGGGAATAGCCTGTGAAGACACTGGGAAGCAATTTTGTATAATCTTGTACAACCGATAAATGTATTACACAAAAGATGTAGATCTCTTTAAAACACATAATGACCTTTTGTGGCATCAGCCATTTCTGGGATACCCATTATTAATGGTTTGGATTTTGCAATACTTGGTATTCTTTTAAAGTCCTGTCAGCATTCAGTTGTTTCTCATGGAAACAGTGTGGAGCATATAGCATCCAGTTGTTAAACATTTCACTATCGCTGTTCTCTATAACGTAATGTAGCTGTTTCTGTAAAGGTGTATCTCGATTAAAGGGCAGTAGATAGAAATATAAACTTGAGTAAAAACAGTTTGTATACACACTAATCAATGACAGAGATACAGAAAGTCATGTGAATGCATCACATTAGATTTTTTAAAATAATATGTAAGACGTGCTCTTATTTCATACAGCTGTACAGTTGGTGACACTGATGACAACTGGTAAACAAATATTCAAGGCAGTTATGAGGAAAACCTGGAAAAAGTGTTAGTTGGGAAGATACACGTTTGTGCATTGTGCATTGACGTTTGCCTTTTCATAGCTCAAGCGCTTATTATAGTTATTTTCATAATGAGAAAGTATCTTTGTTTTCTGCTTCCCACATGGCCCAGCCGGACGTTATATACACAGATGGTACTGCTTTGGGGTCCTAGAACCGGGATTGTTATTTCCCTGTTTTTCAGGCTGAGATATGCAATCTTAGCTTGTGTTAGGTATATTCTTACTTTGCCAGGCAGCTTTGAAAGCCCTTCGAGTGGACCAACTACATCCACATTGCATACAGCCTGCGTCAGCTGTCTAGTAACTCTTCTTTGCGTTCCTGGGCATCCTGGTATTGAAGAAATGAGAGGCCAGACACTCTTGCAAAGACAGGATTGGGACTTGATTTTCTTGGCTGCAAATCCTTCTGTGATGTGTATCCCAGAAGTATACGGCATGAGATAACCCAGCTTACAGCGAGAGCTCATCTTCAGATCTGGAGTAAAAAAACAAACTGTCAGGCAAGCCCATCATTTTATATAGGGGCCTGGCAGGAAACTCAGTGAGTTTCTCCTGAATTTAACTAGATCTAAGATCAGAGGAGTTGTTGGCTATCTTACAGCAAGGGTTCATCTTGAGATCTGGAGTAAAAAAACAAACAGTCAGGCAAGCCCATGATTTTATATCAGGGCCTAGCAGGAAACTGAGTGACTTTCTCCTGAATTTAACTAGATCTAAGCTCAGAGAAGTTGTTGGCTATCTTACAGCAAGGGTTCATCTTGAGATCTGGACTAAACTAACTGCCAGGCAAGCCCATGATTTTATATCAGGGCCTGGCAGGAAACTGAGTGAGTTTCTCCTGAGTTTAACTAGATGTAAGCTCAGAGGAGTTGTTGGCTATCTTACTGGTCATACAGTTACACATATGGGACTTGCTCAAGAGCCTTTATGCAGGAAAATGTGCGAGGGATTTCAAAACCTCACAGCATATAGTACATGCATGTGAGGGATTCACTGTGCATAGATCTATATCCCTGAGCCCTTCCTTTTGGAACCTCACTATATAAGAAGGTTAGATTATCAAGGACATGGTCTGTTTTATTTTGGCCATTAGAGTTGATTAATGCTCAGGATAAGAGGCACTAACGGCTCTAAGAGCCCGCAAGCAGGCCTCCAAAAGAGGCACTCAGGGTTCTTCATCATCACTTGCTATGTGGACGAAAATGCAGTACTGACCTAAAAAGTCCAGCTGTATTTCATTGGAAATGCAACAATAGCTCTTTAACAATAATACATGGCATAATACTAATACTTATAATTACAAACCAGTAAGACGTATCCAAGAGAGAAACTGCTTAAAAGACACCTAGTAACTGAAGGGTGCAAACTTAAAGATATAATACCTAGAGGGCAATGGATGTTTTGGGGGCATAAATATCCTTAGTATGACCTCCTTCAGAAGGAAAGTAAAGCCAGTCAGCATATAAAAAACCTTAAGCCTCAGAGGGACCTCTGAGCAAAATTACCGGTCTTTCACGCTCAATAAAGAATGGGACACTAAGGACCACAGTAGTTAAACAGCGTTCATAAATAAAATTCAACTTTAAAGAAATAGTGTTTACACTTCATCAAGAGAATAATGGAATTTAGTATTACATTTAATGCATGGGATATTTCTGTCATGTCAAAATGTATTTGAAGTGTTAAATGAATGTACTTATACTTACTAGTAGAGCTTAGGGGTCACACTGGTTAAATATCATCAGTTTAGTTTTTTAAGCTCGTGAATAGTGTCCACTGGTCGCAAAATCTTTTAGGCAATTGAAACAAAGTTAATTTGTAAGTAGCAGCTGGTTTTGGATTGCTTATAACTTTGTCAAAATCAATTGAATCATGTGCGGCCTGGGGTGTAAACAAGTGAAAATCTAAAAGTAAGCGGTTTTAAATAAAGATTTGGGGTAGTTTTCCGAAGTTCTGAGTAGCCTACAATTTTTGCTGACATAAGTATGAGTGTCCAAAGTTTTCTCCATATAAATTAAATGGTGCGAACTGAAAATATCAGAGGGGAGCTTTTTAGATGCAAGGAAGTCTCGTTTAACCTGCCTCCTACTGATTGATATTATAGGCTGAACTTAAACTACACTTGTGCAACTGTTAATACCATAAAGCATATGAAAATTACAAATATAATGAATAACCCTCATCTTGAGAAGGGTTGTATGTCACCAAAACTATGTTTTGACCAAGCCATTCAACACGGTGCAATGTCCTGGCTCTAAAATGGACAATGCATTTGGAACACACGGGGGAGTGATACTTTATGTTGCTCTAGGTCGCAGTTGAAACCTGTGTCAGGGACAATCTGAAAATGGCTGCACTAAAAGTTATCAGGTAACTCCAAGTGTCCAATAAACCTTATGCAGTTGTCAAAACACAACAAGGTTAATCTTGGGTGAGTGCCTGGACATAAGGAGACATCTTGGCAAGAAAAGTATCTGCTCATTTACTGGACCTTGGCAAACTCTTAAACTCTGTTGGAGTGACCACCAGGAGCAGGTATACTCCCCTTCACTTAATGTCAGTAAACTTGATAACGACACATTGGACGTCTTTAGAGAGGAACCAGTATGTAACCTGCCTCTCATGCAATCTTCAAATGTGAAACCAAATGATGATTTTCCTAATGAAAACTTAGTTGAGCTATTACCCATAATTAAAGGGACACTAAAACAAATTACACCTGACTCCCATCACTAGTCAAGGGGAGCTTCTCAGAGTTCGCATTCACAGTTCTATACCTCAAGTGCAGAAATCGCCGAGCAGTGTGGTAGGCTATAAGGGTTGTCTAATTTTTGGAAGTTGTAAGGTAACCTCTGATTTTTTCCAGGTGCTACAGTAATACAATATTTTGACCAAGTGGGTTAAACAGTATTGATTTCTATATAACATTCAGATTTACATTTATTCACTGCTTGGTTTGTCAATAATGATGTGTACACTCAATAGAGCCATCTAATTTCATTTTGTTAACTACTCAAAGAATTTACAAAGGTCTTTGCTTCTATACGAACACACTGCAACATGCTTCACTTTTAGTTGTTGCTGTTACTCCACAGAAAATGCATGTAAAATAAAACAAATGCCAGGGAAGCAATATGTATGTAGAGGGTCAGATTTAGCCACTAAGACAGTGCCAACATATATTAATAACACTTGTGTAAGAAAGTTTTGCTTTATTTCCTTTGCACTTGTTGTTGACAAGTTTGTTAGCAGGACACGTACAAAGAGATAAAACTGCTAACATTAGAAATGAGTCAGTCAACCAACATTTTAACAACATTATCTTTCTGGATGGTTGCAGAGTGTGTGCCTTGTCTAAAGGTGGCCTGGGAATGCAGAATGTTCGTATTCACCTATGTTTTCATGATAATGTTAAGGGTTAGTGTATTGTTGAAAACTGTGTAACTTTTATGCTATTAAGTATAACTATGGGGCCATAGAGAAAATAGAAGAATTTAAGATTTCATCTATTTTTCAACTGATGATTGTTCCACCACCAGAGTACTTATAGGCTATGCAATATTTCTGGAACTTGGAAGACTGTTGGGGGAGGTTAAGGAAGTCAGATGTTTCACATGTTTTTGCATGAATACCACAGGATTTTTCATCCTTTGCTAGGAATAGCAGGGGTGTAGGAAATTACAATTAGGATCACCATGAAAATCTTATAGATTACTGTAGAAGAATTAAATGGGGGAGGTAAATGAAATGAATTACAATGTCATTTGAGTTTAAAAGGCTAAGTTACGACAGTGGCATGAACTCCGTGTCAGAGTGCAACAGAAACAAGGTACAAGACTGGACCAAATGCAGCAACAAACAAAACTCCTTCAGCACAGTAATATTCCTCTAATGGACGAGAATGCATATTTGTTAACATGACATACCACCAGAAGTACAAGGTCCTCTGAAACAAAGAAAGCATTTTAATAAAAGGTCCATGTGTGAACATCATGACTCAAAGTAACAAAACTTGGTGTTTATGTCAGCATGTTCTCCTGTCTCCCCTTATGAGCAGCACACTGAACTCTATTTGTTGCCAACTTCATTCCATGTTTTCCACTCTTCAGCAATTTCTATGACAACTACTGTTCTCTCCCAGTGTTTCTTGGTCTCTCTACTACCCTGGTGATTCCAATCCACCGCTTTATCTTCTTTTCTTAGTATGTGTTCTTTTCCACTTTTGTTTTTTTATTTATTTATTTCTTTTGATTTATTATTTTTCACAACTGTAAATTTGAAATTGTATCTGACCATGTTATTCTTCTTAAACACGTATTGATACATGTTTGTGATTTGCTCTGAATATCCTATATAGAATCTGATATGTCCTCTTTACAGACCACCACGTATGGAGTACCACAAGGTTCAATTCTTGCACCTATATAAACAATTTAAAATACAGGTTATTGAAGTCACACTTGATACCACTATTCTGTTTCAGGGGAAACTATGCAGCAACTTGATAATAAATGGAAAATTACTTTCACATCCACAGTAAGACAAACTATTTACTATTTGACTAAGTAGAAGCAGTGAAGGTCTAAAACTGGTTTATAGTAGTCAAACTATATCCAGAGTTCAAAATACAGGCATTTATATTGACGATAATGTTTCATGTCAAAACCATATTAGTGTAACTCATTCTAAACTTAATAAGAGCACATTTTTGCTACCTCTACAAATGGTGTACTTTGCATTATTTCACTCACATTTAGAATACGGGGCAATGTTATCAAATACATACTTAATGCAGATCTTTCTACTACAGAAAAGAGTTGTAGCCAGAATAAACAGTTTGAGTTTAACATTCTACCACTATTTTGTATATATATATATATATATATATATATATATATATATATATATATATATATAAATTATGTTATTATGGATGTTAAACACTCTAGTGAAGCCCCTCAATTAAACAAACTTGTACACAGACATTTTACTCCAAGTCAAAATTATTTTTATGAATTCATACAGGGGTACTTTTGGAAATAAAACTATCATCCATGCAGGTTCTAAATTCTTTAACTCACTGCCAACGGATTTAAAGAGAATATATGATACAAATCATTTTAAAAAGACACTCAAAAAGCATTTATTAATGCACTGCTTTTATAACTCGCAAGAGTGTTTAAATCACAGCACAAATATTCTTTAATATGCTAACTTGGTAGCATCTACATTCTATAGCTCTTGTTATTCTTGTGTGTTAATATTTATAAATTGTATAAGTAATAAGTGTTCTGTGTATATAATTTATTTTTCCCATCGGCATTGTACTAGTAATGATGGCTACTGTTACCTTGTATATATTATGATTACTGTATTATTATAATTAACACTTTGACATGATCTACAATAACACCGTTCTACTTTGTGTATTGTATGACTGCAAAATAAAAAAAAAGTGTATAAAAGAAAGAAAAAAAAAGTTATTTATTTTGCACAGTCGTATAATAAAACTGGTTACTGAACATTTTAGTTTTAGTACATAGTGACATTACGTTTCCAGACTGTATATAAAGCATCATTTGCTTCTTTGTTCTCAACATCTTTAACGGTTCCGTCCTCCTAGATGTTTCAAATTTCTGAACACTATCAATATTTTTATTATTTATTTTGTTTTTTACAAGAAAAATTTGCTATTTTCCTCAAAATTACCTCATAACAATTTTTATTAAAATACCATATTATGTTTAAGATATTTACATGAAAACGTATACGTCTGAATGATTTCTGTAAACATCACTACACCAAACAGGTAGATCACTCACACAATTCATGTGAAGTTAACCATTTCCAAGATGTTGTTATTCGTCTTGAGTTTTCAAATACTTAAGGTATACCTCGCTCAGTTACAAATCCCCCCCCCCACACAAAATAACCTGCAATTTCAAACAATCACACAGCAACACACTTTATAAACATGTGACCATCGCTTTACCCTATAAGCAAATGCATAATGGATTATCTACATTTAACATATACATCTCATAAGTAATTTACATATATTTAATATATGATATTCCAATTAAAAATTGTTAGGCATCTTTAAGAAAATAAAAAAAATTACAAAAGCTGTTGCATGTGAAGGGTAGCTTTGGGTGAGGGATTTTCTTGAAAACCTTTGGTTGCAGCCTTTGAAGATGCTAAACTTAAATACTAAGTTGGATTTTTAATCAAATTTTCGTTTTTGAGTTATGTTCACAGACACAGCGACCTTTTTCTAAAAGTGTTTTTTTATTCACGGATCTCAAAACGTATATTTTCGGTGACATCTTGCTATCAAATTTTTGAGCATATTACAATACTTCCTCTACTTAGTATACGATATTATTAGATGGTATGATAGCGGATTATACGGTATGCTACCATGAACTCATCCCTAATCAAAAATTTTCCATTAGTTTTAATATCATAATGATGTACATATTTATTTGTTTACTGTGTCCGTACTTCGGGCATTCTCTCATATTTCGTGCCATTGTGTTCTTTCTATTAATTACCTAGTTATTACTATGGTATATGTTGATAATACAGGGGCTGCGTCTATTCTCATTTCTCTTTATAAAGCTTTAATTCTGAATTTTTATTAAAATATTTTGCCTTCTGTCAAGCCTTTTTTGTAAATCACATATTTCAAAAATATAAACCATACCTGTTTACGCAAACTTCTTCAGCACAAATTGCTCACAGAATAGTCTCAGTTTTAAGCAACATTCGATTCCCTGTTTATCCTTTTCAGCAGGCCACGTGTTCATAAGCATTACTGGTTTTCCGTGCTTGTAGATTCCTTAAATCTTTATCTTCAGTTTCAAAGTTTTTCTTGTGGCATATCTTCAATTCGAGCTTTCCTTTGCTCAGTATTTCCCTATATATCATATACGCAATTTAACTTGATGACACTACCGCCATCTAACGTTTGAAAGCACGGCCACCTGTAATGATGCTCGGCCTGCAACATAAATTTACACGCGCCGTTTCTAGTGTTGAAGTGTTGCCGGACTGATGTCACAAACATTCACAAATCATGCAATAGTTAAGAGTACAAAGAATGAGGATGTCCTGACGACGACAACAGCATTTGTAAATCATCCGAGGACATTATCGATAATAATTCCGTGATACATGCAATAATTTATGTTGCACTAGTCAGAAGAAATAAATAATTTATAAAAAAATGCAAACCAAAAATTCGATTCTGAATTTCATTTCAAACAAAACGTAGGAATCTGGTAGAATTGTAATTGAAACTGCAGGTAAGTTACTACCAGTGACGTGTATAATAATGAATAGGAGTTAGGAGCACCAGTCAGACGGGGGACTCCAATTACTGGGGCACAGCAAGGCATGTTGATCACAGTGGGATGTTTGTGTTTACAATTGGACTCCTAGGAGTTAGGAGTACCTAGTCAAAGGAAGAGTCTGCAGTAACTGGAGCACATCACATATAGGTCACAGTGAGATCTTTGTGTTTACAACGTGACTCCTGGTAGTTAGCAGTACCTAGTCAAAGGAAGAGTCTGATGTAACTGGAGCACAACATCACGTATAGGTCACAGTGAGATCTTTGTGTTTACAACGTGACTCCTGGGAGTTAGCAGTACCTAGTCAAAGGAAGAGCTTGCAGTAACTGGAGCACAACATCACGTATAGGTCACAGTGAGATCTTTGTGTTTACAACGTGACTCTTGGGAGTTAGCAGTACCTAGTCAAATGAAGAGCTTGCAGTAACTGGAGCACAACATCACGTATACGTCACAGTGAGATCTTTGTGTTTACAACGTGACTCCTGGTAGTTAGCAGTACCTAGTCAAATGAAGAGTCTGCAGTAACTGGAGCACAACATCACGTATAGATCACAGTGACATCTTTGTGTTTACAACGTGACTCCTGGTAGTTAGCAGTGACTAGTCAAAGGAAGAGCCTACAGTAACTGGAGCACAACATCGCGTATAGATCACATTTAGATCTTTGTGTTTACAACGTGACTCCTGGTAGTTAGGAGTACCTAGTCAAAGGAAGAGCCTACAGTAACTGGAGCCCAACATCACGTATAGGGCACAGTGAGATCTTTGTGTTTACAACGTGACTCCTGGTAGTTAGGAGTACCTAGTCAAAGGAAGAGCCTGCAGTAACTGGAGCACATCACATATAGGTCACAGTGAAATCTTTGTGTTTACAACGTGACTCCTGGTAGTTAGCAGTAGCTAGTCAAAGGAAGAGCCTGCAGTAACTGGAGCACAACATCACGTATAGGTCACAGTGAGATCTTTGTGTTTACGTGACTCCTGGTAGTTAGCAGTACCTAGTCAAAGGAAGAGCCTGCGGTAACTGGAGCACAACATCACATATAGGTCACATTGGGATCTTTGTGTTTACAACGTGACTCCTGGTAGTTAGCAGTACCTAGTCAAAGGAAGAGCCTACAGTAACTGGAGCACAACATCACGTATAGGTCACAGTGAGATCTTTGTGTTTACAACGTGACTCCTAGTAGTTAGCAGTACCTAGTCAAAGGAAGAGCCTGCAGTAACTGGAGCACAACATCACGTATAGGTCACAGTGAGATCTTTGTGTTTACAAAGTGACTCCTGGTAGTTAGCAGTACCTAGTCAAAGGAAGAGCCTACAGTAACTGGAGCACAACATCACGTATAGGTCACAGTGAGATCTTTGTGTTTACAACGTGACTCCTGGTAGTTAGCAGTACCTAGTCAAAGGAAGAGCTTGCAGTAACTGGAGCACAACATCACGTATAGATCACAGTGACATCTTTGTGTTTACAACGTGACTCCTGGTAGTTAGGAGTACCTAGTCAAAGGAAGAGCTAGCAGTAACTGGAGCACAACATCACGTATAGGTCACAGTGAGATCTTTGTGTTTACAACGTGACTCCTGGTAGTTAGCAGTACCTAGTCAAAGGAAGAGCCTGCAGTAACTGGAGCACATCACATATAGGTCACAGTGAGATCTTTGTGTTTACAACGTGACTCCTGGTAGTTAGGAGTACCTAGTCAAAGGAAGAGTCTGCAGTAACTGGAGCACATCACGTATAGGTCACAGTGAGATCTTTGTGTTTACAGCGTGACCCCTGGTAGTTAGCAGTACCTAGTCAAAGGAAGAGTCTGCAGTAACTGGAGCACAACATCACATATAGGTCACATTGGGATCTTTGTGTTTACAGCGTGACTCTTGGTTGTTAGGAGTACCTAGTCAAAGGAAGAGCTTGCAGTAACTGGAGCACAACATCACGTATAGATCACAGTGAGATCTTTGTGTTTACAACGTGACTCCTAGTAGTTAGGAGTACCTAGTCAAAGGAAGAGTCTGCAGTAACTGGAGCACAACATCACGTATAGGTCACAGTGAGATCTTTGTGTTTACAACGTGACTCCTGGTAGTTAGCAGTACCTAGTCAAAGGAAGAGCCTGCAGTAACTGGAGCACAACATCACGTATAGGTCAGAGTGAGATCTTTGTGTTTACAACGTGACTCCTAGTAGCTAGAAGTACCTAGTCAATGGAAGAGCCTACAGTAACTGGAGCACAACATCACGTATAGGTCACAGTGAGATCTTTGTGTTTACAACGTGACTCCTGGTAGTTAGGAGTACCTAGTCAAAGGAAGAGCTTGCAGTAACTGGAGCACAACATCACGTATAGATCACAGTGACATCTTTGTGTTTACAACGTGACTCCTGGTAGTTAGGAGTACCTAGTCAAAGGAAGAGCCTGCGGTAACTGGAGCACAACATCACGTATAGGTCACAGTGAGATCTTTGTGTTTACAACGTGACTCCTAGTAGTTAGGAGTACCTAGTCAAAGGAAGAGCCTACAGTAACTGGAGCACAACATCACGTATAGGTCACAGTGAGATCTTTGTGTTTACAATGTGACTCCTAGTAGTTAGGAGTACCTAGTCAAAGGAAGAGTCTGCGGTAACTGGAGCACAACATAACGTATAGGTCACAGTGAGATCTTTGTGTTTACAACGTGAATCCTGGTAGTTAGGAGTACCTAGTCAAAGGAAGAGCCTGCGGTAACTGGAGCACAACATCACATATAGGTCACAGTGAGATCTTTGTGTTTACAACGTGACTCCTAGTAGTTAGGAGTACCTAGTCAAAGGAAGAGTCTGCGGTAACTGGAGCACAACATAACGTATAGGTCACAGTGAGATCTTTGTGTTTACAACGTGACTCCTGGTAGTTAGCAGTACCTAGTCAAAGGAAGAGCCTGCGGTAACTGGAGCACAACATCACATATAGGTCACAGTGAGATCTTTGTGTTTACAATGTGAGTCCTGGTAGTTAGCAGTACCTAGTCAAAGGAAGAGCCTGCAGTAACTGGAGCACAACATCACATATAGGTCACAGTGAGATCTTTGTGTTTACAACGTGACTCCTGGTAGTTAGCAGTACCTAGTCAAAGGAAGAGCCTACAGGAACTGGAGCACAACATCACATATAGGTCACAGTGAGATCTTTCTGTTTACAATGTGACTCCTGGTAGTTAGGAGTACCTAGTCAAAGGAAGAGTCTGCAGTAACTGGAGCACAACATCACATATAGGTCACAGTGAGATCTTTCTGTTTACAATGTGACTCCTGGTAGTTAGGAGTACCTAGTCAAAGGAAGAGTCTGCAGTAACTGGAGCACAACATAACGTATAGGTCACAGTGAGATCTTTGTGTTTACAACGTGAGTCCTAGTAGTTAGGAGTACGTAGTCAGAGGAAGAGCCTACAGTAACTGGAGCACAACATCACGTATAGGTCACAGTGAGATCTTTGTGTTTACAACGTGACTCCTAGTAGTTAGGAGTACCTAGTCAAAGGAAGAGCTTACAGTAACTGGAGCACAACATCACGTATAGATCACAGTGAGATCTTTGTGTTTACAACGTGACTCCTGGTAGTTAGCAGTACCTAGTCAAAGGAAGAGCTTGCAGTAACTGGAGCACAACATCACGTATAGATCACAGTGAGATCTTTGTGTTTACAACGTGACTCCTAGTAGTTAGGAGTACCTAGTCAAAGGAAGAGCCTACAGTAACTAGAGCACAACATCACGTATAGATCACAGTGAGATCCCTTTGTTTACGTGACTCCTGGTAGTTAGGAGTACCTAGTCAAAGGAAGAGCCTACAGTAACTGGAGCACAACATCACGTATAGGTCACAGTGAGATCTTTGTGTTTACAACGTGACTCCTGGTAGTAAGGAGTACCTAGTCAAAGGAAGAGCCTACAGTAACTAGAGCACAACATCACGTATAGATCACAGTGACATCTTTGTGTTTACAACGTGACTCCTGGTAGTTAGCAGTACCTAGTCAAAGGAAGAGCTTGCAGTAACTGGAGCACAACATCACGTATAGATCACAGTGAGATCTTTGTGTTTACAACGTGACTCCTAGTAGTTAGGAGTACGTAGTCAGAGGAAGAGCCTGCGGTAACTAGAGCACAACATCACATATAGGTCACAGTGAGATCTTTGTGTTTACAACGTGACTCCTGGTAGTTAGGAGTACGTAGTTAAAGGAAGAGCCTACAGTAACTGGAGCACAACATCACGTATAGGTCACAGTGAGATCTTTGTGTTTACAACGTGACTCCTGGTAGTTAGGAGTACGTAGTCAGAGGAAGAGCCTACAGTAACTGGAGCACAACATCACGTATAGGTCACAGTGAGATCTTTGTGTTTACAACGTGACTCCTAGTAGTTAGCAGTACCTAGTCAAAGGAAGAGCCTGCAGTAACTGGAGCACAACATCACGTATAGATCACAGTGAGATCTTTGTGTTTACAACGTGACTCCTAGTAGTTAGCAGTACCTAGTCAAAGGAAGAGCTTGCAGTAACTGGAGCACAACATCACGTATAGGTCACAGTGAGATCTTTGTGTTTACGTGACTCCTGGTAGTTAGCAGTACCTAGTCAAAGGAAGAGCCTGCGGTAACTGGAGCACAACATCACATATAGGTCACAGTGAGATCTTTGTGTTTACGTGACTCCTGGTAGTTAGCAGAACCTAGTCAAAGGAAGAGCCTGCGGTAACTGGAGCACAACATCACGTATAGGTCACAGTGAGATCTTTGTGTTTACAACGTGACTCCTGGTAGATAGCAGTACCTAGTCAAAGGAAGAGCTTGCAGTAACTGGAGCACAACATCACATATAGATCACAGTGAGATCTTTGTGTTTACAACGTGACTCCTGGTAGTTAGCAGTACCTAGTCAAAGGAAGAGCTTGCAGTAACTGGAGCACAACATAACGTATAGATCACAGTGAGATCTTTGTGTTTACAACGTGACTCCTAGTAGTTAGCAGTACCTAGTCAAAGGAAGAGCTTGCAGTAACTAGAGCACAACATAACGTATAGATCACAGTGAGATCTTTGTGTTTACAACGTGACTCCTAGTAGTTAGCAGTACCTAGTCAAAGGAAGAGCTTGCAGTAACGAGAGCACAACATAACGTATAGATCACAGTGAGATCTTTGTGTTTACAACGCGACTCCTGGTAGTTAGCAGTACCTAGTCAAAGGAAGAGCTTGCAGTAACTGGAGCACAACATCACGTATAGATCACAGTGAGATCTTTGTGTTTACAACATGACTCCTAGTAGTTAGCAGTACCTAGTCAAAGGAAGAGCCTGCAGTAACTGGAGCACAACATCACATATAGATCACAGTGAGATCTTTGTGTTTACAACGTGACTCCTAGTAGTTAGGAGTACCTAGTCAAAGGAAGAGCCTACAGTAACTGGAGCACAACATCACGTATAGATCACAGTGAGATCCCTTTGTTTACGTGACTCCTAGTAGTTAGCAGTACCTAGTCAAAGGAAGAGCCTGCGGTAACTGGAGTACATCACGTATAGATCACAGTGAGATCTTTGTGTTTACAACGTGACTCCTAGTAGTTAGGAGTACCTAGTCAAAGGAAGAGCCTGCAGTAACTGGAGCACAACATCACGTATAGATCACAGTGAGATCTTTGTGTTTACAACGTGACTCCTGGTAGTTAGCAGTACCTAGTCAAAGGAAGAGCCTACAGTAACTGGAGCACAACATCACGTATAGGTCACAGTGAGATCTTTGTGTTTACAACGTGACTCCTGGTAGTTAGCAGTACCTAGTCAAAGGAAGAGCCTGCAGTAACTGGAGCACAACATCACGTATAGGTCACAGTGAGATCTTTGTGTTTACAACGTGACTCCTGGTAGTTAGGAGTACCTAGTCAAAGGAAGAGCCTACAGTAACTGGAGCACAACATCACGTATAGGTCACAGTGAGATCTTTGTGTTTACAACGTGACTCCTAGTAGTTAGCAGTACCTAGTCAAAGGAAGAGCCTACAGTAACTGGAGCACAACATCACGTATAGATCACAGTGAGATCTTTGTGTTTACAACGTGACTCCTGGTAGTTAGGAGTACCTAGTCAAAGGAAGAGCCTACAGTAACTGGAGCACAACATAACGTATAGATCACAGTGAGATCTTTGTGTTTACAACGTGACTCCTAGTAGTTAGGAGTACCTAGTCAAAGGAAGAGCTTGCAGTAACTGGAGCACAACATCACGTATAGATCACAGTGAGATCTTTGTGTTTACAACGTGACTCCTGGTAGTTAGCAGTACCTAGTCAAAGGAAGAGCCTACAGTAACTGGAGCACAACATCACGTATAGGTCACAGTGAGATCTTTGTGTTTACAACGTGACTCCTAGTAGTTAGGAGTACCTAGTCAAAGGAAGAGCTTGCAGTAACTGGAGCACAACATCACGTATAGATCACAGTGAGATCTTTGTGTTTACAACGTGACTCCTGGTAGTTAGCAGTACCTAGTCAAAGGAAGAGCTTACAGTAACTGGAGCACAACATTACGTATAGATCACAGTGAGATCTTTGTGTTTACAACGTGACTCCTAGTAGTTAGGAGTACCTAGTCAAAGGAAGAGCTTGCAGTAACTGGAGCACAACATCACGTATAGGTCACAGTGAGATCTTTGTGTTTACAACGTGACTGCTAGTAGTTAGCAGTACCTAGTCAAAGGAAGAGCTTGCAGTAACTGGAGCACAACATCACGTATAGATCACAGCGAGATCTTTGTGTTTACAACGTGACTCCTAGTAGTTAGCAGTACCTATTCAAAGGAGGAGCTTGCAGTAACTGGAGCACAACATAACGTATAGGTCACAGTGAGATCTTTGTGTTTACAACGTGACTCCTGGTAGTTAGCAGTACCTAGTCAAAGGAAGAGCTTGACGTAACTGGATACAACATCACGTATAGATCACAGTGAGATCTTTGTGTTTACAACGTGACTCCTAGTAGTTAGGAGTACCTAGTCAAAGGAAGAGCTTGCAGTAACTGGAGCACAACATCACGTATAGGTCACAGTGAGATCTTTGTGTTTACAACGTGACTCCTGGTAGTTAGCAGTACCTAGTCAAAGGAAGAGCTTGCAGTAACTGGAGCACAACATAACGTATAGATCACAGTGAGATCTTTGTGTTTACAACGTGACTCCTGGTAGTTAGCAGTACCTAGTCAAAGGAAGAGCTTGCAGTAACTGGAGCACAACATCACGTATAGATCACAGTGAGATCTTTGTGTTTACAACGTGACTCCTAGTAGTTAGGAGTACCTAGTCAAAGGAAGAGCTTGCAGTAACTGGAGCACAACATCACGTATAGATCACAGTGAGATATTTGTGTTTACAACGTGACTCCTAGTAGTTAGGAGTACCTAGTCAAAGGAAGAGCTTGCAGTAACTGGAGCACAACATCACGTATAGATCACAGTGAGATCTTTGTGTTTACAACGTGACTCCTAGTAGTTAGGAGTACCTAGTCAAAGGAAGAGTCTGCAGTAACTGGAGCACAACATCACGTATAGGTCACAGTGAGATCTTTGTGTTTACAACGTGACTCCTAGTAGTTAGCAGTACCTAGTCAAAGGAAGAGTCTACAGTAACTGGAGCACAACATCACATATAGGTCACAGTGAGATCTTTGTGTTTACAATGTGACTCCTGGTAGTTAGGAGTACTAGTCAAAGGAAGAGCCTGCAGTAACTGGAGCACAACATCACATATAGGTCACAGTGAGATCTTTGTGTTTACAACGTGACTCCTGGTAGTTAGCAGTACCTAGTCAAAGGAAGAGCTTGCAGTAACTGGAGCACAACATCACGTATAGGTCACAGTGAGATCTTTGTGTTTACAACGTGACTCCTGGTAGTTAGCCATACCTAGTCAAAGGAAGAGCTTGCAGTAACTGGAGCACAACATCACGTATAGGTCACAGTGAGATCTTTGTGTTTACAACGTGACTCCTGGTAGTTAGCAGTACCTAGTCAAAGGAAGAGTCTGCAGTAACTGGAGCACAACATCACGTATAGATCACAGTGAGATCTTTGTGTTTACAACGTGACTCCTGGTAGTTAGAAGTACCTAGTCAAAGGAAGAGCCTACAGTAACTGGAGCACAACATCACGTATAGGTCACAGTGAGATCTTTGTGTTTACAGCGTGACTTCTGGTAGTTAGCAGTACCTAGTCAAAGGAAGAGCTTGCAGTAACTGGAGCACAACATAACGTATAGATCACAGTGAGATCTTTGTGTTTACAACGTGACTCCTGGTAGTTAGGAGTACGTAGTCAAAGGAAGAGCCTACAGTAACTGGAGCACAACATCACGTATAGGTCACAGTGAGATCTTTGTGTTTACAACGTGACTCCTGGTAGTTAGGAGTACGTAGTCAGAGGAAGAGCCTACAGTAACTGGAGCACAACATCACGTATAGGTCACAGTGAGATCTTTGTGTTTACAACGTGACTCCTGGTAGTTAGCAGTACCTAGTCAAAGGAAGAGCTTGCAGTAACTGGAGCACATCATCACGTATAGATCACAGTGAGATCTTTGTGTTTACAACGTGACTCCTGGTAGTTAGCAGTACCTAGTCAAAGGAAGAGCCTGCAGTAACTGGAGCACAACAACACATATAGGTCACAGTGAGATCTTTGTGTTTACAACGTGACTCCTGGTAGTTAGCAGTACCTAGTCAAAGGAAGAGCTTGCAGTAACTGGAGCACAACATCACGTATAGGTCACAGTGAGATCTTTGTGTTTACAACGTGACTCCTGGTAGTTAGCAGTACCTAGTCAAAGGAAGAGCTTGCAGTAACTAGAGCACAACATAACGTATAGATCACAGTGAGATCTTTGTGTTTACAACGTGACTCCTGGTAGTTAGCAGTACCTAGTCAAAGGAAGAGCTTGCAGTAACTAGAGCACAACATAACGTATAGATCACAGTGAGATCTTTGTGTTTACAACGTGACTCCTAGTAGTTAGGAGTACCTAGTCAAAGGAAGAGCTTGCAGTAACTAGAGCACAACATAACGTATAGATCACAGTGAGATCTTTGTGTTTACAACGTGACTCCTGGTAGTTAGCAGTACCTAGTCAAAGGAAGAGCTTGCAGTAACTGGAGCACAACATAACGTATAGATCACAGTGAGATCTTTGTGTTTACAACGTGACTCCTAGTAGTTAGGAGTACCTAGTCAAAGGAAGAGCTTGCAGTAACTAGAGCACAACATAACGTATAGATCACAGTGAGATCTTTGTGTTTACAACGTGACTCCTGGTAGTTAGCAGTACCTAGTCAAAGGAAGAGCTTGCAGTAACTGGAGCACAACATAACGTATAGATCACAGTGAGATCTTTGTGTTTACAACGTGACTCCTAGTAGTTAGGAGTACCTAGTCAAAGGAAGAGCCTACAGTAACTAGAGCACAACATCACGTATAGATCACAGTGAGATCCCTTTGTTTACGTGACTCCTGGTAGTTAGGAGTAGCTAGTCAAAGGAAGAGTCTGCAGTAACTGGAGCACAACATCACGTATAGATCACAGTGAGTTCTTGTGTTTACAACGTGACTCCTAGTAGTTGGGAGTACCTAGTCAAAGGAAGAGTCTGCAGTAACTGGAGCACAACTTCACGTAAAGGTCACAGTGAGATCTTTGTGTTTACAACGTGACTCCTAGTAGTTAGGAGTACCTAGTCAAAGGAAGAGCTTGCAGTAACTGGAGCACAACATCACGTATAGATCACAGTGGGATCTTTGTGTTTACAACGTGACTCCTAGTAGTTAGCAGTACCTAGTCAAAGGAAGAGCTTGCAGTAACTGGAGCACAACATCACGTATAGGTCACAGTGAGATCTTTGTGTTTACAACGTGACTCCTAGTAGTTAGCAGTACCTAGTCAAAGGAAGAGCTTGCAGTAACTGGAGCACAACATCACGTATAGGTCACAGTGAGATCTTTGTGTTTACAACGTGACTCCTAGTAGTTAGGAGTACCTAGTCAAAGGAAGAGTCTGCAGTAACTGGAGCACAACATCACGTATAGGTCACAGTGAGATCTTTGTGTTTACAACGTGACTCCTGGTAGTTAGGAGTACCTAGTCAAAGGAAGAGCTTGCAGTAACTGGAGCACAACATCACGTATAGATCACAGTGAGATCTTTGTGTTTACAACGTGACTCCTGGTAGTTAGGAGTACCTAGTCAAAGGAAGAGCTTGAAGTAACTAGAGCACAACATCACATATAGATCACAGTGAGATCTTTGTGTTTACAACGTGACTCCTGGTAGTTAGGAGTACCTAGTCAAAGGAAGAGCCTACAGTAACTGGAGCACAACATAACGTATAGATCACAGTGAGATCTTTGTGTTTACAACGTGACTCCTAGTAGTTAGGAGTACCTAGTCAAAGGAAGAGCTTGCAGTAACTGGAGCACAACATCACGTATAGATCACAGTGAGATCTTTGTGTTTACAACGTGACTCCTGGTAGTTAGCAGTACCTAGTCAAAGGAAGAGCCTACAGTAACTGGAGCACAACATCACGTATAGGTCACAGTGAGATCTTTGTGTTTACAACGTGACTCCTAGTAGTTAGGAGTACCTAGTCAAAGGAAGAGCTTGCAGTAACTGGAGCACAACATCACGTATAGATCACAGTGAGATCTTTGTGTTTACAACGTGACTCCTGGTAGTTAGCAGTACCTAGTCAAAGGAAGAGCTTACAGTAACTGGAGCACAACATTACGTATAGATCACAGTGAGATCTTTGTGTTTACAACGTGACTCCTAGTAGTTAGGAGTACCTAGTCAAAGGAAGAGCTTGCAGTAACTGGAGCACAACATCACGTATAGGTCACAGTGAGATCTTTGTGTTTACAACGTGACTGCTAGTAGTTAGCAGTACCTAGTCAAAGGAAGAGCTTGCAGTAACTGGAGCACAACATCACGTATAGATCACAGTGAGATCTTTGTGTTTACAACGTGACTCCTAGTAGTTAGCAGTACCTAGTCAAAGGAAGAGCTTGCAGTAACTGGAGCACAACATCACGTATAGGTCACAGTGAGATCTTTGTGTTTACAACGTGACTCCTGGTAGTTAGCAGTACCTAGTCAAAGGAAGAGCTTGACGTAACTGGATACAACATCACGTATAGATCACAGTGAGATCTTTGTGTTTACAACGTGACTCCTAGTAGTTAGGAGTACCTAGTCAAAGGAAGAGCTTGCAGTAACTGGAGCACAACATCACGTATAGGTCACAGTGAGATCTTTGTGTTTACAACGTGACTCCTGGTAGTTAGCAGTACCTAGTCAAAGGAAGAGCTTGCAGTAACTGGAGCACAACATCACGTATAGATCACAGTGAGATCTTTGTGTTTACAACGTGACTCCTAGTAGTTAGCAGTACCTAATCAAAGGAAGAGCTTGCAGTAACTGGAGCACAACATCACGTATAGATCACAGTGAGATATTTGTGTTTACAACGTGACTCCTAGTAGTTAGGAGTACCTAGTCAAAGGAAGAGCTTGCAGTAACTGGAGCACAACATCACGTATAGATCACAGTGAGATCTTTGTGTTTACAACGTGACTCCTAGTAGTTAGGAGTACCTAGTCAAAGGAAGAGTCTGCAGTAACTGGAGCACAACATCACGTATAGGTCACAGTGAGATCTTTGTGTTTACAACGTGACTCCTAGTAGTTAGCAGTACCTAGTCAAAGGAAGAGTCTACAGTAACTGGAGCACAACATCACATATAGGTCACAGTGAGATCTTTGTGTTTACAATGTGACTCCTGGTAGTTAGGAGTACTAGTCAAAGGAAGAGCCGGCAGTAACTGGAGCACAACATCACATATAGGTCACAGTGAGATCTTTGTGTTTACAACGTGACTCCTGGTAGTTAGCAGTACCTAGTCAAAGGAAGAGCTTGCAGTAACTGGAGCACATCACGTATAGGTCACAGTGAGATCTTTGTGTTTACAACGTGACTCCTGGTAGTTAGCCATACCTAGTCAAAGGAAGAGCTTGCAGTAACTGGAGCACAACATCACGTATAGGTCACAGTGAAATCTTTGTGTTTACAACGTGACTCCTGGTAGTTAGCAGTACCTAGTCAAAGGAAGAGTCTGCAGTAACTGGAGCACAACATCACGTATAGATCACAGTGAGATCTTTGTGTTTACAACGTGACTCCTGGTAGTTAGCAGTACCTAGTCAAAGGAAGAGCCTACAGTAACTGGAGCACAACATCACGTATAGGTCACAGTGAGATCTTTGTGTTTACAGCGTGACTTCTGGTAGTTAGCAGTACCTAGTCAAAGGAAGAGCTTGCAGTAACTGGAGCACAACATAACGTATAGATCACAGTGAGATCTTTGTGTTTACAACGTGACTCCTGGTAGTTAGGAGTACGTAGTCAAAGGAAGAGCCTACAGTAACTGGAGCACAACATCACGTATAGGTCACAGTGAGATCTTTGTGTTTACAACGTGACTCCTGGTAGTTAGGAGTACGTAGTCAGAGGAAGAGCCTACAGTAACTGGAGCACAACATCACGTATAGGTCACAGTGAGATCTTTGTGTTTACAACGTGACTCCTGGTAGTTAGCAGTACCTAGGCAAAGGAAGAGCTTGCAGTAACTGGAGCACATCATCACGTATAGATCACAGTGAGATCTTTGTGTTTACAACGTGACTCCTAGTAGTTAGGAGTACCTAGTCAAAGGAAGAGCTTGCAGTAACTGGAGCACAACATCACGTATAGATCACAGTGAGATCTTTGTGTTTACAACGTGACTCCTAGTAGTTAGCAGTACCTAGTCAAAGGAAGAGCTTGCAGTAACTAGAGCACAACATAACGTATAGATCACAGTGAGATCTTTGTGTTTACAACGTGACTCCTAGTAGTTAGCAGTACCTAGTCAAAGGAAGAGCTTGCAGTAACTAGAGCACAACATAACGTATAGATCACAGTGAGATCTTTGTGTTTACAACGCGACTCCTGGTAGTTAGCAGTACCTAGTCAAAGGAAGAGCTTGCAGTAACTGGAGCACAACATCACGTATAGATCACAGTGAGATCTTTGTGTTTACAACATGACTCCTAGTAGTTAGCAGTACCTAGTCAAAGGAAGAGCCTGCAGTAACTGGAGCACAACATCACATATAGATCACAGTGAGATCTTTGTGTTTACAACGTGACTCCTAGTAGTTAGGAGTACCTAGTCAAAGGAAGAGCCTACAGTAACTGGAGCACATCACGTATAGATCACAGTGAGATCCCTTTGTTTACGTGACTCCTAGTAGTTAGCAGTACCTAGTCAAAGGAAGAGCCTGCGGTAACTGGAGTACATCACGTATAGATCACAGTGAGACGTTTGTGTTTACAACGTGACTCCTAGTAGTTAGGAGTACCTAGTCAAAGGAAGAGCCTGCAGTAACTGGAGCACAACATCACGTATAGATCACAGTGAGATCTTTGTGTTTACAACGTGACTCCTGGTAGTTAGCAGTACCTAGTCAAAGGAAGAGCCTACAGTAACTGGAGCACAACATCACGTATAGGTCACAGTGAGATCTTTGTGTTTACAACGTGACTCCTGGTAGTTAGCAGTACCTAGTCAAAGGAAGAGCCTGCAGTAACTGGAGCACAACATCACGTATAGGTCACAGTGAGATCTTTGTGTTTACAACGTGACTCCTGGTAGTTAGGAGTACCTAGTCAAAGGAAGAGCCTACAGTAACTGGAGCACAACATCACGTATAGGTCACAGTGAGATCTTTGTGTTTACAACGTGACTCCTAGTAGTTAGCAGTACCTAGTCAAAGGAAGAGCCTACAGTAACTGGAGCACAACATCACGTATAGATCACAGTGAGATCTTTGTGTTTACAACGTGACTCCTGGTAGTTAGGAGTACCTAGTCAAAGGAAGAGCTTGCAGTAACTAGAGCACAACATCACATATAGATCACAGTGAGATCTTTGTGTTTACAACGTGACTCCTGGTAGTTAGGAGTACCTAGTCAAAGGAAGAGCCTACAGTAACTGGAGCACAACATAACGTATAGATCACAGTGAGATCTTTGTGTTTACAACGTGACTCCTAGTAGTTAGGAGTACCTAGTCAAAGGAAGAGCTTGCAGTAACTGGAGCACAACATCACGTATAGATCACAGTGAGATCTTTGTGTTTACAACGTGACTCCTGGTAGTTAGCAGTACCTAGTCAAAGGAAGAGCCTACAGTAACTGGAGCACAACATCACGTATAGGTCACAGTGAGATCTTTGTGTTTACAACGTGACTCCTAGTAGTTAGGAGTACCTAGTCAAAGGAAGAGCTTGCAGTAACTGGAGCACAACATCACGTATAGATCACAGTGAGATCTTTGTGTTTACAACGTGACTCCTAGTAGTTAGGAGTACCTAGTCAAAGGAAGAGCTTGCAGTAACTGGAGCACAACATCACGTATAGGTCACAGTGAGATCTTTGTGTTTACAACGTGACTGCTAGTAGTTAGCAGTACCTAGTCAAAGGAAGAGCTTGCAGTAACTGGAGCACAACATCACGTATAGATCACAGCGAGATCTTTGTGTTTACAACGTGACTCCTAGTAGTTAGCAGTACCTAGTCAAAGGAAGAGCTTGCAGTAACTGGAGCACAACATAACGTATAGGTCACAGTGAGATCTTTGTGTTTACAACGTGACTCCTGGTAGTTAGCAGTACCTAGTCAAAGGAAGAGCTTGACGTAACTGGATACAACATCACGTATAGATCACAGTGAGATCTTTGTGTTTACAACGTGACTCCTAGTAGTTAGGAGTACCTAGTCAAAGGAAGAGCTTGCAGTAACTGGAGCACAACATCACGTATAGGTCACAGTGAGATCTTTGTGTTTACAACGTGACTCCTGGTAGTTAGCAGTACCTAGTCAAAGGAAGAGCTTGCAGTAACTGGAGCACAACATAACGTATAGATCACAGTGAGATCTTTGTGTTTACAACGTGACTCCTGGTAGTTAGCAGTACCTAGTCAAAGGAAGAGCTTGCAGTAACTGGAGCACAACATCACGTATAGATCACAGTGAGATCTTTGTGTTTACAACGTGACTCCTAGTAGTTAGGAGTACCTAGTCAAAGGAAGAGCTTGCAGTAACTGGAGCACAACATCACGTATAGATCACAGTGAGATATTTGTGTTTACAACGTGACTCCTAGTAGTTAGGAGTACCTAGTCAAAGGAAGAGCTTGCAGTAACTGGAGCACAACATCACGTATAGATCACAGTGAGATCTTTGTGTTTACAACGTGACTCCTAGTAGTTAGGAGTACCTAGTCAAAGGAAGAGTCTGCAGTAACTGGAGCACAACATCACGTATAGGTCACAGTGAGATCTTTGTGTTTACAACGTGACTCCTAGTAGTTAGCAGTACCTAGTCAAAGGAAGAGTCTACAGTAACTGGAGCACAACATCACATATAGGTCACAGTGAGATCTTTGTGTTTACAATGTGACTCCTGGTAGTTAGGAGTACTAGTCAAAAAAAGAGCCTGCAGTAACTGGAGCACAACATCACATATAGGTCACAGTGAGATCTTTGTGTTTACAACGTGACTCCTGGTAGTTAGCAGTACCTAGTCAAAGGAAGAGCTTGCAGTAACTGGAGCACAACATCACGTATAGGTCACAGTGAGATCTTTGTGTTTACAACGTGACTCCTGGTAGTTAGCCATACCTAGTCAAAGGAAGAGCTTGCAGTAACTGGAGCACAACATCACGTATAGGTCACAGTGAGATCTTTGTGTTTACAACGTGACTCCTGGTAGTTAGCAGTACCTAGTCAAAGGAAGAGTCTGCAGTAACTGGAGCACAACATCACGTATAGATCACAGTGAGATCTTTGTGTTTACAACGTGACTCCTGGTAGTTAGAAGTACCTAGTCAAAGGAAGAGCCTACAGTAACTGGAGCACAACATCACGTATAGGTCACAGTGAGATCTTTGTGTTTACAGCGTGACTTCTGGTAGTTAGCAGTACCTAGTCAAAGGAAGAGCTTGCAGTAACTGGAGCACAACATAACGTATAGATCACAGTGAGATCTTTGTGTTTACAACGTGACTCCTGGTAGTTAGGAGTACGTAGTCAAAGGAAGAGCCTACAGTAACTGGAGCACAACATCACGTATAGGTCACAGTGAGATCTTTGTGTTTACAACGTGACTCCTGGTAGTTAGGAGTACGTAGTCAGAGGAAGAGCCTACAGTAACTGGAGCACAACATCACGTATAGGTCACAGTGAGATCTTTGTGTTTACAACGTGACTCCTGGTAGTTAGCAGTACCTAGTCAAAGGAAGAGCTGGCAGTAACTGGAGCACATCATCACGTATAGATCACAGTGAGATCTTTGTGTTTACAACGTGACTCCTGGTAGTTAGCAGTACCTAGTCAAAGGAAGAGCCTGCAGTAACTGGAGCACAACAACACATATAGGTCACAGTGAGATCTTTGTGTTTACAACGTGACTCCTGGTAGTTAGCAGTACCTAGTCAAAGGAAGAGCTTGCAGTAACTGGAGCACAACATCACGTATAGGTCACAGTGAGATCTTTGTGTTTACAACGTGACTCCTGGTAGTTAGCAGTACCTAGTCAAAGGAAGAGCTTGCAGTAACTGGAGCACAACATAACGTATAGATCACAGTGAGATCCTTGTGTTTACAACGTGACTCCTGGTAGTTAGCAGTACCTAGTCAAAGGAAGAGCTTGCAGTAACTAGAGCACAACATAACGTATAGACCACAGTGAGATCTTTGTGTTTACAACGTGACTCCTAGTAGTTAGGAGTACCTAGTCAAAGGAAGAGCTTGCAGTAACTAGAGCACAACATAACGTATAGATCACAGTGAGATCTTTGTGTTTACAACGTGACTCCTGGTAGTTAGCAGTACCTAGTCAAAGGAAGAGCTTGCAGTAACTGGAGCACAACATAACGTATAGATCACAGTGAGATCTTTGTGTTTACAACGTGACTCCTAGTAGTTAGGAGTACCTAGTCAAAGGAAGAGCTTGCAGTAACTAGAGCACAACATAACGTATAGATCACAGTGAGATCTTTGTGTTTACAACGTGACTCCTGGTAGTTAGCAGTACCTAGTCAAAGGAAGAGCTTGCAGTAACTGGAGCACAACATAACGTATAGATCACAGTGAGATCTTTGTGTTTACAACGTGACTCCTAGTAGTTAGGAGTACCTAGTCAAAGGAAGAGCCTACAGTAACTAGAGCACAACATCACGTATAGATCACAGTGAGATCCCTTTGTTTACGTGACTCCTGGTAGTTAGGAGTAGCTAGTCAAAGGAAGAGTCTGCAGTAACTGGAGCACAACATCACGTATAGATCACAGTGAGATCTTTGTGTTTACAACGTGACTCCTAGTAGTTGGGAGTACCTAGTCAAAGGAAGAGTCTGCAGTAACTGGAGCACAACTTCACGTAAAGGTCACAGTGAGATCTTTGTGTTTACAACGTGACTCCTAGTAGTTAGGAGTACCTAGTCAAAGGAAGAGCTTGCAGTAACTGGAGCACAACATCACGTATAGATCACAGTGGGATCTTTGTGTTTACAACGTGACTCCTAGTAGTTAGCAGTACCTAGTCAAAGGAAGAGCTTGCAGTAACTGGAGCACAACATCACGTATAGGTCACAGTGAGATCTTTGTGTTTACAACGTGACTCCTAGTAGTTAGCAGTACCTAGTCAAAGGAAGAGCTTGCAGTAACTGGAGCACAACATCACGTATAGGTCACAGTGAGATCTTTGTGTTTACAACGTGACTCCTAGTAGTTAGGAGTACCTAGTCAAAGGAAGAGTCTGCAGTAACTGGAGCACAACATCACGTATAGGTCACAGTGAGATCTTTGTGTTTACAACGTGACTCCTGGTAGTTAGGAGTACCTAGTCAAAGGAAGAGCTTGCAGTAACTGGAGCACAACATCACGTATAGATCACAGTGAGATCTTTGTGTTTACAACGTGACTCCTGGTAGTTAGGAGTACCTAGTCAAAGGAAGAGCTTGAAGTAACTAGAGCACAACATCACATATAGATCACAGTGAGATCTTTGTGTTTACAACGTGACTCCTGGTAGTTAGGAGTACCTAGTCAAATGAAGAGCCTACAGTAACTGGAGCACAACATAACGTATAGATCACAGTGAGATCTTTGTGTTTACAACGTGACTCCTAGTAGTTAGGAGTACCTAGTCAAAGGAAGAGCTTGCAGTAACTGGAGCACAACATCACGTATAGATCACAGTGAGATCTTTGTGTTTACAACGTGACTCCTGGTAGTTAGCAGTACCTAGTCAAAGGAAGAGCCTACAGTAACTGGAGCACAACATCACGTATAGGTCACAGTGAGATCTTTGTGTTTACAACGTGACTCCTAGTAGTTAGGAGTACCTAGTCAAAGGAAGAGCTTGCAGTAACTGGAGCACAACATCACGTATAGATCACAGTGAGATCTTTGTGTTTACAACGTGACTCCTGGTAGTTAGCAGTACCTAGTCAAAGGAAGAGCTTACAGTAACTGGAGCACAACATTACGTATAGATCACAGTGAGATCTTTGTGTTTACAACGTGACTCCTAGTAGTTAGGAGTACCTAGCCAAAGGAAGAGCTTGCAGTAACTGGAGCACAACATCACGTATAGGTCACAGTGAGATCTTTGTGTTTACAACGTGACTGCTAGTAGTTAGCAGTACCTAGTCAAAGGAAGAGCTTGCAGTAACTGGAGCACAACATCACGTATAGATCACAGTGAGATCTTTGTGTTTACAACGTGACTCCTAGTAGTTAGCAGTACCTAGTCAAAGGAAGAGCTTGCAGTAACTGGAGCACAACATCACGTATAGGTCACAGTGAGATCTTTGTGTTTACAACGTGACTCCTGGTAGTTAGCAGTACCTAGTCAAAGGAAGAGCTTGACGTAACTGGATACAACATCACGTATAGATCACAGTGAGATCTTTGTGTTTACAACGTGACTCCTAGTAGTTAGGAGTACCTAGTCAAAGGAAGAGCTTGCAGTAACTGGAGCACAACATCACGTATAGGTCACAGTGAGATCTTTGTGTTTAAAACGTGACTCCTGGTAGTTAGCAGTACCTAGTCAAAGGAAGAGCTTGCAGTAACTGGAGCACAACATAACGTATAGATCACAGTGAGATCTTTGTGTTTACAACGTGACTCCTGGTAGTTAGCAGTACCTAGTCAAAGGAAGAGCTTGCAGTAACTGGAGCACAACATCACGTATAGATCACAGTGAGATCTTTGTGTTTACAACGTGACTCCTAGTAGTTAGCAGTACCTAGTCAAAGGAAGAGCTTGCAGTAACTGGAGCACAACATCACGTATAGATCACAGTGAGATATTTGTGTTTACAACGTGACTCCTAGTAGTTAGGAGTACCTAGTCAAAGGAAGAGCTTGCAGTAACTGGAGCACAACATCACGTATAGATCACAGTGAGATCTTTGTGTTTACAACGTGACTCCTAGTAGTTAGGAGTACCTAGTCAAAGGAAGAGTCTGCAGTAACTGGAGCACAACATCACGTATAGGTCACAGTGAGATCTTTGTGTTTACAACGTGACTCCTAGTAGTTAGCAGTACCTAGTCAAAGGAAGAGTCTACAGTAACTGGAGCACAACATCACATATAGGTCACAGTGAGATCTTTGTGTTTACAATGTGACTCCTGGTAGTTAGGAGTACTAGTCAAAGGAAGAGCCTGCAGTAACTGGAGCACAACATCACATATAGGTCACAGTGAGATCTTTGTGTTTACAACGTGAGTCCTGGTAGTTAGCAGTACCTAGTCAAAGGAAGAGCTTGCAGTAACTGGAGCACAATATCACGTATAGGTCACAGTGAGATCTTTGTGTTTACAACGTGACTCCTGGTAGTTAGCCATACCTAGTCAAAGGAAGAGCTTGCAGTAACTGGAGCACAACATCACGTATAGGTCACAGTGAAATCTTTGTGTTTACAACGTGACTCCTGGTAGTTAGCAGTACCTAGTCAAAGGAAGAGTCTGCAGTAACTGGAGCACAACATCACGTATAGATCACAGTGAGATCTTTGTGTTTACAACGTGACTCCTGGTAGTTAGCAGTACCTAGTCAAAGGAAGAGCCTACAGTAACTGGAGCACAACATCACGTATAGGTCACAGTGAGATCTTTGTGTTTACAGCGTGACTCCTGGTAGTTAGGAGTACGTAGTCAAAGGAAGAGCCTACAGTAACTGGAGCACAACATCACGTATAGATCACAGTGAGATCTTTGTGTTTACAACGTGACTCCTAGTAGTTAGGAGTACCTAGTCAAAGGAAGAGCTTGCAGTAACTGGAGCACAACATCACGTATAGATCACAGTGAGATCTTTGTGTTTACAACGTGACTCCTGGTAGTTAGCAGTACCTAGTCAAAGGAAGAGCCTGCAGTAACTGGAGCACAACATCACATATAGGTCACAGTGAGATCTTTGTGTTTACAACGTGACTCCTGGTAGTTAGCAGTACCTAGTCAAAGGAAGAGCTTGCAGTAACTGGAGCACAACATCACGTATAGGTCACAGTGAGATCTTTGTGTTTACAACGTGACTCCTGGTAGTTAGCAGTACCTAGTCAAAGGAAGAGGTTGCAGTAACTGGAGCACAACATAACGTATAGATCACAGTGAGATCTTTGTGTTTACAACGTGACTCCTGGTAGTTAGGAGTACGTAGTCAAAGGAAGAGCCTACAGTAACTGGAGCACAACATCACGTATAGGTCACAGTGAGATCTTTGTGTTTACAACGTGACTCCTGGTAGTTAGGAGTACGTAGTCAGAGGAAGAGCCTACAGTAACTGGAGCACAACATCACGTATAGGTCACAGTGAGATCTTTGTGTTTACAACGTGACTCCTGGTAGTTAGCAGTACCTAGTCAAAGGAAGAGCTTGCAGTAACTGGAGCACATCATCACGTATAGATCACAGTGAGATCTTTGTGTTTACAACGTGACTCCTAGTAGTTAGGAGTACCTAGTCAAAGGAAGAGCTTGCAGTAACTGGAGCACAACATCACGTATAGATCACAGTGAGATCTTTGTGTTTACAACGTGACTCCTGGTAGTTAGCAGTACCTAGTCAAAGGAAGAGCCTGCAGTAACTGGAGCACAACATCACATATAGGTCACAGTGAGATCTTTGTGTTTACAACGTGACTCCTGGTAGTTAGCAGTACCTAGTCAAAGGAAGAGCTTGCAGTAACTGGAGCACAACATCACGTATAGGTCACAGTGAGATCTTTGTGTTTACAACGTGACTCCTGGTAGTTAGCAGTACCTAGTCAAAGGAAGAGCTTGCAGTAACTGGAGCACAACATAACGTATAGATCACAGTGAGATCTTTGTGTTTACAACGTGACTCCTAGTAGTTAGCAGTACCTAGTCAAAGGAAGAGCTTGCAGTAACTAGAGCACAACATAACGTATAGATCACAGTGAGATCTTTGTGTTTACAACGTGACTCCTAGTAGTTAGGAGTACCTAGTCAAAGGAAGAGCTTGCAGTAACTAGAGCACAACATAACGTATAGATCACAGTGAGATCTTTGTGTTTACAACGTGACTCCTGGTAGTTAGCAGTACCTAGTCAAAGGAAGAGCTTGCAGTAACTGGAGCACAACATAACGTATAGATCACAGTGAGATCTTTGTGTTTACAACGTGACTCCTAGTAGTTAGCAGTACCTAGTCAAAGGAAGAGCTTGCAGTAACTAGAGCACAACATAACTTATAGATCACAGTGAGATCTTTGTGTTTACAACGTGACTCCTAGTAGTTAGCAGTACCTAGTCAAAGGAAGAGCTTGCAGTAACTAGAGCACAACATAACGTATAGATCACAGTGAGATCTTTGTGTTTACAACGCGACTCCTGGTAGTTAGCAGTACCTAGTCAAAGGAAGAGCTTGCAGTAACTGGAGCACAACATCACGTATAGATCACAGTGAGATCTTTGTGTTTACAACGTGACTCCTAGTAGTTAGGAGTACCTAGTCAAAGGAAGAGCCTACAGTAACTAGAGCACAACATCACGTATAGATCACAGTGAGATCCCTTTGTTTACGTGACTCCTGGTAGTTAGCAGTACCTAGTCAAAGGAAGAGCTTGCAGTAACTGGAGCACAACATCACGTATAGGTCACAGTGAGATCTTTGTGTTTACAACGTGACTCCTGGTAGTTAGGAGTACCTAGTCAAAGGAAGAGCTTGCAGTAACTGGAGCACAACATCACGTATAGATCACAGTGAGATCTTTGTGTTTACAACGTGACTCCTGGTAGTTAGCAGTACCTAGTCAAAGGAAGAGCTTGCAGTAACTGGAGCACAACATCACGTATAGGTCACAGTGAGATCTTTGTGTTTACAACGTGACTCCTGGTAGTTAGGAGTACCTAGTCAAAGGAAGAGCTTGCAGTAACTGGAGCACAACATCACGTATAGGTCACAGTGAGATCTTTGTGTTTACAACGTGACTCCTAGTAGTTAGGAGTACCTAGTCAAAGGAAGAGCTTGCAGTAACTAGAGCACAACATCACGTATAGGTTACAGTGAGATCCCTTTGTTTACGTCACTCCTGGTAGTTAGGAGTAGCTAGTCAAAGGAAGAGCTTGCACTAACTGGAGCACAACATCACGTATAGGTCACAGTGAGATCCCTTTGTTTACGTGACTCCTGGTAGTTAGGAGTAGCTAGTCAAAGGAAGAGCTTGCAGTAACTAGAGCACAACATCACGTATAGGTCACAGTGAGATCCCTTTGTTTACGTGACTCCTGGTAGTTAGGAGTAGCTAGTCAAAGGAAGAGCTTGCAGTAACTGGAGCACAACATCACGTATAGATCACAGTGAGATCCCTTTGTTTACGTGACTCCTGGTAGTTAGGAGTACCTAGTCAAAGGAAGAGCCTACAGTAACTGGAGCACAAGATCACGTATAGATCACAGTGAGATCCCTTTGTTTACGTGACTCCTGGTAGTTAGGAGTACCTAGTCAAAGGAAGAGCCTGCAGTAACTGGAGCACAACATAACGTATAGGTCACAGTGAGATCTTTGTGTTTACAACGTGACTCCTGGTAGTTAGGAGTACCTAGTCAAAGGAAGAGCTTGCAGTAACTGGAGCACAACATTACGTATAGATCACAGTGAGATCCCTTTGTTTACGTGACTCCTAGTAGTTAGCAGTACCTAGTCAAAGGAAGAGCTTGCAGTAACTGGAGCACAACATCACGTATAGATCACAGTGAGATCTTTGTGTTTACAACGTGACTCCTAGTAGTTAGCAGTAGCTAGTCAAAGGAAGAGTCTGCAGTAACTGGAGCACAACATAACGTATAGGTCACAGTGAGATCTTTGTGTTTACAACGTGACTCCTAGTAGTTAGCAGTACCTAGTCAAAGGAAAAGCCTACAGTAACTGGAGCACAACATCACGTATAGGTCACAGTGAGATCTTTGTGTTCACAACGTGACTCCTAGTAGTTAGGAGTACGTAGTCAGAGGAAGAACCTACAGTAACTGGAGCACAACATCACGTATAGGTCACAGTGAGATCTTTGTGTTTACAACGTGACTCCTGGTAGTTAGGAGTACCTAGTCAAAGGAAGAGCCTACAGTAACTAGAGCACAACATCACGTATAGGTCACAGTGAGATCTTTGTGTTTACAACGTGACTCCTGGTAGTTAGCAGTACCTAGTCAAAGGAAGAGCCTGCGGTAACTGGAGCACAACATCACATATAGGTCACAGTGAGATCTTTGTGTTTACAACGTGACTCTTGGGAGTTAGCAGTACCTAGTCAGAGGAAGAGCCTACAGTAACTGGAGCACAACATCACGTATAGCTCACAGTGAGATCTTTGTGTTTACAACGTGACTCCTAGGAGTTAGCAGTACCTAGTAAAAGGAAGAGTCTGCAGTAACTTGAGCACAACATCACATATAGGTCACAGTGGGATCTTTGTGTTTACAACGTGACTCCTGGTAGTTAGCAGTACCTAGTCAAAGGAAGAGCTTACAGTAACTGGAGCACAACATTACGTATAGATCACAGTGAGATCTTTGTGTTTACAACGTGACTCCTAGTAGTTAGGAGTACCTAGTCAAAGGAAGAGCTTGCAGTAACTGGAGCACAACATCACGTATAGGTCACAGTGAGATCTTTGTGTTTACAACGTGACTCCTAGTAGTTAGCAGTACCTAGTCAAAGGAAGAGCTTGCAGTAACTGGAGCACAACATCACGTATAGATCACAGTGAGATCTTTGTGTTTACAACGTGACTCCTAGTAGTTAGCAGTACCTAGTCAAAGGAAGAGCTTGCAGTAACTGGAGCACAACATCACGTATAGGTCACAGTGAGATCTTTGTGTTTACAACGTGACTCCTGGTAGTTAGCAGTACCTAGTCAAAGGAAGAGCTTGACGTAACTGGAGCACAACATCACGTATAGATCACAGTGAGATCTTTGTGTTTACAACGTGACTCCTAGTAGTTAGGAGTACCTAGTCAAAGGAAGAGGTTGCAGTAACTGGAGCACAACATCACGTATAGGTCACAGTGAGATCTTTGTGTTTACAACGTGACTCCTGGTAGTTAGCAGTACCTAGTCAAAGGAAGAGCTTGCAGTAACTGGAGCACAACATAACGTATAGATCACAGTGAGATCTTTGTGTTTACAACGTGACTCCTGGTAGTTAGCAGTACCTAGTCAAAGGAAGAGCTTGCAGTAACTGGAGCACAACATCACGTATAGATCACAGTGAGATCTTTGTGTTTACAACGTGACTCCTAGTAGTTAGCAGTACCTAGTCAAAGGAAGAGTCTACAGTAACTGGAGCACAACATCACATATAGGTCACAGTGAGATCTTTGTGTTTACAATGTGACTCCTGGTAGTTAGGAGTACCTAGTCAAAGGAAGAGCCTGCAGTAACTGGAGCACAACATCACATATAGGTCACAGTGAGATCTTTGTGTTTACAACGTGACTCCTGGTAGTTAGCAGTACCTAGTCAAAGGAAGAGCTTGCAGTAACTGGAGCACAACATCACGTATAGATCACAGTGAGATCTTTGTGTTTACAACGTGACTCCTGGTAGTTAGCAGTACCTAGTCAAAGGAAGAGCTTGCAGTAACTGGAGCACAACATCACGTATAGGTCACAGTGAGATCTTTGTGTTTACAACGTGACTCCTGGTAGTTAGCAGTACCTAGTCAAAGGAAGAGTCTGCAGTAACTGGAGCACAACATCACGTATAGATCACAGTGAGATCTTTGTGTTTACAACGTGACTCCTGGTAGTTAGCAGTACCTAGTCAAAGGAAGAGCCTACAGTAACTGGAGCACAACATCACGTATAGGTCACAGTGAGATCTTTGTGTGTACAGCGTGACTCCTGGTAGTTAGCAGTACCTAGTCAAAGGAAGAGCTTGCAGTAACTGGAGCACAACATAACGTATAGATCACAGTGAGATCTTTGTGTTTACAACGTGACTCCTGGTAGTTAGGAGTACGTAGTCAAAGGAAGAGCCTACAGTAACTGGAGCACAACATCACGTATAGGTCACAGTGAGATCTTTGTGTTTACAACGTGACTCCTGGTAGTTAGGAGTACGTAGTCAGAGGAAGAGCCTACAGTAACTGGAGCACAACATCACGTATAGGTCACAGTGAGATCTTTGTGTTTACAACGTGACTCCTGGTAGTTAGCAGTACCTAGTCAAAGGAAGAGCTTGCAGTAACTGGAGCACAACATCACGTATAGATCACAGTGAGATCTTTGTGTTTACAACGTGACTCCTAGTAGTTAGGAGTACCTAGTCAAAGGAAGAGCTTGCAGTAACTGGAGCACAACATCACGTATAGATCACAGTGAGATCTTTGTGTTTACAACGTGACTCCTGGTAGTTAGCAGTACCTAGTCAAGGGAAGAGCCTGCAGTAACTGGAGCACAACATCACATATAGGTCACAGTGAGATCTTTGTGTTTACAACGTGACTCCTGGTAGTTAGCAGTACCTAGTCAAAGGAAGAGCTTGCAGTAACTGGAGCACAACATCACGTATAGGTCACAGTGAGATCTTTGTGTTTACAACGTGACTCCTGGTAGTTAGCAGTACCTAGTCAAAGGAAGAGCTTGCAGTAACTGGAGCACAACATAACGTATAGATCACAGTGAGATCTTTGTGTTTACAACGTGACTCCTGGTAGTTAGCAGTACCTAGTCAAAGGAAGAGCTTGCAGTAACTAGAGCACAACATAACGTATAGATCACAGTGAGATCTTTGTGTTTACAAAGTGACTTCTAGTAGTTAGGAGTAGCTAGTCAAAGGAAGAGCTTGCAGTAACTAGAGCACAACATAACGTATAGATCACAGTGAGATCTTTGTGTTTACAACGCGACTCCTGGTAGTTAGCAGTACCTAGTCAAAGGAAGAGCCTGCGGTAACTGGAGCACAACATCACATATAGGTCACAGTGAGATCTTTGTGTTTACGTGACTCCTGGTAGTTAGCAGAACCTAGTCAAAGGAAGAGCCTGCGGTAACTGGAGCACAACATCACGTATAGGTCACAGTGAGATCTTTGTGTTTACAACGTGACTCCTGGTAGTTAGCAGTACCTAGTCAAAGGAAGAGCTTGCAGTAACTGGAGCACAACATCACATATAGATCACAGTGAGATCTTTGTGTTTACAACGTGACTCCTGGTAGTTAGCAGTACCTAGTCAAAGGAAGAGCCTGCGGTAACTGGAGTACATCACATATAGGTCACAGTGAGATCTTTGTGTTTACAACATGACTCCTAGTAGTTAGCAGTACCTAGTCAAAGGAAGAGCCTGCAGTAACTGGAGCACAACATCACATATAGATCACAGTGAGATCTTTGTGTTTACAACGTGACTCCTAGTAGTTAGGAGTACCTAGTCAAAGGAAGAGCCTAGAGTAACTGGAGCACAACATCACGTATAGATCACAGTGAGATCCCTTTGTTTACGTGACTCCTAGTAGTTAGCAGTACCTAGTCAAAGGAAGAGCCTGCGGTAACTGGAGTACATCACGTATAGATCACAGTGAGATCTTTGTGTTTACAACGTGACTCCTAGTAGTTAGCAGTACCTAGTCAAAGGAAAAGCCTACAGTAACTGGAGCACAACATCACGTATAGGTCACAGTGAGATCTTTGTGTTCACAACGTGACTCCTAGTAGTTAGGAGTACGTAGTCAGAGGAAGAGCCTACAGTAACTGGAGCACAACATCACGTATAGGTCACAGTGAGATCTTTGTGTTTACAACGTGACTCCTGGTAGTTAGGAGTACCTAGTCAAAGGAAGAGCCTACAGTAACTAGAGCACAACATCACGTATAGGTCACAGTGAGATCTTTGTGTTTACAACGTGACTCCTGGTAGTTAGCAGTACCTAGTCAAAGGAAGAGCCTGCGGTAACTGGAGCACAACATCACATATAGGTCACAGTGAGATCTTTGTGTTTACAACGTGACTCTTGGGAGTTAGCAGTACCTAGTCAGAGGAAGAGCCTACAGTAACTGGAGCACAACATCACGTATAGCTCACAGTGAGATCTTTGTGTTTACAACGTGACTCCTAGGAGTTAGCAGTACCTAGTAAAAGGAAGAGTCTGCAGTAACTTGAGCACAACATCACATATAGGTCACAGTGGGATCTTTGTGTTTACAACGTGACTCCTGGTAGTTAGCAGTACCTAGTCAAAGGAAGAGCTTACAGTAACTGGAGCACAACATTACGTATAGATCACAGTGAGATCTTTGTGTTTACAACGTGACTCCTAGTAGTTAGGAGTACCTAGTCAAAGGAAGAGCTTGCAGTAACTGGAGCACAACATCACGTATAGGTCACAGTGAGATCTTTGTGTTTACAACGTGACTCCTAGTAGTTAGCAGTACCTAGTCAAAGGAAGAGCTTGCAGTAACTGGAGCACAACATCACGTATAGATCACAGTGAGATCTTTGTGTTTACAACGTGACTCCTAGTAGTTAGCAGTACCTAGTCAAAGGAAGAGCTTGCAGTAACTGGAGCACAACATCACGTATAGGTCACAGTGAGATCTTTGTGTTTACAACGTGACTCCTGGTAGTTAGCAGTACCTAGTCAAAGGAAGAGCTTGACGTAACTGGAGCACAACATCACGTATAGATCACAGTGAGATCTTTGTGTTTACAACGTGACTCCTAGTAGTTAGGAGTACCTAGTCAAAGGAAGAGGTTGCAGTAACTGGAGCACAACATCACGTATAGGTCACAGTGAGATCTTTGTGTTTACAACGTGACTCCTGGTAGTTAGCAGTACCTAGTCAAAGGAAGAGCTTGCAGTAACTGGAGCACAACATAACGTATAGATCACAGTGAGATCTTTGTGTTTACAACGTGACTCCTGGTAGTTAGCAGTACCTAGTCAAAGGAAGAGCTTGCAGTAACTGGAGCACAACATCACGTATAGATCACAGTGAGATCTTTGTGTTTACAACGTGACTCCTAGTAGTTAGCAGTACCTAGTCAAAGGAAGAGTCTACAGTAACTGGAGCACAACATCACATATAGGTCACAGTGAGATCTTTGTGTTTACAATGTGACTCCTGGTAGTTAGGAGTACCTAGTCAAAGGAAGAGCCTGCAGTAACTGGAGCACAACATCACATATAGGTCACAGTGAGATCTTTGTGTTTACAACGTGACTCCTGGTAGTTAGCAGTACCTAGTCAAAGGAAGAGCTTGCAGTAACTGGAGCACAACATCACGTATAGATCACAGTGAGATCTTTGTGTTTACAACGTGACTCCTGGTAGTTAGCAGTACCTAGTCAAAGGAAGAGCTTGCAGTAACTGGAGCACAACATCACGTATAGGTCACAGTGAGATCTTTGTGTTTACAACGTGACTCCTGGTAGTTAGCAGTACCTAGTCAAAGGAAGAGTCTGCAGTAACTGGAGCACAACATCACGTATAGATCACAGTGAGATCTTTGTGTTTACAACGTGACTCCTGGTAGTTAGCAGTACCTAGTCAAAGGAAGAGCCTACAGTAACTGGAGCACAACATCACGTATAGGTCACAGTGAGATCTTTGTGTGTACAGCGTGACTCCTGGTAGTTAGCAGTACCTAGTCAAAGGAAGAGCTTGCAGTAACTGGAGCACAACATAACGTATAGATCACAGTGAGATCTTTGTGTTTACAACGTGACTCCTGGTAGTTAGGAGTACGTAGTCAAAGGAAGAGCCTACAGTAACTGGAGCACAACATCACGTATAGGTCACAGTGAGATCTTTGTGCTTACAACGTGACTCCTGGTAGTTAGGAGTACGTAGTCAGAGGAAGAGCCTACAGTAACTGGAGCACAACATCACGTATAGGTCACAGTGAGATCTTTGTGTTTACAACGTGACTCCTGGTAGTTAGCAGTACCTAGTCAAAGGAAGAGCTTGCAGTAACTGGAGCACAACATCACGTATAGATCACAGTGAGATCTTTGTGTTTACAACGTGACTCCTAGTAGTTAGGAGTACCTAGTCAAAGGAAGAGCTTGCAGTAACTGGAGCACAACATCACGTATAGATCACAGTGAGATCTTTGTGTTTACAACGTGACTCCTGGTAGTTAGCAGTACCTAGTCAAGGGAAGAGCCTGCAGTAACTGGAGCACAACATCACATATAGGTCACAGTGAGATCTTTGTGTTTACAACGTGACTCCTGGTAGTTAGCAGTACCTAGTCAAAGGAAGAGCTTGCAGTAACTGGAGCACAACATCACGTATAGGTCACAGTGAGATCTTTGTGTTTACAACGTGACTCCTGGTAGTTAGCAGTACCTAGTCAAAGGAAGAGCTTGCAGTAACTGGAGCACAACATAACGTATAGATCACAGTGAGATCTTTGTGTTTACAACGTGACTCCTGGTAGTTAGCAGTACCTAGTCAAAGGAAGAGCTTGCAGTAACTAGAGCACAACATAACGTATAGATCACAGTGAGATCTTTGTGTTTACAAAGTGACTTCTAGTAGTTAGGAGTAGCTAGTCAAAGGAAGAGCTTGCAGTAACTAGAGCACAACATAACGTATAGATCACAGTGAGATCTTTGTGTTTACAACGCGACTCCTGGTAGTTAGCAGTACCTAGTCAAAGGAAGAGCTTGCAGTAACTGGAGCACAACATCACGTATAGATCACAGTGAGATCTTTGTGTTTACAACGTGACTCCTAGTAGTTAGGAGTACCTAGTCAAAGGAAGAGCCTACAGTAACTAGAGCACAACATCACGTATAGATCACAGTGAGATCCCTTTGTTTACGTGACTCCTGGTAGTTAGCAGTACCTAGTCAAAGGAAGAGCTTGCAGTAACTGGAGCACAACATCACGTATAGGTCACAGTGAGATCTTTGTGTTTACAACGTGACTCCTGGTAGTTAGGAGTACCTAGTCAAAGGAAGAGCTTGCAGTAACTGGAGCACAACATCACGTATAGATCACAGTGAGATCTTTGTGTTTACAACGTGACTCCTGGTAGTTAGCAGTACCTAGTCAAAGGAAGAGCTTGCAGTAACTGGAGCACAACATCACGTATAGGTCACAGTGAGATCTTTGTGTTTACAACGTGACTCCTGGTAGTTAGGAGTACCTAGTCAAAGGAAGAGCTTGCAGTAACTGGAGCACAACATCACGTATAGGTCACAGTGAGATCTTTGTGTTTACAACGTGACTCCTAGTAGTTAGGAGTACCTAGTCAAAGGAAGAGCTTGCAGTAACTAGAGCACAACATCACGTATAGGTTACAGTGAGATCCCTTTGTTTACGTCACTCCTGGTAGTTAGGAGTAGCTAGTCAAAGGAAGAGCTTGCACTAACTGGAGCACAACATCACGTATAGGTCACAGTGAGATCCCTTTGTTTACGTGACTCCTGGTAGTTAGGAGTAGCTAGTCAAAGGAAGAGCTTGCAGTAACTAGAGCACAACATCACGTATAGGTCACAGTGAGATCCCTTTGTTTACGTGACTCCTGGTAGTTAGGAGTAGCTAGTCAAAGGAAGAGCTTGCAGTAACTGGAGCACAACATCACGTATAGATCACAGTGAGATCCCTTTGTTTACGTGACTCCTGGTAGTTAGGAGTACCTAGTCAAAGGAAGAGCCTACAGTAACTGGAGCACAAGATCACGTATAGATCACAGTGAGATCCCTTTGTTTACGTGACTCCTGGTAGTTAGGAGTACCTAGTCAAAGGAAGAGCCTGCAGTAACTGGAGCACAACATAACGTATAGGTCACAGTGAGATCTTTGTGTTTACAACGTGACTCCTGGTAGTTAGGAGTACCTAGTCAAAGGAAGAGCTTGCAGTAACTGGAGCACAACATTACGTATAGATCACAGTGAGATCCCTTTGTTTACGTGACTCCTAGTAGTTAGCAGTACCTAGTCAAAGGAAGAGCTTGCAGTAACTGGAGCACAACATCACGTATAGATCACAGTGAGATCTTTGTGTTTACAACGTGACTCCTAGTAGTTAGCAGTAGCTAGTCAAAGGAAGAGTCTGCAGTAACTGGAGCACAACATAACGTATAGGTCACAGTGAGATCTTTGTGTTTACAACGTGACTCCTAGTAGTTAGCAGTACCTAGTCAAAGGAAAAGCCTACAGTAACTGGAGCACAACATCACGTATAGGTCACAGTGAGATCTTTGTGTTCACAACGTGACTCCTAGTAGTTAGGAGTACGTAGTCAGAGGAAGAGCCTACAGTAACTGGAGCACAACATCACGTATAGGTCACAGTGAGATCTTTGTGTTTACAACGTGACTCCTGGTAGTTAGGAGTACCTAGTCAAAGGAAGAGCCTACAGTAACTAGAGCACAACATCACGTATAGGTCACAGTGAGATCTTTGTGTTTACAACGTGACTCCTGGTAGTTAGCAGTACCTAGTCAAAGGAAGAGCCTGCGGTAACTGGAGCACAACATCACATATAGGTCACAGTGAGATCTTTGTGTTTACAACGTGACTCTTGGGAGTTAGCAGTACCTAGTCAGAGGAAGAGCCTACAGTAACTGGAGCACAACATCACGTATAGCTCACAGTGAGATCTTTGTGTTTACAACGTGACTCCTAGGAGTTAGCAGTACCTAGTAAAAGGAAGAGTCTGCAGTAACTTGAGCACAACATCACATATAGGTCACAGTGGGATCTTTGTGTTTACAACGTGACTCCTGGTAGTTAGGAGTACCTAGTCAAAGGAAGAGTCTGCAGTAACTGGAGCACATCACATATAGGTCACAGTGAGATCTTTGTGTTTACAACGTGACTCCTAGGTGTTAGCAGTACCTAGTCAAAGGAAGAGTCTGCAGTAACTGGAGCACAACATCACATATAGGTCACAGTGAATTCTTTGTGTTTACAACATGACTCCTGGTAGTTAAGAGTACCTAGTCAAAGGAAAAGCCTGCAGTAACTGGAGCACAACATCACGCATAGGTCACAGTGAGATCTTTGTGTTTACAACGTGACTCCTAGTAGTTAGGAGTACCTAGTCAAAGGAAGAGCCTGCAGTAACTGGAGCACAACATCACGTATAGGTCACAGTGAGATCTTTGTGCTTACAACGTGACTCCTGGTAGTTAGGAGTACGTAGTCAGAGGAAGAGCCTACAGTAACTGGAGCACAACATCACGTATAGGTCACAGTGAGATCTTTGTGTTTACAACGTGACTCCTGGTAGTTAGCAGTACCTAGTCAAAGGAAGAGCTTGCAGTAACTGGAGCACAACATCACGTATAGATCACAGTGAGATCTTTGTGTTTACAACGTGACTCCTAGTAGTTAGGAGTACCTAGTCAAAGGAAGAGCTTGCAGTAACTGGAGCACAACATCACGTATAGATCACAGTGAGATCTTTGTGTTTACAACGTGACTCCTGGTAGTTAGCAGTACCTAGTCAAGGGAAGAGCCTGCAGTAACTGGAGCACAACATCACATATAGGTCACAGTGAGATCTTTGTGTTTACAACGTGACTCCTGGTAGTTAGCAGTACCTAGTCAAAGGAAGAGCTTGCAGTAACTGGAGCACAACATCACGTATAGGTCACAGTGAGATCTTTGTGTTTACAACGTGACTCCTGGTAGTTAGCAGTACCTAGTCAAAGGAAGAGCTTGCAGTAACTGGAGCACAACATAACGTATAGATCACAGTGAGATCTTTGTGTTTACAACGTGACTCCTGGTAGTTAGCAGTACCTAGTCAAAGGAAGAGCTTGCAGTAACTAGAGCACAACATAACGTATAGATCACAGTGAGATCTTTGTGTTTACAAAGTGACTTCTAGTAGTTAGGAGTAGCTAGTCAAAGGAAGAGCTTGCAGTAACTAGAGCACAACATAACGTATAGATCACAGTGAGATCTTTGTGTTTACAACGCGACTCCTGGTAGTTAGCAGTACCTAGTCAAAGGAAGAGCTTGCAGTAACTGGAGCACAACATCACGTATAGATCACAGTGAGATCTTTGTGTTTACAACGTGACTCCTAGTAGTTAGGAGTACCTAGTCAAAGGAAGAGCCTACAGTAACTAGAGCACAACATCACGTATAGATCACAGTGAGATCCCTTTGTTTACGTGACTCCTGGTAGTTAGCAGTACCTAGTCAAAGGAAGAGCTTGCAGTAACTGGAGCACAACATCACGTATAGGTCACAGTGAGATCTTTGTGTTTACAACGTGACTCCTGGTAGTTAGGAGTACCTAGTCAAAGGAAGAGCTTGCAGTAACTGGAGCACAACATCACGTATAGATCACAGTGAGATCTTTGTGTTTACAACGTGACTCCTGGTAGTTAGCAGTACCTAGTCAAAGGAAGAGCTTGCAGTAACTGGAGCACAACATCACGTATAGGTCACAGTGAGATCTTTGTGTTTACAACGTGACTCCTGGTAGTTAGGAGTACCTAGTCAAAGGAAGAGCTTGCAGTAACTGGAGCACAACATCACGTATAGGTCACAGTGAGATCTTTGTGTTTACAACGTGACTCCTAGTAGTTAGGAGTACCTAGTCAAAGGAAGAGCTTGCAGTAACTAGAGCACAACATCACGTATAGGTTACAGTGAGATCCCTTTGTTTACGTCACTCCTGGTAGTTAGGAGTAGCTAGTCAAAGGAAGAGCTTGCACTAACTGGAGCACAACATCACGTATAGGTCACAGTGAGATCCCTTTGTTTACGTGACTCCTGGTAGTTAGGAGTAGCTAGTCAAAGGAAGAGCTTGCAGTAACTAGAGCACAACATCACGTATAGGTCACAGTGAGATCCCTTTGTTTACGTGACTCCTGGTAGTTAGGAGTAGCTAGTCAAAGGAAGAGCTTGCAGTAACTGGAGCACAACATCACGTATAGATCACAGTGAGATCCCTTTGTTTACGTGACTCCTGGTAGTTAGGAGTACCTAGTCAAAGGAAGAGCCTACAGTAACTGGAGCACAAGATCACGTATAGATCACAGTGAGATCCCTTTGTTTACGTGACTCCTGGTAGTTAGGAGTACCTAGTCAAAGGAAGAGCCTGCAGTAACTGGAGCACAACATAACGTATAGGTCACAGTGAGATCTTTGTGTTTACAACGTGACTCCTGGTAGTTAGGAGTACCTAGTCAAAGGAAGAGCTTGCAGTAACTGGAGCACAACATTACGTATAGATCACAGTGAGATCCCTTTGTTTACGTGACTCCTAGTAGTTAGCAGTACCTAGTCAAAGGAAGAGCTTGCAGTAACTGGAGCACAACATCACGTATAGATCACAGTGAGATCTTTGTGTTTACAACGTGACTCCTAGTAGTTAGCAGTAGCTAGTCAAAGGAAGAGTCTGCAGTAACTGGAGCACAACATAACGTATAGGTCACAGTGAGATCTTTGTGTTTACAACGTGACTCCTAGTAGTTAGCAGTACCTAGTCAAAGGAAAAGCCTACAGTAACTGGAGCACAACATCACGTATAGGTCACAGTGAGATCTTTGTGTTCACAACGTGACTCCTAGTAGTTAGGAGTACGTAGTCAGAGGAAGAGCCTACAGTAACTGGAGCACAACATCACGTATAGGTCACAGTGAGATCTTTGTGTTTACAACGTGACTCCTGGTAGTTAGGAGTACCTAGTCAAAGGAAGAGCCTACAGTAACTAGAGCACAACATCACGTATAGGTCACAGTGAGATCTTTGTGTTTACAACGTGACTCCTGGTAGTTAGCAGTACCTAGTCAAAGGAAGAGCCTGCGGTAACTGGAGCACAACATCACATATAGGTCACAGTGAGATCTTTGTGTTTACAACGTGACTCTTGGGAGTTAGCAGTACCTAGTCAGAGGAAGAGCCTACAGTAACTGGAGCACAACATCACGTATAGCTCACAGTGAGATCTTTGTGTTTACAACGTGACTCCTAGGAGTTAGCAGTACCTAGTAAAAGGAAGAGTCTGCAGTAACTTGAGCACAACATCACATATAGGTCACAGTGGGATCTTTGTGTTTACAACGTGACTCCTGGTAGTTAGGAGTACCTAGTCAAAGGAAGAGTCTGCAGTAACTGGAGCACATCACATATAGGTCACAGTGAGATCTTTGTGTTTACAACGTGACTCCTAGGTGTTAGCAGTACCTAGTCAAAGGAAGAGTCTGCAGTAACTGGAGCACAACATCACATATAGGTCACAGTGAATTCTTTGTGTTTACAACATGACTCCTGGTAGTTAAGAGTACCTAGTCAAAGGAAAAGCCTGCAGTAACTGGAGCACAACATCACGCATAGGTCACAGTGAGATCTTTGTGTTTACAACGTGACTCCTAGTAGTTAGGAGTACCTAGTCAAAGGAAGAGCCTGCAGTAACTGGAGCACAACATCACGTATAGGTCACAGTGAGATCTTTGTGTTTACGTGACTCCTGGTAGTTAGCAGTACCTAGTCAAAGGAAGAGCCTGCGGTAACTGGAGCACAACATCACATATAGGTCACAGTGAGATCTTTGTGTTTACGTGACTCCTGGTAGTTAGCAGAACCTAGTCAAAGGAAGAGCCTGCGGTAACTGGAGCACAACATCACGTATAGGTCACAGTGAGATCTTTGTGTTTACAACGTGACTCCTGGTAGTTAGCAGTACCTAGTCAAAGGAAGAGCTTGCAGTAACTGGAGCACAACATCACATATAGATCACAGTGAGATCTTTGTGTTTACAACGTGACTCCTGGTAGTTAGCAGTACCTAGTCAAAGGAAGAGCCTGCGGTAACTGGAGTACATCACATATAGGTCACAGTGAGATCTTTGTGTTTACAACATGACTCCTAGTAGTTAGCAGTACCTAGTCAAAGGAAGAGCCTGCAGTAACTGGAGCACAACATCACATATAGATCACAGTGAGATCTTTGTGTTTACAACGTGACTCCTAGTAGTTAGGAGTACCTAGTCAAAGGAAGAGCCTAGAGTAACTGGAGCACAACATCACGTATAGATCACAGTGAGATCCCTTTGTTTACGTGACTCCTAGTAGTTAGCAGTACCTAGTCAAAGGAAGAGCCTGCGGTAACTGGAGTACATCACGTATAGATCACAGTGAGATCTTTGTGTTTACAACGTGACTCCTAGTAGTTAGCAGTACCTAGTCAAAGGAAAAGCCTACAGTAACTGGAGCACAACATCACGTATAGGTCACAGTGAGATCTTTGTGTTCACAACGTGACTCCTAGTAGTTAGGAGTACGTAGTCAGAGGAAGAGCCTACAGTAACTGGAGCACAACATCACGTATAGGTCACAGTGAGATCTTTGTGTTTACAACGTGACTCCTGGTAGTTAGGAGTACCTAGTCAAAGGAAGAGCCTACAGTAACTAGAGCACAACATCACGTATAGGTCACAGTGAGATCTTTGTGTTTACAACGTGACTCCTGGTAGTTAGCAGTACCTAGTCAAAGGAAGAGCCTGCGGTAACTGGAGCACAACATCACATATAGGTCACAGTGAGATCTTTGTGTTTACAACGTGACTCTTGGGAGTTAGCAGTACCTAGTCAGAGGAAGAGCCTACAGTAACTGGAGCACAACATCACGTATAGCTCACAGTGAGATCTTTGTGTTTACAACGTGACTCCTAGGAGTTAGCAGTACCTAGTAAAAGGAAGAGTCTGCAGTAACTTGAGCACAACATCACATATAGGTCACAGTGGGATCTTTGTGTTTACAACGTGACTCCTGGTAGTTAGCAGTACCTAGTCAAAGGAAGAGCTTACAGTAACTGGAGCACAACATTACGTATAGATCACAGTGAGATCTTTGTGTTTACAACGTGACTCCTAGTAGTTAGGAGTACCTAGTCAAAGGAAGAGCTTGCAGTAACTGGAGCACAACATCACGTATAGGTCACAGTGAGATCTTTGTGTTTACAACGTGACTCCTAGTAGTTAGCAGTACCTAGTCAAAGGAAGAGCTTGCAGTAACTGGAGCACAACATCACGTATAGATCACAGTGAGATCTTTGTGTTTACAACGTGACTCCTAGTAGTTAGCAGTACCTAGTCAAAGGAAGAGCTTGCAGTAACTGGAGCACAACATCACGTATAGGTCACAGTGAGATCTTTGTGTTTACAACGTGACTCCTGGTAGTTAGCAGTACCTAGTCAAAGGAAGAGCTTGACGTAACTGGAGCACAACATCACGTATAGATCACAGTGAGATCTTTGTGTTTACAACGTGACTCCTAGTAGTTAGGAAAACCTAGTCAAAGGAAGAGGTTGCAGTAACTGGAGCACAACATCACGTATAGGTCACAGTGAGATCTTTGTGTTTACAACGTGACTCCTGGTAGTTAGCAGTACCTAGTCAAAGGAAGAGCTTGCAGTAACTGGAGCACAACATAACGTATAGATCACAGTGAGATCTTTGTGTTTACAACGTGACTCCTGGTAGTTAGCAGTACCTAGTCAAAGGAAGAGCTTGCAGTAACTGGAGCACAACATCACGTATAGATCACAGTGAGATCTTTGTGTTTCAACGTGACTCCTAGTAGTTAGCAGTACCTAGTCAAAGGAAGAGTCTACAGTAACTGGAGCACAACATCACATATAGGTCACAGTGAGATCTTTGTGTTTACAATGTGACTCCTGGTAGTTAGGAGTACCTAGTCAAAGGAAGAGCCTGCAGTAACTGGAGCACAACATCACATATAGGTCACAGTGAGATCTTTGTGTTTACAACGTGACTCCTGGTAGTTAGCAGTACCTAGTCAAAGGAAGAGCTTGCAGTAACTGGAGCACAACATCACGTATAGATCACAGTGAGATCTTTGTGTTTACAACGTGACTCCTGGTAGTTAGCAGTACCTAGTCAAAGGAAGAGCTTGCAGTAACTGGAGCACAACATCACGTATAGGTCACAGTGAGATCTTTGTGTTTACAACGTGACTCCTGGTAGTTAGCAGTACCTAGTCAAAGGAAGAGTCTGCAGTAACTGGAGCACAACATCACGTATAGATCACAGTGAGATCTTTGTGTTTACAACGTGACTCCTGGTAGTTAGCAGTACCTAGTCAAAGGAAGAGCCTACAGTAACTGGAGCACAACATCACGTATAGGTCACAGTGAGATCTTTGTGTGTACAGCGTGACTCCTGGTAGTTAGCAGTACCTAGTCAAAGGAAGAGCTTGCAGTAACTGGAGCACAACATAACGTATAGATCACAGTGAGATCTTTGTGTTTACAACGTGACTCCTGGTAGTTAGGAGTACGTAGTCAAAGGAAGAGCCTACAGTAACTGGAGCACAACATCACGTATAGGTCACAGTGAGATCTTTGTGTTTACAACGTGACTCCTGGTAGTTAGGAGTACGTAGTCAGAGGAAGAGCCTACAGTAACTGGAGCACAACATCACGTATAGGTCACAGTGAGATCTTTGTGTTTACAACGTGACTCCTGGTAGTTAGCAGTACCTAGTCAAAGGAAGAGCTTGCAGTAACTGGAGCACAACATCACGTATAGATCACAGTGAGATCTTTGTGTTTACAACGTGACTCCTAGTAGTTAGGAGTACCTAGTCAAAGGAAGAGCTTGCAGTAACTGGAGCACAACATCACGTATAGATCACAGTGAGATCTTTGTGTTTACAACGTGACTCCTGGTAGTTAGCAGTACCTAGTCAAGGGAAGAGCCTGCAGTAACTGGAGCACAACATCACATATAGGTCACAGTGAGAATTTTGTGTTTACAACGTGACTCCTGGTAGTTAGCAGTACCTAGTCAAAGGAAGAGCTTGCAGTAACTGGAGCACAACATCACGTATAGGTCACAGTGAGATCTTTGTGTTTACAACGTGACTCCTGGTAGTTAGCAGTACCTAGTCAAAGGAAGAGCTTGCAGTAACTGGAGCACAACATAACGTATAGATCACAGTGAGATCTTTGTGTTTACAACGTGACTCCTGGTAGTTAGCAGTACCTAGTCAAAGGAAGAGCTTGCAGTAACTAGAGCACAACATAACGTATAGATCACAGTGAGATCTTTGTGTTTACAAAGTGACTTCTAGTAGTTAGGAGTAGCTAGTCAAAGGAAGAGCTTGCAGTAACTAGAGCACAACATAACGTATAGATCACAGTGAGATCTTTGTGTTTACAACGTGACTCCTGGTAGTTAGCAGTACCTAGTCAAAGGAAGAGCTTGCAGTAACTGGAGCACAACATAACGTATAGATCACAGTGAGATCTTTGTGTTTACAACGTGACTCCTAGTAGTTAGCAGTACCTAGTCAAAGGAAGAGCTTGCAGTAACTAGAGCACAACATAACGTATAGATCACAGTGAGATCTTTGTGTTTACAACGTGACTCCTAGTAGTTAGCAGTACCTAGTCAAAGGAAGAGCTTGCAGTAACTAGAGCACAACATAACGTATAGATCACAGTGAGATCTTTGTGTTTACAACGCGACTCCTGGTAGTTAGCAGTACCTAGTCAAAGGAAGAGCTTGCAGTAACTGGAGCACAACATCACGTATAGATCACAGTGAGATCTTTGTGTTTACAACGTGACTCCTAGTAGTTAGGAGTACCTAGTCAAAGGAAGAGCCTACAGTAACTAGAGCACAACATCACGTATAGATCACAGTGAGATCCCTTTGTTTACGTGACTCCTGGTAGTTAGGAGTACCTAGTCAAAGGAAGAGCTTGCAGTAACTAGAGCACAACATAACGTATAGATCACAGTGAGATCTTTGTGTTTACAACGTGACTCCTGGTAGTTAGCAGTACCTAGTCAAAGGAAGAGCTTGCAGTAACTGGAGCACAACATAACGTATAGATCACAGTGAGATCTTTGTGTTTACAACGTGACTCCTGGTAGTTAGCAGTACCTAGTCAAAGGAAGAGCTTGCAGTAACTGGAGCACAACATCACGTATAGATCACAGTGAGATCTTTGTGTTTACAACGTGACTCCTGGTAGTTAGGAGTACCTAGTCAAAGGATGAGCTTGCAGTAACTGGAGCACAACATCACGTATAGGTCACAGTGAGATCTTTGTGTTTACAACGTGACTCCTGGTAGTTAGGAGTACCTAGTCAAAGGAAGAGCTTGCAGTAACTGGAGCACAACATCACGTATAGATCACAGTGAGATCTTTGTGTTTACAACGTGACTCCTGGTAGTTAGCAGTACCTAGTCAAAGGAAGAGCTTGCAGTAACTGGAGCACAACATCACGTATAGGTCACAGTGAGATCTTTGTGTTTACAACGTGACTCCTGGTAGTTAGGAGTACCTAGTCAAAGGAAGAGCTTGCAGTAACTGGAGCACAACATCACGTATAGGTCACAGTGAGATCTTTGTGTTTACAACGTGACTCCTAGTAGTTAGGAGTACCTAGTCAAAGGAAGAGCTTGCAGTAACTAGAGCACAACATCACGTATAGGTTACAGTGAGATCCCTTTGTTTACGTCACTCCTGGTAGTTAGGAGTAGCTAGTCAAAGGAAGAGCTTGCACTAACTGGAGCACAACATCACGTATAGGTCACAGTGAGATCCCTTTGTTTACGTGACTCCTGGTAGTTAGGAGTAGCTAGTCAAAGGAATAGCTTGCAGTAACTAGAGCACAACATCACGTATAGGTCACAGTGAGATCCCTTTGTTTACGTGACTCCTGGTAGTTAGGAGTAGCTAGTCAAAGGAAGAGCTTGCAGTAACTGGAGCACAACATCACGTATAGATCACAGTGAGATCCCTTTGTTTACGTGACTCCTGGTAGTTAGGAGTACCTAGTCAAAGGAAGAGCCTACAGTAACTGGAGCACAAGATCACGTATAGATCACAGTGAGATCCCTTTGTTTACGTGACTCCTGGTAGTTAGGAGTACCTAGTCAAAGGAAGAGCCTGCAGTAACTGGAGCACAACATTACGTATAGGTCACAGTGAGATCTTTGTGTTTACAACGTGACTCCTGGTAGTTAGGAGTACCTAGTCAAAGGAAGAGCTTGCAGTAACTGGAGCACAACATTACGTATAGATCACAGTGAGATCCCTTTGTTTACGTGACTCCTAGTAGTTAGCAGTACCTAGTCAAAGGAAGAGCTTGCAGTAACTGGAGCACAACATCACGTATAGATCACAGTGAGATCTTTGTGTTTACAACGTGACTCCTAGTAGTTAGCAGTAGCTAGTCAAAGGAAGAGTCTGCAGTAACTGGAGCACAACATAACGTATAGGTCACAGTGAGATCTTTGTGTTTACAACGTGACTCCTAGTAGTTAGCAGTACCTAGTCAAAGGAAAAGCCTACAGTAACTGGAGCACAACATCACGTATAGGTCACAGTGAGATCTTTGTGTTCACAACGTGACTCCTAGTAGTTAGGAGTACGTAGTCAGAGGAAGAGCCTACAGTAACTGGAGCACAACATCACGTATAGGTCACAGTGAGATCTTTGTGTTTACAACGTGACTCCTGGTAGTTAGGAGTACCTAGTCAAAGGAAGAGCCTACAGTAACTAGAGCACAACATCACGTATAGGTCACAGTGAGATCTTTGTGTTTACAACGTGACTCCTGGTAGTTAGCAGTACCTAGTCAAAGGAAGAGCCTGCGGTAACTGGAGCACAACATCACGTATAGGTCACAGTGAGATCTTTGTGTTTACAACGTGACTCTTGGGAGTTAGCAGTACCTAGTCAGAGGAAGAGCCTACAGTAACTGGAGCACAACATCACGTATAGGTCACAGTGAGATCTTTGTGTTTACATCGTGACTCCTAGGAGTTAGCAGTACCTAGTAAAAGGAAGAGTCTGCAGTAACTTGAGCACAACATCACATATAGTTCACAGTGGGATCTTTGTGTTTACAACGTGACTCCTGGTAGTTAGGAGTACCTAGTCAAAGGAAGCGTCTGCAGTAACTGGAGCACATCACATATAGGTCACAGTGAGATCTTTGTGTTTACAACGTGACTCCTAGGTGTTAGCAGTACCTAGTCAAAGGAAGAGTCTGCAGTAACTGGAGCACAACATCACATATAGGTCACAGTGAGATCTTTGTGTTTACAACGTGACTCCTGGTAGTTAGCAGTACCTAGTCAAAGGAAGAGCCTGCAGTAACTGGAGCACAACATCACATATAGGTCACAGTGGGATCTTTGTGTTTACAACATGACTCCTGGTAGTTAAGAGTACCTAGTCAAAGGAAGAGCCTGCAGTAACTGGAGCACAACATCACGTATAGGTCACAGTGAGATCTTTGTGTTTACAACGTGACTCCTAGTAGTTAGCAGTACCTAGTCAAAGGAAGAGCCTGCAGTAACTGGAGCACAACATCACGTATAGGTCACAGTGAGATCTTTGTATTTACAACGTGACTCCTAGTAGTTAGCAGTACCTAGTCAAAGGAAGAGCCTGCAGTAACTGGAGTACATCACATATAGGTCACAGTGAGATCTTTGTGTTTACAACGTGACTCCTGGTAGTTAGGAGTACCTAGTCAAAGGAAGAGTCTGCAGTAACTGGAGCACAACATAACGTATAGGTCACAGTGAGATCTTTGTGTTTACAACGTGACTCCTAGTAGTTAGGAGTACCTAGTCAAAGGAAGAGCCTACAGTAACTGGAGCACAACATCACATATAGGTCACAGTGAGATCTCTGTGTTTACAATGTGACTCCTGGTAGTTAGCAGTACCTAGTCAAAGGAAGAGCCTACAGTAACTAGAGCACAACATCACATATAGGTCACAGTGAGATCTTTGTGTTTACAATGTGACTCCTGGTAGTTAAGAGTACCTAGTCAAAGGAGGAGCTTGCAGTAACTGGAGCACAACATCACGTATAGGTCACAGTGAGATCTTTGTGTTTACAACGTGACTCCTAGTAGTTAGGAGTACCTAGTCAAAGGAAGAGCCTGCGGTAACTAGAGCACAACATCACGTATAGGTCACAGTGAGATCTTTGTGTTTACAACGTGACTCCTAGTAGTTAGGAGTACCTAGTCAAAGGAAGAGCCTACAGTAACTGGAGCACAACATCACATATAGGTCACAGTGAGATCTCTGTGTTTACAATGTGACTCCTGGTAGTTAGCAGTACGTAGTCAAAGGAAAAGCCTACAGTAACTGGAGCACAACATCACGTATAGGTCACAGTGAGATCTTTGTGTTCACAACGTGACTCCTAGTAGTTAGGAGTACGTAGTCAGAGGAAGAGCCTACAGTAACTGGAGCACAACATCACGTATAGGTCACAGTGAGATCTTTGTGTTTACAACGTGACTCCTGGTAGTTAGGAGTACCTAGTCAAAGGAAGAGCCTACAGTAACTAGAGCACAACATCACGTATAGGTCACAGTGAGATCTTTGTGTTTACAACGTGACTCCTGGTAGTTAGCAGTACCTAGTCAAAGGAAGAGCCTGCGGTAACTGGAGCACAACATCACATATAGGTCACAGTGAGATCTTTGTGTTTACAACGTGACTCTTGGGAGTTAGCAGTACCTAGTCAGAGGAAGAGCCTACAGTAACTGGAGCACAACATCACGTATAGGTCACAGTGAGATCTTTGTGTTTACATCGTGACTCCTAGGAGTTAGCAGTACCTAGTAAAAGGAAGAGTCTGCAGTAACTTGAGCACATCACATATAGGTCACAGTGGGATCTTTGTGTTTACAACGTGACTCCTGGTAGTTAGGAGTACCTAGTCAAAGGAAGCGTCTGCAGTAACTGGAGCACATCACATATAGGTCACAGTGAGATCTTTGTGTTTACAACGTGACTCCTAGGTGTTAGCAGTACCTAGTCAAAGGAAGAGTCTGCAGTAACTGGAGCACAACATCACATATAGGTCACAGTGAGATCTTTGTGTTTACAACGTGACTCCTGGTAGTTAGCAGTACCTAGTCAAAGGAAGAGCCTGGAGTAACTGGAGCACAACATCACATATAGGTCACAGTGGGATCTTTGTGTTTACAACATGACTCCTGGTAGTTAAGAGTACCTAGTCAAAGGAAGAGCCTGCAGTAACTGGAGCACAACATCACGTATAGGTCACAGTGAGATCTTTGTGTTTACAACGTGACTCCTAGTAGTTAGCAGTACCTAGTCAAAGGAAGAGCCTGCAGTAACTGGAGCACAACATCACGTATAGGACACAGTGAGATCTTTGTGTTTACAACGTGACTCCTGGTAGTTAGCAGTACCTAGTCAAAGGAAGAGCCTGCAGTAACTGGAGTACATCACATATAGGTCACAGTGAGATCTTTGTGTTTACAACGTGACTCCTGGTAGTTAGGAGTACCTAGTCAAAGGAAGAGTCTGCAGTAACTGGAGCACAACATAACGTATAGGTCACAGTGAGATCTTTGTGTTTACAACGTGACTCCTAGTAGTTAGGAGTACCTAGTCAAAGGAAGAGCCTACAGTAACTGGAGCACAACATCACATATAGGTCACAGTGAGATCTCTGTGTTTACAATGTGACTCCTGGTAGTTAGCAGTACCTAGTCAAAGGAAGAGCCTACAGTAACTAGAGCACAACATCACATATAGGTCACAGTGAGATCTTTGTGTTTACAATGTGACTCCTGGTAGTTAAGAGTACCTAGTCAAAGGAGGAGCTTGCAGTAACTGGAGCACAACATCACGTATAGGTCACAGTGAGATCTTTGTGTTTACAACGTGACTCCTAGTAGTTAGGAGTACCTAGTCAAAGGAAGAGCCTGCGGTAACTAGAGCACAACATCACGTATAGGTCACAGTGAGATCTTTGTGTTTACAACGTGACTCCTAGTAGTTAGGAGTACCTAGTCAAAGGAAGAGCCTACAGTAACTGGAGCACAACATCACGTATAGGTCACAGTGAGATCTCTGTGTTTACAATGTGACTCCTGGTAGTTAGCAGTACGTAGTCAAAGGAAGAGCCTACAGTAACTAGAGCACAACATCACATATAGGTCACAGTGAGATCTTTGTGTTTACAATGTGACTCCTGGTAGTTAAGAGTACCTAGTCAAAGGAGGAGCTTGCAGTAACTGGAGCACAACATCACGTATAGGTCACAGTGAGATCTTTGTGTTTACAACGTGACTCCTAGTAGTTAGGAGTACCTAGTCAAAGGAAGAGCCTGCGGTAACTAGAGCACAACATCACGTATAGGTCACAGTGAGATCTTTGTGTTTACAACGTGACTCCTAGTAGTTAGGAGTACCTAGTCAAAGGAAGAGTCTACAGTAACTGGAGCACAACATCACGTATAGGTCACAGTGAGATCTTTGTGTTTACAACGTGACTCCTGGTAGTTAGGAGTACGTAGTCAGAGGAAGAGCCTACAGTAACTGGAGCACAACATCACGTATAGGTCACAGTGAGATCTTTGTGTTTACAACGTGACTCCTGGTAGTTAGCAGTACCTAGTCAAAGGAAGAGCTTGCAGTAACTGGAGCACATCATCACGTATAGATCACAGTGAGATCTTTGTGTTTACAACGTGACTCCTAGTAGTTAGGAGTACCTAGTCAAAGGAAGAGCTTGCAGTAACTGGAGCACAACATCACGTATAGATCACAGTGAGATCTTTGTGTTTACAACGTGACTCCTGGTAGTTAGCAGTACCTAGTCAAAGAAAGAGCCTGCAGTAACTGGAGCACAACATCACATATAGGTCACAGTGAGATCTTTGTGTTTACAACGTGACTCCTGGTAGTTAGCAGTACCTAGTCAAAGGAAGAGCTTGCAGTAACTGGAGCACAACATCACGTATAGGTCACAGTGAGATCTTTGTGTTTACAACGTGACTCCTGGTAGTTAGCAGTACCTAGTCAAAGGAAGAGCTTGCAGTAACTGGAGCACAACATAACGTATAGATCACAGTGAGATCTTTGTGTTTACAACGTGACTCCTGGTAGTTAGCAGTACCTAGTCAAAGGAAGAGCTTGCAGTAACTAGAGCACAACATAACGTATAGATCACAGTGAGATCTTTGTGTTTACAACGTGACTCCTAGTAGTTAGGAGTACCTAGTCAAAGGAAGAGCTTGCAGTAACTAGAGCACAACATAACGTATAGATCACAGTGAGATCTTTGTGTTTACAACGTGACTCCTGGTAGTTAGCAGTACCTAGTCAAAGGAAGAGCTTGCAGTAACTGGAGCACAACATAACGTATAGATCACAGTGAGATCTTTGTGTTTACAACGTGACTCCTAGTAGTTAGGAGTACCTAGTCAAAGGAAGAACCTACAGTAACTAGAGCACAACATCACGTATAGATCACAGTGAGATCCCTTTGTTTACGTGACTCCTGGTAGTTAGGAGTAGCTAGTCAAAGGAAGAGTCTGCAGTAACTGGAGCACAACATCACGTATAGATCACAGTGAGATCTTTGTGTTTACAACGTGACTCCTGGTAGTTAGCAGTACCTAGTCAAAGGAAGAGCCTACAGTAACTGGAGCACAACATAACGTATAGATCACAGTGAGATCTTTGTGTTTACAACGTGACTCCTGGTAGTTAGCAGTACCTAGTCAAAGGAAGAGCTTGCAGTAACTGGAGCACAACATCACGTATAGATCACAGTGAGATCTTTGTGTTTACAACGTGACTCCTAGTAGTTAGCAGTACCTAGTCAAAGGAAGAGTCTACAGTAACTGGAGCACAACATCACATATAGGTCACAGTGAGATCTTTGTGTTTACAATGTGACTCGTGGTAGTTAGGAGTACCTAGTCAAAGGAAGAGCCTGCAGTAACTGGAGCACAACATCACATATAGGTCACAGTGAGATCTTTGTGTTTACAACGTGCCTCCTGGTAGTTAGCAGTACCTAGTCAAAGGAAGAGCTTGCAGTAACTGGAGCACAACATCACGTATAGATCACAGTGAGATCTTTGTGTTTACAACGTGACTCCTGGTAGTTAGCAGTACCTAGTCAAAGGAAGAGCTTGCAGTAACTGGAGCACAACATCACGTATAGGTCACAGTGAGATCTTTGTGTTTACAACGTGACTCCTGGTAGTTAGCAGTACCTAGTCAAAGGAAGAGTCTGCAGTAACTGGAGCACAACATCACGTATAGATCACAGTGAGATCTTTGTGTTTACAACGTGACTCCTGGTAGTTAGCAGTACCTAGTCAAAGGAAGAGCCTACAGTAACTGGAGCACAACATCACGTATAGGTCACAGTGAGATCTTTGTGTTTACAGCGTGACTCCTGGTAGTTAGCAGTACCTAGTCAAAGGAAGAGCTTGCAGTAACTGGAGCACAACATAACGTATAGATCACAGTGAGATCTTTGTGTTTACAACGTGACTCCTGGTAGTTAGGAGTACGTAGTCAAAGGAAGAGTCTACAGTAACTGGAGCACAACATCACGTATAGGTCACAGTGAGATCCCTTTGTTTACGTGACTCCTGGTAGTTAGGAGTACCTAGTCAAAGGAAGAGCTTGCAGTAACTAGAGCACAACATCACGTATAGGTCACAGTGAGATCCCTTTGTTTACGTGACTCCTGGTAGTTAGGAGTAGCTAGTCAAAGGAAGAGCTTGCAGTAACTGGAGCACAACATCACGTATAGATCACAGTGAGATCCCTTTGTTTACGTGACTCCTGGTAGTTAGGAGTACCTAGTCAAAGGAAGAGCCTACAGTAACTGGAGCACAAGATCACGTATAGATCACAGTGAGATCCCTTTGTTTACGTGACTCCTGGTAGTTAGGAGTACCTAGTCAAAGGAAGAGCCTGCAGTAACTGGAGCACAACATAACGTATAGGTCACAGTGAGATCTTTGTGTTTACAACGTGACTCCTGGTAGTTAGGAGTACCTAGTCAAAGGAAGAGCTTGCAGTAACTGGAGCACAACATTACGTATAGATCACAGTGAGATCCCTTTGTTTACGTGACTCCAAGTAGTTAGCAGTACCTAGTCAAAGGAAGAGCTTGCAGTAACTGGAGCACAACATCACGTATAGATCACAGTGAGATCTTTGTGTTTACAAGGTGACTCCTAGTAGTTAGCAGTAGCTAGTCAAAGGAAGAGTCTGCAGTAACTGGAGCACAACATAACGTATAGGTCACAGTGAGATCTTTGTGTTTACAACGTGACTCCTAGTAGTTAGGAGTACGTAGTCAGAGGAAGAGCCTACAGTAACTGGAGCACAACATCACGTATAGGTCACAGTGAGATCTTTGTGTTTACAACGTGACTCCTGGTAGTTAGGAGTACCTAGTCAAAGGAAGAGCCTACAGTAACTAGAGCACAACATCACGTATAGGTCACAGTGAGATCTTTGTGTTTACAACGTGACTCCTGGTAGTTAGCAGTACCTAGTCAAAGGAAGAGCCTGCGGTAACTGGAGCACAACATCACATATAGGTCACAGTGAGATCTTTGTGTTTACAACGTGACTCTTGGGAGTTAGCAGTACCTAGTCAGAGGAAGAGCCTACAGTAACTGGAGCACAACATCACGTATAGCTCACAGTGAGATCTTTGTGTTTACAACGTGACTCCTAGGAGTTAGCAGTACCTAGTAAAAGGAAGAGTCTGCAGTAACTTGAGCACAACATCACATATAGGTCACAGTGGGATCTTTGTGTTTACAACGTGACTCCTGGTAGTTAGGAGTACCTAGTCAAAGGAAGAGTCTGCAGTAACTGGAGCACATCACATATAGGTCACAGTGAGATCTTTGTGTTTACAACGTGACTCCTAGGTGTTAGCAGTACCTAGTCAAAGGAAGAGTCTGCAGTAACTGGAGCACAACATCACATATAGGTCACAGTGGGATCTTTGTGTTTACAACATGACTCCTGGTAGTTAAGAGTACCTAGTCAAAGGAAAAGCCTGCAGTAACTGGAGCACAACATCACGTATAGGTCACAGTGAGATCTTTGTGTTTACAACGTGACTCCTAGTAGTTAGGAGTACCTAGTCAAAGGAAGAGCCTGCAGTAACTGGAGCACAACATCACGCATAGGTCACAGTGAGATCTTTGTGTTTACGTGACTCCTGGTAGTTAGCAGTACCTAGTCAAAGGAAGAGCCTGCGGTAACTGGAGCACAACATCACATATAGGTCACAGTGAGATCTTTGTGTTTACGTGACTCCTGGTAGTTAGCAGAACCTAGTCAAAGGAAGAGCCTGCGGTAACTGGAGCACAACATCACGTATAGGTCACAGTGAGATCTTTGTGTTTACAACGTGACTCCTGGTAGTTAACAGTACCTAGTCAAAGGAAGAGCTTGCAGTAACTGGAGCACAACATCACATATAGATCACAGTGAGATCTTTGTGTTTACAACGTGACTCCTGGTAGTTAGCAGTACCTAGTCAAAGGAAGAGCCTGCGGTAACTGGAGTACATCACATATAGGTCACAGTGAGATCTTTGTGTTTACAACATGACTCCTAGTAGTTAGCAGTACCTAGTCAAAGGAAGAGCCTGCAGTAACTGGAGCACAACATCACATATAGATCACAGTGAGATCTTTGTGTTTACAACGTGACTCCTAGTAGTTAGGAGTACCTAGTCAAAGGAAGAGCCTACAGTAACTGGAGCACAACATCACGTATAGATCACAGTGAGATCCCTTTGTTTACGTGACTCCTAGTAGTTAGCAGTACCTAGTCAAAGGAAGAGCCTGCGGTAACTGGAGTACATCACGTATAGATCACAGTGAGATCTTTGTGTTTACAACGTGACTCCTAGTAGTTAGGAGTACCTAGTCAATGGAAGAGCCTGCAGTAACTGGAGCACAACATCACGTATAGATCACAGTGAGATCTTTGTGTTTACAACGTGACTCCTGGTAGTTAGCAGTACCTAGTCAAAGGAAGAGCCTACAGTAACTGGAGCACAACATCACGTATAGGTCACAGTGAGATCTTTGTGTTTACAACGTGACTCCTGGTAGTTAGCAGTACCTAGTCAAAGGAAGAGCCTACAGTAACTGGAGCACAACATCACGTATAGGTCACAGTGAGATCTTTGTGTTTACAACGTGACTCCTGGTAGTTAGGAGTACGTAGTCAGAGGAAGAGCCTACAGTAACTGGAGCACAACATCACGTATAGGTCACAGTGAGATCTTTGTGTTTACAACGTGACTCCTGGTAGTTAGCAGTACCTAGTCAAAGGAAGAGCTTGCAGTAACTGGAGCACATCATCACGTATAGATCACAGTGAGATCTTTGTGTTTACAACGTGACTCCTAGTAGTTAGGAGTACCTAGTCAAAGGAAGAGCTTGCAGTAACTGGAGCACAACATCACGTATAGATCACAGTGAGATCTTTGTGTTTACAACGTGACTCCTGGTAGTTAGCAGTACCTAGTCAAAGGAAGAGCCTGCAGTAACTGGAGCACAACATCACATATAGGTCACAGTGAGATCTTTGTGTTTACAACGTGACTCCTGGTAGTTAGCAGTACCTAGTCAAAGGAAGAGCTTGCAGTAACTGGAGCACAACATCACGTATAGGTCACAGTGGGATCTTTGTGTTTACAACGTGACTCCTGGTAGTTAGCAGTACCTAGTCAAAGGAAGAGCTTGCAGTAACTGGAGCACAACATAACGTATAGATCACAGTGAGATCTTTGTGTTTACAACGTGACTCCTGGTAGTTAGCAGTACCTAGTCAAAGGAAGAGCTTGCAGTAACTAGAGCACAACATAACGTATAGATCACAGTGAGATCTTTGTGTTTACAACGTGACTCCTAGTAGTTAGGAGTACCTAGTCAAAGGAAGAGCTTGCAGTAACTAGAGCACAACATAACGTATAGATCACAGTGAGATCTTTGTGTTTACAACGTGACTCCTGGAAGTTAGCAGTACCTAGTCAAAGGAAGAGCTTGCAGTAACTGGAGCACAACATAACGTATAGATCACAGTGAGATCTTTGTGTTTACAACGTGACTCCTAGTAGTTAGGAGTACCTAGTCAAAGGAAGAGCTTGCAGTAACTAGAGCACAACATAACGTATAGATCACAGTGAGATCTTTGTGTTTACAACGTGACTCCTGGTAGTTAGCAGTACCTAGTCAAAGGAAGAGCTTGCAGTAACTGGAGCACAACATAACGTATAGATCACAGTGAGATCTTTGTGTTTACAACGTGACTCCTAGTAGTTAGGAGTACCTAGTCAAAGGAAGAGCCTACAGTAACTAGAGCACAACATCACGTATAGATCACAGTGAGATCCCTTTGTTTACGTGACTCCTGGTAGTTAGGAGTAGCTAGTCAAAGGAAGAGTCTGCAGTAACTGGAGCACAACATCACGTATAGATCACAGTGAGATCTTTGTGTTTACAACGTGACTCCTGGTAGTTAGCAGTACCTAGTCAAAGGAAGAGCCTACAGTAACTGGAGCACAACATAACGTATAGATCACAGTGAGATCTTTGTGTTTACAACGTGACTCCTGGTAGTTAGCAGTACCTAGTCAAAGGAAGAGCTTGCAGTAACTGGAGCACAACATCACGTATAGATCACAGTGAGATCTTTGTGTTTACAACGTGACTCCTAGAAGTTAGCAGTACCTAGTCAAAGGAAGAGTCTACAGTAACTGGAGCACAACATCACATATAGGTCACAGTGAGATCTTTGTGTTTTCAATGTGACTCCTGGTAGTTAGGAGTACCTAGTCAAAGGAAGAGCCTGCAGTAACTGGAGCACAACATCACATATACGTCACAGTGAGATCTTTGTGTTTACAACGTGACTCCTGGTAGTTAGCAGTACCTAGTCAAAGGAAGAGCTTGCAGTAACTGGAGCACAACATCACGTATAGATCACAGTGAGATCTTTGTGTTTACAACGTGACTCCTGGTAGTTAGCAGTACCTAGTCAAAGGAAGAGCTTGCAGTAACTGGAGCACAACATCACGTATAGGTCACAGTGAGATCTTTGTGTTTACAACGTGACTCCTGGTAGTTAGCAGTACCTAGTCAAAGGAAGAGTCTGCAGTAACTGGAGCACAACATCACGTATAGATCACAGTGAGATCTTTGTGTTTACAACGTGACTCCTGGTAGTTAGCAGTACCTAGTCAAAGGAAGAGCCTACAGTAACTGGAGCACAACATCACGTATAGGTCACAGTGAGATCTTTGTGTTTACAGCGTGACTCCTGGTAGTTAGCAGTACCTAGTCAAAGGAAGAGTTTGCAGTAACTGGAGCACAACATAACGTATAGATCACAGTGAGATCTTTGTGTTTACAACGTGACTCCTGGTAGTTAGGAGTACGTAGTCAAAGGAAGAGCCTACAGTAACTGGAGCACAACATCACGTATAGGTCACAGTGAGATCTTTGTGTTTACAACGTGACTCCTGGTAGTTAGGAGTACGTAGTCAGAGGAAGAGCCTACAGTAACTGGAGCACAACATCACGTATAGGTCACAGTGAGATCTTTGTGTTTACAACGTGACTCCTGGTAGTTAGCAGTACCTAGTCAAAGGAAGAGCTTGCAGTAACTGGAGCACAACATCACGTATAGATCACAGTGAGATCTTTGTGTTTACAACGTGACTCCTAGTAGTTAGGAGTACCTAGTCAAAGGAAGAGCTTGCAGTAACTGGAGCACAACATTACGTATAGATCACAGTGAGATCTTTGTGTTTACAACGTGACTCCTGGTAGTTAGCAGTACCTAGTCAAGGGAAGAGCCTGCAGTAACTGGAGCACAACATCACATATAGGTCACAGTGAGATCTTTGTGTTTACAACGTGACTCCTGGTAGTTAGCAGTACCTAGTCAAAGGAAGAGCTTGCAGTAACTGGAGCACAACATCACGTATAGGTCACAGTGAGATCTTTGTGTTTACAACGTGACTCCTGGTAGTTAGCAGTACCTAGTCAAAGGAAGAGCTTGCAGTAACTGGAGCACAACATAACGTATAGATCACAGTGAGATCTTTGTGTTTACAACGTGACTCCTGGTAGTTAGCAGTACCTAGTCAAAGGAAGAGCTTGCAGTAACTAGAGCACAACATAACGTATAGATCACAGTGAGATCTTTGTGTTTACAAAGTGACTTCTAGTAGTTTGGAGTAGCTAGTCAAAGGAAGAGCTTGCAGTAACTAGAGCACAACATAACGTATAGATCACAGTGAGATCTTTGTGTTTACAACGTGACTCCTGGTAGTTAGCAGTACCTAGTCAAAGGAAGAGCTTGCAGTAACTGGAGCACAACATAACGTATAGATCACAGTGAGATCTTTGTGTTTACAACGTGACTCCTAGTAGTTAGCAGTACCTAGTCAAAGGAAGAGCTTGCAGTAACTAGAGCACAACATAACTTATAGATCACAGTGAGATCTTTGTGTTTACAACGTGACTCCTAGTAGTTAGCAGTACCTAGTCAAAGGAAGAGCTTGCAGTAACTAGAGCACAACATAACGTATAGATCACAGTGAGATCTTTGTGTTTACAACGCGACTCCTGGTAGTTAGCAGTACCTAGTCAAAGGAAGAGCTTGCAGTAACTGGAGCACAACATCACGTATAGATCACAGTGAGATCTTTGTGTTTACAACGTGACTCCTAGTAGTTAGGAGTACCTAGTCAAAGGAAGAGCCTACAGTAACTAGAGCACAACATCACGTATAGATCACAGTGAGATCCCTTTGTTTACGTGACTCCTGGTAGTTAGCAGTACCTAGTCAAAGGAAGAGCTTGCAGTAACTGGAGCACAACATCACGTATAGGTCACAGTGAGATCTTTGTGTTTACAACGTGACTCCTGGTAGTTAGGAGTACCTAGTCAAAGGAAGAGCTTGCAGTAACTGGAGCACAACATCACGTATAGATCACAGTGAGATCTTTGTGTTTACAACGTGACTCCTGGTAGTTAGCAGTACCTAGTCAAAGGAAGAGCTTGCAGTAACTGGAGCACAACATCACGTATAGGTCACAGTGAGATCTTTGTGTTTACAACGTGACTCCTGGTAGTTAGGAGTACCTAGTCAAAGGAAGAGCTTGCAGTAACTGGAGCACAACATCACGTATAGGTCACAGTGAGATCTTTGTGTTTACAACGTGACTCCTAGTAGTTAGGAGTACCTAGTCAAAGGAAGAGCTTGCAGTAACTAGAGCACAACATCACGTATAGGTTACAGTGAGATCCCTTTGTTTACGTCACTCCTGGTAGTTAGGAGTAGCTAGTCAAAGGAAGAGCTTGCACTAACTGGAGCACAACATCACGTATAGGTCACAGTGAGATCCCTTTGTTTACGTGACTCCTGGTAGTTAGGAGTAGCTAGTCAAAGGAAGAGCTTGCAGTAACTAGAGCACAACATCACGTATAGGTCACAGTGAGATCCCTTTGTTTACGTGACTCCTGGTAGTTAGGAGTAGCTAGTCAAAGGAAGAGCTTGCAGTAACTGGAGCACAACATCACGTATAGATCACAGTGAGATCCCTTTGTTTACGTGACTCCTGGTAGTTAGGAGTACCTAGTCAAAGGAAGAGCCTACAGTAACTGGAGCACAAGATCACGTATAGATCACAGTGAGATCCCTTTGTTTACGTGACTCCTGGTAGTTAGGAGTACCTAGTCAAAGGAAGAGCCTGCAGTAACTGGAGCACAACATAACGTATAGGTCACAGTGAGATCTTTGTGTTTACAACGTGACTCCTGGTAGTTAGGAGTACCTAGTCAAAGGAAGAGCTTGCAGTAACTGGAGCACAACATTACGTATAGATCACAGTGAGATCCCTTTGTTTACGTGACTCCTAGTAGTTAGCAGTACCTAGTCAAAGGAAGAGCTTGCAGTAACTGGAGCACAACATCACGTATAGATCACAGTGAGATCTTTGTGTTTACAACGTGACTCCTAGTAGTTAGCAGTAGCTAGTCAAAGGAAGAGTCTGCAGTAACTGGAGCACAACATAACGTATAGGTCACAGTGAGATCTTTGTGTTTACAACGTGACTCCTAGTAGTTAGCAGTACCTAGTCAAAGGAAAAGCCTACAGTAACTGGAGCACAACATCACGTATAGGTCACAGTGAGATCTTTGTGTTCACAACGTGACTCCTAGTAGTTAGGAGTACGTAGTCAGAGGAAGAACCTACAGTAACTGGAGCACAACATCACGTATAGGTCACAGTGAGATCTTTGTGTTTACAACGTGACTCCTGGTAGTTAGGAGTACCTAGTCAAAGGAAGAGCCTACAGTAACTAGAGCACAACATCACGTATAGGTCACAGTGAGATCTTTGTGTTTACAACGTGACTCCTGGTAGTTAGCAGTACCTAGTCAAAGGAAGAGCCTGCGGTAACTGGAGCACAACATCACATATAGGTCACAGTGAGATCTTTGTGTTTACAACGTGACTCTTGGGAGTTAGCAGTACCTAGTCAGAGGAAGAGCCTACAGTAACTGGAGCACAACATCACGTATAGCTCACAGTGAGATCTTTGTGTTTACAACGTGACTCCTAGGAGTTAGCAGTACCTAGTAAAAGGAAGAGTCTGCAGTAACTTGAGCACAACATCACATATAGGTCACAGTGGGATCTTTGTGTTTACAACGTGACTCCTGGTAGTTAGCAGTACCTAGTCAAAGGAAGAGCTTACAGTAACTGGAGCACAACATTACGTATAGATCACAGTGAGATCTTTGTGTTTACAACGTGACTCCTAGTAGTTAGGAGTACCTAGTCAAAGGAAGAGCTTGCAGTAACTGGAGCACAACATCACGTATAGGTCACAGTGAGATCTTTGTGTTTACAACGTGACTCCTAGTAGTTAGCAGTACCTAGTCAAAGGAAGAGCTTGCAGTAACTGGAGCACAACATCACGTATAGATCACAGTGAGATCTTTGTGTTTACAACGTGACTCCTAGTAGTTAGCAGTACCTAGTCAAAGGAAGAGCTTGCAGTAACTGGAGCACAACATCACGTATAGGTCACAGTGAGATCTTTGTGTTTACAACGTGACTCCTGGTAGTTAGCAGTACCTAGTCAAAGGAAGAGCTTGACGTAACTGGAGCACAACATCACGTATAGATCACAGTGAGATCTTTGTGTTTACAACGTGACTCCTAGTAGTTAGGAGTACCTAGTCAAAGGAAGAGGTTGCAGTAACTGGAGCACAACATCACGTATAGGTCACAGTGAGATCTTTGTGTTTACAACGTGACTCCTGGTAGTTAGCAGTACCTAGTCAAAGGAAGAGCTTGCAGTAACTGGAGCACAACATAACGTATAGATCACAGTGAGATCTTTGTGTTTACAACGTGACTCCTGGTAGTTAGCAGTACCTAGTCAAAGGAAGAGCTTGCAGTAACTGGAGCACAACATCACGTATAGATCACAGTGAGATCTTTGTGTTTACAACGTGACTCCTAGTAGTTAGCAGTACCTAGTCAAAGGAAGAGTCTACAGTAACTGGAGCACAACATCACATATAGGTCACAGTGAGATCTTTGTGTTTACAATGTGACTCCTGGTAGTTAGGAGTACCTAGTCAAAGGAAGAGCCTGCAGTAACTGGAGCACAACATCACATATAGGTCACAGTGAGATCTTTGTGTTTACAACGTGACTCCTGGTAGTTAGCAGTACCTAGTCAAAGGAAGAGCTTGCAGTAACTGGAGCACAACATCACGTATAGATCACAGTGAGATCTTTGTGTTTACAACGTGACTCCTGGTAGTTAGCAGTACCTAGTCAAAGGAAGAGCTTGCAGTAACTGGAGCACAACATCACGTATAGGTCACAGTGAGATCTTTGTGTTTACAACGTGACTCCTGGTAGTTAGCAGTACCTAGTCAAAGGAAGAGTCTGCAGTAACTGGAGCACAACATCACGTATAGATCACAGTGAGATCTTTGTGTTTACAACGTGACTCCTGGTAGTTAGCAGTACCTAGTCAAAGGAAGAGCCTACAGTAACTGGAGCACAACATCACGTATAGGTCACAGTGAGATCTTTGTGTGTACAGCGTGACTCCTGGTAGTTAGCAGTACCTAGTCAAAGGAAGAGCTTGCAGTAACTGGAGCACAACATAACGTATAGATCACAGTGAGATCTTTGTGTTTACAACGTGACTCCTGGTAGTTAGGAGTACGTAGTCAAAGGAAGAGCCTACAGTAACTGGAGCACAACATCACGTATAGGTCACAGTGAGATCTTTGTGTTTACAACGTGACTCCTGGTAGTTAGGAGTACGTAGTCAGAGGAAGAGCCTACAGTAACTGGAGCACAACATCACGTATAGGTCACAGTGAGATCTTTGTGTTTACAACGTGACTCCTGGTAGTTAGCAGTACCTAGTCAAAGGAAGAGCTTGCAGTAACTGGAGCACAACATCACGTATAGATCACAGTGAGATCTTTGTGTTTACAACGTGACTCCTAGTAGTTAGGAGTACCTAGTCAAAGGAAGAGCTTGCAGTAACTGGAGCACAACATCACGTATAGATCACAGTGAGATCTTTGTGTTTACAACGTGACTCCTGGTAGTTAGCAGTACCTAGTCAAGGGAAGAGCCTGCAGTAACTGGAGCACAACATCACATATAGGTCACAGTGAGATCTTTGTGTTTACAACGTGACTCCTGGTAGTTAGCAGTACCTAGTCAAAGGAAGAGCTTGCAGTAACTGGAGCACAACATCACGTATAGGTCACAGTGAGATCTTTGTGTTTACAACGTGACTCCTGGTAGTTAGCAGTACCTAGTCAAAGGAAGAGCTTGCAGTAACTGGAGCACAACATAACGTATAGATCACAGTGAGATCTTTGTGTTTACAACGTGACTCCTGGTAGTTAGCAGTACCTAGTCAAAGGAAGAGCTTGCAGTAACTAGAGCACAACATAACGTATAGATCACAGTGAGATCTTTGTGTTTACAAAGTGACTTCTAGTAGTTAGGAGTAGCTAGTCAAAGGAAGAGCTTGCAGTAACTAGAGCACAACATAACGTATAGATCACAGTGAGATCTTTGTGTTTACAACGCGACTCCTGGTAGTTAGCAGTACCTAGTCAAAGGAAGAGCCTGCGGTAACTGGAGCACAACATCACATATAGGTCACAGTGAGATCTTTGTGTTTACGTGACTCCTGGTAGTTAGCAGAACCTAGTCAAAGGAAGAGCCTGCGGTAACTGGAGCACAACATCACGTATAGGTCACAGTGAGATCTTTGTGTTTACAACGTGACTCCTGGTAGTTAGCAGTACCTAGTCAAAGGAAGAGCTTGCAGTAACTGGAGCACAACATCACATATAGATCACAGTGAGATCTTTGTGTTTACAACGTGACTCCTGGTAGTTAGCAGTACCTAGTCAAAGGAAGAGCCTGCGGTAACTGGAGTACATCACATATAGGTCACAGTGAGATCTTTGTGTTTACAACATGACTCCTAGTAGTTAGCAGTACCTAGTCAAAGGAAGAGCCTGCAGTAACTGGAGCACAACATCACATATAGATCACAGTGAGATCTTTGTGTTTACAACGTGACTCCTAGTAGTTAGGAGTACCTAGTCAAAGGAAGAGCCTAGAGTAACTGGAGCACAACATCACGTATAGATCACAGTGAGATCCCTTTGTTTACGTGACTCCTAGTAGTTAGCAGTACCTAGTCAAAGGAAGAGCCTGCGGTAACTGGAGTACATCACGTATAGATCACAGTGAGATCTTTGTGTTTACAACGTGACTCCTAGTAGTTAGCAGTACCTAGTCAAAGGAAAAGCCTACAGTAACTGGAGCACAACATCACGTATAGGTCACAGTGAGATCTTTGTGTTCACAACGTGACTCCTAGTAGTTAGGAGTACGTAGTCAGAGGAAGAGCCTACAGTAACTGGAGCACAACATTACGTATAGATCACAGTGAGATCTTTGTGTTTACAACGTGACTCCTAGTAGTTAGGAGTACCTAGTCAAAGGAAGAGCTTGCAGTAACTGGAGCACAACATCACGTATAGGTCACAGTGAGATCTTTGTGTTTACAACGTGACTCCTAGTAGTTAGCAGTACCTAGTCAAAGGAAGAGCTTGCAGTAACTGGAGCACAACATCACGTATAGATCACAGTGAGATCTTTGTGTTTACAACGTGACTCCTAGTAGTTAGCAGTACCTAGTCAAAGGAAGAGCTTGCAGTAACTGGAGCACAACATCACGTATAGGTCACAGTGAGATCTTTGTGTTTACAACGTGACTCCTGGTAGTTAGCAGTACCTAGTCAAAGGAAGAGCTTGACGTAACTGGAGCACAACATCACGTATAGATCACAGTGAGATCTTTGTGTTTACAACGTGACTCCTAGTAGTTAGGAGTACCTAGTCAAAGGAAGAGGTTGCAGTAACTGGAGCACAACATCACGTATAGGTCACAGTGAGATCTTTGTGTTTACAACGTGACTCCTGGTAGTTAGCAGTACCTAGTCAAAGGAAGAGCTTGCAGTAACTGGAGCACAACATAACGTATAGATCACAGTGAGATCTTTGTGTTTACAACGTGACTCCTGGTAGTTAGCAGTACCTAGTCAAAGGAAGAGCTTGCAGTAACTGGAGCACAACATCACGTATAGATCACAGTGAGATCTTTGTGTTTACAACGTGACTCCTAGTAGTTAGCAGTACCTAGTCAAAGGAAGAGTCTACAGTAACTGGAGCACAACATCACATATAGGTCACAGTGAGATCTTTGTGTTTACAATGTGACTCCTGGTAGTTAGGAGTACCTAGTCAAAGGAAGAGCCTGCAGTAACTGGAGCACAACATCACATATAGGTCACAGTGAGATCTTTGTGTTTACAACGTGACTCCTGGTAGTTAGCAGTACCTAGTCAAAGGAAGAGCTTGCAGTAACTGGAGCACAACATCACGTATAGATCACAGTGAGATCTTTGTGTTTACAACGTGACTCCTGGTAGTTAGCAGTACCTAGTCAAAGGAAGAGCTTGCAGTAACTGGAGCACAACATCACGTATAGGTCACAGTGAGATCTTTGTGTTTACAACGTGACTCCTGGTAGTTAGCAGTACCTAGTCAAAGGAAGAGTCTGCAGTAACTGGAGCACAACATCACGTATAGATCACAGTGAGATCTTTGTGTTTACAACGTGACTCCTGGTAGTTAGCAGTACCTAGTCAAAGGAAGAGCCTACAGTAACTGGAGCACAACATCACGTATAGGTCACAGTGAGATCTTTGTGTGTACAGCGTGACTCCTGGTAGTTAGCAGTACCTAGTCAAAGGAAGAGCTTGCAGTAACTGGAGCACAACATAACGTATAGATCACAGTGAGATCTTTGTGTTTACAACGTGACTCCTGGTAGTTAGGAGTACGTAGTCAAAGGAAGAGCCTACAGTAACTGGAGCACAACATCACGTATAGGTCACAGTGAGATCTTTGTGTTTACAACGTGACTCCTGGTAGTTAGGAGTACGTAGTCAGAGGAAGAGCCTACAGTAACTGGAGCACAACATCACGTATAGGTCACAGTGAGATCTTTGTGTTTACAACGTGACTCCTGGTAGTTAGCAGTACCTAGTCAAAGGAAGAGCTTGCAGTAACTGGAGCACAACATCACGTATAGATCACAGTGAGATCTTTGTGTTTACAACGTGACTCCTAGTAGTTAGGAGTACCTAGTCAAAGGAAGAGCTTGCAGTAACTGGAGCACAACATCACGTATAGATCACAGTGAGATCTTTGTGTTTACAACGTGACTCCTGGTAGTTAGCAGTACCTAGTCAAGGGAAGAGCCTGCAGTAACTGGAGCACAACATCACATATAGGTCACAGTGAGATCTTTGTGTTTACAACGTGACTCCTGGTAGTTAGCAGTACCTAGTCAAAGGAAGAGCTTGCAGTAACTGGAGCACAACATCACGTATAGGTCACAGTGAGATCTTTGTGTTTACAACGTGACTCCTGGTAGTTAGCAGTACCTAGTCAAAGGAAGAGCTTGCAGTAACTGGAGCACAACATAACGTATAGATCACAGTGAGATCTTTGTGTTTACAACGTGACTCCTGGTAGTTAGCAGTACCTAGTCAAAGGAAGAGCTTGCAGTAACTAGAGCACAACATAACGTATAGATCACAGTGAGATCTTTGTGTTTACAAAGTGACTTCTAGTAGTTAGGAGTAGCTAGTCAAAGGAAGAGCTTGCAGTAACTAGAGCACAACATAACGTATAGATCACAGTGAGATCTTTGTGTTTACAACGCGACTCCTGGTAGTTAGCAGTACCTAGTCAAAGGAAGAGCTTGCAGTAACTGGAGCACAACATCACGTATAGATCACAGTGAGATCTTTGTGTTTACAACGTGACTCCTAGTAGTTAGGAGTACCTAGTCAAAGGAAGAGCCTACAGTAACTAGAGCACAACATCACGTATAGATCACAGTGAGATCCCTTTGTTTACGTGACTCCTGGTAGTTAGCAGTACCTAGTCAAAGGAAGAGCTTGCAGTAACTGGAGCACAACATCACGTATAGGTCACAGTGAGATCTTTGTGTTTACAACGTGACTCCTGGTAGTTAGGAGTACCTAGTCAAAGGAAGAGCTTGCAGTAACTGGAGCACAACATCACGTATAGATCACAGTGAGATCTTTGTGTTTACAACGTGACTCCTGGTAGTTAGCAGTACCTAGTCAAAGGAAGAGCTTGCAGTAACTGGAGCACAACATCACGTATAGGTCACAGTGAGATCTTTGTGTTTACAACGTGACTCCTGGTAGTTAGGAGTACCTAGTCAAAGGAAGAGCTTGCAGTAACTGGAGCACAACATCACGTATAGGTCACAGTGAGATCTTTGTGTTTACAACGTGACTCCTAGTAGTTAGGAGTACCTAGTCAAAGGAAGAGCTTGCAGTAACTAGAGCACAACATCACGTATAGGTTACAGTGAGATCCCTTTGTTTACGTCACTCCTGGTAGTTAGGAGTAGCTAGTCAAAGGAAGAGCTTGCACTAACTGGAGCACAACATCACGTATAGGTCACAGTGAGATCCCTTTGTTTACGTGACTCCTGGTAGTTAGGAGTAGCTAGTCAAAGGAAGAGCTTGCAGTAACTAGAGCACAACATCACGTATAGGTCACAGTGAGATCCCTTTGTTTACGTGACTCCTGGTAGTTAGGAGTAGCTAGTCAAAGGAAGAGCTTGCAGTAACTGGAGCACAACATCACGTATAGATCACAGTGAGATCCCTTTGTTTACGTGACTCCTGGTAGTTAGGAGTACCTAGTCAAAGGAAGAGCCTACAGTAACTGGAGCACAAGATCACGTATAGATCACAGTGAGATCCCTTTGTTTACGTGACTCCTGGTAGTTAGGAGTACCTAGTCAAAGGAAGAGCCTGCAGTAACTGGAGCACAACATAACGTATAGGTCACAGTGAGATCTTTGTGTTTACAACGTGACTCCTGGTAGTTAGGAGTACCTAGTCAAAGGAAGAGCTTGCAGTAACTGGAGCACAACATTACGTATAGATCACAGTGAGATCCCTTTGTTTACGTGACTCCTAGTAGTTAGCAGTACCTAGTCAAAGGAAGAGCTTGCAGTAACTGGAGCACAACATCACGTATAGATCACAGTGAGATCTTTGTGTTTACAACGTGACTCCTAGTAGTTAGCAGTAGCTAGTCAAAGGAAGAGTCTGCAGTAACTGGAGCACAACATAACGTATAGGTCACAGTGAGATCTTTGTGTTTACAACGTGACTCCTAGTAGTTAGCAGTACCTAGTCAAAGGAAAAGCCTACAGTAACTGGAGCACAACATCACGTATAGGTCACAGTGAGATCTTTGTGTTCACAACGTGACTCCTAGTAGTTAGGAGTACGTAGTCAGAGGAAGAGCCTACAGTAACTGGAGCACAACATCACGTATAGGTCACAGTGAGATCTTTGTGTTTACAACGTGACTCCTGGTAGTTAGGAGTACCTAGTCAAAGGAAGAGCCTACAGTAACTAGAGCACAACATCACGTATAGGTCACAGTGAGATCTTTGTGTTTACAACGTGACTCCTGGTAGTTAGCAGTACCTAGTCAAAGGAAGAGCCTGCGGTAACTGGAGCACAACATCACATATAGGTCACAGTGAGATCTTTGTGTTTACAACGTGACTCTTGGGAGTTAGCAGTACCTAGTCAGAGGAAGAGCCTACAGTAACTGGAGCACAACATCACGTATAGCTCACAGTGAGATCTTTGTGTTTACAACGTGACTCCTAGGAGTTAGCAGTACCTAGTAAAAGGAAGAGTCTGCAGTAACTTGAGCACAACATCACATATAGGTCACAGTGGGATCTTTGTGTTTACAACGTGACTCCTGGTAGTTAGGAGTACCTAGTCAAAGGAAGAGTCTGCAGTAACTGGAGCACATCACATATAGGTCACAGTGAGATCTTTGTGTTTACAACGTGACTCCTAGGTGTTAGCAGTACCTAGTCAAAGGAAGAGTCTGCAGTAACTGGAGCACAACATCACATATAGGTCACAGTGAATTCTTTGTGTTTACAACATGACTCCTGGTAGTTAAGAGTACCTAGTCAAAGGAAAAGCCTGCAGTAACTGGAGCACAACATCACGCATAGGTCACAGTGAGATCTTTGTGTTTACAACGTGACTCCTAGTAGTTAGGAGTACCTAGTCAAAGGAAGAGCCTGCAGTAACTGGAGCACAACATCACGTATAGGTCACAGTGAGATCTTTGTGTTTACGTGACTCCTGGTAGTTAGCAGTACCTAGTCAAAGGAAGAGCCTGCGGTAACTGGAGCACAACATCACATATAGGTCACAGTGAGATCTTTGTGTTTACGTGACTCCTGGTAGTTAGCAGAACCTAGTCAAAGGAAGAGCCTGCGGTAACTGGAGCACAACATCACGTATAGGTCACAGTGAGATCTTTGTGTTTACAACGTGACTCCTGGTAGTTAGCAGTACCTAGTCAAAGGAAGAGCTTGCAGTAACTGGAGCACAACATCACATATAGATCACAGTGAGATCTTTGTGTTTACAACGTGACTCCTGGTAGTTAGCAGTACCTAGTCAAAGGAAGAGCCTGCGGTAACTGGAGTACATCACATATAGGTCACAGTGAGATCTTTGTGTTTACAACATGACTCCTAGTAGTTAGCAGTACCTAGTCAAAGGAAGAGCCTGCAGTAACTGGAGCACAACATCACATATAGATCACAGTGAGATCTTTGTGTTTACAACGTGACTCCTAGTAGTTAGGAGTACCTAGTCAAAGGAAGAGCCTAGAGTAACTGGAGCACAACATCACGTATAGATCACAGTGAGATCCCTTTGTTTACGTGACTCCTAGTAGTTAGCAGTACCTAGTCAAAGGAAGAGCCTGCGGTAACTGGAGTACATCACGTATAGATCACAGTGAGATCTTTGTGTTTACAACGTGACTCCTAGTAGTTAGCAGTACCTAGTCAAAGGAAAAGCCTACAGTAACTGGAGCACAACATCACGTATAGGTCACAGTGAGATCTTTGTGTTCACAACGTGACTCCTAGTAGTTAGGAGTACGTAGTCAGAGGAAGAGCCTACAGTAACTGGAGCACAACATCACGTATAGGTCACAGTGAGATCTTTGTGTTTACAACGTGACTCCTGGTAGTTAGGAGTACCTAGTCAAAGGAAGAGCCTACAGTAACTAGAGCACAACATCACGTATAGGTCACAGTGAGATCTTTGTGTTTACAACGTGACTCCTGGTAGTTAGCAGTACCTAGTCAAAGGAAGAGCCTGCGGTAACTGGAGCACAACATCACATATAGGTCACAGTGAGATCTTTGTGTTTACAACGTGACTCTTGGGAGTTAGCAGTACCTAGTCAGAGGAAGAGCCTACAGTAACTGGAGCACAACATCACGTATAGCTCACAGTGAGATCTTTGTGTTTACAACGTGACTCCTAGGAGTTAGCAGTACCTAGTAAAAGGAAGAGTCTGCAGTAACTTGAGCACAACATCACATATAGGTCACAGTGGGATCTTTGTGTTTACAACGTGACTCCTGGTAGTTAGCAGTACCTAGTCAAAGGAAGAGCTTACAGTAACTGGAGCACAACATTACGTATAGATCACAGTGAGATCTTTGTGTTTACAACGTGACTCCTAGTAGTTAGGAGTACCTAGTCAAAGGAAGAGCTTGCAGTAACTGGAGCACAACATCACGTATAGGTCACAGTGAGATCTTTGTGTTTACAACGTGACTCCTAGTAGTTAGCAGTACCTAGTCAAAGGAAGAGCTTGCAGTAACTGGAGCACAACATCACGTATAGATCACAGTGAGATCTTTGTGTTTACAACGTGACTCCTAGTAGTTAGCAGTACCTAGTCAAAGGAAGAGCTTGCAGTAACTGGAGCACAACATCACGTATAGGTCACAGTGAGATCTTTGTGTTTACAACGTGACTCCTGGTAGTTAGCAGTACCTAGTCAAAGGAAGAGCTTGACGTAACTGGAGCACAACATCACGTATAGATCACAGTGAGATCTTTGTGTTTACAACGTGACTCCTAGTAGTTAGGAAAACCTAGTCAAAGGAAGAGGTTGCAGTAACTGGAGCACAACATCACGTATAGGTCACAGTGAGATCTTTGTGTTTACAACGTGACTCCTGGTAGTTAGCAGTACCTAGTCAAAGGAAGAGCTTGCAGTAACTGGAGCACAACATAACGTATAGATCACAGTGAGATCTTTGTGTTTACAACGTGACTCCTGGTAGTTAGCAGTACCTAGTCAAAGGAAGAGCTTGCAGTAACTGGAGCACAACATCACGTATAGATCACAGTGAGATCTTTGTGTTTCAACGTGACTCCTAGTAGTTAGCAGTACCTAGTCAAAGGAAGAGTCTACAGTAACTGGAGCACAACATCACATATAGGTCACAGTGAGATCTTTGTGTTTACAATGTGACTCCTGGTAGTTAGGAGTACCTAGTCAAAGGAAGAGCCTGCAGTAACTGGAGCACAACATCACATATAGGTCACAGTGAGATCTTTGTGTTTACAACGTGACTCCTGGTAGTTAGCAGTACCTAGTCAAAGGAAGAGCTTGCAGTAACTGGAGCACAACATCACGTATAGATCACAGTGAGATCTTTGTGTTTACAACGTGACTCCTGGTAGTTAGCAGTACCTAGTCAAAGGAAGAGCTTGCAGTAACTGGAGCACAACATCACGTATAGGTCACAGTGAGATCTTTGTGTTTACAACGTGACTCCTGGTAGTTAGCAGTACCTAGTCAAAGGAAGAGTCTGCAGTAACTGGAGCACAACATCACGTATAGATCACAGTGAGATCTTTGTGTTTACAACGTGACTCCTGGTAGTTAGCAGTACCTAGTCAAAGGAAGAGCCTACAGTAACTGGAGCACAACATCACGTATAGGTCACAGTGAGATCTTTGTGTGTACAGCGTGACTCCTGGTAGTTAGCAGTACCTAGTCAAAGGAAGAGCTTGCAGTAACTGGAGCACAACATAACGTATAGATCACAGTGAGATCTTTGTGTTTACAACGTGACTCCTGGTAGTTAGGAGTACGTAGTCAAAGGAAGAGCCTACAGTAACTGGAGCACAACATCACGTATAGGTCACAGTGAGATCTTTGTGTTTACAACGTGACTCCTGGTAGTTAGGAGTACGTAGTCAGAGGAAGAGCCTACAGTAACTGGAGCACAACATCACGTATAGGTCACAGTGAGATCTTTGTGTTTACAACGTGACTCCTGGTAGTTAGCAGTACCTAGTCAAAGGAAGAGCTTGCAGTAACTGGAGCACAACATCACGTATAGATCACAGTGAGATCTTTGTGTTTACAACGTGACTCCTAGTAGTTAGGAGTACCTAGTCAAAGGAAGAGCTTGCAGTAACTGGAGCACAACATCACGTATAGATCACAGTGAGATCTTTGTGTTTACAACGTGACTCCTGGTAGTTAGCAGTACCTAGTCAAGGGAAGAGCCTGCAGTAACTGGAGCACAACATCACATATAGGTCACAGTGAGAATTTTGTGTTTACAACGTGACTCCTGGTAGTTAGCAGTACCTAGTCAAAGGAAGAGCTTGCAGTAACTGGAGCACAACATCACGTATAGGTCACAGTGAGATCTTTGTGTTTACAACGTGACTCCTGGTAGTTAGCAGTACCTAGTCAAAGGAAGAGCTTGCAGTAACTGGAGCACAACATAACGTATAGATCACAGTGAGATCTTTGTGTTTACAACGTGACTCCTGGTAGTTAGCAGTACCTAGTCAAAGGAAGAGCTTGCAGTAACTAGAGCACAACATAACGTATAGATCACAGTGAGATCTTTGTGTTTACAAAGTGACTTCTAGTAGTTAGGAGTAGCTAGTCAAAGGAAGAGCTTGCAGTAACTAGAGCACAACATAACGTATAGATCACAGTGAGATCTTTGTGTTTACAACGTGACTCCTGGTAGTTAGCAGTACCTAGTCAAAGGAAGAGCTTGCAGTAACTGGAGCACAACATAACGTATAGATCACAGTGAGATCTTTGTGTTTACAACGTGACTCCTAGTAGTTAGCAGTACCTAGTCAAAGGAAGAGCTTGCAGTAACTAGAGCACAACATAACGTATAGATCACAGTGAGATCTTTGTGTTTACAACGTGACTCCTAGTAGTTAGCAGTACCTAGTCAAAGGAAGAGCTTGCAGTAACTAGAGCACAACATAACGTATAGATCACAGTGAGATCTTTGTGTTTACAACGCGACTCCTGGTAGTTAGCAGTACCTAGTCAAAGGAAGAGCTTGCAGTAACTGGAGCACAACATCACGTATAGATCACAGTGAGATCTTTGTGTTTACAACGTGACTCCTAGTAGTTAGGAGTACCTAGTCAAAGGAAGAGCCTACAGTAACTAGAGCACAACATCACGTATAGATCACAGTGAGATCCCTTTGTTTACGTGACTCCTGGTAGTTAGGAGTACCTAGTCAAAGGAAGAGCTTGCAGTAACTAGAGCACAACATAACGTATAGATCACAGTGAGATCTTTGTGTTTACAACGTGACTCCTGGTAGTTAGCAGTACCTAGTCAAAGGAAGAGCTTGCAGTAACTGGAGCACAACATAACGTATAGATCACAGTGAGATCTTTGTGTTTACAACGTGACTCCTGGTAGTTAGCAGTACCTAGTCAAAGGAAGAGCTTGCAGTAACTGGAGCACAACATCACGTATAGATCACAGTGAGATCTTTGTGTTTACAACGTGACTCCTGGTAGTTAGGAGTACCTAGTCAAAGGATGAGCTTGCAGTAACTGGAGCACAACATCACGTATAGGTCACAGTGAGATCTTTGTGTTTACAACGTGACTCCTGGTAGTTAGGAGTACCTAGTCAAAGGAAGAGCTTGCAGTAACTGGAGCACAACATCACGTATAGATCACAGTGAGATCTTTGTGTTTACAACGTGACTCCTTAAGTAGTTAGCAGTACCTAGTCAAAGGAAGAGCTTGCAGTAACTGGAGCACAACATCACGTATAGGTCACAGTGAGATCTTTGTGTTTACAACGTGACTCCTGGTAGTTAGGAGTACCTAGTCAAAGGAAGAGCTTGCAGTAACTGGAGCACAACATCACGTATAGGTCACAGTGAGATCTTTGTGTTTACAACGTGACTCCTAGTAGTTAGGAGTACCTAGTCAAAGGAAGAGCTTGCAGTAACTAGAGCACAACATCACGTATAGGTTACAGTGAGATCCCTTTGTTTACGTCACTCCTGGTAGTTAGGAGTAGCTAGTCAAAGGAAGAGCTTGCACTAACTGGAGCACAACATCACGTATAGGTCACAGTGAGATCCCTTTGTTTACGTGACTCCTGGTAGTTAGGAGTAGCTAGTCAAAGGAATAGCTTGCAGTAACTAGAGCACAACATCACGTATAGGTCACAGTGAGATCCCTTTGTTTACGTGACTCCTGGTAGTTAGGAGTAGCTAGTCAAAGGAAGAGCTTGCAGTAACTGGAGCACAACATCACGTATAGATCACAGTGAGATCCCTTTGTTTACGTGACTCCTGGTAGTTAGGAGTACCTAGTCAAAGGAAGAGCCTACAGTAACTGGAGCACAAGATCACGTATAGATCACAGTGAGATCCCTTTGTTTACGTGACTCCTGGTAGTTAGGAGTACCTAGTCAAAGGAAGAGCCTGCAGTAACTGGAGCACAACATTACGTATAGGTCACAGTGAGATCTTTGTGTTTACAACGTGACTCCTGGTAGTTAGGAGTACCTAGTCAAAGGAAGAGCTTGCAGTAACTGGAGCACAACATTACGTATAGATCACAGTGAGATCCCTTTGTTTACGTGACTCCTAGTAGTTAGCAGTACCTAGTCAAAGGAAGAGCTTGCAGTAACTGGAGCACAACATCACGTATAGATCACAGTGAGATCTTTGTGTTTACAACGTGACTCCTAGTAGTTAGCAGTAGCTAGTCAAAGGAAGAGTCTGCAGTAACTGGAGCACAACATAACGTATAGGTCACAGTGAGATCTTTGTGTTTACAACGTGACTCCTAGTAGTTAGCAGTACCTAGTCAAAGGAAAAGCCTACAGTAACTGGAGCACAACATCACGTATAGGTCACAGTGAGATCTTTGTGTTCACAACGTGACTCCTAGTAGTTAGGAGTACGTAGTCAGAGGAAGAGCCTACAGTAACTGGAGCACAACATCACGTATAGGTCACAGTGAGATCTTTGTGTTTACAACGTGACTCCTGGTAGTTAGGAGTACCTAGTCAAAGGAAGAGCCTACAGTAACTAGAGCACAACATCACGTATAGGTCACAGTGAGATCTTTGTGTTTACAACGTGACTCCTGGTAGTTAGCAGTACCTAGTCAAAGGAAGAGCCTGCGGTAACTGGAGCACAACATCACGTATAGGTCACAGTGAGATCTTTGTGTTTACAACGTGACTCTTGGGAGTTAGCAGTACCTAGTCAGAGGAAGAGCCTACAGTAACTGGAGCACAACATCACGTATAGGTCACAGTGAGATCTTTGTGTTTACATCGTGACTCCTAGGAGTTAGCAGTACCTAGTAAAAGGAAGAGTCTGCAGTAACTTGAGCACAACATCACATATAGTTCACAGTGGGATCTTTGTGTTTACAACGTGACTCCTGGTAGTTAGGAGTACCTAGTCAAAGGAAGCGTCTGCAGTAACTGGAGCACATCACATATAGGTCACAGTGAGATCTTTGTGTTTACAACGTGACTCCTAGGTGTTAGCAGTACCTAGTCAAAGGAAGAGTCTGCAGTAACTGGAGCACAACATCACATATAGGTCACAGTGAGATCTTTGTGTTTACAACGTGACTCCTGGTAGTTAGCAGTACCTAGTCAAAGGAAGAGCCTGCAGTAACTGGAGCACAACATCACATATAGGTCACAGTGGGATCTTTGTGTTTACAACATGACTCCTGGTAGTTAAGAGTACCTAGTCAAAGGAAGAGCCTGCAGTAACTGGAGCACAACATCACGTATAGGTCACAGTGAGATCTTTGTGTTTACAACGTGACTCCTAGTAGTTAGCAGTACCTAGTCAAAGGAAGAGCCTGCAGTAACTGGAGCACAACATCACGTATAGGTCACAGTGAGATCTTTGTGTTTACAACGTGACTCCTAGTAGTTAGCAGTACCTAGTCAAAGGAAGAGCCTGCAGTAACTGGAGTACATCACATATAGGTCACAGTGAGATCTTTGTGTTTACAACGTGACTCCTGGTAGTTAGGAGTACCTAGTCAAAGGAAGAGTCTGCAGTAACTGGAGCACAACATAACGTATAGGTCACAGTGAGATCTTTGTGTTTACAACGTGACTCCTAGTAGTTAGGAGTACCTAGTCAAAGGAAGAGCCTACAGTAACTGGAGCACAACATCACATATAGGTCACAGTGAGATCTCTGTGTTTACAATGTGACTCCTGGTAGTTAGCAGTACCTAGTCAAAGGAAGAGCCTACAGTAACTAGAGCACAACATCACATATAGGTCACAGTGAGATCTTTGTGTTTACAATGTGACTCCTGGTAGTTAAGAGTACCTAGTCAAAGGAGGAGCTTGCAGTAACTGGAGCACAACATCACGTATAGGTCACAGTGAGATCTTTGTGTTTACAACGTGACTCCTAGTAGTTAGGAGTACCTAGTCAAAGGAAGAGCCTGCGGTAACTAGAGCACAACATCACGTATAGGTCACAGTGAGATCTTTGTGTTTACAACGTGACTCCTAGTAGTTAGGAGTACCTAGTCAAAGGAAGAGCCTACAGTAACTGGAGCACAACATCACATATAGGTCACAGTGAGATCTCTGTGTTTACAATGTGACTCCTGGTAGTTAGCAGTACGTAGTCAAAGGAAAAGCCTACAGTAACTGGAGCACAACATCACGTATAGGTCACAGTGAGATCTTTGTGTTCACAACGTGACTCCTAGTAGTTAGGAGTACGTAGTCAGAGGAAGAGCCTACAGTAACTGGAGCACAACATCACGTATAGGTCACAGTGAGATCTTTGTGTTTACAACGTGACTCCTGGTAGTTAGGAGTACCTAGTCAAAGGAAGAGCCTACAGTAACTAGAGCACAACATCACGTATAGGTCACAGTGAGATCTTTGTGTTTACAACGTGACTCCTGGTAGTTAGCAGTACCTAGTCAAAGGAAGAGCCTGCGGTAACTGGAGCACAACATCACATATAGGTCACAGTGAGATCTTTGTGTTTACAACGTGACTCTTGGGAGTTAGCAGTACCTAGTCAGAGGAAGAGCCTACAGTAACTGGAGCACAACATCACGTATAGGTCACAGTGAGATCTTTGTGTTTACATCGTGACTCCTAGGAGTTAGCAGTACCTAGTAAAAGGAAGAGTCTGCAGTAACTTGAGCACATCACATATAGGTCACAGTGGGATCTTTGTGTTTACAACGTGACTCCTGGTAGTTAGGAGTACCTAGTCAAAGGAAGCGTCTGCAGTAACTGGAGCACATCACATATAGGTCACAGTGAGATCTTTGTGTTTACAACGTGACTCCTAGGTGTTAGCAGTACCTAGTCAAAGGAAGAGTCTGCAGTAACTGGAGCACAACATCACATATAGGTCACAGTGAGATCTTTGTGTTTACAACGTGACTCCTGGTAGTTAGCAGTACCTAGTCAAAGGAAGAGCCTGGAGTAACTGGAGCACAACATCACATATAGGTCACAGTGGGATCTTTGTGTTTACAACATGACTCCTGGTAGTTAAGAGTACCTAGTCAAAGGAAGAGCCTGCAGTAACTGGAGCACAACATCACGTATAGGTCACAGTGAGATCTTTGTGTTTACAACGTGACTCCTAGTAGTTAGCAGTACCTAGTCAAAGGAAGAGCCTGCAGTAACTGGAGCACAACATCACGTATAGGACACAGTGAGATCTTTGTGTTTACAACGTGACTCCTGGTAGTTAGCAGTACCTAGTCAAAGGAAGAGCCTGCAGTAACTGGAGTACATCACATATAGGTCACAGTGAGATCTTTGTGTTTACAACGTGACTCCTGGTAGTTAGGAGTACCTAGTCAAAGGAAGAGTCTGCAGTAACTGGAGCACAACATAACGTATAGGTCACAGTGAGATCTTTGTGTTTACAACGTGACTCCTAGTAGTTAGGAGTACCTAGTCAAAGGAAGAGCCTACAGTAACTGGAGCACAACATCACATATAGGTCACAGTGAGATCTCTGTGTTTACAATGTGACTCCTGGTAGTTAGCAGTACCTAGTCAAAGGAAGAGCCTACAGTAACTAGAGCACAACATCACATATAGGTCACAGTGAGATCTTTGTGTTTACAATGTGACTCCTGGTAGTTAAGAGTACCTAGTCAAAGGAGGAGCTTGCAGTAACTGGAGCACAACATCACGTATAGGTCACAGTGAGATCTTTGTGTTTACAACGTGACTCCTAGTAGTTAGGAGTACCTAGTCAAAGGAAGAGCCTGCGGTAACTAGAGCACAACATCACGTATAGGTCACAGTGAGATCTTTGTGTTTACAACGTGACTCCTAGTAGTTAGGAGTACCTAGTCAAAGGAAGAGCCTACAGTAACTGGAGCACAACATCACGTATAGGTCACAGTGAGATCTCTGTGTTTACAATGTGACTCCTGGTAGTTAGCAGTACGTAGTCAAAGGAAGAGCCTACAGTAACTAGAGCACAACATCACATATAGGTCACAGTGAGATCTTTGTGTTTACAATGTGACTCCTGGTAGTTAAGAGTACCTAGTCAAAGGAGGAGCTTGCAGTAACTGGAGCACAACATCACGTATAGGTCACAGTGAGATCTTTGTGTTTACAACGTGACTCCTAGTAGTTAGGAGTACCTAGTCAAAGGAAGAGCCTGCGGTAACTAGAGCACAACATCACGTATAGGTCACAGTGAGATCTTTGTGTTTACAACGTGACTCCTAGTAGTTAGGAGTACCTAGTCAAAGGAAGAGCCTGCGGTAACTAGAGCACAACATCACGTGTAGGTCACAGTGAGATCTTTGTGTTTACAACGTGACTCCTGGTAGTTAGCAGTACCTAGTCAAAGGAAGAGTCTGCGGTAACTAGAGCACAACATCACGTATAGGTCACAGTGAGATCTTTGTGTTTACAACGTGACTCCTGGTAGTTAGCAGTACCTAGTCAAAGGAAGAGTCTGCAGTAACTGGAGCACAACATCACGTATATGTCACAGTGAGATCTTTGTGTTTACAACGTGACTCCTGGTAGTTAGCAGTACCTAGTCAAAGGAAGAGCCTGCGGTAACTAGAGTACATCACATATAGGTCACAGTGAGATCTTTGTGTTTACAACGTGACTCCTGGTAGTTAGCAGTACCTAGTCAAAGGAAGAGCTTGCAGTAACTGGAGCACAACATCACATATAGATCACAGTGAGATCTTTGTGTTTACAACGTGACTCCTGGTAGTTAGCAGTACCTAGTCAAAGGAAGAGCCTACAGTAACTGGAGCACAACATCACATATAGATCACAGTGAGATCTTTGTGTTTACAACGTGACTCCTGGTACTTAGGAGTACCTAGTCAAAGGAAGAGCTTACAGTAACTGGAGCACAACATTACGTATAGATCACAGTGAGATCTTTGTGTTTACAACGTGACTCCTAGTAGTTAGGAGTACCTAGTCAAAGGAAGAGCTTGCAGTAACTGGAGCACAACATCACGTATAGATCACAGTGAGATCTTTGTGTTTACAACGTGACTCCTAGTAGTTAGCAGTACCTAGTCAAAGGAAGAGCTTGCAGTAACTGGAGCACAACATCACGTATAGGTCACAGTGAGATCTTTGTGTTTACAACGTGACTCCTGGTAGTTAGCAGTACCTAGTCAAAGGAAGAGCTTGACGTAACTGGAGCACAACATCACGTATAGATCACAGTGAGATCTTTGTGTTTACAACGTGACTCCTAGTAGTTAGGAAAACCTAGTCAAAGGAAGAGGTTGCAGTAACTGGAGCACAACATCACGTATAGGTCACAGTGAGATCTTTGTGTTTACAACGTGACTCCTGGTAGTTAGCAGTACCTAGTCAAAGGAAGAGCTTGCAGTAACTGGAGCACAACATAACGTATAGATCACAGTGAGATCTTTGTGTTTACAACGTGACTCCTGGTAGTTAGCAGTACCTAGTCAAAGGAAGAGCTTGCAGTAACTGGAGCACAACATCACGTATAGATCACAGTGAGATCTTTGTGTTTCAACGTGACTCCTAGTAGTTAGCAGTACCTAGTCAAAGGAAGAGTCTACAGTAACTGGAGCACAACATCACATATAGGTCACAGTGAGATCTTTGTGTTTACAATGTGACTCCTGGTAGTTAGGAGTACCTAGTCAAAGGAAGAGCCTGCAGTAACTGGAGCACAACATCACATATAGGTCACAGTGAGATCTTTGTGTTTACAACGTGACTCCTGGTAGTTAGCAGTACCTAGTCAAAGGAAGAGCTTGCAGTAACTGGAGCACAACATCACGTATAGATCACAGTGAGATCTTTGTGTTTACAACGTGACTCCTGGTAGTTAGCAGTACCTAGTCAAAGGAAGAGCTTGCAGTAACTGGAGCACAACATCACGTATAGGTCACAGTGAGATCTTTGTGTTTACAACGTGACTCCTGGTAGTTAGCAGTACCTAGTCAAAGGAAGAGTCTGCAGTAACTGGAGCACAACATCACGTATAGATCACAGTGAGATCTTTGTGTTTACAACGTGACTCCTGGTAGTTAGCAGTACCTAGTCAAAGGAAGAGCCTACAGTAACTGGAGCACAACATCACGTATAGGTCACAGTGAGATCTTTGTGTGTACAGCGTGACTCCTGGTAGTTAGCAGTACCTAGTCAAAGGAAGAGCTTGCAGTAACTGGAGCACAACATAACGTATAGATCACAGTGAGATCTTTGTGTTTACAACGTGACTCCTGGTAGTTAGGAGTACGTAGTCAAAGGAAGAGCCTACAGTAACTGGAGCACAACATCACGTATAGGTCACAGTGAGATCTTTGTGTTTACAACGTGACTCCTGGTAGTTAGGAGTACGTAGTCAGAGGAAGAGCCTACAGTAACTGGAGCACAACATCACGTATAGGTCACAGTGAGATCTTTGTGTTTACAACGTGACTCCTGGTAGTTAGCAGTACCTAGTCAAAGGAAGAGCTTGCAGTAACTGGAGCACAACATCACGTATAGATCACAGTGAGATCTTTGTGTTTACAACGTGACTCCTAGTAGTTAGGAGTACCTAGTCAAAGGAAGAGCTTGCAGTAACTGGAGCACAACATCACGTATAGATCACAGTGAGATCTTTGTGTTTACAACGTGACTCCTGGTAGTTAGCAGTACCTAGTCAAGGGAAGAGCCTGCAGTAACTGGAGCACAACATCACATATAGGTCACAGTGAGAATTTTGTGTTTACAACGTGACTCCTGGTAGTTAGCAGTACCTAGTCAAAGGAAGAGCTTGCAGTAACTGGAGCACAACATCACGTATAGGTCACAGTGAGATCTTTGTGTTTACAACGTGACTCCTGGTAGTTAGCAGTACCTAGTCAAAGGAAGAGCTTGCAGTAACTGGAGCACAACATAACGTATAGATCACAGTGAGATCTTTGTGTTTACAACGTGACTCCTGGTAGTTAGCAGTACCTAGTCAAAGGAAGAGCTTGCAGTAACTAGAGCACAACATAACGTATAGATCACAGTGAGATCTTTGTGTTTACAAAGTGACTTCTAGTAGTTAGGAGTAGCTAGTCAAAGGAAGAGCTTGCAGTAACTAGAGCACAACATAACGTATAGATCACAGTGAGATCTTTGTGTTTACAACGTGACTCCTGGTAGTTAGCAGTACCTAGTCAAAGGAAGAGCTTGCAGTAACTGGAGCACAACATAACGTATAGATCACAGTGAGATCTTTGTGTTTACAACGTGACTCCTAGTAGTTAGCAGTACCTAGTCAAAGGAAGAGCTTGCAGTAACTAGAGCACAACATAACGTATAGATCACAGTGAGATCTTTGTGTTTACAACGTGACTCCTAGTAGTTAGCAGTACCTAGTCAAAGGAAGAGCTTGCAGTAACTAGAGCACAACATAACGTATAGATCACAGTGAGATCTTTGTGTTTACAACGCGACTCCTGGTAGTTAGCAGTACCTAGTCAAAGGAAGAGCTTGCAGTAACTGGAGCACAACATCACGTATAGATCACAGTGAGATCTTTGTGTTTACAACGTGACTCCTAGTAGTTAGGAGTACCTAGTCAAAGGAAGAGCCTACAGTAACTAGAGCACAACATCACGTATAGATCACAGTGAGATCCCTTTGTTTACGTGACTCCTGGTAGTTAGGAGTACCTAGTCAAAGGAAGAGCTTGCAGTAACTAGAGCACAACATAACGTATAGATCACAGTGAGATCTTTGTGTTTACAACGTGACTCCTGGTAGTTAGCAGTACCTAGTCAAAGGAAGAGCTTGCAGTAACTGGAGCACAACATAACGTATAGATCACAGTGAGATCTTTGTGTTTACAACGTGACTCCTGGTAGTTAGCAGTACCTAGTCAAAGGAAGAGCTTGCAGTAACTGGAGCACAACATCACGTATAGATCACAGTGAGATCTTTGTGTTTACAACGTGACTCCTGGTAGTTAGGAGTACCTAGTCAAAGGATGAGCTTGCAGTAACTGGAGCACAACATCACGTATAGGTCACAGTGAGATCTTTGTGTTTACAACGTGACTCCTGGTAGTTAGGAGTACCTAGTCAAAGGAAGAGCTTGCAGTAACTGGAGCACAACATCACGTATAGATCACAGTGAGATCTTTGTGTTTACAACGTGACTCCTGGTAGTTAGCAGTACCTAGTCAAAGGAAGAGCTTGCAGTAACTGGAGCACAACATCACGTATAGGTCACAGTGAGATCTTTGTGTTTACAACGTGACTCCTGGTAGTTAGGAGTACCTAGTCAAAGGAAGAGCTTGCAGTAACTGGAGCACAACATCACGTATAGGTCACAGTGAGATCTTTGTGTTTACAACGTGACTCCTAGTAGTTAGGAGTACCTAGTCAAAGGAAGAGCTTGCAGTAACTAGAGCACAACATCACGTATAGGTTACAGTGAGATCCCTTTGTTTACGTCACTCCTGGTAGTTAGGAGTAGCTAGTCAAAGGAAGAGCTTGCACTAACTGGAGCACAACATCACGTATAGGTCACAGTGAGATCCCTTTGTTTACGTGACTCCTGGTAGTTAGGAGTAGCTAGTCAAAGGAATAGCTTGCAGTAACTAGAGCACAACATCACGTATAGGTCACAGTGAGATCCCTTTGTTTACGTGACTCCTGGTAGTTAGGAGTAGCTAGTCAAAGGAAGAGCTTGCAGTAACTGGAGCACAAAATCACGTATAGATCACAGTGAGATCCCTTTGTTTACGTGACTCCTGGTAGTTAGGAGTACCTAGTCAAAGGAAGAGCCTACAGTAACTGGAGCACAAGATCACGTATAGATCACAGTGAGATCCCTTTGTTTACGTGACTCCTGGTAGTTAGGAGTACCTAGTCAAAGGAAGAGCCTGCAGTAACTGGAGCACAACATTACGTATAGGTCACAGTGAGATCTTTGTGTTTACAACGTGACTCCTGGTAGTTAGGAGTACCTAGTCAAAGGAAGAGCTTGCAGTAACTGGAGCACAACATTACGTATAGATCACAGTGAGATCCCTTTGTTTACGTGACTCCTAGTAGTTAGCAGTACCTAGTCAAAGGAAGAGCTTGCAGTAACTGGAGCACAACATCACGTATAGATCACAGTGAGATCTTTGTGTTTACAACGTGACTCCTAGTAGTTAGCAGTAGCTAGTCAAAGGAAGAGTCTGCAGTAACTGGAGCACAACATAACGTATAGGTCACAGTGAGATCTTTGTGTTTACAACGTGACTCCTAGTAGTTAGCAGTACCTAGTCAAAGGAAAAGCCTACAGTAACTGGAGCACAACATCACGTATAGGTCACAGTGAGATCTTTGTGTTCACAACGTGACTCCTAGTAGTTAGGAGTACGTAGTCAGAGGAAGAGCCTACAGTAACTGGAGCACAACATCACGTATAGGTCACAGTGAGATCTTTGTGTTTACAACGTGACTCCTGGTAGTTAGGAGTACCTAGTCAAAGGAAGAGCCTACAGTAACTAGAGCACAACATCACGTATAGGTCACAGTGAGATCTTTGTGTTTACAACGTGACTCCTGGTAGTTAGCAGTACCTAGTCAAAGGAAGAGCCTGCGGTAACTGGAGCACAACATCACGTATAGGTCACAGTGAGATCTTTGTGTTTACAACGTGACTCTTGGGAGTTAGCAGTACCTAGTCAGAGGAAGAGCCTACAGTAACTGGAGCACAACATCACGTATAGGTCACAGTGAGATCTTTGTGTTTACATCGTGACTCCTAGGAGTTAGCAGTACCTAGTAAAAGGAAGAGTCTGCAGTAACTTGAGCACAACATCACATATAGTTCACAGTGGGATCTTTGTGTTTACAACGTGACTCCTGGTAGTTAGGAGTACCTAGTCAAAGGAAGCGTCTGCAGTAACTGGAGCACATCACATATAGGTCACAGTGAGATCTTTGTGTTTACAACGTGACTCCTAGGTGTTAGCAGTACCTAGTCAAAGGAAGAGTCTGCAGTAACTGGAGCACAACATCACATATAGGTCACAGTGAGATCTTTGTGTTTACAACGTGACTCCTGGTAGTTAGCAGTACCTAGTCAAAGGAAGAGCCTGCAGTAACTGGAGCACAACATCACATATAGGTCACAGTGGGATCTTTGTGTTTACAACATGACTCCTGGTAGTTAAGAGTACCTAGTCAAAGGAAGAGCCTGCAGTAACTGGAGCACAACATCACGTATAGGTCACAGTGAGATCTTTGTGTTTACAACGTGACTCCTAGTAGTTAGCAGTACCTAGTCAAAGGAAGAGCCTGCAGTAACTGGAGCACAACATCACGTATAGGTCACAGTGAGATCTTTGTGTTTACAACGTGACTCCTAGTAGTTAGCAGTACCTAGTCAAAGGAAGAGCCTGCAGTAACTGGAGTACATCACATATAGGTCACAGTGAGATCTTTGTGTTTACAACGTGACTCCTGGTAGTTAGGAGTACCTAGTCAAAGGAAGAGTCTGCAGTAACTGGAGCACAACATAACGTATAGGTCACAGTGAGATCTTTGTGTTTACAACGTGACTCCTAGTAGTTAGGAGTACCTAGTCAAAGGAAGAGCCTACAGTAACTGGAGCACAACATCACATATAGGTCACAGTGAGATCTCTGTGTTTACAATGTGACTCCTGGTAGTTAGCAGTACCTAGTCAAAGGAAGAGCCTACAGTAACTAGAGCACAACATCACATATAGGTCACAGTGAGATCTTTGTGTTTACAATGTGACTCCTGGTAGTTAAGAGTACCTAGTCAAAGGAGGAGCTTGCAGTAACTGGAGCACAACATCACGTATAGGTCACAGTGAGATCTTTGTGTTTACAACGTGACTCCTAGTAGTTAGGAGTACCTAGTCAAAGGAAGAGCCTGCGGTAACTAGAGCACAACATCACGTATAGGTCACAGTGAGATCTTTGTGTTTACAACGTGACTCCTAGTAGTTAGGAGTACCTAGTCAAAGGAAGAGCCTACAGTAACTGGAGCACAACATCACATATAGGTCACAGTGAGATCTCTGTGTTTACAATGTGACTCCTGGTAGTTAGCAGTACGTAGTCAAAGGAAAAGCCTACAGTAACTGGAGCACAACATCACGTATAGGTCACAGTGAGATCTTTGTGTTCACAACGTGACTCCTAGTAGTTAGGAGTACGTAGTCAGAGGAAGAGCCTACAGTAACTGGAGCACAACATCACGTATAGGTCACAGTGAGATCTTTGTGTTTACAACGTGACTCCTGGTAGTTAGGAGTACCTAGTCAAAGGAAGAGCCTACAGTAACTAGAGCACAACATCACGTATAGGTCACAGTGAGATCTTTGTGTTTACAACGTGACTCCTGGTAGTTAGCAGTACCTAGTCAAAGGAAGAGCCTGCGGTAACTGGAGCACAACATCACATATAGGTCACAGTGAGATCTTTGTGTTTACAACGTGACTCTTGGGAGTTAGCAGTACCTAGTCAGAGGAAGAGCCTACAGTAACTGGAGCACAACATCACGTATAGGTCACAGTGAGATCTTTGTGTTTACATCGTGACTCCTAGGAGTTAGCAGTACCTAGTAAAAGGAAGAGTCTGCAGTAACTTGAGCACATTACATATAGGTCACAGTGGGATCTTTGTGTTTACAACGTGACTCCTGGTAGTTAGGAGTACCTAGTCAAAGGAAGCGTCTGCAGTAACTGGAGCACATCACATATAGGTCACAGTGAGATCTTTGTGTTTACAACGTGACTCCTAGGTGTTAGCAGTACCTAGTCAAAGGAAGAGTCTGCAGTAACTGGAGCACAACATCACATATAGGTCACAGTGAGATCTTTGTGTTTACAACGTGACTCCTGGTAGTTAGCAGTACCTAGTCAAAGGAAGAGCCTGGAGTAACTGGAGCACAACATCACATATAGGTCACAGTGGGATCTTTGTGTTTACAACATGACTCCTGGTAGTTAAGAGTACCTAGTCAAAGGAAGAGCCTGCAGTAACTGGAGCACAACATCACGTATAGGTCACAGTGAGATCTTTGTGTTTACAACGTGACTCCTAGTAGTTAGCAGTACCTAGTCAAAGGAAGAGCCTGCAGTAACTGGAGCACAACATCACGTATAGGACACAGTGAGATCTTTGTGTTTACAACGTGACTCCTGGTAGTTAGCAGTACCTAGTCAAAGGAAGAGCCTGCAGTAACTGGAGTACATCACATATAGGTCACAGTGAGATCTTTGTGTTTACAACGTGACTCCTGGTAGTTAGGAGTACCTAGTCAAAGGAAGAGTCTGCAGTAACTGGAGCACAACATAACGTATAGGTCACAGTGAGATCTTTGTGTTTACAACGTGACTCCTAGTAGTTAGGAGTACCTAGTCAAAGGAAGAGCCTACAGTAACTGGAGCACAACATCACATATAGGTCACAGTGAGATCTCTGTGTTTACAATGTGACTCCTGGTAGTTAGCAGTACCTAGTCAAAGGAAGAGCCTACAGTAACTAGAGCACAACATCACATATAGGTCACAGTGAGATCTTTGTGTTTACAATGTGACTCCTGATAGTTAAGAGTACCTAGTCAAAGGAGGAGCTTGCAGTAACTGGAGCACAACATCACGTATAGGTCACAGTGAGATCTTTGTGTTTACAACGTGACTCCTAGTAGTTAGGAGTACCTAGTCAAAGGAAGAGCCTGCGGTAACTAGAGCACAACATCACGTATAGGTCACAGTGAGATCTTTGTGTTTACAACGTGACTCCTAGTAGTTAGGAGTACCTAGTCAAAGGAAGAGCCTACAGTAACTGGAGCACAACATCACGTATAGGTCACAGTGAGATCTCTGTGTTTACAATGTGACTCCTGGTAGTTAGCAGTACGTAGTCAAAGGAAGAGCCTACAGTAACTAGAGCACAACATCACATATAGGTCACAGTGAGATCTTTGTGTTTACAATGTGACTCCTGGTAGTTAAGAGTACCTAGTCAAAGGAGGAGCTTGCAGTAACTGGAGCACAACATCACGTATAGGTCACAGTGAGATCTTTGTGTTTACAACGTGACTCCTAGTAGTTAGGAGTACCTAGTCAAAGGAAGAGCCTGCGGTAACTAGAGCACAACATCACGTATAGGTCACAGTGAGATCTTTGTGTTTACAACGTGACTCCTAGTAGTTAGGAGTACCTAGTCAAAGGAAGAGCCTGCGGTAACTAGAGCACAACATCACGTATAGGTCACAGTGAGATCTTTGTGTTTACAACGTGACTCCTGGTAGTTAGCAGTACCTAGTCAAAGGAAGAGTCTGCGGTAACTAGAGCACAACATCACGTATAGGTCACAGTGAGATCTTTGTGTTTACAACGTGACTCCTGGTAGTTAGCAGTACCTAGTCAAAGGAAGAGTCTGCAGTAACTGGAGCACAACATCACGTATATGTCACAGTGAGATCTTTGTGTTTACAACGTGACTCCTGGTAGTTAGCAGTACCTAGTCAAAGGAAGAGCCTGCGGTAACTAGAGTACATCACATATAGGTCACAGTGAGATATTTGTGTTTACAACGTGACTCCTGGTAGTTAGCAGTACCTAGTCAAAGGAAGAGCTTGCAGTAACTGGAGCACAACATCACATATAGATCACAGTGAGATCTTTGTGTTTACAACGTGACTCCTGGTAGTTAGGAGTACCTAGTCAAAGGAAGAGCCTACAGTAACTGGAGCACAACATCACATATAGGTCACAGTGAGATCTTTGTGTTTACAACGTGACTCCTAGTAGTTAGGAGTACCTAGTCAAAGGAAGAGCTTGCAGTAACTGGAGCACAACATCACGTATAGGTCACAGTGAGATCTTTGTGTTTACAACGTGACTCCTGGTAGTTAGGAGTACCTAGTCAAAGGAAGAGCTTGCAGTAACTGGAGCACAACATCACGTATAGGTCACAGTGAGATCTTTGTGTTTACAACGTGACTCCTGGTAGTTAGGAGTACCTAGTCAAAGGAAGAGTCTGCGGTAACTGGAGCACAACATAACGTATAGGTCACAGTGAGATCTTTGTGTTTACAACGTGACTCCTGGTAGTTAGGAGTACCTAGTCAAAGGAAGAGCCTACAGTAACTGGAGCACAACATCACATATAGATCACAGTGAGATCTTTGTGTTTACAACGTGACTCCTGGTAGTTAGGAGTACCTAGTCAAAGGAAGAGCTTGCAGTAACTGGAGCACAACATCACATATAGATCACAGTGAGATCTTTGTGTTTACAACGTGACTCCTGGTAGTTAGGAGTACCTAGTCAAAGGAAGAGCTTGCAGTAACTGGAGTACATCACATATAGGTCACAGTGAGATCTTTGTGTTTACAACGTGACTCCTGGTAGTTAGCAGTACCTAGTCAAAGGAAGAGCCTGCAGTAACTGGAGCACAACATCACATATAGATCACAGTGAGATCTTTGTGTTTACAACGTGACTCCTGGTAGTTAGGAGTACCTAGTCAAAGGAAGAGCTTGCAGTAACTGGAGCACAACATCACATATAGATCACAGTGAGATCTTTGTGTTTACAACGTGACTCCTGGTAGTTAGGAGTACCTAGTCAAAGGAAGAGCTTGCAGTAACTGGAGCACAACATCACATATAGATCACAGTGAGATCTTTGTGTTTACAACGTGACTCCTGGTAGTTAGCAGTACCTAGTCAAAGGAAGAGCTTGCAGTAACTGGAGCACAACATCACATATAGATCACAGTGAGATCTTTGTGTTTACAACGTGACTCCTGGTACTTAGGAGTACCTAGTCAAAGGAAGAGCTTGCAGTAACTGGAGCACAACATCACGTATAGGTCACAGTGAGATCTTTGTGTTTACAACGTGACTCCTGGTAGTTAGGAGTACCTAGTCAAAGGAAGAGTCTGCAGTAACTGGAGCACAACATCACGTATAGATCACAGTGAGATCTTTGTGTTTACAACGTGACTCCTGGTAGTTAGCAGTACCTAGTCAAAGGAAGAGTCTGCAGTAACTGGAGCACAACATCACATATAGATCACAGTGAGATCTTTGTGTTTACAACGTGACTCCTGGTAGTTAGGAGTACCTAGTCAAAGGAAGAGCTTGCAGTAACTGGAGCACAACATCACATATAGATCACAGTGAGATCTTTGTGTTTACAACGTGACTCCTGGTAGTTAGGAGTACCTAGTCAAAGGAAGAGCTTGCAGTAACTGGAGCACAACATCACATATAGATCACAGTGAGATCTTTGTGTTTACAACGTGACTCCTGGTAGTTAGGAGTACCTAGTCAAAGGAAGAGCTTGCAGTAACTGGAGCACAACATCACATATAGATCACAGTGAGATCTTTGTGTTTACAACGTGACTCCTGGTAGTTAGCAGTACCTAGTCAAAGGAAGAGCTTGCAGTAACTGGAGCACAACATCACATATAGATCACAGTGAGATCCCTTTGTTTACGTGACTCCTGGTAGTTAGCAGTACCTAGTCAAAGGAAGAGCTTGCAGTAACTGGAGCACAACATCACATATAGATCACAGTGAGATCTTTGTGTTTACAACGTGACTCCTGGTAGTTAGGAGTACCTAGTCAAAGGAAGAGCTTGCAGTAACTGGAGCACAACATCACATATAGATCACAGTGAGATCTTTGTGTTTACAACGTGACTCCTGGTAGTTAGGAGTACCTAGTCAAAGGAAGAGCTTGCAGTAACTGGAGCACAACATCACGTATAGGTCACAGTGAGATCTTTGTGTTTACAACGTGACTCCTGGTAGTTAGGAGTACCTAGTCAAAGGAAGAGCTTGCAGTAACTGGAGCACAACATCACATATAGATCACAGTGAGATCTTTGTGTTTACAACGTGACTCCTGGTAGTTAGGAGTACCTAGTCAAAGGAAGAGCTTGCAGTAACTGGAGCACAACATCACATATAGATCACAGTGAGATCTTTGTGTTTACAACGTGACTCCTGGTAGTTAGCAGTACCTAGTCAAAGGAAGAGCTTGCAGTAACTGGAGCACAACATCACATATAGATCACAGTGAGATCTTTGTGTTTACAACGTGACTCCTGGTACTTAGGAGTACCTAGTCAAAGGAAGAGCTTGCAGTAACTGGAGCACAACATCACGTATAGATCACAGTGAGATCTTTGTGTTTACAACGTGACTCCTGGTAGTTAGGAGTACCTAGTCAAAGGAAGAGCCTGCAGTAACTGGAGCACAACATCACGTATAGATCACAGTGAGATCTTTGTGTTTACAACGTGACTCCTGGTAGTTAGGAGTACCTAGTCAATGGAAGAGCCTACAGTAACTGGAGCACAACATCACGTATAGATCACAGTGAGATCTTTGTGTTTACAACGTGACTCCTGGTAGTTAGCAGTACCTAGTCAATGGAAGAGCCTACAGTAACTGGAGCACAACATCACATATAGATCACAGTGAGATCTTTGTGTTTACAACGTGACTCCTGGTAGTTAGGAGTACCTAGTCAAAGGAAGAGCTTGCAGTAACTGGAGCACAACATCACGTATAGATCACAGTGAGATCTTTGTGTTTACAACGTGACTCCTGGTAGTTAGGAGTACCTAGTCAAAGGAAGAGCTTGCAGTAACTGGAGCACAACATCACATATAGATCACAGTGAGATCTTTGTGTTTACAACGTGACTCCTAGTAGTTAGCAGTACCTAGTCAATGGAAGAGCCTACAGTAACTGGAGCACAACATCACATATAGATCACAGTGAGATCTTTGTGTTTACAACGTGACTCCTGGTACTTAGGAGTACCTAGTCAAAGGAAGAGCTTGCAGTAACTGGAGCACAACATCACGTATACGTCACAGTGAGATCTTTGTGTTTACAACGTGACTCCTGGTAGTTAGGAGTACCTAGTCAAAGGAAGAGCTTGCAGTAACTGGAGCACAACATCACGTATACGTCACAGTGAGATCTTTGTGTTTACAACGTGACTCCTGGTAGTTAGGAGTACCTAGTCAAAGGAAGAGCTTGCAGTAACTGGAGCACAACATCACGTATACGTCACAGTGAGATCTTTGTGTTTACAACGTGACTCCTGGTAGTTAGGAGTACCTAGTCAAAGGAAGAGCTTGCAGTAACTGGAGCACAACATCACATATAGATCACAGTGAGATCTTTGTGTTTACAACGTGACTCCTGGTAGTTAGGAGTACCTAGTCAAAGGAAGAGCCTACAGTAACTAGATCACAACATCACGTATAGGTCACTGTGAGATCTGTTTTCTTGCAAAGTGACCCCTGTGAGGTAAGGATTCGGGGCGTTCAGGTCCTGACGAGGATGTACGCTAGCAGGGACTGACACCAATCCCGATAAGCCTTAAACGTGCCTTAGCCACCCAAACCTGTATGTCCCGGGTTCAGACGAGACAGCTCCCAGAAAGTGGGCTCTAGTAGTCCCGCCAAGCGTCAGCTAGGAATCTGCATATTTAGCTGCTCTGCTGCAACCGCCGTCGCCTGGTCCTACAGGCCTGAGAGAGATGATGCCGACGCGACACCAGCATTCTACTATCTGCATATTTAGCTGCTCTGCTGCAACCGCCGTCGCCTGGTCCTACAGGCCTGAGAGAGATGATGCCGACGCGACACCAGCATTCTACTATCGAACCGGAGAAACGACGAAGGAACCAAGTCAGAGGTCCGACCCGACGGAAGCCTAACCCGGGACCTCCTGAATGCGAGCCTCGAAGCCATCTCGCTCAGAATAAGGAATACACTGGTTAAGGTGGATAGTGTTGGTGAAACAGCACTCCTAGTTTGGATCCGGCTATAGTGGACCAAGTAATCGATGCTGGTGGTTAACGCAAATGTGGGCGAGCATTGCAAGACACGGTAAGTTGTGTGAGCTCTTGACCCAAGGATTTAAAATGCCAAGCTTTCAAGTTGTTACAGATGCGATGATATGCTATTGAGTCATGTAGAAGACAGAGGTTGTGAAGGTACCTGAAATCAAAATGATAAGATCACTTTTCAGTTCATCTGAAAATACGTTCTGAGGGAAGTATATGGGCTTGACTAACACACACGACGAACTTCAGCAACTCTGCTGGAGCAAGCACGTCTGTTGCTGAAGACAGCCCAGCACGTACACCTACTTCCATTAGTAGGGTCATGAACATCAATCAGAATTTACTAGGTACAAGGGGTTCCTTAAACCACTGTAATTCCTGTAGCTGGTTGTGTGTTAAGGGAAATGGAGTAATTAATATTTCATTAAATGTTTAGTTTTTGTATCATTATGTTCTTTGTACAATTGCAAAACTCAGAACATAACAATACAGAGGCCCCGTCTGTACTTGTAGCAGCTGTTTGAGGCCCTTGCAAATGTTGTGCACACATCTCACACACTCATTAACTTGAACATGTGGGCCAATAGACCAATCATTAACATTGCCCAGCAGCACAAATTAGCTCTCCTCACGCTATGGTCATTCCAGTTATCTTGTAGGGTTTTCATTTTAAAAGTTCAGTGGCATTAAGCCGACGATTGTGAAATTGCTGATACCGTGAAGCTTTCTTAGAGCTTTCATTGGTCTTCATTACTCCAGTGATGTCATCGAGGTTTTTCTCTGTCAGAAAAACAAGAACATCCGGTTTCCCTAACTCTATATACAAGATTATGATGTGAGGCGCACCAACAGCAGGGAATCTGACTTACTTCTCTACAAGAGTTTGTTGTCACATAGGAATAATACATGAAGATTCTGTGTGCTGGCATTATAACAGAGGGAATATGTCTCACTTCTCTACAAGAGTTTGTTGTCACATAGGAATCATACACGAAGATTCTGTGTGCTGGCATTATAACAGCAGGGAATCTGAATTACTTCTCTACAAGAGTTTGTTGTCACATAGGAATTATACATGAAGATTCTGTGTGCTGGCATTATAACAGCAGGGAATCTGTCTCATTTCTCTACAAGAGTTTGTTGTCACATAGGAATCTTACATGAAGATTCTGTGTGCTGGCATTATAACAACAGGGAATCTGTCTCTCTTCTCTACAAGAGTTTGTTGTCACATAGGAATCATACACGAAGATTCTGTGTGCTGGCATTATAACAGCAGGGAATCTGAATTACTTCTCTACAAGAGTTTGTTGTCACATAGGAATTATACATGAAGATTCTGTGTGCTGGCATTATAACAGCAGGGAATCTGTCTCACTTGTATACAAGAATTTGTTGTCACATAGGAATCATACATGAAGATTCTGTGTGCTGGCATTATAACAGCAGGGAATCTGTCTCACTTGTATACAAGAATTTGTTGTCACATAGGAATCATACACGAAGATTCTGTGTGCTGGCATTATAACAGAGGGAATATGTCTCACTTCTCTACAAGAGTTTGTTGTCACATAGGAATCATACACGAAGATTCTGTGTGCTGGCATTATAACAGCAGGGAATCTGTCTCACTTCTCTACAAGAGTTTGTTGTCACATAGGAATAATACATGAAGATTCTGTGTGCTGGCATTATAACAGAGGGAATATGTCTCACTTCTCTACAAGAGTTTGTTGTCACATAGGAATCATACACGAAGATTCTGTGTGCTGGCATTATAACAGAGGGAATATGTCTCACTTCTCTACAAGAGTTTGTTGTCACATAGGAATCATAAATGAAGATTCTGTGTGCTGACATTATAACAACAGGGAATCTGTCTCACTTCGATACAAGAGTTTGTTATCACATAGGAATCATACATGAAGACTCTGTGTGCTGACATAATAACAACAGGGAATCTGTCTCACTTCTTTCCAAGAGTTTGTTGTACCATAGGAATCATACATGAAGATTCTGTGTGCTGGCATTATAACAACAGGAAACTGTCTCACTTCTCTACATGAGTTTGTTGTCACATAGGAATCATACATGAAGATTCTGTGTGCTGGCATTATAACAACAGGAAACTGTCTCACTTCTCTACATGAGTTTGTTGTCACATAGGAATCATACATGAAGATTCTGTGTACTGGCATTATAACAACAGGAAACTGTCTCACTTCTCTACATGAGTTTGTTGTCACATAGGAATCATACATGAAGATTCTGTGTGCTGGCATTATAACAACAGGAAACTGTCTCACTTCTCTACATGAGTTTGTTATCACATAGGAATCATACATGAAGATTCTGTGTGCTGGCATTATAACAACAGGAAACTGCCTCACTTCTCTACATGAGTTTGTTGTCACATAGGAATCATACATGAAGATTCTGTGTGCTGGCATTATAACAACAGGAAACTGTCTCAGTTCTCTACAAGAGTTTGTTGTCACATAGGAATTATACATGAAGATTCTGTGTGCCGGCATTATAACAACAGCAAACTGTCTCACTTCTCTACATGAGTTTGTTGTCACATAGGAATCATACATGAAGATTTTGTGTGCTGGCATTATAACAACAGGAAACTGTCTCACTTCTCTACATGAGTTTGTTGTCACATAGGAATCATACATGAAGATTTTGTGTGCTGGCATTATAACAACAGGAAACTGTCTCACTTCTCTACATGAGTTTGTTATCACATAGGAATCATACATGAAGATTCTGTGTGATGACATTATAACAACAGGGAATCTGTCTCACTTCTCTACAACAGTTCGTTGTTACATAGGAATCATATATGAAGATTCTGTGTGCTGGCATTATAACAACAGGAAACTGTCTCACTTCTCTACAAGAGTTTGTTGTCACATAGGAATCATACATGAAGATTCTGTGTGCTGGCATTATAACAACACGAAACTGTATCACTTCTCTACATGAGTTTCTTGTCACATAGGAATCATACATGAAGAGTCTGTGTGCTGGCATTATAACAACAGGAAACTGTCTCACTTTTCTACAAGAGTTTGTTGTCAAATAGGAATCATACATGAAGATTCTGTGTGCTGGTATTATAACAACAGGAAACTGTCTCACTTCTCTACATGAGTTTGTTGTCACATAGGAATCATACATGAAGATTTTGTGTGCTGGCACTATAACAGCAGGGAATCTGTCTCACTTCTCTACAAGAGTTTGTTGTCACATAGGAATCATACATGAAGATTCTGTGTGCTGGCATCATAACAGCAGGGAATCTGTCTCACTTCTCTACAAGAGCTTGCTCTTACATCGGAATCATACATGAAGATTCTGTGTGCTGACATTATAACAACAGGGAATCTGTCTCACTTCTCTACATGAGTTTGTTATCACATAGGAATCATACATGAAGATTCTGTGTGCTGGCATTATAACAACAGGGAATTTGTCTCACTTCTCTACAAGAGTATGTTGTTACATAGGAATCATACATGAAGATTCTGTGTGCTGGCATTATAACAACAGGGAATCTGTCTCACTTCTCTACATGAGTTTGTTATCACATAGGAATCATACATGAAGATTCCGTGTGATGACATTATAACAACAGGGAATTTGTCTCACTTCTCTACAAGAGTATGTTGTTACATAGGAATCATATATGAAGACTGTGTGCTGACATCATAACAACAGGGAATCTGTCTTACTTCTCTACAAGAATTTGTTGTCACGTAGGAATCATACATGAAGATTCTGTGTGCGGGCATTATAACAGCAAGGAATCTGTCTCACTTCTCTACAAGAGTTTGTTGTCACATAGGAATCATACATGAAGATTCTGTGTGCTGACATTATAACAGCAGGGAATATGTTTCACTTCTTTACAAGAGTTTGTCACATAGGAATCATACATGAAGATTCTGTGTGTTGACATTATAACAACAGGGAATCTGTCTCACTTCTCTACAAGAGTTTGTTGTCACATAGGAATCATACATGGAGATTCTGTGTGCTGACATTACAACAGCAGGGGATCTGTCTCACTTCGCTACAAGAGTTTGTTGTCACATAGAAATCTAAATGAAGAATCTGTGTGCTGGCATTATAACAGCAGGGAATCTGTCTCACTTCTCTACATGTGTTTGTTGTCACATAGAAATCTAAATGAAGATTCTGTGTACTGACATTATAACAGCAGGGAATCTGTCTCACTTCGCTACAAGAGTTTGTTGTCACATAGAAATCTAAATGAAGAATCTGTGTGCTGGCATTATAACAGCAGAGAATCTGTCTCACTTCTCTATATGTGTTTGTTGTCACATAGAAATCTAAATGAAGAATCTGTGTGCTGGCATTATAACAGCAGGGAATCTGTCTCACTTCTCTATATGTGTTTGTTGTCACATAGAAATCTAAATGAAGAATCTGTGTGCTGGCATTATAACAGCACAAGAACAGTGAAACATGTGGTCTCAGGAACAGAAGTAGCGCAGTGCAGGGCAAGCAATTCCTTGTAATGTGGCCGCACGTCAACTGATTAGCCGGCAAACGCAGAGGGAACAGAAATAGCGTAATGTAGTTCAAGCAATTTCCCGTAATACGGGCACACATCAACTAATTAACCGGCACACGGAGAGGGAATAGAAATAGTGCAGTGCAGGGCAAGCAGTTGCCTGTAATATGGCCGTACGTTCTAAATAAGGGCTATGTAGTTTATTTTGTGTTACGGTGAGAAACGTTTTACTTACCTCGCGATGGTAAAACACCACAAACACGCGTGGGGTTATTAAGGATTTTTTAGCTAAGTAAGAAATACTCAGTAATAAAGTAATGCGTGGGGAGATGACAGAAGTACAAACGTGTAACTCTAGAAGTGTCCGTAAACAAAAAGTAAAAACATTCAACTGTTTTGTCACATTTTGTAGGGGACTGCCCGAAGTTGCTCGGATGCATTAGGTAGGAAGGGGTACTTTTTGAAATCCTTCGGTGTAATATTATTTTCGCTGAGAACTGAAACGAAAGTACCGGAATTATATCTCGATTGGCGAAAGAGTAAATAAGATAGCGTGCACATATTACACATTTGTGACGCAATTGGTGTTATAGCAGTTATAGTTTACAGGGTGGTGGCTCGATGTAAACAAACACAAGGTGGAGATGTTGTCTTGCTCGTTCAGTTTATAGATGACTGGTGCCTGTACCTTCTACTGAACTAGTGCTACAAATGTTTTGATGTCCCTTGAAAGTGTCCCAACAAACTTTATTTATTGCAAGCCTCTGATTTACAAATTCTCGTAACTAACTCACATTTATTGTCTGCTGTCTCTGTTGCTAGGGAGACTGAACTTTCTCCAAGTGTAGCAGTCTGCTATTTAATTTGAACATCAATTGTCTGAAGTAGGCCGGTGTAGACGACCGTGTTAACGTTATGCAACATACATGTTGTAAAAGGTAGCCAATGTTACAGAACATATATTTGTAATTTACTCTGAATTATTTTAAACATGTTCACCACTGCACTTCACGTAAGACACCCAGGATAAGTCGACCTCTTGTTTCCTTTACATCGAGCCACAATCGCTGATGATAACAGTTGACAAAGCAATCAAATACTGAACATTTCTGTGTAAGAGTTTAAAAATATTTTAAGTTTGACCAACTGTCACTCTTCAGTGTTTTGCTTTTATCTAGTTCAACTTCACTGGAAGTTCCTTCGTTCGCACTATCACTTCACCCAGATGAACTAGTTCAACACTTGACCTTCTTCGTGACGTAGTAGCCTCCTTTTCACTCGCCGGGTAGTCGAACACAAGAACTCCAGTCTCTCGCTCCTCAATAGCACTCGCTGCCTGGTGACCTGCACGCTCGGAGAATCGCACCACAAAGTATCTCGCTGGCCGTCCGACGCAACCAACTAACTCACCGACTTGTATTGCCTGACTCACTCTCGCGATGGCGCTCACTTATGTAGTCAGTGGGATATTTCCACAACGTTCTCGAACGTTCTAGAACTGCTTCTACACACTTTCTGAAGGAGCAGGGAGAAGAAGCTTCCAGAAGCTTGTTTTTCTGCCGATAGCGCGCCGGTGTTTATGCAGGCGACTACCACTTATAGTTGTTTACTCTAACAGCCCGGCATCTACCTCCCGATAACTTGGGCCATTTCCTCTGCGTCACAATATATCTGGCGAGTGATACTTATCGTTGTTTACTCCGACCGCCCGGCGTCCACCTCCCGATAACTTGGGCCATATCCGCTGCGTCACAGTATAAATCTGGCGAGTGGTACTTATCGTTGTTTACTCCGACCGCCCGGCGTCCACCTCCCGATAACTTGGGCCATATCCGCTGCGTCACAGTATAAATCAGGTGAGTGGTACTTATCGTTGTTTACTCCGACCGCCCGACGTCCACCTCCCGATAACTTGGGCTATATCCGTTGCGTTACAGTATAAATCTGGCGAGTGGTACTTATCGTTGTTTACTCCGACCGCCCGGCGTCCACCTCCCGATAACTTGGGCCAAGTTCACTGCGCCACAGTATAAAGGATAGGCGCTAGTTGTAAGGAGCACAATTTTGAGTGAGGGGGCATATGTTCCCACTCACCTGATGACGAGATCATGGTCATTCTCTCTTCTCCACCCTGACGTACATACACACTCCAGTTCTTCAACACTCAGCATTCACGTCCATTACTCTGAAACAAACAAACCATCACAGAATTAAGTAAAAAAAATCTAACGTGTTACATACACATGATTTTCTCTGCCGTCTAGCGCTTATTAGTGGCTATACAACTTATTCTTAGAAAAGTTTATTTTCCTGTTTACTCCATTTTAATCGAGATAAATTTTTACAGAAACAGCTATATTACACATTTCGTTATAGAGAACAGCGATAGTCAAATGTTTAACAACTGGACGCTATATGCTGGCCTTAAAATTCCATACTGTTTCCATGACATCGCGAGAAACAACGGAATGTTGACAGGACTTTAAAAGAATGGCTAAGTATTGAACAATTCTAACCATTCATAACGAATATCTGGGAAATGGGTGATGGCACAAAAAATATTTCAAATAAGTTGTGTGTTTTAAAGAGATTTGCATTGTTTGTGGCATACATTTTTGCTTAACGTTTACCAGTTATACAACATAATACAAAATTCCTTGCAAATGAAGAGGACTTCACAAACTATTCCCAGAAAATTCAAGATATACATTTTGTTTGTCATGTAAATATCTTTAATATGTGATATTTTAATTACAATTGTTAAGAGCCATTTCTTAGAAAATTAAACATTTCGAAATATGTTTCATGTAAAGGGTATTTGTGGTGGGGGCATGTTCTTCGAAATCTTCGTGTCACATCTTTGGAAGATACTGAATTTAAATAGCAAGTTTTGTGTTTATCTGCCTTTTTCATTTTTGAGTTATGCTGTTTACACATACACACAGGCCTTTTTCTAAAAAGGCTCTTTTTTATTCCGGGGGCCTCGAAAGATGTATTTCCGGTGCCATCTTGGTATGACATTTTTGGGTGGAATGCAATACTTTCTCTACCAACTAGAGAAAATAATAAGTATTTGAAAATTCAAACTTATAACAAAGAATATCTCGGAAGAGGATAGCTCCGCAAAATATTGTATTTGACATAAATTGTTTTTGTGTGTTATGGTTTACCAGTTGTACAAAAATAATTCAGAATAAAGAGGACTTGGCAAGTATACTTGTGACATCCATATTTAAAACGCATACAAATTAGAAAACAACAAACATGTTTCCGTGCGAGGGGCATTTTGTGGCTGTTCACGCGCACGGACCTGTTCTTAAAATTGATTTTTGTCGGTGAGAGAAGAGCTTTAGATTTGCGGTGAAATCTCGGAGTAGGTACCTAGTTTCGAGACAGGCTGTAACCACCAGGTGTGACGTCACACGCCGTATTCCCCATTTTGCCATTCATCATCTCCCTGGAATGTTGATGCCGGCGCATAAAGATTCAAATATCAGATTCACATCTGTAGCAGATGCCGGCCAACACGAGAGTAGGCAATTCAGCAAATAGAAAAGGGTTCACGGGATGCTGTAAAACGCCGCCATAAACTCGCTCCTTATATAGGTCACTGGGGAGTCGATGTTGTTGCTTTTGTCTTTGGAAGCGAAAGTCATAAAGCTCAACTAAGTTGTATTTGTCACGAACTTTACAAATAGAATCAGTGATCCGATGCAAAGTCCTGTTCTTTGTCAAAGACATCGTCTACCTTCTAATTTCGTTTCATAAATTGCTATTCACACATTGTAATGCATATTGTTGTTACTCCATAGAATATGCCGATATTTCATTACAAGGAGCATAGCTGGTCACGGCACACCAAACAAAAGATAATCGAACCTACTTATACAGATGCCAACCATGTAAGAAAGTTTTGTTTCATTTTCTTTGTACTTGTGTTATTATAATTAACAAGTGACAGTGTTGTTTTTCTTAGAGGTTAACCTTCTTTACCTTTGTGTATACATGCGTGTGTGTCCATTTAACGTATAAGGTCATACTGGCAGCTTTACCTTTGGAACAATTGCTCATCGGTAACGAAGTTCACTTGTTTTCTGTTACATTTACACTTATACTTCCAGACTGTAGGAGGATGCGGATTAATCGTGGCCGGGAATCGAACCGGGACTTTCGGATGTTATAGCCACCACAACACTTAGTGGCCTAGGAGTGCGGAATCTTATATTCACCAGCTTCACCTATATCTCATTGCAAATGTTAAGGGCTTCTATACTATGAGAAAACTGCTAAACCAAGTATGGCGCCAAAAAGAAGAAATAACGGTTTAAAATTTCACCTTCTGTAACTATCTAAGAAATTTGAGTGTTACCTTCACATGACTTTCTCTATCCTCTATCGTTTATTAGTGGCTATACAAACCATTCTTACGAAAATTTATTTTCTATCTACTTCATTTTAATGGAGATAAACAGCTACATTACGTTATAGAGAAGAGCGATAGTCAAATGTTTAACAACTGGACGCTATATGCTGGCCATGACATCACGAGAAACAACGGAATATCGACACCACTTCAAAAAACGATCAAGTATTGAAAAACTCGAACGGATATGGCTGATACCACAAAAAAGTTATATGAAATAAACTGTTTGTTTTAAAGAGATGTATATAGTTTAAACATTTACCAGTTATACAAAATTCCTTCCAAATGAATAGGACTTCCCAGAACATTCAAGATATACGTTTTATTTGTTATGTAAATATCTTTAATATATTGTATTTTAATCAAAATCGTTATAGCGATTTTTCATAAAATAAAAAATTTCGGGAGAGGGAGGGGAGGGATGCAATTCTCCGTAATACGGCCACACGTTGTAAGGGAAGGCTGTAAGGCATGTCTGTTCTACCGATTACAGCCTTACACAATTCCTAGTTTATATTAAATGTTAAACAAAACAAATTGTAAGTCAGTTTGTTTTACGATGTCACATGACAGCTCAACCTGGGAAAACTTAAAGCACATAACAACGAATATTTAGAAAGCGGCTAATGCGCAGGAAAGTTATTTGATATGAAGTGTATAGGTACTTAAAATATCTCTACATTTTTGTGTCTGTGATTTGTAGCTCGGAGAGGACTTGATGGAACATTCTACGTGGAATGTAATGTTTTGTTTGTGTTTAGTCTCGATATTGCACGGCAGAGCGGCGTCAGGCTAATTAGGGCAGATGCTCGAGTGCTCAAGTACTTGCTTACAAATGAGAAGTCGCTCGTGGAAAATACAATTTACCCGTCTGCCTCGTAGCGCTGCTTTCCTACAATGCAAATACCAAACGTTGTTTATTGCTAATATTACAAACTTTTGTTGATTTCTGCGCTAAACAGAGAGGCGTAAAATATTTAAAATTGAGTTATTGCAAGGAATGAAGTGACATGACGTCCTGAACTATTGTTGTGGTTGACAAGCTTGCACTACTGTTACCGGTGTGTGGTGCAGATGCCATGTAGCAAGTTTTGCATTCCATACCGAGATTTCAACTGAAAGGCAATTTTATAAAAATATCCTTATGTGTTTTTGTGAACAGCGGAACTGAAAAACAGAAGTCCGATAAATACCAAACTCGGTTGTATTTAGGTTCAGTACCTCCAAAGATGTGACACGAAGATTTTCAAGGAACCCCCCTTCACATAGAACATTTTCCAAAGTGTTTTATTTTCGGAAAAGACGCTGTAAAGGTTTTGATTAAAATACACATGTTAGAGGACAAACAAAACGTATATCTTGAATTTTATGGAAACAGCGTGCGAAGTGTCTTCATTCTTACCACATATGACGGTCACACTGGTCACAGCAAACTATACGTAGCTGCAAAGGAAACATCCTGAGGAAAACCTGGAGAGACCGCGGAGCATCTCGCTCTAAAATGTCACGGGACAGGATAAGACGCAGCATGTGTTAGGAACGGATGAGGTGACGTGTGGGTTGCAAAGCGAGGTCGGCGCACGCTTCCAGGCCTGAACAGGGTCTCTCGGAGACGACCCCGTAGTGGAGGCTCTACTGTAGCACGGCCGTGAAGAAGCTCCAAACCCCAGGCCTCTGTGCTATCGTCAACCTAAACAAGGTAGGTGAGATAACAAATCCGTGGTAGAATACTTCGCTGCAACTTCGCCTGGTTAGGGTGGGCGCTTGACGGAAATCGAACGCGCGACCTCCCGAATGCGAACCACGGAACCATCTCGCTACGCCAACTGTAGACAAAACTGTACTGTTGGCCCATTCAGGTAGAAATGTGAAGGTATCTTAGAAATAAAAAAACCTACCCCTATTCACCTGTTGAGGTGCAGCACAGGAACACCTAACTTTAGAATGCAGATGTAAACTCCAGTAAGTGCTCCAAAATTAAATGATACAAGTACAACTGTGTAACATTTACCATAAAACTGTAAACCTCATTTCTGATTTACAACTGTCTTCCTTCATTCCACAGGTGTAAACCTTGTTCACTATACGACACCTTCACCTCATTTAAATGATACAAGTACACCTGTGTAACATTTACCTGTCTTCCTTCATTCCGCAGGTGTAAACCTTGTTCACTATACGACACCTTCACCTCATTTAAACGATACAAGTACACCTGTGTAACATTTAACTGTCTTCCTCAATTCCGCAGGTGTAAACCTTGTTCACTATACGACACCTTCACCTCATTTAAATGATACAAGTACACCTGTGTAACATTTACCTGTCTTCCTTCATTCCGCAGGTGTAAACCTTGTTCACTATACGACACCTTCACCTCATTTAAACGATACAAGTACACCTGTGTAACATTTAACTGTCTTCCTCAATTCCGCAGGTGTAAACCTTGTTCACTATACGACACCTTCACCTCATTTAAACGATACAAATACACCTGTGTAACATTTACCTGTCTTCCTCAATTCCGCAGGTGTAAACCTTGTTCACTATACGACACCTTCACCTCATTTAAATGATACAAGTACACCGGTGTAACATTTACCTGTCTTCCTTCATTCCGCAGGTGTAAACCTTGTTCACTATACGACACCTTCACCTCATTTAAATGATACAAGTACACCTGTGTAACATTTACCTGTCTTCCTTCATTCCGCAGGTGTAAACCTTGTTCACTATACGACACCTTCACCTCATTTAAATGATACAAGTACACCTGTGTAACATTTACAACTGTCTTCCTTCATTCCGCAGGTGTAAACCTTGTTCACTATACGACACCTTCACCTCATTTAAATGATACAAGTACACCGGTGTAACATTTACCTGTCTTCCTTCATTCCGCAGGTGTAAACCTTGTTCACTATACGACACCTTCACGGGGCCAAAAACATATCTTTTCCACGAAACCTCGATTTAGAATTTCTGGTTAGAATATACCACTTCCTCTACCTCTTGTAGCTAACTGCTGCACAAAGTAAACTTTTGATGTGGCGCATTCACATTATTTACTCTACTCACTCTTCTGCAAAGCAGTCTTACTTACTTAGTCGGCTTCCTCTCCTCGTATGTCGCGTATAAATCCGCTAGGAGTTACACCCATGCCTAGGATCAGAGCTCTGTAGCCAGGTATGTAGGAGCTATATCCGTGCCTAGGATCAGAGCTCTGTAGCCAGGTATGTAGGAGCTATATCCGTGCCTAGGATCAGAGCTCTGTAGCCAGGTATGTAGGAGCTACACCCGTGCCTAGGATCAGAGCTCTGTAGCCAGGTATGTAGGACCTACACCCAGTCTAGGTTCATAGTCCCGTAGCCAGGTATGTAGGAGCTACACCCAGCCTAGGTTCATAGTCCCGTAGCCAGGTATGTAGGAGGTAAACCCGTGCCTAGGATCACAGATCTGTAGTCAGGTATGTAGGAGCTACACCCGTGCCTAGAATCAGAGCTCTTTAGCCAGGTATGTAGGAGCTACACCCGTGCCTAGAATCAGAGCTCTGTAGCCAGGTATGTAAGAGCTACACCCGTGCCTAGGATCAGAGCTCTGTAGCCAGGTATGTAGGAGGTACACCGGTGCCTAGGATCAGAGCTCTGTAGCCAGGTATGTAGGAGCTACACCCGTGCCTAGAATCAGAGCTCTGTAGCCAGGTATGTAGGAGGTACACCGGTGCCTAGGATCAGAGCTGTGTAGCCAGGTATGTAGGAGCTATATCCGTGCCTAGGATCAGAGCTCTGTAGCCAGGTATGTAGGAGCTACACCCGTGCCTAGGATCAGAGCTCTGTAGCCAGGTATGTAGGACCTACACGCAGTCTAGGTTCATAGTCCCGTAGCCAGGTATGTAGGACCTATACCCAGCCTAGGTTCATAGTCCCGTAGCCAGGTATGTAGGACCTATACCCAGCCTAGGTTCATAGTCCCGTAGCCAGGTATGTAGGACCTATACCCAGCCTAGGTTCATAGTCCCGTAGCCAGGTATGTAGGACCTATACCCAGCCTAGGTTCATAGTCCCGTAGCCAGGTATGTAGGAGCTACACCCAGCCTAGGTTCATAGTACCGTAGCCAGGTATGTAGGAGCTACACCCAGCCTTGGTTCATAGTACAGTAGCCAGGTATGTAGGAGCTACACCCAGCCTTGGTTCATAGTACCGTAGCCAGGTATGTAGGAGCTAGACCCAGCCTAGGTTCATAGTCCCGCAGCCAGGTATGTAGGAGCTACACCCAGCCTTGGTTCATAGTACCGTAGCCAGGTATGTAGGAGCTACACTCAGCCTTGGTTCATAGTACAGTAGCCAGGTATGTAGGAGCTACACCCAGCCTTGGTTCATAGTACAGTAGCCAGGTATGTAGGAGCTACACCCAGCCTTGGTTCATAGTACAGTAGCCAGGTATGTAGGAGCTACACCCAGCCTTGGTTCATAGTACCGTAGCCAGGTATGTAGGAGCTAGACCCAGCCTAGGTTCATAGTACCGTAGCCATGTATGTAGGAGCTAGACCCAGCCTTGGTTCATAGTACCGTAGCCAGGTATGTAGGAGCTACACCCAGCCTTGGTTCATAGTCCCGCAGCCAGGTATGTAGGAGCTACACTCAGCCTTGGTTCATAGTCCCGTAGCCATGTATGTAGGAGCTACACCCAGCCTAGGTTCATTGTCCCGCAGCCAGGTATGTAGGAGCTACACTCAGCCTTGGTTCATTGTCCCGTAGCCAGGTATGTAGGAGCTACACTCAGCCTTGGTTCATAGTCCCGTAGCCAGGTATGTAGGAGCTACACTCAGCCTAGGTTCATTGTCCCGCAGCCAGGTATGTAGGAGCTACACTCAGCCTAGGTTCATTGTCCCGTAGCCAGGTATGTAGGAGCTACACCCAGCCTAGGTTCATAGTACCGTAGCCAGGTATGTAGGAGCTACACCCAGCCTTGGTTCATAGTACAGTAGCCAGGTATGTAGGAGCTACACCCAGCCTAAGTTCATAGTACCGTAGCCATGTATGTAGGAGCTACACCCAGCCTTGGTTCATAGTACCGTAGCCATGTATGTAGGAGCTACACTCAGCCTAGGTTCATTGTCCCGTAGCCAGGTATGTAGGAGCTACACCCAGCCTAGGTTCATAGTACCGTAGCCAGGTATGTAGGAGCTACACCCAGCCTAGGTTCATTGTCCCGCAGCCAGGTATGTAGGAGCTACACTCAGCCTAGGTTCATTGTCCCGTAGCCAGGTATGTAGGAGCTACACCCAGTCTAGGTTCATAGTACCGTAGCCAGGTATGTAGGAGCTACACCCAGCCTTGGTTCATAGTCCCGTAGCCAGGTATGTAGGAGCTACACCCAGCCTAGGTTCATAGTACCGTAGCCAGGTATGTAGGAGCTACACCCAGCCTTGGTTCATAGTACCGTAGCCAGGTATGTAGGAGCTACACTCAGCCTTGGTTCATAGTCCCGTAGCCAGGTATGTAGGAGCTACACCCAGCCTAGGTTCATAGTACCGTAGCCAGGTATGTAGGAGCTACACTCAGCCTTGGTTCATAGTCCCGCAGCCAGGTATGTAGGAGCTAGACCCAGCCTTGGTTCATAGTACCGTAGCCAGGTATGTAGGAGCTACACTCAGCCTAGGTTCATTGTCCCGCAGCCAGGTATGTAGGAGCTACACTCAGCCTAGGTTCATTGTCCCGTAGCCATGTATGTAGGAGCTACACTCAGCCTAGGTTCATAGTCCCGCAGCCAGGTATGTAGGAGCTAGACCCAGCCTAGGTTCATTGTCCCGTAGCCATGTATGTAGGAGCTACACTCAGCCTAGGTTCATAGTCCCGTAGCCAGGTATGTAGGAGCTAGACCCAGCCTAGGTTCATTGTCCCGTAGCCATGTATGTAGGAGCTACACCCAGCCTAAGTTCATAGTCCCGCAGCCATGTATGTAGGAGCTAGACCCAGCCTAAGTTCATAGTCCCGTAGCCATGTATGTAGGAGCTAGACCCAGCCTAGGTTCATTGTCCCGTAGCCATGTATGTAGGAGCTAGACCCAGCCTAGGTTCATAGTACAGTAGCCAGGTATGTAGGAGCTACACCCAGCCTAGGTTCATAGTACAGTAGCCATGTATGTAGGAGCTAGACCCAGCCTAGGTTCATAGTACAGTAGCCAGGTATGTAGGAGCTACACCCAGCCTAGGTTCATAGTCCCGCAGCCATGTATGTAGGAGCTAGACCCAGCCTAGGTTCATAGTCCCGTAGCCATGTATGTAGGAGCTACACTCAGCCTAGGTTCATAGTCCCGCAGCCATGTATGTAGGAGCTAGACCCAGCCTAGGTTCATAGTCCCGCAGCCATGTATGTAGGAGCTAGACCCAGCCTAGGTTCATAGTCCCGCAGCCATGTATGTAGGAGCTACACCCAGCCTAGGTTCATAGTCCCGTAGTCAGGTATGTAGGAGCTACACCCAGCCTAGGTTCATAGTCCCGCAGCCATGTATGTAGGAGCTAGACCCAGCCTAGGTTCATAGTCCCGTAGCCATGTATGTAGGAGCTAGACCCAGCCTAGGTTCATAGTCCCGTAGCCATGTATGTAGGAGCTAGACCCAGCCTAAGTATATAGTCCCGTAGCCATGTATGTAGGAGCTAGACCCAGCCTAAGTATATAGTCCCGTAGCCATGTATGTAGGAGCTACACCCAGCCTAGGTTCATAGTCCCGCAGCCATGTATGTAGGAGCTACACTCAGTCTTGGTTCATAGTACAGTAGCCATGTATGTAGGAGCTACACCCAGCCTAGGTTCATAGTCCCGTAGCCATGTATGTAGGAGCTACACCCAGCCTAGGTTCATAGTCCCGCAGCCATGTATGTAGGAGCTAGACCCAGCCTAGGTTCATAGTCCCGTAGCCATGTATGTAGGAGCTACACCCAGCCTAGGTTCATAGTACCGCAGCCATGTATGTAGGAGCTAGACCCAGCCTAGGTTCATAGTCCCGTAGCCATGTATGTAGGAGCTACACCCAGCCTAGGTTCATAGTCCCGCAGCCATGTATGTAGGAGCTACACCCAGCCTAGGTTCATAGTCCCGCAGCCATGTATGTAGGAGCTACACCCAGCCTAGGTTCATAGTCCCGCAGCCATGTATGTAGGAGCTAGACCCAGCCTAGGTTCATAGTCCCGTAGCCAGGTATGTAGGAGCTAGACCCAGCCTAGGTTCATAGTCCCGTAGCCAGGTATGTAGGAGCTAGACCCAGCCTAGGTTCATAGTCCCGCAGCCATGTATGTAGGAGCTAGACCCAGCCTAGGTTCATAGTACCGCAGCCATGTATGTAGGAGCTACACCCAGCCTAGGTTCATAGTACCGCAGCCATGTATGTAGGAGCTAGACCCAGCCTAGGTTCATAGTCCCGTAGCCATGTATGTAGGAGCTACACTCAGCCTAGGTTCATAGTACCGCAGCCATGTATGTAGGAGCTACACCCAGCCTTGGTTCATAGTCCCGTAGCCATGTATGTAGGAGCTAGACCCAGCCTAAGTTCATAGTCCCGCAGCCATGTATGTAGGAGCTAGACCCAGCCTAGGTTCATAGTCCCGCAGCCATGTATGTAGGAGCTACACCCAGCCTAGGTTCATAGTCCCGCAGCCATGTATGTAGGAGCTAGACCCAGCCTAGGTTCATAGTCCCGCAGCCATGTATGTAGGAGCTACACCCAGCCTAGGTTCATAGTCCCGCAGCCATGTATGTAGGAGCTACACCCAGCCTAGGTTCATAGTCCCGTAGCCATGTATGTAGGAGCTACACCCAGCCTAGGTTCATAGTCCCGCAGCCAGGTATGTAGGAGCTAGACCCAGCCTAGGTTCATAGTACCGTAGCCATGTATGTAGGAGCTACACTCAGCCTAGGTTCATTGTCCCGTAGCCAGGTATGTAGGAGCTACACCCAGCCTAGGTTCATAGTCCCGTAGCCAGGTATGTAGGAGCTACACTCAGCCTAGGTTCATTGTCCCGTAGCCAGGTATGTAGGAGCTACACTCAGCCTAGGTTCATAGTACCGTAGCCATGTATGTAGGAGCTACACTCAGTCTAGGTTCATAGTACAGTAGCAAGGTATGTAGGAGCTACACTCAGCCTAGGTTCATAGTACAGTAGCAAGGTATGTAAGAGCTACACCCAGCCTAGGTTCATAGTACAGTAGCAAGGTATGTAGGAGCTACACCCAGCCTAGGTTCATAGTACAGTAGCAAGGTATGTAGGACCTATACCCAGCCTAGGTTCATAGTCCCGTAGCCAGGTATGTAGGACCTATACCCAGCCTAGGTTCATAGTCCCGTAGCCAGGTATGTAGGAGCTACACCCAGCCTAGGTTCATAGTCCCGTAGCAAGGTATGTAGGAGCTACACCCAGCCTAGGTTCATAGTCCCGCAGCCAGGTATGTAGGAGCTACACCCAGCCTAGGTTCATAGTCCCGTAGCAAGGTATGTAGGAGCTACACCCAGCCTAGGTTCATAGTCCCGTAGCAAGGTATGTAGGAGCTACACCCAGCCTAGGTTCATAGTCCCGTAGCAAGGTATGTAGGAGCTACACCCAGCCTAGGTTCATAGTCCCGTAGCAAGGTATGTAGGAGCTACACCCAGCCTAGGTTCATAGTACAGTAGCAAGGTATGTAGGAGCTACACCCAGCCTAGGTTCATAGTCCCGTAGTCAGGTATGTAGGAGCTACACCCAGCCTAGGTTCATAGTACCGTAGCCAGGTATGTAGGAGCTAGACCCAGCCTTGGTTCATAGTACAGTAGCCAGGTATGTAGGAGCTACACCCAGCCTTGGTTCATAGTACAGTAGCCAGGTATGTAGGAGCTACACCCAGCCTAGGTTCATAGTACAGTAGCCAGGTATGTAGGAGCTACACTCAGCCTAGGTTCATAGTACCGTAGCCAGGTATGTAGGAGCTACACCCAGCCTAGGTTCATAGTCCCGCAGCCATGTATGTAGGAGCTAGACCCAGCCTAGGTTCATAGTCCCGTAGCCATGTATGTAGGAGCTAGACCCAGCCTAGGTTCATAGTCCCGCAGCCAGGTATGTAGGAGCTAGACCCAGCCTTGGTTCATAGTACAGTAGCCAGGTATGTAGGAGCTACACTCAGCCTTGGTTCATAGTCCCGTAGCCAGGTATGTAGGAGCTAGACTCAGCCTAGGTTCATAGTCCCGTAGCCAGGTATGTAGGAACTACACCCAGCCTTGGTTCATAGTACAGTAGCCAGGTATGTAGGAGCTACACCCAGCCTTGGTTCATAGTACAGTAGCCAGGTATGTAGGAACTACACCCAGCCTTGGTTCATAGTCCCGTAGCCAGGTATGTAGGACCTATACCCAGCCTTGGTTCATAGTACCGTAGCCAGGTATGTAGGAACTACACCCAGCCTTGGTTCATAGTACCGTAGCCAGGTATGTAGGAACTACACGCAGCCTTGCTTCATAGTACCGTAGCCAGGTATGTAGGAACTACACCCAGCCTTGCTTCATAGTACCGTAGCCAGGTATGTAGGAACTACACGCAGCCTTGCTTCATAGTACCGTAGCCAGGTATGTAGGAGCTACACCCAGCCTTGCTTCATAGTACCGTAGCCAGGTATGTAGGAACTACACCCAGCCTTGCTTCATAGTACCGTAGCCAGGTATGTAGGAACTACACGCAGCCTTGCTTCATAGTACCGTAGCCAGGTATGTAGGAGCTACACCCAGCCTAGGTTCATAGTACCGTAGCCAGGTATGTGGGAGCTATACCCAGCCTTGGTTCATAGTCCCGCAGCCATGTATGTAGGAGCTACACCCAGCCTAGGTTCATAGTCCCGCAGCCATGTATGTAGGAGCTAGACCCAGCCTAAGTTCATAGTCCCGTAGCCATGTATGTAGGAGCTAGACCCAGCCTTGGTTCATAGTACCGTAGCCAGGTATGTAGGACCTACACTCAGCCTAGGTTCATAGTACAGTAGCCAGGTATGTGGGACCAACACCCAGCCTTGGTTCATAGTACCGTAGCCAGGTATGTAGGACCTATACCCAGCCTTGGTTCATAGTCCCGTAGCCAGGTATGTGGGACCTATACCCAGCCTAGGTTCATAGTCCCGTAGCCAGGTATGTGGGAGCTATACCCAGCCTTGGTTCATAGTCCCGTAGCCAGGTATGTGGGACCAACACCCAGCCTTGGTTCATAGTCCCGTAGCCAGGTATGTAGGACCTATACCCAGCCTTGGTTCATAGTACAGTAGCCAGGTATGTAGGACCTATACCCAGCCTTGGTTCATAGTACAGTAGCCAGGTATGTAGGACCTATACCCAGCCTTGGTTCATAGTACAGTAGCCAGGTATGTAGGAGCTACACTCAGCCTTGGTTCATAGTACAGTAGCCAGGTATGTAGGACCTATACCCAGCCTTGGTTCATAGTACAGTAGCCAGGTATGTAGGACCAACACCCAGCCTTGGTTCATAGTACAGTAGCCAGGTATGTAGGACCTATACCCAGCCTTGGTTCATAGTACAGTAGCCAGGTATGTAGGACCTATACCCAGCCTTGGTTCATAGTACAGTAGCCAGGTATGTAGGAGCTACACTCAGCCTTGGTTCATAGTACAGTAGCCAGGTATGTAGGACCTATACCCAGCCTTGGTTCATAGTACAGTAGCCAGGTATGTAGGACCAACACCCAGCCTTGGTTCATAGTACAGTAGCCAGGTATGTAGGACCTATACCCAGCCTTGGTTCATAGTACAGTAGCCAGGTATGTAGGACCTATACCCAGCCTTGGTTCATAGTACAGTAGCCAGGTATGTAGGACCTATACCCAGCCTTGGTTCATAGTACAGTAGCCAGGTATGTAGGACCAACACCCAGCCTTGGTTCATAGTACCGTAGCCAGGTATGTAGGAGCTACACCCAGCCTTGGTTCATAGTACCGTAGCCAGGTATGTAGGACCTATACCCAGCCTGGGTTCGTAGTCCCGTAGCCAGGTATGTAGGACCTATACCCAGCCTTGGTTCATAGTACCGTAGCCAGGTATGTGGGACCAACACCCAGCCTGGGTTCGTAGTCCCGTAGCCAGGTATGTAGGACCTATACCCAGCCTTGGTTCATAGTACCGTAGCCAGGTATGTGGGACCAACACCCAGCCTTGGTTCATAGTACCGTAGCCAGGTATGTAGGACCTATACCCAGCCTAGGTTCATAGTACCGTAGCCAGGTATGTAGGAGCTACACCCAGCCTTGGTTCATAGTCCCGTAGCCAGGTATGTAGGAGCTACACTCAGCCTTGGTTCATAGTACCGTAGCCAGGTATGTAGGAACTACACGCAGCCTTGCTTCATAGTACCGTAGCCAGGTATGTAGGAGCTACACCCAGCCTAGGTTCATAGTACCGTAGCCAGGTATGTAGGAGCTACACCCAGCCTTGCTTCATAGTACCGTAGCCAGGTATGTAGGACCTATACCCAGCCTAGGTTCGTAGTCCCGTAGCCAGGTATGTAGGAGCTACACCCAGCCTAGGTTCGTAGTCCCGTAGCCAGGTATGTAGGACCTATACCCAGCCTAGGTTCGTAGTCCCGTAGCCATGTATGTAGGAGCTAGACCCAGCCTAGGTTCATAGTACCGTAGCCAGGTATGTAGGAGCTACACCCAGCCTAGGTTCATAGTACCGTAGCCAGGTATGTAGGAGCTACACCCAGCCTAGGTTCATAGTACCGTAGCCAGGTATGTAGGAGCTACACCCAGCCTAGGTTCATAGTACCGTAGCCAGGTATGTAGGAGCTACACTCAGCCTTGCTTCATAGTACCGTAGCCAGGTATGTAGGAGCTACACCCAGCCTAGGTTCATAGTACCGTAGCCAGGTATGTAGGAACTACACTCAGCCTTGCTTCATAGTACCGTAGCCAGGTATGTAGGAGCTACACTCAGCCTAGGTTCATAGTACCGTAGCCAGGTATGTAGGAACTACACTCAGCCTTGCTTCATAGTACCGTAGCCAGGTATGTAGGAGCTACACTCAGCCTAGGTTCATAGTACAGTAGCCAGGTATGTAGGAGCTACACCCAGCCTAGGTTCATAGTACAGTAGCCAGGTATGTAGGAGCTACACCCAGCCTAGGTTCATAGTACAGTAGCCAGGTATGTAGGAGCTACACTCAGCCTTGGTTCATAGTACCGTAGCCAGGTATGTAGGAGCTACACCCAGCCTAGGTTCATAGTACCGTAGCCAGGTATGTAGGAACTACACTCAGCCTTGCTTCATAGTACCGTAGCCAGGTATGTAGGAGCTACACTCAGCCTAGGTTCATAGTACAGTAGCCAGGTATGTAGGAGCTACACCCAGCCTAGGTTCATAGTACAGTAGCCAGGTATGTAGGAGCTACACCCAGCCTAGGTTCATAGTACCGTAGCCAGGTATGTAGGAGCTACACCCAGCCTAGGTTCATAGTACAGTAGCCAGGTATGTAGGAGCTACACCCAGCCTAGGTTCATAGTCCCGCAGCCATGTATGTAGGAGCTACACTCAGCCTAGGTTCATAGTACAGTAGCCAGGTATGTAGGAGCTACACTCAGCCTAGGTTCATAGTACAGTAGCAAGGTATGTAGGAGCTACACTCAGCCTAGGTTCATAGTACAGTAGCCAGGTATGTAGGAGCTACACCCAGCCTAGGTTCATAGTACAGTAGCCAGGTATGTAGGAGCTACACCCAGCCTAGGTTCATAGTACAGTAGCCAGGTATGTAGGAGCTACACCCAGCCTAGGTTCATAGTACCGTAGCCAGGTATGTAGGAGCTACACTCAGCCTAGGTTCATAGTACCGTAGCCAGGTATGTAGGAGCTACACTCAGCCTAGGTTCATAGTACCGCAGCCAGGTATGTAGGAGCTAGACCCAGCCTAGGTTCATAGTCCCGCAGCCATGTATGTAGGAGCTACACCCAGCCTAGGTTCATAGTACCGTAGCCATGTATGTAGGAGCTAGACCCAGCCTAGGTTCATAGTCCCGCAGCCATGTATGTAGGAGCTACACCCAGCCTAGGTTCATAGTACCGTAGCCATGTATGTAGGAGCTAGACCCAGCCTAGGTTCATAGTACCGTAGCCATGTATGTAGGAGCTACACCCAGCCTAGGTTCATAGTACCGTAGCCATGTATGTAGGAGCTACACCCAGCCTAGGTTCATAGTACCGTAGCCATGTATGTAGGAGCTACACCCAGCCTAGGTTCATAGTACCGTAGCCATGTATGTAGGAGCTAGACCCAGCCTAGGTTCATAGTACCGTAGCCATGTATGTAGGAGCTACACTCAGCCTAGGTTCATAGTCCCGCAGCCATGTATGTAGGAGCTACACCCAGCCTAGGTTCATAGTCCCGTAGCCATGTATGTAGGAGCTACACCCAGCCTAGGTTCATAGTCCCGCAGCCATGTATGTAGGAGCTACACCCAGCCTAGGTTCATAGTACCGTAGCCATGTATGTAGGAGCTAGACCCAGCCTAGGTTCATAGTCCCGCAGCCAGGTATGTAGGAGCTAGACCCAGCCTAGGTTCATAGTCCCGTAGCCATGTATGTAGGAGCTACACCCAGCCTAGGTTCATAGTCCCGCAGCCATGTATGTAGGAGCTACACCCAGCCTAGGTTCATAGTCCCGTAGCCAGGTATGTAGGAGCTACACCCAGCCTAGGTTCATAGTACCGTAGCCAGGTATGTAGGACCAACACCCAGCCTTGGTTCATAGTACCGTAGCCAGGTATGTAGGAGCTACACCCAGCCTAGGTTCATAGTCCCGTAGCCAGGTATGTAGGAGCTACACCCAGCCTAGGTTCATAGTACCGTAGCCAGGTATGTAGGACCAACACCCAGCCTTGGTTCATAGTACCGTAGCCAGGTATGTAGGCCCAACACCCAGCCTTGGTTCATAGTACCGTAGCCAGGTATGTAGGAACTACACCCAGCCTTGCTTCATAGTACCGTAGCCAGGTATGTGGGACCAACACCCAGCCTTGCTTCATAGTACCGTAGCCAGGTATGTGGGAGCTACACCCAGCCTAGGTTCGTAGTCCCGTAGCCAGGTATGTAGGAACTACACCCAGCCTTGGTTCATAGTACCGTAGCCAGGTATGTAGGCCCAACACCCAGCCTTGGTTCATAGTACCGTAGCCAGGTATGTAGGAACTACACCCAGCCTTGCTTCATAGTACCGTAGCCAGGTATGTGGGACCAACACCCAGCCTTGCTTCATAGTACCGTAGCCAGGTATGTGGGAGCTACACCCAGCCTAGGTTCGTAGTCCCGTAGCCAGGTATGTAGGAACTACACCCAGCCTTGGTTCATAGTACCGTAGCCAGGTATGTAGGAACTACACCCAGCCTTGGTTCATAGTACCGTAGCCAGGTATGTGGGAGCTACACCCAGCCTTGGTTCATAGTACCGTAGCCAGGTATGTAGGAACTACACCCAGCCTTGCTTCATAGTACCGTAGCCAGGTATGTGGGACCAACACCCAGCCTTGCTTCATAGTACCGTAGCCAGGTATGTGGGACCAACACCCAGCCTTGCTTCATAGTACCGTAGCCAGGTATGTAGGACCTATACCCAGCCTAGGTTCGTAGTCCCGTAGCCAGGTATGTAGGACCAACACCCAGCCTAGGTTCATAGTCCTGTAGCCAGGTATGTAGAAGCTACACCCAGCCTAGTATCATAGTCCCGTAGTCAGGTGTAGGAGGTACACCGGTGCCTAGGATCAGAGATATGTAGCCAGGTATGTAGGAGCTACATACGTGCCTAGGATCAGAGCTCTGTAGCCAGGTATGTAGGACCTACACCCAGTCTAGGTTCATAGTCCCGTAGCCAGGTATGTAGGACCTATAATAGTGCCTAGGTAAATAGTCCCCGTAGCCAGGTATGTAGGAACCACACCCAGCCTAGGTTCACAGTTCTGTAGCCAGGTATGTAGGAGGTACACCCGTGCCTAGGATCAGAGATCTGTAGCCAGGTATGTAGGAACTACACCCTTGCCTAGGATCAGAGCTCTGTAGCCAGGTATGTAGGAGCTACATCCGTGCCTAGGATCAGAGCTCTGTAGCCAGGTATGTAGGAGCTACACCCAGCCTAGGTTCATAGTCCTGTAGTCAGGTATGTAGAAGGTACACCCGTGCCTAGGATCAGAGATCTGTAGCCAGGTATGTAGGAGCTACACCCGTGCCTAGGATCAGAGCTCTGTAGCCAGGTATGTAGGACCGACATCCGGGCCTAGAATCAGAGCTCTGTAGCCAGGTATGAAGGACCTACACCCAGTCTAGGTTCATAGTCCCGTAGCCAGGTATGTAGGACATATAATCGTGCCTAGGTAAATAGTCCCCGTAGCCAGGTATGTAGGACCTACACCCAGTCTAGGTTCATTGTCCCGTAGCCAGGTATGTACGACCTATAATCGTGCCTAGGTAAATAGTCCCCGTAGCCAGGTATGTAGGAGCTACACCCAGCCTAGGTTCATAGTCCTGTAGCCAGGTATGTAGGAGGTACACCCGTGCCTAGGATCAGAGCTCTGTAGCCAGGTATGTAGGACCGACATCCGGGCCTAGGATCAGAGCTCTGTAGCCAGGTATGAAGGACCTACACCCAGTCTAAGTTCATAGTCCCGTAGCTAGGTATGTAGGATCTACGCTCGTGCCAAGGATCAGAGCTCTGTAGCCAGGTATGTAGGCGCTACACCCGTGCCTAGGATCAGAGCTCTGTAGCGAGGTATGTAAGACCTACACCCATCCTAGGTTCATAGTCCCCTAGCCAGGTACGTAGCAGCTACACCCAGCCTAGGTTCATAGTCCCGTAGCCAGGTATGTAGGACCTACAGCCAGTCTAGTGTTATAGTCCCTTAGCCAGGTGTGTAGGACTGATACCCGTGCCTAGGTTCATAGTCCCGTAGCCACGTATGTAGGACCTATACCCGTGCTTAGGTACATAGTCCCGTAGCCAGGTATGTAGGACCTACACCCAGCCTAGGTACATGGTCCCGTAGCCAGATATGTAAAACTATACCTAGCCTAGGTTCACAGTCCCGTAGCCAGGTATGTAGGAGCTACACCCAGCCTAAGTTCATAGTCCCGTAGCCATGTATGTAGGAGCTAGACCCAGCCTAAGTTCATAGTCCCGTAGCCATGTATGTAGGAGCTAGACCCAGCCTAGGTTCATAGTCCCGTAGCCAGGTATGTAGGAGCTAGACCCAGCCTAAGTTCATAGTCCCGTAGCCATGTATGTAGGAGCTACACCCAGCCTAAGTTCATAGTCCCGTAGCCATGTATGTAGGAGCTACACCCAGCCTAAGTTCATAGTCCCGTAGCCAGGTATGTAGGAGCTAGACCCAGCCTAAGTTCATAGTCCCGTAGCCATGTATGTAGGAGCTACACCCAGCCTAGGTTCATAGTCCCGCAGCCATGTATGTAGGAGCTAGACCCAGCCTAGGTTCATAGTCCCGCAGCCATGTATGTAGGAGCTAGACCCAGCCTAGGTTCATAGTCCCGTAGCCATGTATGTAGGAGCTACACCCAGCCTAGGTTCATAGTCCCGCAGCCATGTATGTAGGAGCTAGACCCAGCCTAGGTTCATAGTCCCGCAGCCATGTATGTAGGAGCTACACCCAGCCTAGGTACATAGTCCCGCAGCCATGTATGTAGGAGCTACACCCAGCCTAGGTTCATAGTCCCGCAGCCATGTATGTAGGAGCTAGACCCAGCCTAGGTTCATAGTCCCGTAGCCATGTATGTAGGAGCTAGACCCAGCCTAGGTTCATAGTCCCGTAGCCATGTATGTAGGAGCTAGACCCAGCCTAGGTTCATAGTCCCGTAGCCATGTATGTAGGAGCTAGACCCAGCCTAGGTTCATAGTCCCGTAGCCATGTATGTAGGAGCTAGACCCAGCCTAAGTATATAGTCCCGTAGCCAGGTATGTAGGAGCTAGACCCAGCCTAAGTTCATAGTCCCGTAGCCATGTATGTAGGAGCTAGACCCAGCCTAGGTTCATAGTCCCGCAGCCATGTATGTAGGAGCTACACCCAGCCTAGGTTCATAGTACCGTAGCCAGGTATGTAGGAGCTAGACCCAGCCTAAGTATATAGTCCCGCAGCCATGTATGTAGGAGCTAGACCCAGCCTAAGTTCATAGTCCCGCAGCCAGGTATGTAGGAGCTAGACCCAGCCTAAGTATATAGTCCCGCAGCCATGTATGTAGGAGCTAGACCCAGCCTAAGTTCATAGTCCCGCAGCCAGGTATGTAGGAGCTAGACCCAGCCTAAGTATATAGTCCCGCAGCCATGTATGTAGGAGCTAGACCCAGCCTAAGTTCATAGTCCCGTAGCCATGTATGTAGGAGCTAGACCCAGCCTAAGTTCATAGTCCCGTAGCCATGTATGTAGGAGCTAGACCCAGCCTAGGTTCATAGTCCCGTAGCCATGTATGTAGGAGCTAGACCCAGCCTAGGTTCATAGTCCCGTAGCCATGTATGTAGGAGCTAGACCCAGCCTAGGTTCATAGTCCCGTAGCCATGTATGTAGGAGCTACACCCAGCCTAGGTTCATAGTACCGTAGCCAGGTATGTAGGAGCTAGACCCAGCCTAAGTTCATAGTCCCGCAGCCATGTATGTAGGAGCTAGACCCAGCCTAGGTTCATAGTCCCGCAGCCATGTATGTAGGAGCTACACCCAGCCTAGGTTCATAGTCCCGCAGCCATGTATGTAGGAGCTACACCCAGCCTAGGTTCATAGTCCCGCAGCCATGTATGTAGGAGCTACACCCAGCCTAGGTTCATAGTCCCGCAGCCATGTATGTAGGAGCTAGACCCAGCCTAAGTATATAGTCCCGTAGCCATGTATGTAGGAGCTAGACCCAGCCTAAGTATATAGTCCCGCAGCCATGTATGTAGGAGCTAGACCCAGCCTAAGTATATAGTCCCGTAGCCATGTATGTAGGAGCTAGACCCAGCCTAAGTATATAGTCCCGCAGCCATGTATGTAGGAGCTACACCCAGCCTAGGTTCATAGTCCCGCAGCCATGTATGTAGGAGCTACACCCAGCCTAGGTTCATAGTCCCGCAGCCATGTATGTAGGAGCTAGACCCAGCCTAAGTATATAGTCCCGTAGCCATGTATGTAGGAGCTAGACCCAGCCTAAGTATATAGTCCCGCAGCCATGTATGTAGGAGCTAGACCCAGCCTAAGTATATAGTCCCGTAGCCATGTATGTAGGAGCTAGACCCAGCCTAAGTATATAGTCCCGCAGCCATGTATGTAGGAGCTAGACCCAGCCTAAGTATATAGTCCCGTAGCCATGTATGTAGGAGCTAGACCCAGCCTAAGTATATAGTCCCGTAGCCATGTATGTAGGAGCTAGACCCAGCCTAAGTATATAGTCCCGTAGCCATGTATGTAGGAGCTAGACCCAGCCTAAGTATATAGTCCCGTAGCCATGTATGTAGGAGCTAGACCCAGCCTAAGTATATAGTCCCGTAGCCATGTATGTAGGAGCTAGACCCAGCCTAAGTATATAGTCCCGTAGCCATGTATGTAGGAGCTAGACCCAGCCTAAGTATATAGTCCCGCAGCCATGTATGTAGGAGCTAGACCCAGCCTAAGTATATAGTCCCGTAGCCATGTATGTAGGAGCTAGACCCAGCCTAAGTATATAGTCCCGCAGCCATGTATGTAGGAGCTAGACCCAGCCTAAGTATATAGTCCCGTAGCCATGTATGTAGGAGCTACACCCAGCCTAGGTTCATAGTCCCGCAGCCATGTATGTAGGAGCTACACCCAGCCTAGGTTCATAGTCCCGTAGCCATGTATGTAGGAGCTACACCCAGCCTAGGTTCATAGTCCCGCAGCCATGTATGTAGGAGCTACACCCAGCCTAGGTTCATAGTCCCGCAGCCATGTATGTAGGAGCTAGACCCAGCCTAAGTATATAGTCCCGTAGCCATGTATGTAGGAGCTAGACCCAGCCTAAGTTCATAGTCCCGTAGCCAGGTATGTAGGAGCTAGACCCAGCCTAAGTATATAGTCCCGCAGCCATGTATGTAGGAGCTACACCCAGCCTAGGTTCATAGTCCCGCAGCCATGTATGTAGGAGCTAGACCCAGCCTAGGTTCATAGTCCCGTAGCCATGTATGTAGGAGCTAGACCCAGCCTAAGTTCATAGTCCCGTAGCCATGTATGTAGGAGCTAGACCCAGCCTAGGTTCATAGTCCCGCAGCCAGGTATGTAGGAGCTAGACCCAGCCTAAGTTCATAGTCCCGCAGCCATGTATGTAGGAGCTAGACCCAGCCTAGGTTCATAGTCCCGTAGCCAGGTATGTAGGAGCTAGACCCAGCCTAGGTTCATAGTCCCGCAGCCATGTATGTAGGAGCTAGACCCAGCCTAGGTTCATAGTCCCGCAGCCAGGTATGTAGGAGCTAGACCCAGCCTAAGTATATAGTCCCGCAGCCATGTATGTAGGAGCTAGACCCAGCCTAGGTTCATAGTCCCGCAGCCATGTATGTAGGAGCTAGACCCAGCCTAGGTTCATAGTCCCGTAGCCATGTATGTAGGAGCTAGACCCAGCCTAGGTTCATAGTCCCGTAGCCATGTATGTAGGAGCTAGACCCAGCCTAGGTTCATAGTACCGTAGCCATGTATGTAGGAGCTAGACCCAGCCTAGGTTCATAGTCCCGTAGCCATGTATGTAGGAGCTACACCCAGCCTAGGTTCATAGTCCCGTAGCCATGTATGTAGGAGCTAGACCCAGCCTAGGTTCATAGTCCCGTAGCCATGTATGTAGGAGCTAGACCCAGCCTAGGTTCATAGTCCCGCAGCCAGGTATGTAGGAGCTAGACCCAGCCTAGGTTCATAGTCCCGTAGCCATGTATGTAGGAGCTAGACCCAGCCTAAGTTCATAGTCCCGTAGCCATGTATGTAGGAGCTAGACCCAGCCTAGGTTCATAGTCCCGTAGCCATGTATGTAGGAGCTAGACCCAGCCTAGGTTCATAGTCCCGTAGCCATGTATGTAGGAGCTAGACCCAGCCTAGGTTCATAGTCCCGTAGCCATGTATGTAGGAGCTAGACCCAGCCTAGGTTCATAGTCCCGCAGCCAGGTATGTAGGAGCTAGACCCAGCCTAGGTTCATAGTCCCGCAGCCATGTATGTAGGAGCTACACCCAGCCTAAGTTCATAGTCCCGTAGCCATGTATGTAGGAGCTACACCCAGCCTAAGTTCATAGTCCCGTAGCCATGTATGTAGGAGCTAGACCCAGCCTAGGTTCATAGTACCGTAGCCATGTATGTAGGAGCTAGACCCAGCCTAAGTATATAGTCCCGTAGCCATGTATGTAGGAGCTAGACCCAGCCTAAGTTCATAGTCCCGCAGCCATGTATGTAGGAGCTAGACCCAGCCTAAGTTCATAGTCCCGCAGCCATGTATGTAGGAGCTAGACCCAGCCTAGGTTCATAGTCCCGTAGCCATGTATGTAGGAGCTACACCCAGCCTAGGTTCATAGTCCCGTAGCCATGTATGTAGGAGCTAGACCCAGCCTAGGTTCATAGTACCGTAGCCATGTATGTAGGAGCTAGACCCAGCCTAGGTTCATAGTCCCGCAGCCAGGTATGTAGGAGCTACACCCAGCCTAGGTTCATAGTACCGTAGCCATGTATGTAGGAGCTAGACCCAGCCTAGGTTCATAGTACCGTAGCCATGTATGTAGGAGCTACACCCAGCCTAGGTTCATAGTCCCGCAGCCAGGTATGTAGGAGCTAGACCCAGCCTAAGTATATAGTCCCGTAGCCAGGTATGTAGGAGCTAGACCCAGCCTAAGTATATAGTCCCGTAGCCATGTATGTAGGAGCTAGACCCAGCCTAAGTATATAGTACCGTAGCCAGGTATGTAGGAGCTAGACCCAGCCTAAGTATATAGTCCCGTAGCCATGTATGTAGGAGCTAGACCCAGCCTAAGTATATAGTCCCGTAGCCAGGTATGTAGGAGCTAGACCCAGCCTAAGTTCATAGTCCCGCAGCCATGTATGTAGGAGCTAGACCCAGCCTAAGTATATAGTCCCGTAGCCATGTATGTAGGAGCTAGACCCAGCCTAAGTATATAGTCCCGTAGCCAGGTATGTAGGAGCTAGACCCAGCCTAAGTATATAGTCCCGTAGCCATGTATGTAGGAGCTAGACCCAGCCTAAGTATATAGTACCGTAGCCAGGTATGTAGGAGCTAGACCCAGCCTAAGTATATAGTCCCGTAGCCATGTATGTAGGAGCTAGACCCAGCCTAAGTATATAGTCCCGTAGCCAGGTATGTAGGAGCTAGACCCAGCCTAAGTTCATAGTCCCGCAGCCATGTATGTAGGAGCTAGACCCAGCCTAAGTTCATAGTCCCGCAGCCATGTATGTAGGAGCTAGACCCAGCCTAGGTTCATAGTCCCGCAGCCATGTATGTAGGAGCTAGACCCAGCCTAGGTTCATAGTCCCGCAGCCATGTATGTAGGAGCTAGACCCAGCCTAGGTTCATAGTCCCGCAGCCATGTATGTAGGAGCTAGACCCAGCCTAGGTTCATAGTCCCGTAGCCATGTATGTAGGAGCTAGACCCAGCCTAGGTTCATAGTCCCGCAGCCATGTATGTAGGAGCTAGACCCAGCCTAGGTTCATAGTCCCGCAGCCATGTATGTAGGAGCTAGACCCAGCCTAGGTTCATAGTCCCGCAGCCATGTATGTAGGAGCTAGACCCAGCCTAGGTTCATAGTCCCGTAGCCATGTATGTAGGAGCTAGACCCAGCCTAGGTTCATAGTCCCGCAGCCATGTATGTAGGAGCTAGACCCAGCCTAGGTTCATAGTCCCGCAGCCATGTATGTAGGAGCTACACCCAGCCTAGGTTCATAGTCCCGTAGCCATGTATGTAGGAGCTAGACCCAGCCTAGGTTCATAGTCCCGTAGCCATGTATGTAGGAGCTAGACCCAGCCTAGGTTCATAGTCCCGCAGCCATGTATGTAGGAGCTAGACCCAGCCTAGGTTCATAGTACCGTAGCCATGTATGTAGGAGCTAGACCCAGCCTAGGTACATAGTCCCGCAGCCATGTATGTAGGAGCTAGACCCAGCCTAGGTTCATAGTCCCGTAGCCATGTATGTAGGAGCTACACCCAGCCTAGGTTCATAGTCCCGTAGCCATGTATGTAGGAGCTAGACCCAGCCTAAGTATATAGTCCCGTAGCCATGTATGTAGGAGCTAGACCCAGCCTAGGTTCATAGTCCCGCAGCCATGTATGTAGGAGCTAGACCCAGCCTAGGTTCATAGTCCCGCAGCCATGTATGTAGGAGCTAGACCCAGCCTAGGTTCATAGTCCCGTAGCCATGTATGTAGGAGCTAGACCCAGCCTAAGTATATAGTCCCGTAGCCATGTATGTAGGAGCTACACCCAGCCTAGGTTCATAGTCCCGCAGCCATGTATGTAGGAGCTAGACCCAGCCTAGGTTCATAGTCCCGTAGCCATGTATGTAGGAGCTACACCCAGCCTAGGTTCATAGTACCGCAGCCATGTATGTAGGAGCTAGACCCAGCCTAGGTTCATAGTCCCGTAGCCATGTATGTAGGAGCTACACCCAGCCTAGGTTCATAGTACCGCAGCCATGTATGTAGGAGCTACACCCAGCCTAGGTTCATAGTACCGCAGCCATGTATGTAGGAGCTACACCCAGCCTAGGTTCATAGTCCCGCAGCCATGTATGTAGGAGCTAGACCCAGCCTAGGTTCATAGTCCCGTAGCCAGGTATGTAGGAGCTAGACCCAGCCTAGGTTCATAGTCCCGTAGCCAGGTATGTAGGAGCTAGACCCAGCCTAGGTTCATAGTCCCGCAGCCATGTATGTAGGAGCTAGACCCAGCCTAGGTTCATAGTACCGCAGCCATGTATGTAGGAGCTACACCCAGCCTAGGTTCATAGTACCGCAGCCATGTATGTAGGAGCTAGACCCAGCCTAGGTTCATAGTCCCGTAGCCATGTATGTAGGAGCTACACTCAGCCTAGGTTCATAGTCCCGTAGCCAGGTATGTAGGAGCTACACCCAGCCTAGGTTCATAGTACAGTAGCAAGGTATGTAGGACCTATACCCAGCCTAGGTTCATAGTCCCGTAGCCAGGTATGTAGGACCTATACCCAGCCTAGGTTCATAGTCCCGTAGCCAGGTATGTAGGAGCTACACCCAGCCTAGGTTCATAGTCCCGTAGCAAGGTATGTAGGAGCTACACCCAGCCTAGGTTCATAGTCCCGCAGCCAGGTATGTAGGAGCTACACCCAGCCTAGGTTCATAGTCCCGTAGCAAGGTATGTAGGAGCTACACCCAGCCTAGGTTCATAGTCCCGTAGCAAGGTATGTAGGAGCTACACCCAGCCTAGGTTCATAGTCCCGTAGCAAGGTATGTAGGAGCTACACCCAGCCTAGGTTCATAGTCCCGTAGCAAGGTATGTAGGAGCTACACCCAGCCTAGGTTCATAGTACAGTAGCAAGGTATGTAGGAGCTACACCCAGCCTAGGTTCATAGTCCCGTAGTCAGGTATGTAGGAGCTACACCCAGCCTAGGTTCATAGTACCGTAGCCAGGTATGTAGGAGCTAGACCCAGCCTTGGTTCATAGTACAGTAGCCAGGTATGTAGGAGCTACACCCAGCCTTGGTTCATAGTACAGTAGCCAGGTATGTAGGAGCTACACCCAGCCTAGGTTCATAGTACAGTAGCCAGGTATGTAGGAGCTACACTCAGCCTAGGTTCATAGTACCGTAGCCAGGTATGTAGGAGCTACACCCAGCCTAGGTTCATAGTCCCGCAGCCATGTATGTAGGAGCTAGACCCAGCCTAGGTTCATAGTCCCGTAGCCATGTATGTAGGAGCTAGACCCAGCCTAGGTTCATAGTCCCGCAGCCAGGTATGTAGGAGCTAGACCCAGCCTTGGTTCATAGTACAGTAGCCAGGTATGTAGGAGCTACACTCAGCCTTGGTTCATAGTCCCGTAGCCAGGTATGTAGGAGCTAGACTCAGCCTAGGTTCATAGTCCCGTAGCCAGGTATGTAGGAACTACACCCAGCCTTGGTTCATAGTACAGTAGCCAGGTATGTAGGAGCTACACCCAGCCTTGGTTCATAGTACAGTAGCCAGGTATGTAGGAACTACACCCAGCCTTGGTTCATAGTCCCGTAGCCAGGTATGTAGGACCTATACCCAGCCTTGGTTCATAGTACCGTAGCCAGGTATGTAGGAACTACACCCAGCCTTGGTTCATAGTACCGTAGCCAGGTATGTAGGAACTACACGCAGCCTTGCTTCATAGTACCGTAGCCAGGTATGTAGGAACTACACCCAGCCTTGCTTCATAGTACCGTAGCCAGGTATGTAGGAACTACACGCAGCCTTGCTTCATAGTACCGTAGCCAGGTATGTAGGAGCTACACCCAGCCTTGCTTCATAGTACCGTAGCCAGGTATGTAGGAACTACACCCAGCCTTGCTTCATAGTACCGTAGCCAGGTATGTAGGAACTACACGCAGCCTTGCTTCATAGTACCGTAGCCAGGTATGTAGGAGCTACACCCAGCCTAGGTTCATAGTACCGTAGCCAGGTATGTGGGAGCTATACCCAGCCTTGGTTCATAGTCCCGCAGCCATGTATGTAGGAGCTACACCCAGCCTAGGTTCATAGTCCCGCAGCCATGTATGTAGGAGCTAGACCCAGCCTAAGTTCATAGTCCCGTAGCCATGTATGTAGGAGCTAGACCCAGCCTTGGTTCATAGTACCGTAGCCAGGTATGTAGGACCTACACTCAGCCTAGGTTCATAGTACAGTAGCCAGGTATGTGGGACCAACACCCAGCCTTGGTTCATAGTACCGTAGCCAGGTATGTAGGACCTATACCCAGCCTTGGTTCATAGTCCCGTAGCCAGGTATGTGGGACCTATACCCAGCCTAGGTTCATAGTCCCGTAGCCAGGTATGTGGGAGCTATACCCAGCCTTGGTTCATAGTCCCGTAGCCAGGTATGTGGGACCAACACCCAGCCTTGGTTCATAGTCCCGTAGCCAGGTATGTAGGACCTATACCCAGCCTTGGTTCATAGTACAGTAGCCAGGTATGTAGGACCTATACCCAGCCTTGGTTCATAGTACAGTAGCCAGGTATGTAGGACCTATACCCAGCCTTGGTTCATAGTACAGTAGCCAGGTATGTAGGAGCTACACTCAGCCTTGGTTCATAGTACAGTAGCCAGGTATGTAGGACCTATACCCAGCCTTGGTTCATAGTACAGTAGCCAGGTATGTAGGACCAACACCCAGCCTTGGTTCATAGTACAGTAGCCAGGTATGTAGGACCTATACCCAGCCTTGGTTCATAGTACAGTAGCCAGGTATGTAGGACCTATACCCAGCCTTGGTTCATAGTACAGTAGCCAGGTATGTAGGAGCTACACTCAGCCTTGGTTCATAGTACAGTAGCCAGGTATGTAGGACCTATACCCAGCCTTGGTTCATAGTACAGTAGCCAGGTATGTAGGACCAACACCCAGCCTTGGTTCATAGTACAGTAGCCAGGTATGTAGGACCTATACCCAGCCTTGGTTCATAGTACAGTAGCCAGGTATGTAGGACCTATACCCAGCCTTGGTTCATAGTACAGTAGCCAGGTATGTAGGACCTATACCCAGCCTTGGTTCATAGTACAGTAGCCAGGTATGTAGGACCAACACCCAGCCTTGGTTCATAGTACCGTAGCCAGGTATGTAGGAGCTACACCCAGCCTTGGTTCATAGTACCGTAGCCAGGTATGTAGGACCTATACCCAGCCTGGGTTCGTAGTCCCGTAGCCAGGTATGTAGGACCTATACCCAGCCTTGGTTCATAGTACCGTAGCCAGGTATGTGGGACCAACACCCAGCCTGGGTTCGTAGTCCCGTAGCCAGGTATGTAGGACCTATACCCAGCCTTGGTTCATAGTACCGTAGCCAGGTATGTGGGACCAACACCCAGCCTTGGTTCATAGTACCGTAGCCAGGTATGTAGGACCTATACCCAGCCTAGGTTCATAGTACCGTAGCCAGGTATGTAGGAGCTACACCCAGCCTTGGTTCATAGTCCCGTAGCCAGGTATGTAGGAGCTACACTCAGCCTTGGTTCATAGTACCGTAGCCAGGTATGTAGGAACTACACGCAGCCTTGCTTCATAGTACCGTAGCCAGGTATGTAGGAGCTACACCCAGCCTAGGTTCATAGTACCGTAGCCAGGTATGTAGGAGCTACACCCAGCCTTGCTTCATAGTACCGTAGCCAGGTATGTAGGACCTATACCCAGCCTAGGTTCGTAGTCCCGTAGCCAGGTATGTAGGAGCTACACCCAGCCTAGGTTCGTAGTCCCGTAGCCAGGTATGTAGGACCTATACCCAGCCTAGGTTCGTAGTCCCGTAGCCATGTATGTAGGAGCTAGACCCAGCCTAGGTTCATAGTACCGTAGCCAGGTATGTAGGAGCTACACCCAGCCTAGGTTCATAGTACCGTAGCCAGGTATGTAGGAGCTACACCCAGCCTAGGTTCATAGTACCGTAGCCAGGTATGTAGGAGCTACACCCAGCCTAGGTTCATAGTACCGTAGCCAGGTATGTAGGAGCTACACTCAGCCTTGCTTCATAGTACCGTAGCCAGGTATGTAGGAGCTACACCCAGCCTAGGTTCATAGTACCGTAGCCAGGTATGTAGGAACTACACTCAGCCTTGCTTCATAGTACCGTAGCCAGGTATGTAGGAGCTACACTCAGCCTAGGTTCATAGTACCGTAGCCAGGTATGTAGGAACTACACTCAGCCTTGCTTCATAGTACCGTAGCCAGGTATGTAGGAGCTACACTCAGCCTAGGTTCATAGTACAGTAGCCAGGTATGTAGGAGCTACACCCAGCCTAGGTTCATAGTACAGTAGCCAGGTATGTAGGAGCTACACCCAGCCTAGGTTCATAGTACAGTAGCCAGGTATGTAGGAGCTACACTCAGCCTTGGTTCATAGTACCGTAGCCAGGTATGTAGGAGCTACACCCAGCCTAGGTTCATAGTACCGTAGCCAGGTATGTAGGAACTACACTCAGCCTTGCTTCATAGTACCGTAGCCAGGTATGTAGGAGCTACACTCAGCCTAGGTTCATAGTACAGTAGCCAGGTATGTAGGAGCTACACCCAGCCTAGGTTCATAGTACAGTAGCCAGGTATGTAGGAGCTACACCCAGCCTAGGTTCATAGTACCGTAGCCAGGTATGTAGGAGCTACACCCAGCCTAGGTTCATAGTACAGTAGCCAGGTATGTAGGAGCTACACCCAGCCTAGGTTCATAGTCCCGCAGCCATGTATGTAGGAGCTACACTCAGCCTAGGTTCATAGTACAGTAGCCAGGTATGTAGGAGCTACACTCAGCCTAGGTTCATAGTACAGTAGCAAGGTATGTAGGAGCTACACTCAGCCTAGGTTCATAGTACAGTAGCCAGGTATGTAGGAGCTACACCCAGCCTAGGTTCATAGTACAGTAGCCAGGTATGTAGGAGCTACACCCAGCCTAGGTTCATAGTACAGTAGCCAGGTATGTAGGAGCTACACCCAGCCTAGGTTCATAGTACCGTAGCCAGGTATGTAGGAGCTACACTCAGCCTAGGTTCATAGTACCGTAGCCAGGTATGTAGGAGCTACACTCAGCCTAGGTTCATAGTACCGCAGCCAGGTATGTAGGAGCTAGACCCAGCCTAGGTTCATAGTCCCGCAGCCATGTATGTAGGAGCTACACCCAGCCTAGGTTCATAGTACCGTAGCCATGTATGTAGGAGCTAGACCCAGCCTAGGTTCATAGTCCCGCAGCCATGTATGTAGGAGCTACACCCAGCCTAGGTTCATAGTACCGTAGCCATGTATGTAGGAGCTAGACCCAGCCTAGGTTCATAGTACCGTAGCCATGTATGTAGGAGCTACACCCAGCCTAGGTTCATAGTACCGTAGCCATGTATGTAGGAGCTACACCCAGCCTAGGTTCATAGTACCGTAGCCATGTATGTAGGAGCTACACCCAGCCTAGGTTCATAGTACCGTAGCCATGTATGTAGGAGCTAGACCCAGCCTAGGTTCATAGTACCGTAGCCATGTATGTAGGAGCTACACTCAGCCTAGGTTCATAGTCCCGCAGCCATGTATGTAGGAGCTACACCCAGCCTAGGTTCATAGTCCCGTAGCCATGTATGTAGGAGCTACACCCAGCCTAGGTTCATAGTCCCGCAGCCATGTATGTAGGAGCTACACCCAGCCTAGGTTCATAGTCCCGTAGCCAGGTATGTAGGAGCTACACCCAGCCTAGGTTCATAGTACCGTAGCCAGGTATGTAGGACCAACACCCAGCCTTGGTTCATAGTACCGTAGCCAGGTATGTAGGAGCTACACCCAGCCTAGGTTCATAGTCCCGTAGCCAGGTATGTAGGAGCTACACCCAGCCTAGGTTCATAGTACCGTAGCCAGGTATGTAGGACCAACACCCAGCCTTGGTTCATAGTACCGTAGCCAGGTATGTAGGCCCAACACCCAGCCTTGGTTCATAGTACCGTAGCCAGGTATGTAGGAACTACACCCAGCCTTGCTTCATAGTACCGTAGCCAGGTATGTGGGACCAACACCCAGCCTTGCTTCATAGTACCGTAGCCAGGTATGTGGGAGCTACACCCAGCCTAGGTTCGTAGTCCCGTAGCCAGGTATGTAGGAACTACACCCAGCCTTGGTTCATAGTACCGTAGCCAGGTATGTAGGCCCAACACCCAGCCTTGGTTCATAGTACCGTAGCCAGGTATGTAGGAACTACACCCAGCCTTGCTTCATAGTACCGTAGCCAGGTATGTGGGACCAACACCCAGCCTTGCTTCATAGTACCGTAGCCAGGTATGTGGGAGCTACACCCAGCCTAGGTTCGTAGTCCCGTAGCCAGGTATGTAGGAACTACACCCAGCCTTGGTTCATAGTACCGTAGCCAGGTATGTAGGAACTACACCCAGCCTTGGTTCATAGTACCGTAGCCAGGTATGTGGGAGCTACACCCAGCCTTGGTTCATAGTACCGTAGCCAGGTATGTAGGAACTACACCCAGCCTTGCTTCATAGTACCGTAGCCAGGTATGTGGGACCAACACCCAGCCTTGCTTCATAGTACCGTAGCCAGGTATGTGGGACCAACACCCAGCCTTGCTTCATAGTACCGTAGCCAGGTATGTAGGACCTATACCCAGCCTAGGTTCGTAGTCCCGTAGCCAGGTATGTAGGACCAACACCCAGCCTAGGTTCATAGTCCTGTAGCCAGGTATGTAGAAGCTACACCCAGCCTAGTATCATAGTCCCGTAGTCAGGTGTAGGAGGTACACCGGTGCCTAGGATCAGAGATATGTAGCCAGGTATGTAGGAGCTACATACGTGCCTAGGATCAGAGCTCTGTAGCCAGGTATGTAGGACCTACACCCAGTCTAGGTTCATAGTCCCGTAGCCAGGTATGTAGGACCTATAATAGTGCCTAGGTAAATAGTCCCCGTAGCCAGGTATGTAGGAACCACACCCAGCCTAGGTTCACAGTTCTGTAGCCAGGTATGTAGGAGGTACACCCGTGCCTAGGATCAGAGATCTGTAGCCAGGTATGTAGGAACTACACCCTTGCCTAGGATCAGAGCTCTGTAGCCAGGTATGTAGGAGCTACATCCGTGCCTAGGATCAGAGCTCTGTAGCCAGGTATGTAGGAGCTACACCCAGCCTAGGTTCATAGTCCTGTAGTCAGGTATGTAGAAGGTACACCCGTGCCTAGGATCAGAGATCTGTAGCCAGGTATGTAGGAGCTACACCCGTGCCTAGGATCAGAGCTCTGTAGCCAGGTATGTAGGACCGACATCCGGGCCTAGAATCAGAGCTCTGTAGCCAGGTATGAAGGACCTACACCCAGTCTAGGTTCATAGTCCCGTAGCCAGGTATGTAGGACATATAATCGTGCCTAGGTAAATAGTCCCCGTAGCCAGGTATGTAGGACCTACACCCAGTCTAGGTTCATTGTCCCGTAGCCAGGTATGTACGACCTATAATCGTGCCTAGGTAAATAGTCCCCGTAGCCAGGTATGTAGGAGCTACACCCAGCCTAGGTTCATAGTCCTGTAGCCAGGTATGTAGGAGGTACACCCGTGCCTAGGATCAGAGCTCTGTAGCCAGGTATGTAGGACCGACATCCGGGCCTAGGATCAGAGCTCTGTAGCCAGGTATGAAGGACCTACACCCAGTCTAAGTTCATAGTCCCGTAGCTAGGTATGTAGGATCTACGCTCGTGCCAAGGATCAGAGCTCTGTAGCCAGGTATGTAGGCGCTACACCCGTGCCTAGGATCAGAGCTCTGTAGCGAGGTATGTAAGACCTACACCCATCCTAGGTTCATAGTCCCCTAGCCAGGTACGTAGCAGCTACACCCAGCCTAGGTTCATAGTCCCGTAGCCAGGTATGTAGGACCTACAGCCAGTCTAGTGTTATAGTCCCTTAGCCAGGTGTGTAGGACTGATACCCGTGCCTAGGTTCATAGTCCCGTAGCCACGTATGTAGGACCTATACCCGTGCTTAGGTACATAGTCCCGTAGCCAGGTATGTAGGACCTACACCCAGCCTAGGTACATGGTCCCGTAGCCAGATATGTAAAACTATACCTAGCCTAGGTTCACAGTCCCGTAGCCAGGTATGTAGGAGCTACACCCAGCCTAAGTTCATAGTCCCGTAGCCATGTATGTAGGAGCTAGACCCAGCCTAAGTTCATAGTCCCGTAGCCATGTATGTAGGAGCTAGACCCAGCCTAGGTTCATAGTCCCGTAGCCAGGTATGTAGGAGCTAGACCCAGCCTAAGTTCATAGTCCCGTAGCCATGTATGTAGGAGCTACACCCAGCCTAAGTTCATAGTCCCGTAGCCATGTATGTAGGAGCTACACCCAGCCTAAGTTCATAGTCCCGTAGCCAGGTATGTAGGAGCTAGACCCAGCCTAAGTTCATAGTCCCGTAGCCATGTATGTAGGAGCTACACCCAGCCTAGGTTCATAGTCCCGCAGCCATGTATGTAGGAGCTAGACCCAGCCTAGGTTCATAGTCCCGCAGCCATGTATGTAGGAGCTAGACCCAGCCTAGGTTCATAGTCCCGTAGCCATGTATGTAGGAGCTACACCCAGCCTAGGTTCATAGTCCCGCAGCCATGTATGTAGGAGCTAGACCCAGCCTAGGTTCATAGTCCCGCAGCCATGTATGTAGGAGCTACACCCAGCCTAGGTACATAGTCCCGCAGCCATGTATGTAGGAGCTACACCCAGCCTAGGTTCATAGTCCCGCAGCCATGTATGTAGGAGCTAGACCCAGCCTAGGTTCATAGTCCCGTAGCCATGTATGTAGGAGCTAGACCCAGCCTAGGTTCATAGTCCCGTAGCCATGTATGTAGGAGCTAGACCCAGCCTAGGTTCATAGTCCCGTAGCCATGTATGTAGGAGCTAGACCCAGCCTAGGTTCATAGTCCCGTAGCCATGTATGTAGGAGCTAGACCCAGCCTAAGTATATAGTCCCGTAGCCAGGTATGTAGGAGCTAGACCCAGCCTAAGTTCATAGTCCCGTAGCCATGTATGTAGGAGCTAGACCCAGCCTAGGTTCATAGTCCCGCAGCCATGTATGTAGGAGCTACACCCAGCCTAGGTTCATAGTACCGTAGCCAGGTATGTAGGAGCTAGACCCAGCCTAAGTATATAGTCCCGCAGCCATGTATGTAGGAGCTAGACCCAGCCTAAGTTCATAGTCCCGCAGCCAGGTATGTAGGAGCTAGACCCAGCCTAAGTATATAGTCCCGCAGCCATGTATGTAGGAGCTAGACCCAGCCTAAGTTCATAGTCCCGCAGCCAGGTATGTAGGAGCTAGACCCAGCCTAAGTATATAGTCCCGCAGCCATGTATGTAGGAGCTAGACCCAGCCTAGGTTCATAGTCCCGTAGCCATGTATGTAGGAGCTACACCCAGCCTAGGTTCATAGTACCGTAGCCAGGTATGTAGGAGCTAGACCCAGCCTAAGTTCATAGTCCCGCAGCCATGTATGTAGGAGCTAGACCCAGCCTAGGTTCATAGTCCCGCAGCCATGTATGTAGGAGCTACACCCAGCCTAGGTTCATAGTCCCGCAGCCATGTATGTAGGAGCTACACCCAGCCTAGGTTCATAGTCCCGCAGCCATGTATGTAGGAGCTACACCCAGCCTAGGTTCATAGTCCCGCAGCCATGTATGTAGGAGCTAGACCCAGCCTAAGTATATAGTCCCGTAGCCATGTATGTAGGAGCTAGACCCAGCCTAAGTATATAGTCCCGCAGCCATGTATGTAGGAGCTAGACCCAGCCTAAGTATATAGTCCCGTAGCCATGTATGTAGGAGCTAGACCCAGCCTAAGTATATAGTCCCGCAGCCATGTATGTAGGAGCTACACCCAGCCTAGGTTCATAGTCCCGCAGCCATGTATGTAGGAGCTACACCCAGCCTAGGTTCATAGTCCCGCAGCCATGTATGTAGGAGCTAGACCCAGCCTAAGTATATAGTCCCGTAGCCATGTATGTAGGAGCTAGACCCAGCCTAAGTATATAGTCCCGCAGCCATGTATGTAGGAGCTAGACCCAGCCTAAGTATATAGTCCCGTAGCCATGTATGTAGGAGCTAGACCCAGCCTAAGTATATAGTCCCGCAGCCATGTATGTAGGAGCTAGACCCAGCCTAAGTATATAGTCCCGTAGCCATGTATGTAGGAGCTAGACCCAGCCTAAGTATATAGTCCCGTAGCCATGTATGTAGGAGCTAGACCCAGCCTAAGTATATAGTCCCGTAGCCATGTATGTAGGAGCTAGACCCAGCCTAAGTATATAGTCCCGTAGCCATGTATGTAGGAGCTAGACCCAGCCTAAGTATATAGTCCCGTAGCCATGTATGTAGGAGCTAGACCCAGCCTAAGTATATAGTCCCGTAGCCATGTATGTAGGAGCTAGACCCAGCCTAAGTATATAGTCCCGCAGCCATGTATGTAGGAGCTAGACCCAGCCTAAGTATATAGTCCCGTAGCCATGTATGTAGGAGCTAGACCCAGCCTAAGTATATAGTCCCGCAGCCATGTATGTAGGAGCTAGACCCAGCCTAAGTATATAGTCCCGTAGCCATGTATGTAGGAGCTACACCCAGCCTAGGTTCATAGTCCCGCAGCCATGTATGTAGGAGCTACACCCAGCCTAGGTTCATAGTCCCGTAGCCATGTATGTAGGAGCTACACCCAGCCTAGGTTCATAGTCCCGCAGCCATGTATGTAGGAGCTACACCCAGCCTAGGTTCATAGTCCCGCAGCCATGTATGTAGGAGCTAGACCCAGCCTAAGTATATAGTCCCGTAGCCATGTATGTAGGAGCTAGACCCAGCCTAAGTTCATAGTCCCGTAGCCAGGTATGTAGGAGCTAGACCCAGCCTAAGTATATAGTCCCGCAGCCATGTATGTAGGAGCTACACCCAGCCTAGGTTCATAGTCCCGCAGCCATGTATGTAGGAGCTAGACCCAGCCTAGGTTCATAGTCCCGTAGCCATGTATGTAGGAGCTAGACCCAGCCTAAGTTCATAGTCCCGTAGCCATGTATGTAGGAGCTAGACCCAGCCTAGGTTCATAGTCCCGCAGCCAGGTATGTAGGAGCTAGACCCAGCCTAAGTTCATAGTCCCGCAGCCATGTATGTAGGAGCTAGACCCAGCCTAGGTTCATAGTCCCGTAGCCAGGTATGTAGGAGCTAGACCCAGCCTAGGTTCATAGTCCCGCAGCCATGTATGTAGGAGCTAGACCCAGCCTAGGTTCATAGTCCCGCAGCCAGGTATGTAGGAGCTAGACCCAGCCTAAGTATATAGTCCCGCAGCCATGTATGTAGGAGCTAGACCCAGCCTAGGTTCATAGTCCCGCAGCCATGTATGTAGGAGCTAGACCCAGCCTAGGTTCATAGTCCCGTAGCCATGTATGTAGGAGCTAGACCCAGCCTAGGTTCATAGTCCCGTAGCCATGTATGTAGGAGCTAGACCCAGCCTAGGTTCATAGTACCGTAGCCATGTATGTAGGAGCTAGACCCAGCCTAGGTTCATAGTCCCGTAGCCATGTATGTAGGAGCTACACCCAGCCTAGGTTCATAGTCCCGTAGCCATGTATGTAGGAGCTAGACCCAGCCTAGGTTCATAGTCCCGTAGCCATGTATGTAGGAGCTAGACCCAGCCTAGGTTCATAGTCCCGCAGCCAGGTATGTAGGAGCTAGACCCAGCCTAGGTTCATAGTCCCGTAGCCATGTATGTAGGAGCTAGACCCAGCCTAAGTTCATAGTCCCGTAGCCATGTATGTAGGAGCTAGACCCAGCCTAGGTTCATAGTCCCGTAGCCATGTATGTAGGAGCTAGACCCAGCCTAGGTTCATAGTCCCGTAGCCATGTATGTAGGAGCTAGACCCAGCCTAGGTTCATAGTCCCGTAGCCATGTATGTAGGAGCTAGACCCAGCCTAGGTTCATAGTCCCGCAGCCAGGTATGTAGGAGCTAGACCCAGCCTAGGTTCATAGTCCCGCAGCCATGTATGTAGGAGCTACACCCAGCCTAAGTTCATAGTCCCGTAGCCATGTATGTAGGAGCTACACCCAGCCTAAGTTCATAGTCCCGTAGCCATGTATGTAGGAGCTAGACCCAGCCTAGGTTCATAGTACCGTAGCCATGTATGTAGGAGCTAGACCCAGCCTAAGTATATAGTCCCGTAGCCATGTATGTAGGAGCTAGACCCAGCCTAAGTTCATAGTCCCGCAGCCATGTATGTAGGAGCTAGACCCAGCCTAAGTTCATAGTCCCGCAGCCATGTATGTAGGAGCTAGACCCAGCCTAGGTTCATAGTCCCGTAGCCATGTATGTAGGAGCTACACCCAGCCTAGGTTCATAGTCCCGTAGCCATGTATGTAGGAGCTAGACCCAGCCTAGGTTCATAGTACCGTAGCCATGTATGTAGGAGCTAGACCCAGCCTAGGTTCATAGTCCCGCAGCCAGGTATGTAGGAGCTACACCCAGCCTAGGTTCATAGTACCGTAGCCATGTATGTAGGAGCTAGACCCAGCCTAGGTTCATAGTACCGTAGCCATGTATGTAGGAGCTACACCCAGCCTAGGTTCATAGTCCCGCAGCCAGGTATGTAGGAGCTAGACCCAGCCTAAGTATATAGTCCCGTAGCCAGGTATGTAGGAGCTAGACCCAGCCTAAGTATATAGTCCCGTAGCCATGTATGTAGGAGCTAGACCCAGCCTAAGTATATAGTACCGTAGCCAGGTATGTAGGAGCTAGACCCAGCCTAAGTATATAGTCCCGTAGCCATGTATGTAGGAGCTAGACCCAGCCTAAGTATATAGTCCCGTAGCCAGGTATGTAGGAGCTAGACCCAGCCTAAGTTCATAGTCCCGCAGCCATGTATGTAGGAGCTAGACCCAGCCTAAGTATATAGTCCCGTAGCCATGTATGTAGGAGCTAGACCCAGCCTAAGTATATAGTCCCGTAGCCAGGTATGTAGGAGCTAGACCCAGCCTAAGTATATAGTCCCGTAGCCATGTATGTAGGAGCTAGACCCAGCCTAAGTATATAGTACCGTAGCCAGGTATGTAGGAGCTAGACCCAGCCTAAGTATATAGTCCCGTAGCCATGTATGTAGGAGCTAGACCCAGCCTAAGTATATAGTCCCGTAGCCAGGTATGTAGGAGCTAGACCCAGCCTAAGTTCATAGTCCCGCAGCCATGTATGTAGGAGCTAGACCCAGCCTAAGTTCATAGTCCCGCAGCCATGTATGTAGGAGCTAGACCCAGCCTAGGTTCATAGTCCCGCAGCCATGTATGTAGGAGCTAGACCCAGCCTAGGTTCATAGTCCCGCAGCCATGTATGTAGGAGCTAGACCCAGCCTAGGTTCATAGTCCCGCAGCCATGTATGTAGGAGCTAGACCCAGCCTAGGTTCATAGTCCCGTAGCCATGTATGTAGGAGCTAGACCCAGCCTAGGTTCATAGTCCCGCAGCCATGTATGTAGGAGCTAGACCCAGCCTAGGTTCATAGTCCCGCAGCCATGTATGTAGGAGCTAGACCCAGCCTAGGTTCATAGTCCCGCAGCCATGTATGTAGGAGCTAGACCCAGCCTAGGTTCATAGTCCCGTAGCCATGTATGTAGGAGCTAGACCCAGCCTAGGTTCATAGTCCCGCAGCCATGTATGTAGGAGCTAGACCCAGCCTAGGTTCATAGTCCCGCAGCCATGTATGTAGGAGCTACACCCAGCCTAGGTTCATAGTCCCGTAGCCATGTATGTAGGAGCTAGACCCAGCCTAGGTTCATAGTCCCGTAGCCATGTATGTAGGAGCTAGACCCAGCCTAGGTTCATAGTCCCGCAGCCATGTATGTAGGAGCTAGACCCAGCCTAGGTTCATAGTACCGTAGCCATGTATGTAGGAGCTAGACCCAGCCTAGGTACATAGTCCCGCAGCCATGTATGTAGGAGCTAGACCCAGCCTAGGTTCATAGTCCCGTAGCCATGTATGTAGGAGCTACACCCAGCCTAGGTTCATAGTCCCGTAGCCATGTATGTAGGAGCTAGACCCAGCCTAAGTATATAGTCCCGTAGCCATGTATGTAGGAGCTAGACCCAGCCTAGGTTCATAGTCCCGCAGCCATGTATGTAGGAGCTAGACCCAGCCTAAGTTCATAGTCCCGCAGCCATGTATGTAGGAGCTACACCCAGCCTAGGTTCATAGTCCCGCAGCCATGTATGTAGGAGCTAGACCCAGCCTAGGTTCATAGTCCCGTAGCCAGGTATGTAGGAGCTACACCCAGCCTAGGTTCATAGTCCCGTAGCCATGTATGTAGGAGCTGGACCCAGCCTAAGTTCATAGTCCCGCAGCCAGGTATGTAGGAGCTAGACCCAGCCTAGGTTCATAGTCCCGCAGCCAGGTATGTAGGAGCTAGACCCAGCCTAGGTTCATAGTCCCGTAGCCAGGTATGTAGGAGCTAGACCCAGCCTAGGTTCATAGTCCCGCAGCCATGTATGTAGGAGCTAGACCCAGCCTAGGTTCATAGTCCCGTAGCCAGGTATGTAGGAGCTAGACCCAGCCTAGGTTCATAGTACCGTAGCCATGTATGTAGGAGCTAGACCCAGCCTAGGTTCATAGTCCCGCAGCCAGGTATGTAGGAGCTAGACCCAGCCTAGGTTCATAGTCCCGCAGCCATGTATGTAGGAGCTAGACCCAGCCTAGGTTCATAGTCCCGCAGCCATGTATGTAGGAGCTAGACCCAGCCTAGGTTCATAGTCCCGCAGCCATGTATGTAGGAGCTACACCCAGCCTAGGTTCATAGTCCCGTAGCCATGTATGTAGGAGCTAGACCCAGCCTAGGTTCATAGTACCGTAGCCATGTATGTAGGAGCTAGACCCAGCCTAAGTTCATAGTACCGTAGCCAGGTATGTAGGAGCTAGACCCAGCCTAGGTTCATAGTACCGTAGCCATGTATGTAGGAGCTAGACCCAGCCTAGGTTCATAGTCCCGTAGCCATGTATGTAGGAGCTACACCCAGCCTAGGTTCATAGTCCCGCAGCCAGGTATGTAGGAGCTACACCCAGCCTAAGTTCATAGTACCGTAGCCATGTATGTAGGAGCTAGACCCAGCCTAGGTTCATAGTACCGTAGCCATGTATGTAGGAGCTAGACCCAGCCTAGGTTCATAGTACCGTAGCCAGGTATGTAGGAGCTAGACCCAGCCTAAGTTCATAGTACCGTAGCCATGTATGTAGGAGCTAGACCCAGCCTAAGTTCATAGTACCGTAGCCAGGTATGTAGGAGCTAGACCCAGCCTAGGTTCATAGTACCGTAGCCAGGTATGTAGGAGCTAGACCCAGCCTAAGTTCATAGTACCGTAGCCAGGTATGTAGGAGCTAGACCCAGCCTAGGTTCATAGTACCGTAGCCAGGTATGTAGGAGCTAGACCCAGCCTAGGTTCATAGTACCGTAGCCAGGTATGTAGGAGCTAGACCCAGCCTAAGTTCATAGTACCGTAGCCAGGTATGTAGGAGCTAGACCCAGCCTAAGTTCATAGTACCGTAGCCATGTATGTAGGAGCTAGACCCAGCCTAAGTTCATAGTACCGTAGCCAGGTATGTAGGAGCTAGACCCAGCCTAGGTTCATAGTACCGTAGCCAGGTATGTAGGAGCTAGACCCAGCCTAGGTTCATAGTACCGTAGCCAGGTATGTAGGAGCTAGACCCAGCCTAAGTTCATAGTACCGTAGCCAGGTATGTAGGAGCTAGACCCAGCCTAAGTTCATAGTACCGTAGCCATGTATGTAGGAGCTAGACCCAGCCTAAGTTCATAGTACCGTAGCCATGTATGTAGGAGCTAGACCCAGCCTAGGTTCATAGTACCGCAGCCATGTATGTAGGAGCTACACCCAGCCTAGGTTCATAGTCCCGCAGCCATGTATGTAGGAGCTAGACCCAGCCTAAGTTCATAGTACCGTAGCCATGTATGTAGGAGCTACACCCAGCCTAAGTTCATAGTCCCGCAGCCATGTATGTAGGAGCTACACCCAGCCTAGGTTCATAGTCCCGTAGCCATGTATGTAGGAGCTACACTCAGCCTAGGTTCATAGTACAGTAGCCATGTATGTAGGAGCTACACCCAGCCTAGGTTCATAGTACCGTAGCCATGTATGTAGGAGCTACACTCAGCCTAGGTTCATAGTACAGTAGCCATGTATGTAGGAGCTACACTCAGCCTAGGTTCATAGTACAGTAGCCATGTATGTAGGAGCTACACTCAGCCTAGGTTCATAGTACCGTAGCCATGTATGTAGGAGCTACACTCAGCCTAGGTTCATAGTACAGTAGCCATGTATGTAGGAGCTACACCCAGCCTAGGTTCATAGTCCCGTAGCCATGTATGTAGGAGCTACACTCAGCCTAGGTTCATAGTACAGTAGCCATGTATGTAGGAGCTACACCCAGCCTAGGTTCATAGTCCCGTAGCCAGGTATGTAGGAGCTACACCCAGCCTAGGTTCATAGTCCCGCAGCCATGTATGTAGGAGCTACACCCAGCCTAGGTTCATAGTACAGTAGCCATGTATGTAGGAGCTACACCCAGCCTAGGTTCATAGTCCCGTAGCCATGTATGTAGGAGCTACACTCAGCCTAGGTTCATAGTACAGTAGCCATGTATGTAGGAGCTACACCCAGCCTAGGTTCATAGTACCGTAGCCATGTATGTAGGAGCTACACCCAGCCTAGGTTCATAGTCCCGCAGCCAGGTATGTAGGAGCTACACCCAGCCTAAGTTCATAGTCCCGTAGCCATGTATGTAGGAGCTAGACCCAGCCTAAGTTCATAGTCCCGTAGCCATGTATGTAGGAGCTACACCCAGCCTAGGTTCATAGTCCCGCAGCCATGTATGTAGGAGCTAGACCCAGCCTAAGTTCATAGTCCCGCAGCCATGTATGTAGGAGCTAGACCCAGCCTAAGTATATAGTCCCGCAGCCATGTATGTAGGAGCTAGACCCAGCCTAGGTTCATAGTCCCGCAGCCATGTATGTAGGAGCTAGACCCAGCCTAGGTTCATAGTACCGCAGCCAGGTATGTAGGAGCTAGACCCAGCCTAGGTTCATAGTCCCGCAGCCATGTATGTAGGAGCTACACCCAGCCTAGGTTCATAGTCCCGCAGCCATGTATGTAGGAGCTAGACCCAGCCTAGGTTCATAGTCCCGCAGCCATGTATGTAGGAGCTACACCCAGCCTAGGTTCATAGTCCCGTAGCCATGTATGTAGGAGCTACACCCAGCCTAAGTTCATAGTCCCGTAGCCATGTATGTAGGAGCTACACCCAGCCTAAGTTCATAGTCCCGTAGCCAGGTATGTAGGAGCTAGACCCAGCCTAAGTTCATAGTCCCGTAGCCATGTATGTAGGAGCTAGACCCAGCCTAGGTTCATAGTCCCGCAGCCATGTATGTAGGAGCTACACCCAGCCTAGGTTCATAGTCCCGCAGCCATGTATGTAGGAGCTAGACCCAGCCTAAGTATATAGTCCCGTAGCCATGTATGTAGGAGCTAGACCCAGCCTAGGTTCATAGTCCCGCAGCCATGTATGTAGGAGCTACACCCAGCCTAGGTTCATAGTCCCGCAGCCATGTATGTAGGAGCTACACCCAGCCTAAGTTCATAGTCCCGTAGCCATGTATGTAGGAGCTAGACCCAGCCTAGGTTCATAGTCCCGCAGCCAGGTATGTAGGAGCTACACCCAGCCTAAGTTCATAGTCCCGTAGCCATGTATGTAGGAGCTAGACCCAGCCTAAGTATATAGTCCCGTAGCCATGTATGTAGGAGCTAGACCCAGCCTAAGTTCATAGTCCCGTAGCCAGGTATGTAGGAGCTACACCCAGCCTAGGTTCATAGTCCCGCAGCCATGTATGTAGGAGCTAGACCCAGCCTAAGTATATAGTCCCGTAGCCATGTATGTAGGAGCTAGACCCAGCCTAAGTTCATAGTCCCGTAGCCATGTATGTAGGAGCTAGACCCAGCCTAGGTTCATAGTCCCGCAGCCATGTATGTAGGAGCTACACCCAGCCTAGGTTCATAGTCCCGCAGCCATGTATGTAGGAGCTAGACCCAGCCTAGGTTCATAGTCCCGCAGCCATGTATGTAGGAGCTAGACCCAGCCTAGGTTCATAGTCCCGCAGCCATGTATGTAGGAGCTAGACCCAGCCTAGGTTCATAGTACCGCAGCCATGTATGTAGGAGCTAGACCCAGCCTAGGTTCATAGTCCCGCAGCCATGTATGTAGGAGCTAGACCCAGCCTAGGTTCATAGTCCCGCAGCCATGTATGTAGGAGCTAGACCCAGCCTAGGTTCATAGTACCGCAGCCATGTATGTAGGAGCTAGACCCAGCCTAGGTTCATAGTACCGCAGCCATGTATGTAGGAGCTAGACCCAGCCTAGGTTCATAGTACCGCAGCCATGTATGTAGGAGCTAGACCCAGCCTAGGTTCATAGTCCCGCAGCCATGTATGTAGGAGCTAGACCCAGCCTAGGTTCATAGTCCCGCAGCCATGTATGTAGGAGCTACACCCAGCCTAGGTTCATAGTACCGCAGCCATGTATGTAGGAGCTAGACCCAGCCTAGGTTCATAGTCCCGCAGCCATGTATGTAGGAGCTAGACCCAGCCTAAGTATATAGTCCCGTAGCCATGTATGTAGGAGCTACACCCAGCCTAGGTTCATAGTCCCGCAGCCATGTATGTAGGAGCTAGACCCAGCCTAGGTTCATAGTCCCGCAGCCATGTATGTAGGAGCTAGACCCAGCCTAGGTTCATAGTCCCGCAGCCATGTATGTAGGAGCTACACCCAGCCTAGGTTCATAGTCCCGCAGCCATGTATGTAGGAGCTACACCCAGCCTAGGTTCATAGTCCCGCAGCCATGTATGTAGGAGCTACACCCAGCCTAAGTTCATAGTACCGTAGCCATGTATGTAGGAGCTAGACCCAGCCTAAGTTCATAGTCCCGTAGCCAGGTATGTAGGAGCTAGACCCAGCCTAAGTATATAGTCCCGTAGCCATGTATGTAGGAGCTAGACCCAGCCTAGGTTCATAGTCCCGTAGCCATGTATGTAGGAGCTAGACCCAGCCTAAGTTCATAGTCCCGTAGCCATGTATGTAGGAGCTAGACCCAGCCTAGGTTCATAGTCCCGTAGCCATGTATGTAGGAGCTAGACCCAGCCTAGGTTCATAGTCCCGCAGCCATGTATGTAGGAGCTAGACCCAGCCTAAGTATATAGTCCCGCAGCCATGTATGTAGGAGCTAGACCCAGCCTAGGTTCATAGTCCCGCAGCCATGTATGTAGGAGCTAGACCCAGCCTAAGTATATAGTCCCGCAGCCATGTATGTAGGAGCTAGACCCAGCCTAAGTATATAGTACCGTAGCCATGTATGTAGGAGCTAGACCCAGCCTAAGTATATAGTCCCGCAGCCATGTATGTAGGAGCTAGACCCAGCCTAAGTATATAGTACCGTAGCCATGTATGTAGGAGCTAGACCCAGCCTAAGTATATAGTCCCGCAGCCATGTATGTAGGAGCTAGACCCAGCCTAAGTATATAGTACCGTAGCCATGTATGTAGGAGCTACACCCAGCCTAGGTTCATAGTCCCGTAGCCATGTATGTAGGAGCTAGACCCAGCCTAGGTTCATAGTACCGTAGCCATGTATGTAGGAGCTAGACCCAGCCTAAGTATATAGTCCCGTAGCCAGGTATGTAGGAGCTACACCCAGCCTAAGTATATAGTCCCGTAGCCATGTATGTAGGAGCTAGACCCAGCCTAGGTTCATAGTACCGTAGCCATGTATGTAGGAGCTAGACCCAGCCTAAGTATATAGTCCCGTAGCCAGGTATGTAGGAGCTAGACCCAGCCTAAGTATATAGTCCCGTAGCCATGTATGTAGGAGCTAGACCCAGCCTAAGTATATAGTCCCGTAGCCATGTATGTAGGAGCTAGACCCAGCCTAAGTATATAGTCCCGTAGCCATGTATGTAGGAGCTAGACCCAGCCTAGGTTCATAGTCCCGCAGCCAGGTATGTAGGAGCTAGACCCAGCCTAGGTTCATAGTCCCGCAGCCAGGTATGTAGGAGCTACACCCAGCCTAGGTTCATAGTACCGTAGCCAGGTATGTAGGAGCTACACCCAGCCTAGGTTCATAGTCCCGCAGCCAGGTATGTAGGAGCTAGACCCAGCCTAGGTTCATAGTACCGTAGCCAGGTATGTAGGAGCTACACCCAGCCTAGGTTCATAGTCCCGCAGCCAGGTATGTAGGAGCTAGACCCAGCCTAGGTTCATAGTACCGTAGCCAGGTATGTAGGAGCTACACCCAGCCTAGGTTCATAGTCCCGCAGCCAGGTATGTAGGAGCTAGACCCAGCCTAAGTATATAGTCCCGTAGCCATGTATGTAGGAGCTAGACCCAGCCTAAGTATATAGTCCCGTAGCCATGTATGTAGGAGCTAGACCCAGCCTAAGTATATAGTCCCGCAGCCAGGTATGTAGGAGCTAGACCCAGCCTAAGTATATAGTCCCGTAGCCATGTATGTAGGAGCTAGACCCAGCCTAAGTATATAGTCCCGTAGCCATGTATGTAGGAGCTAGACCCAGCCTAAGTATATAGTCCCGTAGCCATGTATGTAGGAGCTAGACCCAGCCTAAGTATATAGTCCCGTAGCCATGTATGTAGGAGCTAGACCCAGCCTAAGTATATAGTCCCGTAGCCATGTATGTAGGAGCTAGACCCAGCCTAAGTATATAGTCCCGCAGCCATGTATGTAGGAGCTAGACCCAGCCTAAGTATATAGTCCCGCAGCCAGGTATGTAGGAGCTAGACCCAGCCTAAGTTCATAGTCCCGCAGCCATGTATGTAGGAGCTAGACCCAGCCTAAGTTCATAGTCCCGCAGCCATGTATGTAGGAGCTAGACCCAGCCTAAGTATATAGTCCCGTAGCCATGTATGTAGGAGCTACACCCAGCCTAGGTTCATAGTCCCGCAGCCATGTATGTAGGAGCTACACCCAGCCTAGGTTCATAGTACCGTAGCCATGTATGTAGGAGCTAGACCCAGCCTAGGTTCATAGTCCCGCAGCCAGGTATGTAGGAGCTAGACCCAGCCTAAGTATATAGTCCCGCAGCCATGTATGTAGGAGCTAGACCCAGCCTAGGTTCATAGTCCCGTAGCCAGGTATGTAGGAGCTAGACCCAGCCTAGGTTCATAGTCCCGTAGCCAGGTATGTAGGAGCTACACCCAGCCTAGGTTCATAGTCCCGCAGCCATGTATGTAGGAGCTAGACCCAGCCTAGGTTCATAGTCCCGTAGCCATGTATGTAGGAGCTAGACCCAGCCTAGGTTCATAGTCCCGCAGCCATGTATGTAGGAGCTAGACCCAGCCTAAGTATATAGTCCCGTAGCCATGTATGTAGGAGCTAGACCCAGCCTAAGTATATAGTCCCGCAGCCATGTATGTAGGAGCTAGACCCAGCCTAAGTTCATAGTCCCGCAGCCATGTATGTAGGAGCTAGACCCAGCCTAAGTTCATAGTCCCGCAGCCATGTATGTAGGAGCTAGACCCAGCCTAGGTTCATAGTCCCGCAGCCATGTATGTAGGAGCTAGACCCAGCCTAGGTTCATAGTCCCGTAGCCAGGTATGTAGGAGCTAGACCCAGCCTAAGTTCATAGTCCCGCAGCCATGTATGTAGGAGCTAGACCCAGCCTAAGTTCATAGTCCCGCAGCCATGTATGTAGGAGCTAGACCCAGCCTAGGTTCATAGTCCCGTAGCCAGGTATGTAGGAGCTAGACCCAGCCTAAGTATATAGTCCCGCAGCCATGTATGTAGGAGCTAGACCCAGCCTAGGTTCATAGTCCCGCAGCCAGGTATGTAGGAGCTACACTCAGCCTAGGTTCATAGTCCCGCAGCCATGTATGTAGGAGCTACACCCAGCCTAGGTTCATAGTCCCGTAGCCATGTATGTAGGAGCTACACCCAGCCTAGGTTCATAGTCCCGCAGCCATGTATGTAGGAGCTAGACCCAGCCTAGGTTCATAGTCCCGTAGCCATGTATGTAGGAGCTACACCCAGCCTAGGTTCATAGTCCCGTAGCCAGGTATGTAGGAGCTAGACCCAGCCTAGGTTCATAGTCCCGTAGTCAGGTATGTAGGAGCTAGACCCAGCCTAGGTTCATAGTCCCGTAGCCAGGTATGTAGGAGCTACACCCAGCCTAGGTTCATAGTCCCGCAGCCATGTATGTAGGAGCTAGACCCAGCCTAGGTTCATAGTCCCGCAGCCATGTATGTAGGAGCTAGACCCAGCCTAGGTTCATAGTCCCGCAGCCATGTATGTAGGAGCTACACCCAGCCTAGGTTCATAGTCCCGTAGCCATGTATGTAGGAGCTAGACCCAGCCTAGGTTCATAGTCCCGTAGCCAGGTATGTAGGAGCTACACCCAGCCTAGGTTCATAGTCCCGTAGCCATGTATGTAGGAGCTAGACCCAGCCTAAGTTCATAGTCCCGCAGCCATGTATGTAGGAGCTAGACCCAGCCTAGGTTCATAGTCCCGCAGCCATGTATGTAGGAGCTAGACCCAGCCTAGGTTCATAGTCCCGCAGCCAGGTATGTAGGAGCTAGACCCAGCCTAGGTTCATAGTCCCGTAGCCATGTATGTAGGAGCTAGACCCAGCCTAGGTTCATAGTCCCGCAGCCAGGTATGTAGGAGCTAGACCCAGCCTAGGTTCATAGTCCCGTAGCCATGTATGTAGGAGCTAGACCCAGCCTAGGTTCATAGTCCCGTAGCCATGTATGTAGGAGCTAGACCCAGCCTAGGTTCATAGTCCCGTAGCCATGTATGTAGGAGCTAGACCCAGCCTAGGTTCATAGTCCCGTAGCCATGTATGTAGGAGCTAGACCCAGCCTAGGTTCATAGTCCCGTAGCCATGTATGTAGGAGCTAGACCCAGCCTAGGTTCATAGTCCCGCAGCCAGGTATGTAGGAGCTAGACCCAGCCTAGGTTCATAGTCCCGTAGCCATGTATGTAGGAGCTAGACCCAGCCTAGGTTCATAGTCCCGCAGCCATGTATGTAGGAGCTAGACCCAGCCTAGGTACATAGTCCCGCAGCCATGTATGTAGGAGCTAGACCCAGCCTAGGTTCATAGTCCCGTAGCCATGTATGTAGGAGCTACACCCAGCCTAGGTTCATAGTCCCGTAGCCAGGTATGTAGGAGCTACACCCAGCCTAGGTTCATAGTACCGTAGCCATGTATGTAGGAGCTACACCCAGCCTAGGTTCATAGTCCCGTAGCCATGTATGTAGGAGCTACACCCAGCCTAAGTATATAGTCCCGTAGCCATGTATGTAGGAGCTACACCCAGCCTAAGTATATAGTCCCGTAGCCATGTATGTAGGAGCTAGACCCAGCCTAGGTTCATAGTCCCGCAGCCATGTATGTAGGAGCTAGACCCAGCCTAGGTTCATAGTCCCGCAGCCATGTATGTAGGAGCTAGACCCAGCCTAGGTACATAGTCCCGCAGCCATGTATGTAGGAGCTACACCCAGCCTAGGTTCATAGTCCCGTAGCCAGGTATGTAGGAGCTAGACCCAGCCTAGGTTCATAGTCCCGTAGCCATGTATGTAGGAGCTAGACCCAGCCTAGGTTCATAGTCCCGCAGCCATGTATGTAGGACCTACACTCAGCCTAGGTTCATAGTACAGTAGCCAGGTATGTGGGACCAACACCCAGCCTTGGTTCATAGTACCGTAGCCAGGTATGTAGGAGCTAGACCCAGCCTAAGTTCATAGTCCCGCAGCCATGTATGTAGGAGCTACACCCAGCCTAAGTATATAGTCCCGTAGCCAGGTATGTAGGAGCTACACCCAGCCTAAGTATATAGTCCCGTAGCCATGTATGTAGGAGCTACACCCAGCCTAAGTATATAGTCCCGTAGCCAGGTATGTAGGAGCTAGACCCAGCCTAGGTTCATAGTCCCGTAGCCATGTATGTAGGAGCTAGACCCAGCCTAGGTTCATAGTCCCGTAGCCATGTATGTAGGAGCTAGACCCAGCCTAGGTTCATAGTCCCGCAGCCAGGTATGTAGGAGCTAGACCCAGCCTAGGTTCATAGTCCCGTAGCCATGTATGTAGGAGCTAGACCCAGCCTAGGTACATAGTCCCGCAGCCATGTATGTAGGAGCTACACCCAGCCTAAGTATATAGTCCCGTAGCCATGTATGTAGGAGCTACACTCAGCCTAAGTTCATAGTCCCGCAGCCATGTATGTAGGAGCTACACCCAGCCTAAGTATATAGTCCCGTAGCCATGTATGTAGGAGCTAGACCCAGCCTAAGTATATAGTCCCGTAGCCATGTATGTAGGAGCTACACCCAGCCTAAGTTCATAGTCCCGTAGCCATGTATGTAGGAGCTAGACCCAGCCTAAGTATATAGTCCCGTAGCCATGTATGTAGGAGCTACACCCAGCCTAAGTTCATAGTCCCGTAGCCATGTATGTAGGAGCTACACCCAGCCTAAGTATATAGTCCCGTAGCCATGTATGTAGGAGCTACACCCAGCCTAAGTATATAGTCCCGTAGCCAGGTATGTAGGAGCTAGACCCAGCCTAGGTTCATAGTCCCGTAGCCATGTATGTAGGAGCTAGACCCAGCCTAAGTATATAGTCCCGTAGCCAGGTATGTAGGAGCTAGACCCAGCCTAGGTTCATAGTCCCGCAGCCATGTATGTAGGAGCTAGACCCAGCCTAAGTTCATAGTCCCGCAGCCATGTATGTAGGAGCTAGACCCAGCCTAAGTATATAGTCCCGCAGCCATGTATGTAGGAGCTAGACCCAGCCTAAGTATATAGTCCCGCAGCCATGTATGTAGGAGCTACACCCAGCCTAGGTTCATAGTCCCGTAGCCATGTATGTAGGAGCTACACCCAGCCTAGGTTCATAGTCCCGCAGCCATGTATGTAGGAGCTACACCCAGCCTAGGTTCATAGTCCCGCAGCCATGTATGTAGGAGCTACACCCAGCCTAAGTTCATAGTCCCGCAGCCATGTATGTAGGAGCTACACCCAGCCTAGGTTCATAGTCCCGCAGCCATGTATGTAGGAGCTACACCCAGCCTAAGTTCATAGTCCCGCAGCCATGTATGTAGGAGCTACACTCAGCCTAAGTTCATAGTCCCGCAGCCATGTATGTAGGAGCTAGACCCAGCCTAAGTTCATAGTCCCGCAGCCATGTATGTAGGAGCTAGACCCAGCCTAAGTATATAGTCCCGTAGCCAGGTATGTAGGAGCTAGACCCAGCCTAAGTATATAGTCCCGCAGCCATGTATGTAGGAGCTAGACCCAGCCTAAGTTCATAGTCCCGCAGCCATGTATGTAGGAGCTACACCCAGCCTAAGTTCATAGTCCCGCAGCCATGTATGTAGGAGCTACACCCAGCCTAAGTTCATAGTCCCGCAGCCATGTATGTAGGAGCTAGACCCAGCCTAAGTTCATAGTCCCGCAGCCATGTATGTAGGAGCTACACCCAGCCTAAGTTCATAGTCCCGCAGCCATGTATGTAGGAGCTAGACCCAGCCTAAGTTCATAGTCCCGCAGCCAGGTATGTAGGAGCTACACTCAGCCTAAGTTCATAGTCCCGCAGCCATGTATGTAGGAGCTACACCCAGCCTAAGTTCATAGTCCCGCAGCCATGTATGTAGGAGCTACACTCAGCCTAAGTTCATAGTCCCGCAGCCATGTATGTAGGAGCTAGACCCAGCCTAGGTTCATAGTCCCGCAGCCATGTATGTAGGAGCTAGACCCAGCCTAGGTTCATAGTCCCGCAGCCATGTATGTAGGAGCTAGACCCAGCCTAGGTTCATAGTCCCGTAGCCATGTATGTAGGAGCTAGACCCAGCCTAAGTTCATAGTCCCGTAGCCATGTATGTAGGAGCTAGACCCAGCCTAGGTTCATAGTCCCGCAGCCATGTATGTAGGAGCTAGACCCAGCCTAGGTTCATAGTCCCGCAGCCATGTATGTAGGAGCTACACTCAGCCTAGGTTCATAGTCCCGTAGCCATGTATGTAGGAGCTACACCCAGCCTAGGTTCATAGTCCCGTAGCCATGTATGTAGGAGCTACACTCAGCCTAGGTTCATAGTCCCGCAGCCATGTATGTAGGAGCTACACTCAGCCTAGGTTCATAGTCCCGTAGCCATGTATGTAGGAGCTACACTCAGCCTAGGTTCATAGTCCCGTAGCCATGTATGTAGGAGCTACACTCAGCCTAGGTTCATAGTCCCGTAGCCATGTATGTAGGAGCTACACTCAGCCTAGGTTCATAGTCCCGCAGCCATGTATGTAGGAGCTACACCCAGCCTAGGTTCATAGTCCCGTAGCCATGTATGTAGGAGCTAGACCCAGCCTAGGTTCATAGTCCCGCAGCCATGTATGTAGGAGCTACACTCAGCCTAGGTTCATAGTCCCGCAGCCATGTATGTAGGAGCTACACCCAGCCTAGGTTCATAGTCCCGTAGCCAGGTATGTAGGAGCTACACCCAGCCTAGGTTCATAGTCCCGTAGCCAGGTATGTAGGAGCTACACCCAGCCTAAGTTCATAGTCCCGCAGCCATGTATGTAGGAGCTAGACCCAGCCTAAGTTCATAGTCCCGCAGCCATGTATGTAGGAGCTAGACCCAGCCTAAGTTCATAGTACCGTAGCCAGGTATGTAGGAGCTACACCCAGCCTAAGTTCATAGTCCCGTAGCCAGGTATGTAGGAGCTAGACCCAGCCTAAGTTCATAGTCCCGTAGCCAGGTATGTAGGAGCTAGACCCAGCCTAAGTTCATAGTCCCGTAGCCAGGTATGTAGGAGCTAGACCCAGCCTAAGTTCATAGTCCCGTAGCCAGGTATGTAGGAGCTACACCCAGCCTAAGTTCATAGTACCGTAGCCAGGTATGTAGGAGCTAGACCCAGCCTAAGTTCATAGTACCGTAGCCATGTATGTAGGAGCTACACCCAGCCTAAGTTCATAGTCCCGTAGCCAGGTATGTAGGAGCTAGACCCAGCCTAAGTTCATAGTACCGTAGCCAGGTATGTAGGAGCTAGACCCAGCCTAAGTTCATAGTCCCGTAGCCAGGTATGTAGGAGCTAGACCCAGCCTAAGTTCATAGTCCCGTAGCCAGGTATGTAGGAGCTACACCCAGCCTAAGTTCATAGTACCGTAGCCATGTATGTAGGAGCTAGACCCAGCCTAAGTTCATAGTCCCGCAGCCATGTATGTAGGAGCTACACCCAGCCTAAGTATATAGTCCCGTAGCCAGGTATGTAGGAGCTACACCCAGCCTAAGTATATAGTCCCGTAGCCAGGTATGTAGGAGCTACACCCAGCCTAAGTATATAGTCCCGTAGCCAGGTATGTAGGAGCTACACCCAGCCTAAGTATATAGTCCCGTAGCCAGGTATGTAGGAGCTACACCCAGCCTAAGTACATAGTCCCGCAGCCATGTATGTAGGAGCTACACCCAGCCTAGGTTCATAGTCCCGTAGCCATGTATGTAGGAGCTACACCCAGCCTAGGTTCATAGTCCCGCAGCCATGTATGTAGGAGCTACACCCAGCCTAGGTTCATAGTCCCGCAGCCATGTATGTAGGAGCTACACTCAGCCTAGGTTCATAGTACAGTAGCCATGTATGTAGGAGCTACACCCAGCCTAGGTTCATAGTCCCGTAGCCATGTATGTAGGAGCTACACCCAGCCTAGGTTCATAGTCCCGCAGCCATGTATGTAGGAGCTACACTCAGCCTAGGTTCATAGTCCCGTAGCCATGTATGTAGGAGCTAGACCCAGCCTAGGTTCATAGTCCCGTAGCCATGTATGTAGGAGCTACACCCAGCCTAGGTTCATAGTCCCGCAGCCATGTATGTAGGAGCTAGACCCAGCCTAAGTATATAGTCCCGTAGCCATGTATGTAGGAGCTACACCCAGCCTAGGTTCATAGTCCCGCAGCCATGTATGTAGGAGCTAGACCCAGCCTAAGTATATAGTCCCGTAGCCATGTATGTAGGAGCTAGACCCAGCCTAAGTATATAGTCCCGCAGCCATGTATGTAGGAGCTAGACCCAGCCTAAGTATATAGTCCCGTAGCCATGTATGTAGGAGCTAGACCCAGCCTAGGTTCATAGTCCCGTAGCCATGTATGTAGGAGCTAGACCCAGCCTAAGTATATAGTCCCGTAGCCAGGTATGTAGGAGCTACACCCAGCCTAAGTTCATAGTCCCGTAGCCAGGTATGTAGGAGCTAGACCCAGCCTAGGTTCATAGTCCCGCAGCCATGTATGTAGGAGCTAGACCCAGCCTAGGTTCATAGTCCCGCAGCCAGGTATGTAGGAGCTACACCCAGCCTAAGTTCATAGTCCCGCAGCCATGTATGTAGGAGCTAGACCCAGCCTAAGTTCATAGTCCCGTAGCCAGGTATGTAGGAGCTAGACCCAGCCTAGGTTCATAGTACCGTAGCCATGTATGTAGGAGCTAGACCCAGCCTAGGTTCATAGTCCCGTAGCCATGTATGTAGGAGCTACACCCAGCCTAGGTTCATAGTCCCGCAGCCATGTATGTAGGAGCTAGACCCAGCCTAGGTTCATAGTCCCGCAGCCATGTATGTAGGAGCTAGACCCAGCCTAGGTTCATAGTCCCGCAGCCATGTATGTAGGAGCTAGACCCAGCCTAAGTTCATAGTCCCGCAGCCATGTATGTAGGAGCTAGACCCAGCCTAGGTTCATAGTCCCGCAGCCATGTATGTAGGAGCTAGACCCAGCCTAGGTTCATAGTCCCGTAGCCATGTATGTAGGAGCTAGACCCAGCCTAGGTTCATAGTCCCGTAGCCATGTATGTAGGAGCTAGACCCAGCCTAGGTTCATAGTCCCGTAGCCATGTATGTAGGAGCTACACCCAGCCTAGGTTCATAGTCCCGTAGCCATGTATGTAGGAGCTACACCCAGCCTAGGTTCATAGTCCCGCAGCCATGTATGTAGGAGCTAGACCCAGCCTAGGTTCATAGTCCCGTAGCCATGTATGTAGGAGCTACACCCAGCCTAGGTTCATAGTCCCGCAGCCATGTATGTAGGAGCTAGACCCAGCCTAGGTTCATAGTCCCGCAGCCATGTATGTAGGAGCTAGACCCAGCCTAGGTTCATAGTCCCGCAGCCATGTATGTAGGAGCTACACCCAGCCTAGGTTCATAGTCCCGCAGCCATGTATGTAGGAGCTAGACCCAGCCTAGGTTCATAGTCCCGTAGCCAGGTATGTAGGAGCTAGACCCAGCCTAGGTTCATAGTCCCGTAGCCATGTATGTAGGAGCTAGACCCAGCCTAGGTTCATAGTCCCGTAGCCATGTATGTAGGAGCTAGACCCAGCCTAGGTTCATAGTCCCGCAGCCATGTATGTAGGAGCTAGACCCAGCCTAGGTTCATAGTCCCGCAGCCATGTATGTAGGAGCTAGACCCAGCCTAAGTTCATAGTCCCGCAGCCATGTATGTAGGAGCTAGACCCAGCCTAGGTTCATAGTCCCGTAGCCATGTATGTAGGAGCTAGACCCAGCCTAAGTTCATAGTCCCGCAGCCATGTATGTAGGAGCTAGACCCAGCCTAGGTTCATAGTCCCGTAGCCATGTATGTAGGAGCTAGACCCAGCCTAAGTTCATAGTCCCGTAGCCATGTATGTAGGAGCTAGACCCAGCCTAGGTTCATAGTCCCGCAGCCATGTATGTAGGAGCTAGACCCAGCCTAGGTTCATAGTCCCGTAGCCAGGTATGTAGGAGCTAGACCCAGCCTAAGTTCATAGTCCCGTAGCCAGGTATGTAGGAGCTAGACCCAGCCTAGGTTCATAGTCCCGTAGCCATGTATGTAGGAGCTAGACCCAGCCTAGGTTCATAGTCCCGTAGCCAGGTATGTAGGAGCTAGACCCAGCCTAAGTATATAGTCCCGTAGCCATGTATGTAGGAGCTAGACCCAGCCTAAGTATATAGTCCCGCAGCCATGTATGTAGGAGCTAGACCCAGCCTAAGTATATAGTCCCGCAGCCATGTATGTAGGAGCTAGACCCAGCCTAAGTATATAGTCCCGTAGCCATGTATGTAGGAGCTAGACCCAGCCTAAGTATATAGTCCCGCAGCCATGTATGTAGGAGCTAGACCCAGCCTAAGTTCATAGTCCCGCAGCCATGTATGTAGGAGCTACACCCAGCCTAGGTTCATAGTCCCGTAGCCAGGTATGTAGGAGCTAGACCCAGCCTAGGTTCATAGTCCCGTAGCCATGTATGTAGGAGCTAGACCCAGCCTAAGTTCATAGTCCCGTAGCCAGGTATGTAGGAGCTAGACCCAGCCTAAGTATATAGTCCCGTAGCCATGTATGTAGGAGCTAGACCCAGCCTAAGTTCATAGTCCCGTAGCCAGGTATGTAGGAGCTACACCCAGCCTAGGTTCATAGTCCCGTAGCCAGGTATGTAGGAGCTACACCCAGCCTAGGTTCATAGTCCCGCAGCCATGTATGTAGGAGCTAGACCCAGCCTAAGTTCATAGTCCCGCAGCCATGTATGTAGGAGCTACACCCAGCCTAGGTTCATAGTCCCGTAGCCAGGTATGTAGGAGCTAGACCCAGCCTAGGTTCATAGTCCCGTAGCCATGTATGTAGGAGCTAGACCCAGCCTAAGTTCATAGTCCCGTAGCCAGGTATGTAGGAGCTAGACCCAGCCTAAGTATATAGTCCCGCAGCCATGTATGTAGGAGCTAGACCCAGCCTAGGTTCATAGTCCCGCAGCCATGTATGTAGGAGCTAGACCCAGCCTAAGTATATAGTCCCGTAGCCAGGTATGTAGGAGCTAGACCCAGCCTAAGTATATAGTCCCGCAGCCATGTATGTAGGAGCTAGACCCAGCCTAAGTTCATAGTCCCGCAGCCAGGTATGTAGGAGCTAGACCCAGCCTAAGTATATAGTCCCGCAGCCATGTATGTAGGAGCTAGACCCAGCCTAAGTATATAGTCCCGTAGCCATGTATGTAGGAGCTAGACCCAGCCTAAGTATATAGTCCCGCAGCCATGTATATAGGAGCTAGACCCAGCCTAAGTTCATAGTCCCGCAGCCATGTATATAGGAGCTAGACCCAGCCTAGGTTCATAGTCCCGCAGCCATGTATGTAGGAGCTAGACCCAGCCTAGGTTCATAGTCCCGCAGCCAGGTATGTAGGAGCTAGACCCAGCCTAAGTTCATAGTCCCGTAGCCATGTATGTAGGAGCTAGACCCAGCCTAGGTTCATAGTACCGTAGCCAGGTATGTAGGAGCTAGACCCAGCCTAAGTTCATAGTCCCGCAGCCAGGTATGTAGGAGCTAGACCCAGCCTAAGTATATAGTCCCGCAGCCATGTATGTAGGAGCTAGACCCAGCCTAAGTATATAGTCCCGCAGCCAGGTATGTAGGAGCTAGACCCAGCCTAGGTTCATAGTCCCGTAGCCAGGTATGTAGGAGCTAGACCCAGCCTAAGTTCATAGTCCCGCAGCCATGTATGTAGGAGCTAGACCCAGCCTAGGTTCATAGTCCCGCAGCCATGTATGTAGGAGCTAGACCCAGCCTAAGTATATAGTCCCGTAGCCATGTATGTAGGAGCTACACCCAGCCTAAGTTCATAGTCCCGTAGCCATGTATGTAGGAGCTAGACCCAGCCTAGGTTCATAGTCCCGTAGCCATGTATGTAGGAGCTAGACCCAGCCTAGGTTCATAGTCCCGCAGCCATGTATGTAGGAGCTAGACCCAGCCTAGGTTCATAGTCCCGCAGCCATGTATGTAGGAGCTAGACCCAGCCTAGGTTCATAGTCCCGCAGCCATGTATGTAGGAGCTAGACCCAGCCTAGGTTCATAGTACCGCAGCCATGTATGTAGGAGCTAGACCCAGCCTAGGTTCATAGTCCCGCAGCCATGTATGTAGGAGCTAGACCCAGCCTAAGTATATAGTCCCGCAGCCATGTATGTAGGAGCTAGACCCAGCCTAGGTTCATAGTCCCGCAGCCATGTATGTAGGAGCTAGACCCAGCCTAGGTTCATAGTCCCGCAGCCATGTATGTAGGAGCTACACCCAGCCTAGGTTCATAGTCCCGCAGCCATGTATGTAGGAGCTAGACCCAGCCTAAGTTCATAGTCCCGCAGCCATGTATGTAGGAGCTACACCCAGCCTAGGTTCATAGTCCCGCAGCCATGTATGTAGGAGCTACACCCAGCCTAAGTTCATAGTCCCGCAGCCATGTATGTAGGAGCTAGACCCAGCCTAAGTTCATAGTACCGTAGCCAGGTATGTAGGAGCTAGACCCAGCCTAGGTTCATAGTACCGTAGCCAGGTATGTAGGAGCTACACCCAGCCTAGGTTCATAGTCCCGTAGCCATGTATGTAGGAGCTAGACCCAGCCTAAGTTCATAGTCCCGTAGCCATGTATGTAGGAGCTAGACCCAGCCTAGGTTCATAGTCCCGCAGCCATGTATGTAGGAGCTAGACCCAGCCTAAGTATATAGTCCCGCAGCCATGTATGTAGGAGCTAGACCCAGCCTAGGTTCATAGTCCCGCAGCCATGTATGTAGGAGCTAGACCCAGCCTAGGTTCATAGTCCCGCAGCCATGTATGTAGGAGCTAGACCCAGCCTAAGTATATAGTCCCGCAGCCATGTATGTAGGAGCTAGACCCAGCCTAGGTTCATAGTCCCGCAGCCAGGTATGTAGGAGCTAGACCCAGCCTAAGTATATAGTACCGTAGCCATGTATGTAGGAGCTAGACCCAGCCTAAGTATATAGTACCGTAGCCATGTATGTAGGAGCTACACCCAGCCTAGGTTCATAGTCCCGCAGCCATGTATGTAGGAGCTACACCCAGCCTAGGTTCATAGTCCCGCAGCCATGTATGTAGGAGCTACACCCAGCCTAGGTTCATAGTCCCGCAGCCATGTATGTAGGAGCTACACCCAGCCTAGGTTCATAGTCCCGCAGCCATGTATGTAGGAGCTAGACCCAGCCTAGGTTCATAGTCCCGCAGCCATGTATGTAGGAGCTAGACCCAGCCTAGGTTCATAGTCCCGCAGCCATGTATGTAGGAGCTAGACCCAGCCTAAGTTCATAGTCCCGTAGCCAGGTATGTAGGAGCTAGACCCAGCCTAAGTATATAGTCCCGCAGCCATGTATGTAGGAGCTAGACCCAGCCTAGGTTCATAGTCCCGTAGCCATGTATGTAGGAGCTACACCCAGCCTAGGTTCATAGTCCCGCAGCCATGTATGTAGGAGCTAGACCCAGCCTAGGTTCATAGTCCCGTAGCCAGGTATGTAGGAGCTAGACCCAGCCTAAGTATATAGTCCCGCAGCCATGTATGTAGGAGCTAGACCCAGCCTAAGTATATAGTCCCGTAGCCATGTATGTAGGAGCTACACCCAGCCTAGGTTCATAGTCCCGTAGCCATGTATGTAGGAGCTACACCCAGCCTAGGTTCATAGTCCCGCAGCCATGTATGTAGGAGCTAGACCCAGCCTAAGTTCATAGTCCCGTAGCCAGGTATGTAGGAGCTACACCCAGCCTAGGTTCATAGTCCCGTAGTCAGGTATGTAGGAGCTACACCCAGCCTAGGTTCATAGTCCCGCAGCCATGTATGTAGGAGCTAGACCCAGCCTAAGTATATAGTCCCGCAGCCATGTATGTAGGAGCTACACCCAGCCTAGGTTCATAGTCCCGCAGCCATGTATGTAGGAGCTACACCCAGCCTAGGTTCATAGTCCCGTAGCCATGTATGTAGGAGCTACACCCAGCCTAGGTTCATAGTCCCGCAGCCATGTATGTAGGAGCTAGACCCAGCCTAAGTATATAGTCCCGCAGCCATGTATGTAGGAGCTACACCCAGCCTAAGTATATAGTCCCGTAGCCATGTATGTAGGAGCTAGACCCAGCCTAAGTTCATAGTCCCGCAGCCATGTATGTAGGAGCTACACCCAGCCTAAGTTCATAGTCCCGTAGCCATGTATGTAGGAGCTAGACCCAGCCTAGGTTCATAGTCCCGTAGCCATGTATGTAGGAGCTACACCCAGCCTAGGTTCATAGTCCCGTAGCCATGTATGTAGGAGCTACACCCAGCCTAAGTTCATAGTCCCGCAGCCATGTATGTAGGAGCTAGACCCAGCCTAGGTTCATAGTCCCGCAGCCATGTATGTAGGAGCTAGACCCAGCCTAGGTTCATAGTCCCGCAGCCATGTATGTAGGAGCTACACCCAGCCTAAGTTCATAGTCCCGCAGCCATGTATGTAGGAGCTACACCCAGCCTAGGTTCATAGTCCCGTAGCCATGTATGTAGGAGCTAGACCCAGTCTAGGTTCATAGTCCCGCAGCCATGTATGTAGGAGCTACACCCAGTCTAGGTTCATAGTCCCGCAGCCATGTATGTAGGAGCTAGACCCAGCCTAGGTTCATAGTCCCGTAGCCATGTATGTAGGAGCTACACCCAGCCTAGGTTCATAGTCCCGTAGCCATGTATGTAGGAGCTACACCCAGTCTAGGTTCATAGTCCCGCAGCCATGTATGTAGGAGCTAGACCCAGCCTAGGTTCATAGTCCCGTAGCCATGTATGTAGGAGCTACACCCAGCCTAAGTTCATAGTCCCGCAGCCATGTATGTAGGAGCTAGACCCAGCCTAGGTTCATAGTCCCGCAGCCATGTATGTAGGAGCTAGACCCAGCCTAGGTTCATAGTCCCGCAGCCATGTATGTAGGAGCTACACCCAGCCTAGGTTCATAGTCCCGCAGCCATGTATGTAGGAGCTACACCCAGCCTAAGTTCATAGTCCCGCAGCCATGTATGTAGGAGCTACACCCAGCCTAAGTTCATAGTCCCGCAGCCATGTATGTAGGAGCTACACCCAGCCTAGGTTCATAGTCCCGTAGCCATGTATGTAGGAGCTAGACCCAGCCTAGGTTCATAGTCCCGTAGCCATGTATGTAGGAGCTAGACCCAGCCTAGGTTCATAGTCCCGCAGCCATGTATGTAGGAGCTAGACCCAGCCTAGGTTCATAGTCCCGCAGCCATGTATGTAGGAGCTACACCCAGCCTAGGTTCATAGTCCCGTAGCCAGGTATGTAGGAGCTACACCCAGCCTAGGTTCATAGTCCCGCAGCCATGTATGTAGGAGCTACACCCAGCCTAGGTTCATAGTCCCGCAGCCATGTATGTAGGAGCTAGACCCAGCCTAAGTTCATAGTCCCGTAGCCATGTATGTAGGAGCTAGACCCAGCCTAGGTTCATAGTCCCGTAGCCATGTATGTAGGAGCTAGACCCAGCCTAAGTTCATAGTCCCGCAGCCAGGTATGTAGGAGCTACACCCAGCCTAGGTTCATAGTCCCGCAGCCATGTATGTAGGAGCTAGACCCAGCCTAGGTTCATAGTCCCGTAGCCATGTATGTAGGAGCTAGACCCAGCCTAGGTTCATAGTCCCGCAGCCATGTATGTAGGAGCTACACCCAGCCTAGGTTCATAGTCCCGTAGCCAGGTATGTAGGAGCTAGACCCAGCCTAGGTTCATAGTCCCGCAGCCATGTATGTAGGAGCTACACCCAGCCTAGGTTCATAGTCCCGTAGCCAGGTATGTAGGAGCTAGACCCAGCCTAGGTTCATAGTCCCGCAGCCATGTATGTAGGAGCTAGACCCAGCCTAGGTTCATAGTCCCGTAGCCATGTATGTAGGAGCTAGACCCAGCCTTGGTTCATAGTCCCGCAGCCAGGTATGTAGGAGCTAGACCCAGCCTAAGTTCATAGTCCCGCAGCCAGGTATGTAGGAGCTACACCCAGCCTAGGTTCATAGTCCCGTAGCCAGGTATGTAGGAGCTAGACCCAGCCTAGGTTCATAGTCCCGTAGCCATGTATGTAGGAGCTAGACCCAGCCTAGGTTCATAGTCCCGTAGCCATGTATGTAGGAGCTAGACCCAGCCTAGGTTCATAGTCCCGCAGCCATGTATGTAGGAGCTACACCCAGCCTAGGTTCATAGTCCCGTAGCCAGGTATGTAGGAGCTAGACCCAGCCTAGGTTCATAGTCCCGCAGCCATGTATGTAGGAGCTACACCCAGCCTAGGTTCATAGTCCCGCAGCCATGTATGTAGGAGCTAGACCCAGCCTAGGTTCATAGTCCCGTAGCCAGGTATGTAGGAGCTAGACCCAGCCTAAGTATATAGTCCCGTAGCCATGTATGTAGGAGCTAGACCCAGCCTAGGTTCATAGTCCCGCAGCCAGGTATGTAGGAGCTAGACCCAGCCTAGGTTCATAGTCCCGTAGCCATGTATGTAGGAGCTAGACCCAGCCTAGGTTCATAGTCCCGTAGCCAGGTATGTAGGAGCTAGACCCAGCCTAGGTTCATAGTCCCGTAGCCATGTATGTAGGAGCTACACCCAGCCTAGGTTCATAGTCCCGCAGCCATGTATGTAGGAGCTAGACCCAGCCTAGGTTCATAGTCCCGTAGCCAGGTATGTAGGAGCTACACCCAGCCTAAGTACATAGTCCCGCAGCCATGTATGTAGGACTTACACCCGAGACCAGAGTCATAGTCCCGCAGCCATGTATGTAGGAGCTAGACCCAGCCTAGGTTCATAGTCCCGTAGCCAGGTATGTAGGACTTACACCCGAGACCAAAGTCACAGTCCCGTAGGCAGGTATAAGGAACTACACCCGAGACCAGGGCCATAGCCCCGTAGCTTGGTATGTAGGACCTACACCCGAGAGCAGGGTCATAGCCCCGTAGCCAGGTATGTAGGACCTACACCCGAGACCAGGATCATAGACCCGTAGCCAGGTATGAAGGACCTACACCCGAGACCAGGGTCATAGCCCCGTAGGCAGGTATGAAGGACCTACACCCGAGACCAGGGTCATAGCCCCGTAGCCAGGTATGAAGAACCTACACCCGAGACCAGGGTCATAGCCCCGTAGCCAAGTATGAAGGTCTTACATCCGAGACCAGGGTCATAGCCCCGTAGCCAGGTATGTAGGACCTACACCCGAGACCAGGGTCATAGCCACGTAGGCAGGTAAGAAGGACCTACACCCGAGACCAGGGTCATAGCCCCGTAGCCAGGTGTGTAGGACCTACACCCGAGACCACGGTCATAGCCCCGTAACTAGGTATGTAGGACCTACACCTGAGACCAGGGTCATAGCCCCGTAGCCAGGTATGTAGGACCTACACCTGAGACCAGGGTCATAACCCCGTAGCCAGGTATGTAGGACCTACACCCGAGACCAGGGTCATAGCCCCGTAGCTACGTATGTAGGACCTACACCCGAGACCAAGGCCATAAGCTCGAAGCCAGGTATGTAGGACCTACACCCGAGATCAGGCTCATAGCCCGTAGCTAGGTATGTAGGACCTACACCCGAAACCAGGGCCATAAGCCCGTAGCCAGGTATGAAGGACCTACACCCGAGACCAGGGTCATAGCCCCGTAGCTAGGTATGTAGGACCTACACCCGAGACCAGGGTCATAGCCCCGTAGCCAGGTATGTAGGACCTAACCCGAGACCAGGGTCATAGCCCCGTATCCAGGTATGTAGGACCTACACCCGAGACCAGGGTCATAGCCCCGTAGCTAGGTATGTAGGACCTACACCCGAGACCAGAGTCATAGTCCCGTAGCTAGGTATGAAGGACCTACACCCGAGACCAGGGTCATAGCCCCGTAGCCAGGTATGTAGGACCTACACCCGAGACCATTATCATAGCCCGCTAGCCAGGTATGTAGGACCTACTCCCGAGACTAGGGTCATAGCCCCGTAGCTAGGTATGAAGGACCTACACCCGAGACCAGGGTCATAGCCCCGTAGCTAGCTATGTAGGACCTACAACCGAGACTAGGGTCATAGCCCCGTAGCTAGGTGTGAAGGTCCTACACCCGAGACCAGGGTCATAGCCCCGTAGCCAGGTATGAAGAACCTACACCCGAGATCACGATCATAGCCCCGTAGCCAGGTATGTAGGACCTACACCCCAGACCAGGTTCATAGCCCCGTAGCCAGGTATGAAGGACCTACACCCGAGACCATGATCATAGCCCCGTAGCCAGGTATGTAGGACCTACACCCGAGACCATGATCATAGCCCCGTAGCCAGGTATGTAGGACCTACACCCCAGACCAGGGTTATAGCCCCGTAGCTAGGTATGTAGGACCTACACCCGAGACCATGGTCATAGCCCCGTGGCTAGGTATGTAGGACCTTCACCCGAGACCAGGGTCATAGCCCCGTAGCCAGGTATGAAGGACTTACACCAGAGACCAGAAACATAGCCCCGTAGGCAGGTATGTAGGACTTACACCCGAGACCATGGTCATAGCCCCGTAGCCAGGTATGAAGGACCTACACCCGAGACCAGGGTTATAGCCCTGTAGCCAGGTATGTAGGACTTACACCCGAGACCATGGCCATAGCCCCGTAGCCAGGTATGAAGGACCTACACCCGAGACCAGGGTCATAGCCCCGTAGCCAGGTATGAAGGACCTACACCCGAGACCAGGGTCATAGCCCCGTAGGCAGGTATGAAGGACCTACACCCGAGACCGGGGTCATAGCCCCGTAGCTAGCTATGTAGGACCTACACCCGAGACCGGGGTCATAGCCCCGTAGCCAGGTATGAAGGACCTACACCCGAGACCGGGGTCATAGCCCCGTAGCCAGGTATGAAGGACTTACACCCGAGACCAGGGTCATAGCCCCGTAGCCAGGTATGAAGGACCTACACCCGAGACCAGGGTCATAGCCCCGTAGGCAGGTATGAAGGACTTACACCCGAGACCAGGGTCATAGCCCCGTAGCCAGGTATGAAGGACCTACACCCGAGACCAGGGTCATAGCCCCGTAGCCAGGTATGAAGGACTTACACCCGAGACCGGGGTCATAGCCCCGTAGCCAGGTATGAAGGACCTACACCCGAGACCAGGGTCATAGCCCCGTAGCCAGGTATGAAGGACTTACACCCGAGACCGGGGTCATAGCCCCGTAGCCAGGTATGAAGGACCTACACCCGAGACCAGGGTCATAGCCCCGTAGCCAGGTATGAAGGACTTACACCCGAGACCGGGGTCATAGCCCCGTAGCCAGGTATGAAGGACCTACACCCGAGACCAGGGTCATAGCCCCGTAGCCAGGTATGAAGGACCTACACCCGAGACCAGGGTCATAGCCCCGTAGCCAGGTATGAAGGACCTACACCCGAGACCGGGGTCATAGCCCCGTAGCCAGGTATGAAGGACTTACACCGGAGACCAGGGTCATAGCCCCGTAGCCAGGTATGAAGGACTTACACCCGAGACCGGGGTCATAGCCCCGTAGCCAGGTATGAAGGACCTACACCCGAGACCAGGGTCATAGCCCCGTAGCCAGGTATGAAGGACCTACACCCGAGACCAGGGTCATAGCCCCGTAGCCAGGTATGAAGGACCTACACCCGAGACCATGGCCATAGCCCCGTAGCCAGGTATGAAGGACCTACACCCGAGACCGGGGTCATAGCCCCGTAGCCAGGTATGAAGGACTTACACCCGAGACCATGGCCATAGCCCCGTAGCCAGGTATGAAGGACTTACACCCGAGACCGGGGTCATAGCCCCGTAGCCAGGTATGAAGGACCTACACCCGAGACCGGGGTCATAGCCCCGTAGCCAGGTATGAAGGACCTACACCCGAGACCAGGGTCATAGCCCTGTAGCCAGGTATGTAGGACTTACACCCGAGACCATGGCCATAGCCCCGTAGCCAGGTATGAAGGACCTACACCCGAGACCAGGGTCATAGCCCCGTAGGCAGGTATGAAGGACCTACACCCGAGACCAGGGTCATAGCCCCGTAGCCAGGTATGAAGGACCTACACCCGAGACCAGGGTCATAGCCCCGTAGCCAGGTATGTAGGATCTACACCCGAGACAGGGTCATAGCCCCGTAGAGGAGCGACGGACATTGAATCAGAGAGTGAACAACCCGGAACGGGGGATCGGCGTGTATGAAAGTGACGGAAGAAGATGATATGAAATGAAGGTGAAATGAATGAATGGAAAGGTGATGATGGAAGAATTTTTTAAGGAAATCGCGCCCAGACGCCGCCTCATGAGCCAGAAATTCCATATGCGTGTACCGGGGTTCGAGCTCTGTCCGGCTTTGTGGAATATGAGCGTTGTAACCACTCTTAGTTGCTGCTGAGGTAAACTTTCATTGAGAAGGCAGACAAAGAGAAACTTCACGTTCTTGCTGTGACTTTAATAAAGTTTAAGTATTTGTAACCAATAACAAAGAATATCTCGGGAATAGATAAAGAACGAAAATGTTTATGTGATAAATTGCATGGTTTAAAGACATTTATTATACTTAGCAAACTCATTCAGATTGAAGAGAGTTTCCCGGACTCTTCCCCAAAAATGCAACATTTTATTTCGCAATGGTAGTTTAACTGAATTCGCTAGTGTATTTTGAGAAAGTTTCACCTTTTCCATTTAAAGGTTAATTTGGAGTGTCACATCCCTGTAAGATACCAACTTGGGTTTTTATCGCACTTTTGCCAGTTATGATATTCAGGGACACACATACGCACAGACCTTTTTCTAAAAGTCTGATGCGTTACATTCACATGACTTTCTCTACCCTCTAGCGCTCATTAGTGGCTATTCAAACTATTCTTACGAAAAGTATTCCTATATCTACTACATTTTAATAGAGATAAACATTTACAGAAACAGCTACATTACACATTTCGTAATAGAGAACAGCGATAGTCAAATGTTAAACAACTGGACGCTATATGCTCCACACTGTTTCCATGACATCGCGAGAAACAACTGAATGCTGACACGACTTCAAAGAATGTAAGTATTGAACAATTCGAGCCATTAATAACGGATATCTTGTTAATGGCTTATGCCACCAACAAAGTTATTTCAAATAAATTGTGTGTTTTAAAGAGATCTACATTTTTTGTGTAGTACGTTTTTGGCTATCGCTTATGTTTACAAGTTAAACAACATTATACAAAATTCCTTCCGAATGAAGAGGACTTCACAGGCTATTCCCAGAGATTTCAAGATGTACATTTTATTTGTCATATAAATATGTTTAATATAACATATTTTAATCAAAATCGTTAGAGCCATCTTTTTAGAAAATAAGACATATCGAAAAATGTTGCGTATAAAGGGTTGTTTGGGGTGGAGAGATATTCTTAAAAGTCTTCATATCTCATATTTGGAAGATAAAGTGCCAAGTTTGGTATTTACCCGACTTTTAGTTTGTGAGTTATGCTATTCAGACACATTCACAAATAGACCTTTTTCAAAAAATTCATTTTTTTTCATCCAAGTGGCCTCAAAACTTGTATTTTCGGTGAAATCTCGGTAATGAATTTTTGTGTGGAATGCAATGCCTGCTATAAGAGAAGGTTTGAGTGAACAGCACCATTCGAAATTAAAATGCCATACACATCGCAAAGTTGGCATTTTCTAAGACCTTCAAGAAAATGGCACATTCTGAACGACTTGTGTGGCATCTGGTTGAGAATTTGCTGACGAACGTCTTATTTGAATGAACCAGGACGTAATTACACGGGCTTAGCTCAACATTTTGAAAAATGAAAGATTTAATGTGTGGGGGTGCTAGCGCGCACGTGCGGCCGTTACCATGGTAGCCAGGAGCTGCTGGGGGTTGCAGTTGGATGTAGCATATCGCTGATGGCGGGTGTCTCCTCTTGCTGTCGCTGGAGCTCTTGGTAAGTACTTACTTGAAACTGATGCGACCCCTATTTGAGAGATGCATTCGCTCGGCCGCACTCTTCTTATTTATGTCACAATTTATAACTAGTGAAATTTACAAAATCCACAATTCATTTCAAATTCTAATACGGTAATAAGGTTTTAATTTTTACTTATGATAATTTCGAGCATCTTTTAAATTTACTTCCCGACATATTATTTTTTTCAGTTTTCAAAATTACTCCACAGAATGCATTTTTTTTAAAATTTCATATTTAAGATTTTTAATACTAGACAGATTACTAAACTGTAGAAATGAATTTTTAATTACCCTAGTAGTTTTGAATAAAATAAATTTTAATGCTTATTTATAACACAGCGGGTGCATTATTGCATTATATAAAAAATCCCATAACCTGATTTCGCCGGAAATACACGTTTTAAGGCCCCTTGAACAAAAAGCACTTTTAGAAAAATGTCTCAGAAAACGAAAAGTCGGTAAAATACCAAAATTATTATTTAAGTTTTGCATATTCCGAGGACGCGAAACGAAGATTTACAAGAAAATTCCCCCACCCATACTATCATTTACTTGGAAAAATTATCGTTAAATTTGGTTTTCTGAAAAAAAAGAAAGGCTTTAACGATTTTGATTAAAATACTATACAAGAGATTTTCATGGAAAATGAAATGTATATGTTGAATATTGTGGGAGGCTCCTCTTAGTTAAGACAATACACATAAAATGTCCCGTTATGTGGCATTAACCATTTCCCAGATGTTCTTTGTTATTGGTCTCAATTTTCAAATACGTTTAGCGTTTTCAAGTCACTACTTGTTTGCTTTTCAAATGATTACTTCAGTCTGCTCTTGTATCTACAACGAATGTTTAACAAGAAGCAGATACGAAAATAAGCTTTTGTAGAAGAGTGTGAATGAACACATCCGATTTTCAAAATTAATTCCCCAGATACAATTTTTTCTTTTCATTTTTACTCTTTTGAAAAATTTCTCCACACACAAGACACAATTTTTTTAAAAGATTTAATACTTTATAGTCAAATTGCCTGAGAGTATATTAATAAGTTATAGTGAGGAAGTGTTAATTATGCTATTAGTTTGGGAGAAAATAACATTTTAAATGCGAGACTCTTAAAAATTTACACAAAATGAATGATTGTTTAGTAACGCTAAAATATATGTTCATGGATTTTGGCCCTTTTTTGTGGTTGGATAACCTTAATTCGGTTAAGACCAGTTGATAAATGCGAAAAGTAGATTATGTTTTCGTGAGCTATTAAAACGCACCAAATTAGTCACTTTCATTTGTTTGCAGGAACTGCCTTACTGTACAGCTATACCAAATTTTCCTCTCCACATTTGAAACAGTGTAAAATTCCTCCCAACATAAAATCATATTCTTGCATTCTTTACCACGGAAATATTGGTTTCCATGAAAACTCTGATGCCGAGGTTTCACCGAAAATACACGTTTTGAGGCCTCTTGAATTCAAACACGGTACATTTAGAAAACTGTGCGTGTGTGTACAGCATGACCAAAAACAAAAACTTGGTATTTGAGTTGAAGTGTTGCAAATATGTGACACCCCTTAACGGGAAGATTTCGTTTAAATCGTCACACAGTAAAGATATTTGCATGGTTTCTCGCTATTATGTCATGGAAGCACTATATAATCTAGATTAATATGACGTAGACAGAATTAGTTTGTAGAAGCTACATAAGAACAAACGGTAGTGGGTAGAGAAAGTCGTGTGAATGTAAGGCATACGATTCTTAACAATATTAATTTTATGAGCATGTGTGAAGGAAAAGAAAGTACAAGTTGGAAACAAAACGAGAAGACACAAGGCTGACATTAAAACTTTCACTTTTTGTTTTTCATTTAAAGCCTAGAAGAGGATGTTATGCCTTTAATGGGCATTGTCTCACCCCATATCAAGGACATAAACATAGCAATCTTTAAACTTGGCTTCAGTACATACAGTGTCTCACCAGTTTTTCTGAAATGTTCAAGCCGGCATACAAAACATAGACAAAGAGCTTCAAAAGGCCTGTTTTTAAAATATGTCAATCGTTTTCACATAATATTGTATAAACTGTAAAATAATGAAATCTGGGGGTGATTTTTCTGAAGAACACAACAAAATGTCTTGTTCTATAGTTAAACAAATATGGAAAACAAAGCCGATCTGTCTCACCAATATCTTTAGCTAATGTTAGGAAAACGTTTATTGCACCAAATTAAATAATTGACGTCTGCAACATTTCATATAAGTGACAATATTTATTTAAATAATAGCTAAAGTATTTACAGCTTTGCGCTCAGTTATCACATAGCCTGATTAAACTTTCAAAACAATTGGTTAAGAATTGTGGATTTTCCAAATTTCACCATAGAGTTACCTTAAATTGTGGTATTTCGAAAAATGCTATGTCTTTAATGTATATGCTTATCAGTTTTTATGAATATGCAAAGAATGAGGTTTCTGAGGCAGTTTAAAAACGATCCACATTGTGCTAGACATACAAAATGTGCTTACAATACAAGGCAACTCAAACGAAAAAAGCATCTGATGTGTTACACTCTTGAACAAACCTTATTCTCCATCTACTTCATGGTCTTACTGCTAATTTCCTTGTAGGTGCAACGGGAATAAGGTAGGCTTCAAATATTTTAAGAGCTGGTTGCTATGTGCCGCATTCCATTCTCTTTACATTACCAGGACAAGAAAAGGCGAATACCAAATTCCCATTTGAGAAAAACTATAAGTATTGGAAAATTCAAACAAACAATAATGAATATTTCGGAAATGGTTCACTCTACAAAAAATGTATATGGCATAAACTGTATTTTTTAAGGAGATCTGCATTTTTATGTAGTAAAACTTTGTCTATCTCTTACGGTTGACTAGTTATGCGAAAGTCGTTCAGAATGAAGAGGACTTTTGGGGACATTCCAAGGAAATTCAAGATATGCATTTCATTTGCCATGAAAATATCGTAAACATACGGTATTTTAATCAAAATCGTTTAGAGCCGTTTTTGAGAAAATCAAAATTTTCGAAAAATGTTCCATGTTATGGGTAGCTAGGGTGGGGAGATATTTTTTAAAATCTAGTGTGACATTCTTAGAAGATACTAAACTCAAATACCAAGTTTGATCTTTATCCGACTTTTCGTTTTTGAGTAACGCTGTTCCAAAAATGCTTTATTTGGATTCAGGGCACCTCAAAACGTGTATTTCCGGTGAAATCTCGGAATGCAATACTTACTATACGTAGTGAGTTAAATCCACAATGCTTCCCCTGGTACACAAAATGAAATGAGGGTTTAAGACAGTATTTCATAAAGTTGGAGATAACGTTTTTATTATTAAATATCTTAAACTTATGTTTTAATAAAAATGTAATGCGTTGTATTCACAGGACTTTCCCTACTCAGTCTACTAAAGGTAACTTACAAAAGCTTATTCTTCTATGAAGAAGATCTTTTTAATACAGATCACACATTTGCTTGTAGGTAAAGCGATAGTCAGATTTTTATAAAGCGCGTCGTTATGTGACGGCTTTCAAATTAGATGCTGTTTGCGTGACCACGACAAAAACAAACCACTTGAAAAAGGTGCAAGTGTTTGACAATAAGAAACAACATCTGGGCGATTATTATTATGTTATATAATTAATTATATATTTGTTCAAGATGAATATTTGCCTCAGCAATAAAGTAGGTAGGAATTGCAAATCGTCATTCACATTGGTTGTCTAACGCGAATTGAGTGTCATACATACTAGCTGAGTGGTTGCAGCGGTACAACCGTGTTCAAATCCCGGCTATGACCTTCAATTTTTCCGGTGTCTTTACATAAAAAATCTCGGAAATTGTTAACGCACAAAAAAAAAAAACATTTATTGACATTGATTTAACGAGATCGCATCTTCGTGCAGTAAGATTTGTGTTATATAAAACACATAAGGACTTCAAAATATACATTTGATTTTCATTGAGACATATCGTATTTTAATAAAAAGTGTAGAGAAAATAATAAGAATTTTTCCATATAAAGGGAAGTTGGGTATGTTCTTCAAAATTTTCGTGTCGCACTTTGCAAGATGCACAGCTCAAATACCAAGTTTGGTATTTTACCGACTTTTCGTTTATAAGTAGGGCTCGGATTTTTAGGTGCAATAAACCTTCATTTTAGGTTTCTTATATGCTTAAAATAGTTTTCTGGAGGTGAGGGGGCTTCGTGGATCAATACGGGTATCAATAATTTCGCTTTTCTGGTACTCAGTTGTAAGATTTATAGTTTGGTATTGCAGTAGACACATTCTCACATTTTCTCACGTAAACGATTTCCTATTATCACGTAACACATTCTTGTATGAAGAAAAGGTTCTTTCAACGGAACATGACGTCATTGGAGCGTAGAACATAGATGCCAGTGCAGCAGGATCTAGGGGTAGTTCTCATGTATACTTTTCTCCCTGCAATACTCAATTGATGATTTTCATATCTTCAAAAGCAGGATTTCGTTGAAGAATCTTGTGTAACTTTGAAGAACATGCAACTGGTCGAGGTATTTCTTTACTGGAAACATTGCCAATGATATCTAGAGCATCTTTCCAACCGGAGAGTAGTGTGTTAATGTATGCGGGGCACTCGAGTCATTTCTTAGCCTTGGCAATGCAGGAAGCTTCTGTTTCATCCAATTTATTGACGACAGCCAAGTCCTCACCTTCTGTCACATGGGCTGCGTTTAACTCTAGTAACTTCTGCTGGCTAGAAGTGGTGCAAATAAGTTTACAATAAGTTTCAATCTGAAAATAACATTCATTTCGAAAAAGGAAAAAAACACTATTTAGGTTATTTTAGGTGTCAACCCCTCATTTAGGTTTTTTTAGGTTAATCAAATTCGCATACTCTGCTCCAGAAAGTGTGAAACAACTATATATCTTGAAAAGTGTTAATTAAAAAGCGAGGAAAATATAGGTTAAAACCTAAAACTCCGGGCCCTAGTTATGAGTTATGCTAATCACACACACACACACACACACACACACACACACACACAGAGAGGGAGATCTTTTTCTAAAATACTTTTTTTCACCCAAGGGGTCTCAAAACTTGCATTTTCGGTGAAATCTCGGTATCAAATTTTAGGTGAAATCGTATATCTGATAAAGTAAGTGTAGTAAAGAAAGTAAACGTGTTTCCTGCTTTTAACTGTTACCTAGAAACCGAATTGTAAAATGATAATTTTTTGCAAGGTCTCTGAAATGATAAGAGCAAGTTTTTCACTCAGCTGTTCAACAGTTAGCTTTTTAAACATAAAATTGCGCCCAAAAGCTGGTTTTCTTCTCTTACATAATTTTGAGTTAGAAATCTTCCGTAAGGCACCAACAGAAATTCACAAAAACCACATAACAGGCTTTTTCACCAATGAGCACAGTAAAATGGCGAGAAACAAATATTGGCTAAATTAGAAGAAACGTTTATGCGAGTTTCTCTACCCACTATCGTTTATTTAACTGGTGCAAGTTTATTTGTCTGTCTAATCTGCACGAACGTTTACACATTTTCTTGTAGGCACAACAAGAATGATAGTGAAAGGTTTAAAAACAGGCTCCTATGCCTGTGAAATGCTATACTCTGAAACGAGGAAAAACACGAATAGCGACTTAGGACTTCAAAAACAAAATCAATATAAAAATAAAAACATTATTTTACATCCATTGTATGTTTTAACGATGAATATATGACCGTGTAGTAAGATTTTGTTTAGGTACCACTTACACAAAATTCATTCAGAGCACTTCACAGATAAGTCAAGATATACATTTTATTTATCTTACTACGTATATGGCAATTTAAACAAAAACGTTAAGGCACTTTTTGAGAAAAACAAGTGACGAATATTGTTCCATGTAAAGGGCAGTTTGGAAATGTTCGTGTCCTATCTTTGAAAGATGTTCAAGTGGTATTTATTCGATATTTTGTTTTCCGGTTATGCTGTGCACACACCTTTTTGTAAGATTGTTTTTCCTTATTCAGATGCCTTAAAACATGTGTTTCCGGGATGATCCTTGTATAGAATTTTTGGGTGAAATGGAATACTTTATACTGGGGAAATTAAAAAGGCACTTTAGAGAGAGGTGAGTGTGTGTTTGTCAACAGCATAACTCAAAAACAAAAGTCGTATAAATACCAAATTTAGTATTTAACTTCAGAATATCCCGTAACCCCAAGTTATCCTTTATATGCAAACGTTTTCGTTATTTCTGATTTCGCCAATAATGCCTCAACGATTTTTATAAAAGTACCATATACAGCGCGGTCGTTTTATGGCGAGGCCACGCGTATACGTGCTCCACACACTGTTTTTCGTTCCGTTACTCTCGCGTTACTTACTCACGAATGGTAGTAACATGCACCACAACTTGTGTCCATCTGCGTAAACACATTCCTGACATCATCCAATGAAATTTCCATTCACATCCGTAAGTTGTTGTTGTTAATGCTCATAATTTCTGTTTTTATATTGCTCCTATAAACTTGACTTTTCTCCACAAATAGAGCACAGTACAGTTAGAATATCTGGTTTTCGTTGTTATTAACCAACAGTGGAACATCAGGAAATGTGTTGAATTTCTCGGCAGCCATTGCAGTAGACACTCTTAAGCAAATCAACACATGTCTTGAATAAAGTTTCACCTTTAAAATGCACCACTACAGCACGAACACAAAACAGCGACTGCATAGTGACCTCACCGTATTTACATGACAAATGTGGAATAATTCCCTTCTTTACTAATGCATGTTGTATAACTGGTAAACCGTAAGAGATGCTGCAGGAAACATGTACCTACATCTTAATACGCTTTTGCTTTCTTTACCACATGGCAGGTAGAGGAAGTATTGTATTCCATCCAAAATTCTCGTATCCAGATTTCATCGAAATGGTGCACAATTCAAAAGGGGGATGAATAGCAAATCTACTATCTTCTTAGACCTTGATACGAAGATTTTTAAGAAAATTCCCCCCCCCCCGCCTCATACTACCGTTTACTTAAAATGACTAATGATGCCTGAAGGAAAATTTGGTCATCAGATTTGTTGTGATGTTAACTGAAGTTCGTCTCATGCTTGAATCCTCCCAGTTCTATCTTGTTACTGCCACCCACTCACTTTCTTAGGGACAATTCTCCATTTAAACTCCACATCCTTCCGAAAAGAAATTCCATTCACATGGATAAAGATAACAAACACAGTATTGGATATTATGCCACGTCTTATTCATAACTAATAAACCACAGGAGAGAGACGAAAACCATTTTCGAGATATGCGTTTTATTGATTCAATTTTCCAATACTTTTACTTGCTTGAGGTGTTAAGTCACCACTCCTTTGTTTCCCGCGATGTCATACGTAGTTTCAGAGACAGCACATGGTGACCCAGTTTTTAAACTCCTCTCCTCTACAACGAAACGTTAATATTTCAAAAACAAATCAATATCAAGAATATTCGGAAAATACTACATAAATTGTGTGTTTTAAGGGGAGATGCCGCAAATGTTACAGCCACATAATATAAGGCACGATTTGTTTATTCAGGAAGATGCCATTACTGTCTTAATTACACCATATTTTGATCAAAATTTGTCAGCAACTATTTTTGTTAACAACCAAAGATGTTGTTATCATCAAGGTAGATCCACAACAACACTTGGACGTTGTTTTTATCAAAAAAAGCAAAAAACGGAGGAAACAAACCACGTGGTTTCAGCTGTAGAGCAAAACCTCTGGACTGAAGTTTACCTTTCTACTGCAAACGAATAGGAGTTTGTATCAAGGGTGAGCAACTCAAATGGCACCATTTCTAAAAGTGACATCAAATTAAATAGGAACCTCTAATTAACAAGATTACACAAAAAACTAAAAATGTGATTTCTTTGGCAAGTTGGTCATCCCTTAACGACGAATACAATAAGCAGAACTTAACAGAAATTTCATTTTATTTGAAACAGGCCTTAGTAAATATCGTTAGGGCTGTTTTGGGGCATACGTAAAGGGCAGGTAGGGGTGAAAGTCCTAATGTAGCATACAGTACCAAGTTTGATGTTATTCTCTTCACATACGCCCCCTTTTCTAAAATGTGCTTTATTTCTGGGAGGGTTTAAGGCGCCTCAAAACATGTATTTCCGGGAAATATTGTTACCAATTTTTCGCCAGATTACTAAATTTTTCTAGTACCAGATATATATACAGTTCATTTTAAGATACAACCTCTACTGAACTTAGGTAAATAGGCAATGCATTTTATTTTTTGGTCACTTAGCCCTTCATTTCATCAACAAACACAACATGCTACTATCTGTTACAAAAACTTTCTCTTACATAAATGTAAACACTATGGAACTTGTAGAAGTAAATAAGACGAAAGGCACAAAGCCGTTTATCGAGAAAGATCGATTCTTTTCGATAGGATCAACAAGTACTCGTGAAGAGCGACCAGGGGCAGAATATGTCCCGGCCGGTGCATACGGAAATATTAAATCGATATGGTCTTGCAAACATTCTCTAAACAGCGCCGTCGCTGCGTTACGTCACGCGTGACCCGGCGTGCAAATTACCTGGGGAACACGCGTGCTGCTTGCCAATGTTTCGTCAACAGCAGCAGGTATCAGCTTCATGTCCACATGTGTCATGTTGTCTGCTGCCAAATTACCTGGAGAACACGCGTGCTGCTTGCCAGTGTTTTGTCAACAGCTATAGGTATCAGCTTCATGTCCACATGTGTCAATATGTCTGCTGCCAAATTACCTGGAGAACACGCGTGCTGCTTGCCAATGTTTCGTCAACAGCTATAGGTATCAGCTTCATGTCCACATGTGTCATGTTGTCTGCTGACAAATTACCTGGAGAACACGTGTGCTGCTTGCCAATATGTTGTCAACAGCTATAGGTATCAGCTTCATGTCCACATGCGTCATGTTGTCTGCTGACAAATTACCTGGAGAACACGCGTGCTGCTTGCCAATGTTTCGTCATCAGCTTCATGTCCACATGTGTCATGTTGTCTGCTGACAAATTACCTGGAGAACACGCGTGCTGCTTGCCAGTGTTTCGTCAACAGCTATAGGTATGAGCTTCATGTCCACAAGTGTCATGTTGTCTGCTGACAAATTACCTGGAGAACACGTGTGCTGCTTGCCAATGTTTCGTCAAAAGCTATAGGTATCAGCTTCATGTCCACATGTGTCAATATGTCTGCTGACAAATTACCTGGAGAACACGCGTGCTGCTTGCCAGTGTTTCGTCAACAGCTATAGGTATCAGCTTCATGTCCACATGTGTCAATATGTCTGCTGACAAATTACCTGGAGAACACGTGTGCTGCTTGCCAGTGTTTCGTCAACAGCTATAGGTATCAGCTTCATGTCCACAAGTGTCATGTTGTCTGCTGACAAATTACCTGGAGAACACGCGTGCTGCTTGCCAATGTTTCGTCAACAGCTATAGGTATCAGCTTCATGTCCACAAGTGTCATGTTGTCTGCTGCCAAATTACCTGGAGAACACGCGTGCTGCTTGCCAATGTTTCGTCAACAGCTGCAGGTATCAGCTTCATGTCCACATGTGTCATGTTGTCTGCTGACAAATTACCTGGAGAACACGCGTGCTGCTTGCCAATGTTTCGTCATCAGCTTCATGTCCACATGTGTCATGTTGTCTGCTGACAAATTACCTGGGGAACACGCGTGCTGCTTGCCAGTGTTTCGTCAACAGCTGTAGGTATCAGCTTCATGTCCACATGTGTCATGTTGTCTGCTGCCAAATTACCTGGGGAACACGTGTGCTGCTTGCCAATGTTTCGTCAACAGCAGCAGGTATCAGCTTCATGTCCACATGTGTCATGTTGTCTGCTGCCAAATTACCTGGAGAACACGCGTGCTGCTTGCCAGTGTTTTGTCAACAGCTATAGGTATCAGCTTCATGTCCACATGTGTCAATATGTCTGCTGACAAATTACCTGGAGAACACGCGTGCTGCTTGCCAATGTTTCGTCAACAGCTATAGGTATCAGCTTCATGTCCACATGTGTCATGTTGTCTGCTGACAAATTACCTGGGGAACACGCGTGCTGCTTGCCAATGTTTTGTCAACAGCTGTAGGTATCAGCTTCATGTCCACATGTGTCAATATGTCTGCTGCCAAATTACCTGGAGAACACGCGTGCTGCTTGCCAATGTTTCGTCAACAGCTGCAGGTATCAGCTTCATGTCCACATGTGTCATGTTGTCTGCTGACAAATTACCTGGAGAACACGCGTGCTGCTTGCCAATGTTTCGTCAACAGCTGCAGGTATCAGCTTCATGTCCACATGTGTCATGTTGTCTGCTGACAAATTACCTGGAGAACACGCGTGCTGCTTGCCAATGTTTCGTCAACAGCTATAGGTATCAGCTTCATGTCCACATGTATCAATATGTCTGCTGCCAAATTACCTGGAGAACACGCGTGCTGCTTGCCAATGTTTCGTCAACAGCTATAGGTATCAGCTTCATGTCCACATGTGTCATGTTGTCTGCTGCCAAATTACCTGGAGAACACGCGTGCTGCTTGCCAATGTTTCGTCAACAGCTGTAGGTATCAGCTTCATGTCCACATGTGTCAGGTTGTCTGCTGACAAATTACCTGGAGAACACGCGTGCTGCTTGCCAATGTTTCGTCAACAGCTATAGGTATCAGCTTCATGTCCACATGTGTCAGGTTGTCTGCTGCCAAATTACCTGGAGAACACGTGTGCTGCTTGCCAATGTTTCGTCAACAGCTATAGGTATCAGCTTCATGTCCACATGTGTCATGTTGTCTGCTGACAAATTACCTGGGGAACACGTGTGCTGCTTGCCAATGTTTCGTCAACAGCAGCAGGTATCAGCTTCATGTCCACATGTGTCATGTTGTCTGCTGCCAAATTACCTGGAGAACACGCGTGCTGCTTGCCAATGTTTTGTCAACAGCTATAGGTATCAGCTTCATGTCCACATGTGTCAATATGTCTGCTGACAAATTACCTGGAGAACACGTGTGCTGCTTGCCAGTGTTTCGTCAACAGCTATAGGTATCAGCTTCATGTCCACATGTGTCATGTTGTCTGCTGACAAATTACCTGGAGAACACGCGTGCTGCTTGCCATTGTTTCGTCAACAGCTATAGGTATCACCTTCATGTCCACATGTGTCATGTTGTCTGCTGCCAAATTACCTGGAGAACACGCGTGCTGCTTGCCAATGTTTCGTCAACAGCTATAGGTATCAGCTTCATGTCCACATGTGTCATGTTGTCTGCTGCCAAATTACCTGGAGAACACGCGTGCTGCTTGCCAGGGTTTCGTCAACAGCTGTAGGTATCAGCTTCATGTCCACATGTGTCAATATGTCTGCTGCCAAATTACCTGGAGAACACGCGTGCTGCTTGCCAGTGTTTCGTCAACAGCTGTAGGTATCAGCTTCATGTCCACATGTGTCATGTTGTCTGCTGACAAATTACCTGGGGAACACGCGTGCTGCTTGCCAGTGTTTCGTCAACAGCTGTAGGTATCAGCTTCATGTCCACATGTGTCATGTTGTCTGCTGACAAATTACCTGGAGAACACGTGTGCTACTTGCCAATGTTTCGTCAACAGCTGCAGGTATCAGCTTCATGTCCACATGTGTCATGTTGTCTGCTGCCAAATTACCTGGAGAACACGCGTGCTGCTTGCCAGTGTTTTGTCAACAGCTATAGGTATCAGCTTCATGTCCACATGTGTCAGGTTGTCTGCTGCCAAATTACCTGGAGAACACGCGTGCTGCTTGCCAGTGTTTTGTCAACAGCTATAGGTATCAGCTTCATGTCCACATGTGTCAGGTTGTCTGCTGCCAAATTACCTGGAGAACACGCGTGCTGCTTGCCAGTGTTTCGTCAACAGCTGTAGGTATCAGCTTCATGTCCACATGTGTCAGGTTGTCTGCTGCCAAATTACCTGGAGAACACGTGTGCTGCTTGCCAGGGTTTCGTCAACAGCTATAGGTATCAGCTTCATGTCCACATGTGTCAATATGTCTGCTGACAAATTACCTGGAGAACACGCGTGCTGCTTGCCAATGTTTCGTCAACAGCTGCAGGTATCAGCTTCATGTCCACATGTGTCATGTTGTCTGCTGACAAATTACCTGGGGAACACGCGTGCTGCTTGCCAGTGTTTTGTCAACAGCTATAGGTATCAGCTTCATGTCCACATGTGTCAATATGTCTGCTGACAAATTACCTGGAGAACACGTGTGCTGCTTGCCAATGTTTCGTCAACAGCTGCAGGTATCAGCTTCATGTCCACATGTGTCATGTTGTCTGCTGACAAATTACCTGGGGAGCACGCGTGCTGCTTGCCAATGTTTCGTCAACAGCTGCAGGTATGAGCTTCATGTTCACATGTGTCATGTTGTCTGCTGACAAATTACCTGGGGAACACGCGTGCTGCTTGCCAGTGTTTCGTCAACAGCTGTAGGTATCAGCTTCATGTCCACATGTGTCATGTTGTCTGCTGACAAATTACCTGGGGAACACGCGTGCTGCTTGCCAGTGTTTTGTCAACAGCTGTAGGTATCAGCTTCATGTCCACATGTGTCATGTTGTCTGCTGACAAATTACCTGGAGAACACGCGTGCTGCTTGCCAATGTTTTGTCAACAGCTATAGGTATCAGCTTCATGTCCACATGTGTCATGTTGTCTGCTGACAAATTACCTGGAGAACACGCGTGCTGCTTGCCAATGTTTCGTCAACAGCTATAGGTATCAGCTTCATGTCCACATGTGTCATGTTGTCTGCTGACAAATTACCTGGAGAACACGCGTGCTGCTTGCCAATGTTTCGTCAACAGCTATAGGTATTAACTTCATGTCCACATGTGTCATGTTGTCTGCTGACAAATTACCTGGAGAACACGCGTGCTGCTTGCCAATGTTTTGTGAACAGCTATAGGTATCAGCTTCATGTCCACATGTGTCAGGTTGTCTATCAGTCGACTATCGCTACGTTCTTAGTTTGGGTTGTTTTCATGGAAACCCTAAAGGGAAAACTCTGTTTTTTTTCGCCACCTTCAATCTTAATTCTGTTCATACAGCACAAATTATTTGAATGCATAGAGAAGTGAGATAACAATCAACTGTGTACGTATTAATGGACCTTTTTACTTTCTCTACTACGTATAGTAAGTAGGGGAAGTATTGTATTCCACCCAAAAATTCGATACCGAGATTTCACCGGAAATACATGTGTTGAGATCCCCTGAATCCAAAAAAAGCATTTTTGGAAACATGTGCGTGTGTGTGTCTGTCTGTGTGTCTGCCTGTGAACAGCATAACTCAGAAACGAACAGTCGGATAAACACCAAACTTCGTATTTAGGTTCAGTATCTTCCAGAGATGCGACACGAAGGTTTTCAAGAAAATCCCCCCACCCCAGAGTACCCTTAACATGGAACATTTTTCGATAAGTTTAATTTTCTCAAAAATGGCTCTAATGATTTTGATTTAAATATCATATGTTTAAGATATTTTCATGACAAATAAAATGTATATCTTGAATTTTCTGGGAATGTCTCTAAAAGTATTCTTCATTGTAAACGACTTTTGGTAAACTTGTAAACCATAAGAGATAGACAAACTTTTTCTACACAAAAGATGTAGATCGCGTTAAAATACACAATTTATTCATATACATTTTTGTTGTTGAGTGAACCATTTTCGAGATATTGCTTGTTATTCCCTTAAATGTTTCAATACTTATTTTCTTAAATGGGAATTCGTTATTCATTTTTTGTCTTGGTTATACAAAGTATTAATCTGTAGCAAAGGGAATGGTGCTGCACCTAGCAACCAGCTATTAAGAGATATGTATGTGCTTAAAGGCTACTGTTTTTCTATATTGCCCTTTTAAATATATTTTCCGCTTACATCTACAAGAAAATTAGCAATAAGATAGACTCTGCAAATGTTTATCTCGATTAACATGAAGTAGATGAAGAATAGGCGTTTGTAAAAATAGTTTATACAAGAGTAGAGAAAGTTATGTGAGTGTAAAACATCAGATTTTTTGTATTATATCCCCTTCGCATGATACAACAAAAATTTGAAGTGTTACATTCACATGACTTGCATATATTGTTTTTTTGCATATTATTTTTACGAACATTTATTTTTCTGTTTACTTCATGTTAATGGAGATAAACCTTTACAGAAACAGCTACATTACACCTTTCGTTATAGAGAACAACGATAGTCAAATGTTTAACAACTGGGCGCTATATGCTGGCCTTAAAATTCCATACTGTTTCCACGACATCGCGAGAAACAACTGAATATCGACAGGCCTTTCGTGCTCTCCGATCTCATCCGTTTCTAATAGAATCTCTATCTTAAGGGGGTAAATTAAATTAATTAAAAGTTCATTCCATGTTTAAAAACTGGGTAAACCATAAGGACTGCATCAATATTATGGTATTGCACTGCTCTAATATGAAATGTACCAATATATTTCTGCTGACATGTTAATATGTAGTGTGAATCTAGACTCTGGAGTGTAAAGTCGGGTTTTACATTCTGTTATTTAGAATGTAGTGTGAATCTAGACTCTGGAGTGTAAAGTCGGGTTTTACATTCTGTTATTTAGAATGTAGTGTGAATCTAGACTCTGGAGTGTAAAGTCGGGCTTTACATACTGTTATTTAGAATGTAGTGTGAATCTAGACTCTGGAGTGTAAAGTCGGGTTTTACATACTGCTATTTAGAATGTAGTGCGAATCTAGACTCTGGAGTGTAAAGTCGGGTTTTACATTCTGTTATTTAGAATGTAGTGTGAATCTAGACTCTCGAGTGTAAAGTCGGGTTTTACATTCTGTTATTTAGAATGTAGTGTGAATCTAGACTCTGGAGTGTAAAGTCGGGTTTTACATTCTGTTATTAGAATGTAGTGTGAATCTAGACTCTGGAGTGTAAAGTCGGGCTTTACATACTGTTATTTAGAATGTAGTGTGAATCTAGACTCTGGAGTGTAAAGTCGGGTTTTACATTCTGTTATTTAGAATGTAGTGTGAATCTAGACTCTGGAGTGTAAAGTCGGGCTTTACATACTGTTATTTAGAATGTATTGTGAATCTAGACTCTGGAGTGTAAAGTCGGGCTTTACATACTGTTATTTAGAATGTATTGTGAATCTAGACTCTGGAGTGTAAAGTCGGGCTTTACATACTGTTATTTAGAATATAGTGTGAATCTAGACTCTGGAGTGTAAAGTCGGGCTTTACATACTGTTATTTAGAATGTATTGTGAATCTAAACTCAGGAGTGTAAAGTCGGGCTTTACATACTGTTATTTAGAATGTATTGTGAATCTAGACTCTGGAGTGTAAAGTCGGGCTTTACATACTGTTATTTAGAATGTAGTGTGAATCTAGACTCTGGAGTGTAAAGTCGGGCTTTACATACTGTTATTTAGAATGTAGTCTGAATCTAGACTCTGGAGTGTAAAGTCGGGCTTTACATACTGTTATTTAGAATGTAGTCTGAATCTAGACTCTGGAGTGTAAAGTCGGGCTTTACATACTGTTATTTAGAATGTAGTCTGAATCTAGACTCTGGAGTGTAAAGTCAGGCTTTACATACTGTTATTTAGAATGTATTGTGAATCTAAACTCAGGAGTGTAAAGTCGGGCTTTACATACTGTTATTTAGAATGTAGTGTGAATCTAGACTCTGGAGTGTAAAGTCGGGCTTTATATACTGTTATTTAGAATGTAGTCTGAATCTAGACTCTGGAGTGTAAAGTCGGGCTTTACATACTGTTATTTAGAATGTAGTCTGAATTTAGACTCTGGAGTGTAAAGTCGGGCTTTACATACTGTTATTTAGAATGTAGTGTGAATCTAGACTCTGGAGTGTAAAGTCGGGCTTTACATACTGTTATTTAGAATGTAGTCTGAATCTAGACTCTGGAGTGTAAAGTCGGGCTTTACATACTGTTATTTAGAATGTATTGTGAATCTAGACTCTGGAGTGTAAAGTCGGGCTTTACATACTGTTATTTAGACTGTATTGTGAATCTAAACTCAGGAGTGTAAAGTCGGGCTTTACATACTGTTATTTAGAATGTAGTGTGAATCTAGACTCTGGAGTGTAAAGTCGGGATTTACATACTGTTATTTAGAATGTAGTGTGAATCTAAACTCAGGAGTGTAAAGTCGGGCTTTACATACTGTTATTTAGAATGCAGTGTGAATCTAAACTCAGGAGTGTAAAGTCGGGCTTTACATACTGTTATTTAGAATGTAGTGTGAATCTAGACTCTGGAGTGTAAAGTCGGGATTTACATACTGTTATTTAGAATGTAGTGTGAATCTAAACTCAGGAGTGTAAAGTCGGGATTTACATACTGTTATTTAGAATGTAGTCTGAATCTAGACTCTGGAGTGTAAAGTCGGGCTTTACATACTGTTATTTAGAATGTAGTGTGAATCTAGACTCTGGAGTGTAAAGTCGGGATTTACATACTGTTATTTAGAATGTAGTGTGAATCTAAACTCAGGAGTGTAAAGTCGGGCTTTACATACTGTTATTTAGAATGTAGTGTGAATCTAGACTCTGGAGGTGAAGTCGGGTTTTACATACTGTTATTTAGAATGTAGTGTGAATCTAGACTCTGGAGTGTAAAGTCGGGCTTTACATACTGTTATTTAGAATGTAGTGTGAATCTAGACTCTGGAGTGTAAAGTCGGGCTTTACATACTGTTATTTAGAATGTAGTGTGAATCTAGACTCTGGAGGTGAAGTCGGGCTTTACATACTGTTATTTAGAATGTAGTGTGAATCTAGACTCTGGAGGTGAAGTCGGGTTTTACATACTGTTATTTAGAATGTAGTGTGAATCTAGACTCTGGAGGTGAAGTCAGGTTTTACATACTGTTATTTAGAATGTAGTGTGAATCTAGACTCTGGAGGTGAAGTCGGGTTTTACATACTGTTATTTAGAATGTAGTGTGAATCTAGACTCTGGTGGTGAAGTCGGGTTTTACATACTGTTATTTAGAATGTAGTCTGAATCTAGACTCTGGAGTGTAAAGTCGGGTTTTACATACTGTTATTTAGAATGTAGTCTGAATCTAGACTCTGGAGGTGAAGTCGGGTTTTACATACTGTTATTTAGAATGTAGTGTGAATCTAAACTCTGGAGGTGAAGTCGGGTTTTACATACTGTTATTTAGAATGTAGTGTGAATCTAGACTCTGGAGGTGAAGTCGGGTTTTACATACTGTTATTTAGAATGTAGTGTGAATCTAAACTCTGGAGGTGAATTCGGGTTTTACATACTGTTATTTAGAATGTAGTCTGAATCTAGACTCTGGAGTGTAAAGTCGGGTTTTACATACTGTTATTTAGAATGTAGTGTGAATCTAAACTCTGGAGGTGAAGTCGGGTTTTACATACTGTTATTTAGAATGTAGTCTGAATCTAGACTCTGGAGGTGAAGTCGGGTTTTACATACTGTTATTTAGAATGTAGTGTGAATCTAAACTCTGGAGGTGAATTCGGGTTTTACATACTGTTATTTAGAATGTAGTCTGAATCTAGACTCTGGAGGTGAAGTCGGGTTTTACATACTGCTATTTAGAATGTAGTGTGAATCTAGACTCTGGAGGTGAAGTCGGGTTTTACATACTGTTATTTAGAATGTAGTCTGAATCTAGACTCTGGAGGTGAAGTCGGGTGATACATACTGTTATTTAGAATGTAGTCTGAATCTAGACTCTGGAGTGTAAAGTCGGGTTTTACATACTGTTATTTAGAATGTAGTCTGAATCTAGACTCTGGAGGTGAAGTCGGGTTTTACATACTGTTATTTAGAATATAGTCTGAATCTAGACTCTGGAGGTGAAGTCGGGTTTTACATACTGTTATTTAGAATGTAGTCTGAATCTAGACTCTGGAGGTGAAGTCGGGTGATACATACTGTTATTTAGAATGTAGTCTGAATCTAGACTCTGGAGTGTAAAGTCGGGTTTTACATACTGTTATTTAGAATGTAGTCTGAATCTAGACTCTGGTGGTGAAGTCGGGTTTTACATACTGTTATTTAGAATGTAGTCTGAATCTAGACTCTGGAGTGTAAAGTCGGGTTTTACATACTGTTATTTAGAATGTAGTCTGAATCTAGACTCTGGAGTGTAAAGTCGGGTTTTACATACTGTTATTTAGAATGTAGTCTGAATCTAGACTCTGGAGGTGAAGTCGGGTTTTACATACTGTTATTTAGAATGTAGTCTGAATCTAGACTCTGGTGGTGAAGTCGGGTTTTACATACTGTTATTTAGAATGTAGTCTGAATCTAGACTCTGGAGGTGAAGTCAGGTTTTACATACTGTTATTTAGAATGTATTGTGAATCTAGACTCTGGAGTGTAAAGTCGGGTTTTACATACTGTTATTTAGAATGTAGTCTGAATCTAGACTCTGGAGGTGAAGTCGGGTTTTACATACTGTTATTTAGAATGTAGTCTGAATCTAGACTCTGGAGTGTAAAGTCGGGTTTTACATACTGTTATTTAGAATGTAGTGTGAATCTAGATTCTGGAGTGTAAAGTCGGGCATTACATACTGCTATTTAGAATGTAGTGTGAATCTAGACTCTGGAGTGTAAAGTCGGGTTTTACATAGTGTTATTTAGAACGTAGTCTGAATCTAGACTCTGGAGTGTAAAGTCGGATTTTACATACTGTTATTTAGAATGTAGTGTGAATCTAACTCTGGAGGTGAAGTCGGGTTTTACATAGTGTTATTTAGAATGTAGTGTGAATCTAGACTCTGGAGGTGAAGTCGGGTTTTACATACTGTTATTTAGAATGTAGTGTGAATCTAGACTCTGGTGGTGAAGTCGGGCTTTACATACTGTTATTTAGAATGTAGTGTGAATCTAGACTCTGGAGGTGAAGTCGGGCTTTACATACTGTTATTTAGAATGTAGTGTGAATCTAGACTCTGGTGGTGAAGTCGGGCTTTACATACTGCTATTTAGAATGTAGTGTGAATCTAGACTCTGGAGGTAAAGTCGGGTTTTACATACTGTTATTTAGAATGTAGTCTGAATCTAGACTCTGGAGTGTAAAGTCGGGCTTTACATACTGTTATTTAGAATGTAGTGTGAATCTAGACTCTGGAGTGTAAAGTCGGGTTTTACATACTGTTATTTAGAATGTAGTGTGAATCTAGACTCTGGTGGTGAAGTCGGGCTTTACATACTGTTATTTAGAATGTAGTGTGAATCTAGACTCTGGAGGTGAAGTCGGGCTTTACATACTGTTATTTAGAATGTAGTGTGAATCTAGACTCTGGTGGTGAAGTCGGGCTTTACATACTGCTATTTAGAATGTAGTGTGAATCTAGACTCTGGAGGTGAAGTCGGGTTTTACATACTGTTATTTAGAATGTAGTCTGAATCTAGACTCTGGAGTGTAAAGTCGGGCTTTACATACTGTTATTTAGAATGTAGTGTGAATCTAGACTCTGGAGGTGAAGTCGGGTTTTACATACTGTTATTTAGAATGTAGTCTGAATCTAGACTCTGGTGGTGAAGTCGGGATTTACATACTGTTATTTAGAATGTAGTGTGAATCTAGACTCTGGAGGTGAAGTCGGGCTTTACATACTGCTATTTAGAATGTAGTGTGAATCTAGACTCTGGAGGTGAAGTCGGGCTTTACATACTGTTATTTAGAATGTAGTGTGAATCTAGACTCTGGAGTGTAAAGTCGGGCTTTACATACTGCTATTTAGAATGTAGTGTGAATCTAGACTCTGGAGGTGAAGTCGGGCTTTACATACTGTTATTTAGAATGTAGTGTGAATCTAGACTCTGGAGGTGAAGTCGGGCTTTACATACTGCTATTTAGAATGTAGTGTGAATCTAGACTCTGGAGGTGAAGTCGGGTTTTACATACTGTTATTTAGAATGTAGTGTGAATCTAGACTCTGGTGGTGAAGTCGGGTTTTACATACTGCTATTTAGAATGTAGTGTGAATCTAGACTCTGGAGGTGAAGTCGGGCTTTACATACTGTTATTTAGAATGTAGTGTGAATCTAGACTCTGGAGGTGAAGTCGGGTTTTACATACTGCTATTTAGAATGTAGTGTGAATCTAGACTCTGGAGGTGAAGTCGGGTTTTACATACTGTTATTTAGAATGTAGTGTGAATCTAGACTCTGGAGTGTAAAGTCGGGTTTTACATACTGTTATTTAGAATGTAGTGTGAATCTAGACTCTGGTGGTGAAGTCGGGTTTTACATACTGCTATTTAGAATGTAGTCTGAATCTAGACTCTGGTGGTGAAGTCGGGTTTTACATACTGTTATTTAGAATGTAGTGTGAATCTAGACTCTGGAGGTGAAGTCGGGTTTTACATACTGTTATTTAGAATGTAGTCTGAATCTAGACACTGGAGTGTAAAGTCGGGTTTTACATAGTGTTATTTAGAATGTAGTGTGAATCTAGACTCTGGTGGTGAAGTCGGGTTTTACATAGTGTTATTTAGAATGTAGTGTGAATCTAAACTCTGGTGGTGAAGTCGGGTTTTACATACTGTTATTTAGAATGTAGTGTGAATCTAGACTCTGGTGGTGAAGTCGGGTTTTACATAGTGTTATTTAGAATGTAGTGTGAATCTAAACTCTGGTGGTGAAGTCGGGTTTTACATACTGCTATTTAGAATGTAGTGTGAATCTAGACTCTGGAGGTGAAGTCGGGTTTTACATAGTGTTATTTAGAATGTAGTGTGAATCTAGACTCTGGTGGTGAAGTCGGGCTTTACATACTGTTATTTAGAATGTAGTGTGAATCTAGACTCTGGTGGTGAAGTCGGGCTTTACATACTGTTATTTAGAATGTAGTGTGAATCTAGACTCTGGTGGTGAAGTCGGGTTTTACATAGTGTTATTTAGAATGTAGTCTGAATCTAGACTCTGGAGTGTAAAGTCGGATTTTACATAGTGTTATTTAGAATGTAGTGTGAATCTAGACTCTGGCGGTGAAGTCGGGTTTTACATAGTGTTATTTAGAATGTAGTCTGAATCTAGACTCTGGAGTGTAAAGTCGGATTTTACATAGTGGTATTTAGAATGTAGTGTGAATCTAGACTCTGGTGGTGAAGTCGGGTTTTACATACTGTTATTTAGAATGTAGTGTGAATCTAAACTCAGGAGTGTAAAGTCGGGTTTTACATACTGTTATTTAGAATGTAGTCTGAATCTAGACTCTGGAGTGTAAAGTCGGGTTTTACATACTGTTATTTAGAATGTAGTCTGAATCTAGACTCTGGAGTGTAAAGTCGGGTTTTACATACTGTTATTTAGAATGTAGTGTGAATCTAAACTCTGGTGGTGAAGTCGGATTTTACATAGTGTTATTTAGAATGTACTGTAAATCTAGACTCTGGTGGTGAAGTCGGGTTTTACATACTGTTATTTAGAATGTAGTGTGAATCTAAACTCAGGAGTGTAAAGTCGGGTTTTACATACTGTTATTTAGAATGTAGTCTGAATCTAGACTCTGGAGTGTAAAGTCGGGTTTTACATACTGTTATTTAGAATGTAGTCTGAATCTAGACTCTGGAGGTGAAGTCGGGTTTTACATACTGCTATTTAGAATGTAGTCTGAATCTAGACTCTGGAGGTGCAGTCGGGTTTTACATAGTGTTATTTAGAATGTAGTCTGAATCTAGACTCTGGAGTGTAAAGTTGGGTTTTACATAGTGTTATTTAGAATGTAGTCTGAATCTAGACTCTGAAGTGTAAAGTCGGATTTTACATAGTGTTATTTAGAATGTAGTGTGAATCTAGACTCTGGAGTGTAAAGTCGGATTTTACATAGTGTTATTTAGAATGTAGTCTGAATCTAGACTCTGGAGTGTAAAGTCGGATTTTACATAGTGTTATTTAGAATGTAGTGTGAATCTAGACTCTGGTGGTGAAGTCGGGTTTTACATACTGTTATTTAGAATGTAGTCTGAATCTAGACTCTGGAGGTGAAGTCGGATTTTACATAGTGTTATTTAGAATGTAGTCTGAATCTAGACTCTGGAGGTGAAGTCGGGTTTTACATACTGTTATTTAGAATGTAGTCTGAATCTAGACTCTGGAGTGTAAAGTCGGGCAATATATACTGTTATTTAGAATGTATTGTGAATCTAGACTCTGGAGGTGAAGTCGGGCTTTACATACTGTTATTTAGAATGTAGTCTGAATCTAGACTCTGGAGGTGAAGTCGGATTTTACATACTGCTATTTAGAATGTAGTGTAAATCTAGACTCTGGAGGTGAAGTCGGGCTTTACATACTTTTATTTAGAATGTAGTGTGAATCTAGACTCTGGAGGTGAAGTCGGATTTTACATACTGCTATTTAGAATGTAGTGTGAATCTAGACTCTGGAGGTGAAGTCGGGTTTTACATAGTGTTATTTAGAATATAGTCTGAATCTAGACTCTGGAGGTGAAGTCGGATTTTACATACTGCTATTTAGAATGTAGTCTGAATCTAGACTCTGGAGGTGAAGTCGGGTTTTACATACTGTTATTTAGAATGTAGTCTGAATCTAGACTCTGGAGGTGAAGTCGGGTTTTACATACTGTTATTTAGAATGTAGTCTGAATCTAGTCTCTGGAGGTGAAGTCGGATTTTACATACTGCTATTTAGAATGTAGTGTGAATCTAGACTCTGGAGGTGAAGTCGGGCTTTACATACTGTTATTTAGAATGTAGTGTGAATCTAGACCCTGGAGGTGAAGTCGGATTTTACATACTGCTATTTAGAATGTAGTGTGAATCTAGACTCTGGAGGTGAAGTCGGGTTTTACATAGTGTTATTTAGAATGTAGTCTGAATCTAGACTCTGGTGGTGAAGTCGGGTTTTACATACTGCTATTTAGAATGTAGTGTGAATCTAGACTCTGGAGGTGAAGTCGGGTTTTACATACTGTTATTTAGAATGTAGTGTGAATCTAGACTCTGGAGTGTAAAGTCGGGCTATATATACTGTTATTTAGAATGTATTGTGAATCTAGACTCTGGAGTGTAAAGTCGGGTTTTACATACTGTTATTTAGAATGTAGTGTGAATCTAGACTCTGGAGGTGAAGTCGGGTTTTACATACTGTTATTTAGAATGTAGTGTGAATCTAGACTCTGGAGGTGAAGTCGGGTTTTACATACTGTTATTTAGAATGTATTGTGAATCTAGACTCTGGAGTGTAAAGTCGGGTTTTACATACTGTTATTTAGAATGTATTGTGAATCTAGACTCTGGAGGTGAAGTGGTGTTTTACATACTGTTATTTAGAATGTAGTGTGAATCTAGACTCTGGTGGTGAAGTCGGGCTTTACATACTGTTATTTAGAATGTAGTCTGAATCTAAACTCTGGAGTGTAAAGTCGGGTTTTACATACTGTTATTTAGAATGTAGTCTGAATCTAGACTCTGGAGTGTAAAGTCGGGCTATATATACTGTTATTTAGAATGTAGTGTGAATCTAGACTCTGGAGGTGAAGTCGGGCTTTACATACTGCTATTTAGAATGTAGTGTGAATCTAGACCTTGGAGGTGAAGTCGGGCTTTACATACTGCTATTTAGAATGTAGTGTGAATCTAGACTCTGGAGGTGAAGTCGGGTTTTACATACTGTTATTTAGAATGTAGTCTGAATCTAGACTCTGGAGGTGAAGTCGGGTTTTACATACTGCTATTTAGAATGTAGTCTGAATCTAGACTCTGGAGGTGAAGTCGGGCTTTACATACTGTTATTTAGAATGTAGTCTGAATCTAGACTCTGGAGTGTAAAGTCGGGCTTTACATACTGTTATTTAGAATGTAGTCTGAATCTAGACTCTGGTGGTGAAGTCGGGCTTTACATAGTGTTATTTAGAATGTAGTGTGAATCTAGACTCTGGTGGTGAAGTCGGGTTTTACATACTGCTATTTAGAATGTAGTCTGAATCTAGACTCTGGTGGTGAAGTCGGGTTTTACATACTGTTATTTAGAATGTAGTGTGAATCTAGACTCTGGAGGTGAAGTCGGGCTTTACATACTGTTATTTAGAATGTAGTGTGAATCTAGACTCTGGTGGTGAAGTCGCGATTTACATAGTGTTATTTAGAATGTAGTCTGAATCTAGACTCTGGAGGTGAAGTCGGGCTTTACATACTGTTATTTAGAATGTAGTGTGAATCTAGACTCTGGTGGTGAGGTCGGGTTTTACATACTGTTATTTAGAATGTAGTCTGAATCTAGACTCTGGTGGTGAAGTCGGGATTTACATAGTGTTATTTAGAATGTAGTCTGAATCTAGACTCTGGAGTGTAAAGTCGGGCTTTACATACTGTTATTTAGAATGTAGTGTGAATCTAGACTCTGGAGTGTAAAGTCGGGCTTTACATACTGCTATTTAGAATGTAGTGTGAATCCAGACTCTGGAGTGTAAAGTCGGGCTATACATATTGTTATTTAGAATGTAGTGTGAATCTAGACTCTGGAGTGTACAGTCGGGCTTTACATACTGTTATTTAGAATGTAGTCTGAATCCAGACTCTGGAGTGTAAAGTCGGGCTTTACATACTGCTATTTAGAATGTAGTGTGAATCCAGACTCTGGAGTGTAAAGTCGGGCTATACAAACTGTTATTTAGAATGTAGTGTGAATCCAGACTCTGGAGTGTAAAGTCGGGCTTTACATACGGTTATTTAGAATGTAGTGTGAATCCAGACTCTGGAGTGTAAAGTCGGGCTTTACATACTGTTATTTAGAATGTAGTGTGAATCTAGACTCTGGAGTGTAAAGTCGGGATTTACATACTGTTATTTAGAATGTGGTGTGAATCTAGACTCTGGAGTGTAAAGTCGGGCTATACATATTGTTATTTAGAATGTAGTCTGAATCTAGACTCTGGTGGGGAAGTCGGGCTTTACATAATGTTATTTAGAATGTAGTGTGAATCTAGACTCTGGAGTGTAAAGTCGGGCTTTACATACTGTTATTTAGAATGTAGTGTGAATCCAGACTCTGGAGTGTAAAGTCGGGCTATACATATTGTTATTTAGAATGTAGTGTGAATCTAGACTCTGGTGGTGAAGTCGGGCTTTACATACGGTTATTTAGAATGTAGTGTGAATCTAGACTCTGGAGTGTAAAGTCGGGCTTTACATACTGTTATTTAGAATGTAGTGTGAATCTAGACTCTGGAGTGTAAAGTCGGGATTTACATACTGTTATTTAGAATGTGGTGTGAATCTAGACTCTGGAGTGTAAAGTCGGGTTTTACATACTGTTATTTAGAATGTAGTGTGAATCCAGACTCTGGAGTGTAAAGTCGGGCTTTACATACTGTTATTTAGAATGTAGTGTGAATCCGGACTCTGGAGTGTAAAGTCGGGCTTTACATACTGCTATTTAGAATGTAGTGTGAATCTAGACTCTGGAGGTGAAGTCGGGTTTTACATACTGTTATTTAGAATGTAGTGTGAATCTAGACTCTGGAGTGTAAAGTCGGGCTATATATACTGTTATTTAGAATGTATTGTGAATCTAGACTCTGGAGTGTAAAGTCGGGTTTTACATACTGTTATTTAGAATGTAGTGTGAATCTAGACTCTGGAGGTGAAGTCGGGTTTTACATACTGTTATTTAGAATGTAGTGTGAATCTAGACTCTGGAGGTGAAGTCGGGTTTTACATACTGTTATTTAGAATGTATTGTGAATCTAGACTCTGGAGTGTAAAGTCGGGTTTTACATACTGTTATTTAGAATGTATTGTGAATCTAGACTCTGGAGGTGAAGTCGGGTTTTACATACTGTTATTTAGAATGTAGTGTGAATCTAGACTCTGGTGGTGAAGTCGGGCTTTACATACTGTTATTTAGAATGTAGTCTGAATCTAAACTCTGGAGTGTAAAGTCGGGTTTTACATACTGTTATTTAGAATGTAGTCTGAATCTAGACTCTGGAGTGTAAAGTCGGGCTATATATACTGTTATTTAGAATGTAGTGTGAATCTAGACTCTGGAGGTGAAGTCGGGCTTTACATACTGCTATTTAGAATGTAGTGTGAATCTAGACCTTGGAGGTGAAGTCGGGCTTTACATACTGCTATTTAGAATGTAGTGTGAATCTAGACTCTGGAGGTGAAGTCGGGTTTTACATACTGTTATTTAGAATGTAGTCTGAATCTAGACTCTGGAGGTGAAGTCGGGTTTTACATACTGCTATTTAGAATGTAGTCTGAATCTAGACTCTGGAGGTGAAGTCGGGTTTTACATACTGTTATTTAGAATGTAGTCTGAATCTAGACTCTGGAGGTGAAGTCGGGTTTTACATACTGTTATTTAGAATGTAGTGTGAATCTAAACTCTGGAGGTGAAGTCGGGTTTTACATACTGTTATTTAGAATGTAGTGTGAATCTAGACTCTGGAGGTGAAGTCGGGTTTTACATACTGTTATTTAGAATGTAGTGTGAATCTAAACTCTGGAGGTGAATTCGGGTTTTACATACTGTTATTTAGAATGTAGTCTGAATCTAGACTCTGGAGGTGAAGTCGGGTTTTACATACTGTTATTTAGAATGTAGTGTGAATCTAGACTCTGGAGTGTAAAGTCGGGTTTTACATACTGTTATTTAGAATGTAGTCTGAATCTAGACTCTGGAGTGTAAAGTCGGGTTTTACATACTGTTATTTAGAATGTAGTGTGAATCTAAACTCTGGAGGTGAAGTCGGGTTTTACATACTGTTATTTAGAATGTAGTCTGAATCTAGACTCTGGAGGTGAAGTCGGGTTTTACATACTGTTATTTAGAATGTAGTGTGAATCTAAACTCTGGAGGTGAATTCGGGTTTTACATACTGTTATTTAGAATGTAGTCTGAATCTAGACTCTGGAGGTGAAGTCGGGTTTTACATACTGCTATTTAGAATGTAGTGTGAATCTAGACTCTGGAGGTGAAGTCGGGTTTTACATACTGTTATTTAGAATGTAGTCTGAATCTAGACTCTGGAGGTGAAGTCGGGTGATACATACTGTTATTTAGAATGTAGTCTGAATCTAGACTCTGGAGTGTAAAGTCGGGTTTTACATACTGTTATTTAGAATGTAGTCTGAATCTAGACTCTGGAGGTGAAGTCGGGTTTTACATACTGTTATTTAGAATGTAGTCTGAATCTAGACTCTGGAGGTGAAGTCGGGTTTTACATACTGTTATTTAGAATGTAGTCTGAATCTAGACTCTGGAGGTGAAGTCGGGTTTTACATACTGTTATTTAGAATGTAGTCTGAATCTAGACTCTGGAGGTGAAGTCGGGTTTTACATACTGTTATTTAGAATGTAGTCTGAATCTAGACTCTGGTGGTGAAGTCGGGTTTTACATACTGTTATTTAGAATGTAGTCTGAATCTAGACTCTGGAGTGTAAAGTCGGGTTTTACATACTGTTATTTAGAATGTAGTCTGAATCTAGACTCTGGAGGTGAAGTCGGGTTTTACATACTGTTATTTAGAATGTAGTCTGAATCTAGACTCTGGAGTGTAAAGTCGGGTTTTACATACTGTTATTTAGAATGTAGTGTGAATCTAGATTCTGGAGTGTAAAGTCGGGCATTACATACTGCTATTTAGAATGTAGTGTGAATCTAGACTCTGGAGTGTAAAGTCGGGTTTTACATAGTGTTATTTAGAACGTAGTCTGAATCTAGACTCTGGAGTGTAAAGTCGGATTTTACATACTGTTATTTAGAATGTAGTGTGAATCTAACTCTGGAGGTGAAGTCGGGTTTTACATAGTGTTATTTAGAATGTAGTGTGAATCTAGACTCTGGAGGTGAAGTCGGGTTTTACATACTGTTATTTAGAATGTAGTGTGAATCTAGACTCTGGTGGTGAAGTCGGGCTTTACATACTGTTATTTAGAATGTAGTGTGAATCTAGACTCTGGAGGTGAAGTCGGGCTTTACATACTGTTATTTAGAATGTAGTGTGAATCTAGACTCTGGTGGTGAAGTCGGGCTTTACATACTGCTATTTAGAATGTAGTGTGAATCTAGACTCTGGAGGTAAAGTCGGGTTTTACATACTGTTATTTAGAATGTAGTCTGAATCTAGACTCTGGAGTGTAAAGTCGGGCTTTACATACTGTTATTTAGAATGTAGTGTGAATCTAGACTCTGGAGTGTAAAGTCGGGTTTTACATACTGTTATTTAGAATGTAGTGTGAATCTAGACTCTGGTGGTGAAGTCGGGCTTTACATACTGTTATTTAGAATGTAGTGTGAATCTAGACTCTGGAGGTGAAGTCGGGCTTTACATACTGTTATTTAGAATGTAGTGTGAATCTAGACTCTGGTGGTGAAGTCGGGCTTTACATACTGCTATTTAGAATGTAGTGTGAATCTAGACTCTGGAGGTGAAGTCGGGTTTTACATACTGTTATTTAGAATGTAGTCTGAATCTAGACTCTGGAGTGTAAAGTCGGGCTTTACATACTGTTATTTAGAATGTAGTGTGAATCTAGACTCTGGAGGTGAAGTCGGGTTTTACATACTGTTATTTAGAATGTAGTCTGAATCTAGACTCTGGTGGTGAAGTCGGGATTTACATACTGTTATTTAGAATGTAGTGTGAATCTAGACTCTGGAGGTGAAGTCGGGCTTTACATACTGCTATTTAGAATGTAGTGTGAATCTAGACTCTGGAGGTGAAGTCGGGCTTTACATACTGTTATTTAGAATGTAGTGTGAATCTAGACTCTGGAGTGTAAAGTCGGGCTTTACATACTGCTATTTAGAATGTAGTGTGAATCTAGACTCTGGAGGTGAAGTCGGGCTTTACATACTGTTATTTAGAATGTAGTGTGAATCTAGACTCTGGAGGTGAAGTCGGGCTTTACATACTGCTATTTAGAATGTAGTGTGAATCTAGACTCTGGAGGTGAAGTCGGGTTTTACATACTGTTATTTAGAATGTAGTGTGAATCTAGACTCTGGTGGTGAAGTCGGGTTTTACATACTGCTATTTAGAATGTAGTGTGAATCTAGACTCTGGAGGTGAAGTCGGGCTTTACATACTGTTATTTAGAATGTAGTGTGAATCTAGACTCTGGAGGTGAAGTCGGGTTTTACATACTGCTATTTAGAATGTAGTGTGAATCTAGACTCTGGAGGTGAAGTCGGGTTTTACATACTGTTATTTAGAATGTAGTGTGATTCTAGACTCTGGAGTGTAAAGTCGGGTTTTACATACTGTTATTTAGAATGTAGTGTGAATCTAGACTCTGGTGGTGAAGTCGGGTTTTACATACTGCTATTTAGAATGTAGTCTGAATCTAGACTCTGGTGGTGAAGTCGGGTTTTACATACTGTTATTTAGAATGTAGTGTGAATCTAGACTCTGGAGGTGAAGTCGGGTTTTACATACTGTTATTTAGAATGTAGTCTGAATCTAGACACTGGAGTGTAAAGTCGGGTTTTACATAGTGTTATTTAGAATGTAGTGTGAATCTAGACTCTGATGGTGAAGTCGGGTTTTACATAGTGTTATTTAGAATGTAGTGTGAATCTAAACTCTGGTGGTGAAGTCGGGTTTTACATACTGTTATTTAGAATGTAGTGTGAATCTAGACTCTGGTGGTGAAGTCGGGTTTTACATAGTGTTATTTAGAATGTAGTGTGAATCTAAACTCTGGTGGTGAAGTCGGGTTTTACATACTGCTATTTAGAATGTAGTGTGAATCTAGACTCTGGAGGTGAAGTCGGGTTTTACATAGTGTTATTTAGAATGTAGTGTGAATCTAGACTCTGGTGGTGAAGTCGGGCTTTACATACTGTTATTTAGAATGTAGTGTGAATCTAGACTCTGGTGGTGAAGTCGGGCTTTACATACTGTTATTTAGAATGTAGTGTGAATCTAGACTCTGGTGGTGAAGTCGGGTTTTACATAGTGTTATTTAGAATGTAGTCTGAATCTAGACTCTGGAGTGTAAAGTCGGATTTTACATAGTGTTATTTAGAATGTAGTGTGAATCTAGACTCTGGCGGTGAAGTCGGGTTTTACATAGTGTTATTTAGAATGTAGTCTGAATCTAGACTCTGGAGTGTAAAGTCGGATTTTACATAGTGGTATTTAGAATGTAGTGTGAATCTAGACTCTGGTGGTGAAGTCGGGTTTTACATACTGTTATTTAGAATGTAGTGTGAATCTAAACTCAGGAGTGTAAAGTCGGGTTTTACATACTGTTATTTAGAATGTAGTCTGAATCTAGACTCTGGAGTGTAAAGTCGGGTTTTACATACTGTTATTTAGAATGTAGTCTGAATCTAGACTCTGGAGTGTAAAGTCGGGTTTTACATACTGTTATTTAGAATGTAGTGTGAATCTAAACTCTGGTGGTGAAGTCGGATTTTACATAGTGTTATTTAGAATGTAGTGTAAATCTAGACTCTGGTGGTGAAGTCGGGTTTTACATACTGTTATTTAGAATGTAGTGTGAATCTAAACTCAGGAGTGTAAAGTCGGGTTTTACATACTGTTATTTAGAATGTAGTCTGAATCTAGACTCTGGAGTGTAAAGTCGGGTTTTACATACTGTTATTTAGAATGTAGTCTGAATCTAGACTCTGGAGGTGAAGTCGGGTTTTACATACTGCTATTTAGAATGTAGTCTGAATCTAGACTCTGGAGGTGCAGTCGGGTTTTACATAGTGTTATTTAGAATGTAGTCTGAATCTAGACTCTGGAGTGTAAAGTTGGGTTTTACATAGTGTTATTTAGAATGTAGTCTGAATCTAGACTCTGAAGTGTAAAGTCGGATTTTACATA